>JAODLD010000001.1:28715997-28740865 GCA_026781065.1 Mormyrops boulengeri
CCCCCCCCACAGTGGTGCAGTGGTTAGCATTGTTACCTCAGACTTCTGGGACCTGAGTTCAAGGCTCCACCAGGGTTCCTTGTGTTTGCATGTTTTCCCCTTGTTATCATGAGGTTTCCCCCCACCCCCACAGCCCAAAGACAGACAGAGGCTAATTGGAGTTAGCAAATTGCCTGTAGGTATGCATATGTGAGTGACTGGTGTGTGAGCATGCCCAGTGATGAATTGGCACCCCACCCTTAGTTGTTCCCTGCCTTGCACCCACAGCCTCCAGGATGGGCTCTGGACCCCTCCACAACCCTAAATAGGACAAGTAGTTTCAGGAGATGGATGGATGGAGGATTCTGTGGGATAAAAACAGAAAGGTAATATTTGATGTCTTATTTTCAGTCGTGGGCAGCTGGAGTCCAGTAGAAGTACGAAAATGCAATCTCTTAGTACTTGACTTCTATCTGAAACAAAAATGGATTTACATGAAATATGTGACAAATTGTGATAAAATTACTCCAATCCAATCAAGCACCTAAGAGCTCATTGTCAGTGAAAACCAAAAAATCCTGTCATCTTTGATCACCACAGCTGATTATCACTTGTATAGACCCACTGATAGCAGAAACTTCTACGATTAAGAATCTCTGTCCATACCAACATATGACAGACATATCAGTTCTTGGGATTAATCATGAACAGCTATTTATGTGTTCAACCTGAGGCAGCAGGAGTCTAAACTTCAGCTCTGTGTTCCACATCCTCTCCATCCAGATCCATCGGGATTGTCAACATGGAAAAGCACGGTGAGGACGAGGTGGCTGTTTACTGTCATCCTGAGTCTAAGATTTGGCATAGAGGCCAATGATCTCTGTTAAAGCTGTTCTTAAGCGGGACTCTGCATTTACTTGTCCTTCAGGAAGCAAAGGATAATTAACAACAGCCAACAGCACTGAAGGAGACAAAAAGTCTGAAGTCATATAAATTCCTTTCTTGCTGAAGCAAAGTATGTCATCATTCTGAAGAGTATCATGGGAATTAGCATTTAAGGAACGTTAATGCTGATTATCAAATGCACATTTGATGCACTGCTATTCCTTTATTACACTAAGAAAGTATTTATTACAAACAATTTCATTAGGCTTTCATCCTAATTTGAGTCACATCCATTTCTGAAATAGCCTGTTTGTGATGCCCCTAGGATTAGAATGAGGTGGATGAAGATTGAATCCACCGCCATTCTTCTGCTATAAATCAAGCCATGAATACCTGACAGTCAGGTCAACTTGCCAGAGGTGTGTTAGCTGTTGTCAAGTTACAATTTTGCATCAGTATCACAAAACGTGGTGTTGTTTGCAAAAGATTTCAGTGAAATCCTGTATTTCAGAACTTCCCACGACTGTAATGTGTGGAAAAAATAAGCTGCATTTGTTAGATGTTTTTAACCTTGCTGTGCCTGTTGAGACACCATTGGCTAGCTGCCCATCTATGTGTGTGGTCCAGGAACTTCCATGCTGTGACATAATCCTTACTGTGACATCATGCTTAATCAAGCTTCCTCCAAGGAAGCAGATGTGAGCATCCTACACATTAACTGAGGAGAAGCATAGGTTCACGTTTGCATAGTAGATTCCACAGAGGCTGTGGACATGGTGGTATAGAACCTTGAAACGTTATCCTGATGTAATCTCCAGAAGTCCATCTGCTTAACAAACTAATACCAATGACAAATTTTGGGAAAATTACTCGCAGAGTGGATTCCATTATGGTCATCTGGAAAAAACAATGAAGCACCTTGCCCATCAGGAGTGCCAATGAGAAGCCAGCAGCAGTATGCAATGTGAAAAATGATACATAAGTACGCACTGACTAAGAGAAGAGCGCCCCCTACCATCAAATGAGGAAGTCAAAATACATGCAGGAGTCTGTGGCATCGTCAGCATTTCAGCTTTGAAGAGATGGCCTTTTATCTTTAGCTTGTACAGATTCCATTTCACTGAACTTTTTCAGAGACCCAAACAAAAGCTTCTTTACAATCGTTTCAAATAGAGCGGGGACATTTTTTTACTGGGTAAGCTAATTATATTATAATATATTAATATATAATATAATTCTATTAAAAATAGTACATTTTTTTAGTTTTCCTAATGCCTCTGAGAGGAGTCAAAGTGCTGTATGCAGTTTTATAGCAGTACGTTCCCTGGGTAGGTTTCCAGCAGAATTTGTGGCCTTGCTTGATACATATTGTTTGTCTTCTTACCTCCAATGGGTTTTCATGCACTGTTATACTTAATGTTCAATTCAGGATTGTTTTCTTGCTAAATTGTATAGTATAATAAACTGACATTTTAAAATGTTAAAATTGAAAATGAAAAGGAATTTAATTGCATTGCCTTTGCAAAGGCCAAACCGATGGTTCAGTGGGTCACACTGCAGCCACATACCTGGAGGGTTCGGGGTCTGAATCCTGCCTCTGCCCTGTGTCTGTGAAGTTTTCATTCGCTTTCCTCTAGCTGTCCTGTTTGACTAGGTGAACTGATGTCTCTAAATTGCCCTTGGTGTGGGTGTGAACCCAGTGTTACACTGCCACTCCTTCATGGGTCCTCTGCCTTGTGGTCTGCACAGTGTGACCCTATACTGGACGAATGGTATGTTAGATGGACAAATGAAGAACTTCCATAGTGCCTTTGTTCTTTGGTAGTTGAATACATAGCAATCCTCAAACACCTCTGCTTGGTGTAAACACAAGAATTTCTCTCTTTTCTCCCATAAGTCAAACATGGTATCTTCTTTTTGTTTATTTTGTTACACATTCATACTTATCTGTTAGAATGCTGGCCATGATGCTGAACGTCTTAATGGTATGTTTTTATCTTCACCAAGGCCAGTAAATCAGGGATGTCAGAGTCAGTTCAATCCAACCCAAAATGTGCCTTTTATCAATATTAAATCTGGCCTGGCAATTGAACAATTGTTGCCAGAGGAAATTAAAAACAATGTAACATCATTCCACTAATAAGTAAAGGTAACTCCCCCCCCCCAACTCCCCCCACCAAGGTCGCCAAAGTTTACTGTAGGCTTTGTTGTCATCATCTTTTACATCTTTTTTTTTCTTTCAGCTAAAACAAAACAGCAAATGGACCCCAGTTTTTTAAGTTTAAAACCTTTGCAGTAAATGGTAACACGCTAAAGGAAATAAAGTTGATATAGACTCTGATTAACACAGCCGATGACTACGAAAGCAGCTACAGTGTTCTGGCTCTCTGTGATTCTTGAAGGTGTCAATTATATGATTGTATGTAGGAGAAAGTTCTGGAAGATCATAAAAACTACAGCCTTCTGAAAAATTTCAGACAAAAATTTTCTCAGGCAATACTCCTTGACATCGGCAAGTTGCCTTCCTGTTGAAATTGCTGCATGATGTTTGAACATTTATTTTCAAGAAGTGGAAGTAACAATCTTACAAATGGGTTTTGTTGTCTTTTTTCCCTCCAGACCTTTTTCCTCTATTTTGCCATTTTTGACTGGGACTCCATCAATGGCACCAACTTATTGCTGTATTCCAGATATCAACACGTTTCCCTAGACGATCTATTGGGTAGCACTTAACATGAGGCAGTCATCATAATGCATTGTAGATACCTTCATAATGCATAATAATGAATTCAAAAAGTATTATAAACACAGCTATAAATATTTATAAAAAAGGCATAACACATTATAGCCATGTTTTTTATTCATTATGAATGCTCTATGAAGCTTTCATTTGTAATACAGTATTGATACCTTTATAATGCATTATAATGGTCAGTATAAGGTTTCCAGCCTCACCCTGCTCCTGCTATCCTTTTTTATGAAGCAGAACATTACATTACTTACTGTCAATTACAATTACATTACTGTCACAGTGTGCATGCTGTTTTGTAAACTCTGGCTACCCTATCTTACAGAACATTATCCAGTGCAAAATGAAGGAAATATCTACAGTTAAGGGGTTACAGGATCAGGAAATTAGGGATCTGGAAGACAGCAGTAGGTCTTGTGTCACATGGATATGGATCTGAGTAATAAGTTTCTGTGTCCCTGCTACTGGCAAATGCTAACCAGCTGATTATATATGGTTCAGATTCAAGATGTGACCTTACAAAGTCAAAATTTCAGTACTTGCCTGTTCTCATATAACTCTAGTCACACAAAGTGAATGTTTTTGTAACATTATTTACTAGGTTTACAGACACTTTCTTTCCTGAATATATTGAATAAAGGTTGTACAGGAAAGTCTAGGTGGTTCACGGAACGCAACAAAGGGACACAGGGGGTTGGGGACAACATTTATTCAAAGAAACTGTTAGTGATGATGGAGTGAGAAGAGCAGGGCCCAGTTGTTCAAAAAGTTAAATGTGAATCAGAACGATCCCAGTTTGCAAATTCCATGTTCTGCTGTCCAGGATCAGATAGTCCAGGTTACTCTTATGCTGATTTTTCAAAGCAATGTTGGATCGGATCACGCTGATCCAGGTACAAACTTTTCAACATTACCAAATTCGGATTACCAGTGTTCTAAATGGACAACATATCACAATGTAGGCTACTAGCTATGTAAAGAAAAACAGGTAGAATAGTCTGTGTGGGTCACTTTAAAAGTGTTGCTATTCGAAGTGACAGTAACCAGCACAATAAAATAATACAAACATCCCCTTATATTTTCAGTCTCTTTTAAGCAGTCCCACCGCTCATCTGATCAACAACAAATAAATAAAACAAATATACATTATTAACAAATACATTGTGAATATTTTGAACATGTGTTTTAAATCATAAAAAGGGCAAAGGGCACCTGAATACTCTGGGTCTTATTTCAGTATCTCCTTGTGTGACATCTGACCAAATGTGGCTTCTCATTTTTGTTCACTCGCTATTGGAGGTATCACTTCTAACCACTTATTCAGTAGGTTGCCGTAAAAATTGGCAGTCATTTTTCCAAAGTTTTCCTGAAAAATTTGTGGTCCTGTTATTGCTCTTACATACTTTGAGTCGTCAAAGTGAACAATAGGTATGACATTGTAAAAAGAAGGACATTTAAAAAAAATACATGATTCGTGCAGCAGTCTGGGACAAGCTATTCAAAAATGTTAGTTAAGCTATTAGTTATTTTACAAAATATACAAGCTAAAAGCAAAAGTAGCTTAATTACATTGAGCTAGTTACTTTCTAATAATGCAGTGGTTTGGAGAGCAGACTGAAAATTTAAAGGTCGCCCCAAAAGGAAACCTAGAGGCACCCCACTGTAGTTCTGGTGTAATGAGGTGCTTAAACTGAATTGGGTCCTAATGTGAAAATGGCAAAGATACATATATCTGCAATATTTTCAAGAACGAATGCAGGTGATACAGTGAGTGGAGGATAGAATGGGGACTTTGTTAGCATCTCTGGGACTCAAAAGAGTGGGCAAACATCCAAGAGAGTCACGGAGAAGAGAAAAGGCCAATGACTTTATAATCATTATTTTGTCATTTTTATTGTTTCATTATCAAAGTTCCAGGTGTCAACTAGGCAGTTTATACAGTTATAAAGTCAGTGAAACCCCAGGTAGCACTTTTAAGAAGGAATGAGCTGCCCAGAGTTACATTACAATGTGGGCTGTCTGTACAGGGCGCCATAATCTGCTACCCCCCCCCAACACGCGTGTTGGGCCCTTCATAGTGAGACTGACATATGTCAGAGCTGGCACTTAGCTTACCCCAGGGGCCAGTTGTTGAAAAACTTGTTAATATTTATGGCTTTTCATTTCTGCCTTACATATATACTGGCCGGGTCTGGTGGGCCATAATGGTCTCGCTTTGTGCACAACTCTTTCTCTGATATGGTATGAGCAAACAAGCACCTGAGGAGAAGCTGAGCCAGGATTAACAAAGGCATGGTAGAAATAACTTTACAGCAGTTTTTCCAAACCTGGTCCTCGGGGACAGTCCACATTTTTGCTCCTTCCCAGCTCGCTGCCAGACAGTCCACTGTCTGTGGGTCCTTGAGAGATGGGGTTGGGAAACACTACTTTACAAAGTATCTTCAAGGAATGGGGACCCCACACTGCCCCCACTGGTGGTCCTTATGCTGTCTTAAACAGACAAAAGGACGAGCCAACGGAAAATGCTGTGAGGATGGCGTTTGTGTCCCACATTGTAGAAAAGCACACTTTCACCACGTGAATGGTGACAGTCATAACTTTAACAGCTCATCCATTTCCCCAGGATGTACTGGGTGAGGATGAGTTCAGCCCTTCGCCCTGAACACTCACACCCTGATGGTGGCTCGGCTCGGTTCACTGTGGGATGCCAATGTATGGAATGGCAAGGGCACAGCCCAATGGAATGTTGTGTTTTCCGTCATTCCCAGGAGAAGTAGGTAGTCCAGGCCAGGTTTCAGACACAAGCCCGGAGCAGTGGATTTACAGCCTTGGCCATTGTTAGGAATTTTACTTCCTGGTATGTCTCTTAACAAATAAACCTTCTGCAGATTGACTGGAAAGTCTACATACTTTACTTGGTGGAGAGGGCAAGGGGGTGGAGGGGCAGGGTGTAGAAATGGATGCCAAGTCTTCCACTGACCTTTGTGACAAATATCAGAAGGCGGTACAGAGGATATGAGGTAAAGTCAAGAGAGAGAGTCATAAAGAGCCTATATTTGGTAGCAGGCACCCAGGGAGGGATGTCCAATCATGGTTTGGGGGAGGGAATCATAAGCCCCTGTCCTCCATAATGGGCATCAGGCTTGGCACACACACCCGGTGGCACTCCACTCTCTGAGAAAGGATGGAGAGAAAGCGGTTGCCCAGGCCCCTTGTGAGTCCCCATCCCACTGGGACATGGAGGCGACACAGTGGATCCCATATGCTCCACTTCATAGGGCTCAACCTCAGATGCCTGTCTGACATCAGAGAGACTGTCCGTTCCAGCTCCCCGGCCCGCAGACAGGGGCCAGATTCGGTCTGAGGCTTCTGCGGTATGGAACGCTGGACAGCCGGGCAGCTTCACGCTGGTTGTAAGGCATGCATGCTGTGCAAACACATTCTCCCCAAGAAGCCTTCAATTTCACAGGAAAAGATGACTTTGTAATTGATCTAGGTGGGCTCCCCCTGTTTTTATATGTTTTAAGCTGTATGAAAGGACCCTTTGATAAAGTACTCTTGTCCTTTGTCTTTACAAAAACACAATGAGCTTACACTGCGATCACATAATTCAATGCATTCCCCCATAGAACACCATCAAATAACTGGTCTCAAGCCATATTGTGTTTAGTCTGGGCATATTTTCAGCAATAGTGTCACATTCTACAACACTCCTGTTACAGCTCGGCATGGTGCAGGCAGGAAAAAGAAGGTGACCTAGGTCTTGACGGCTGGCCCAATTGGTATGTCCCTGTCTTCCCCTTTGGAAGATAGTGAAACAGCCTGGTCCTTTACTGGGCCTCTGCTTGTGCCGTAGACAGCACAGGTGCATGGGGCCTAATCAGCCCAACCCTTGGGTAGAGGCAGGAGCTCAAAACTTGGGACTCATAATCAGGTCCAGGGTGTCCCACTCCAAATCCTCCAGAGGGTTATCTTCCGGGTCCATCCCCACTAGGCCAGGACGACCTCGGATGGAGCTACAGGGGCCAGGATGACTTCAGCTGGAGCTACAGGGGCCAGAATGACCTCGGGTGGAGCTACAGGGGCCAGGACGACCTCGGACAGAGCTACAGGGGCAGAGTCAGGAAGAGGGGGCCCCTATGGGCTAGACTTGGGAAGCTCAGGACAGGCGGTGGTGACTTCCCCTGGGCAGGGCTCTGGAGATGCGGCGACTTCCCCTGGGCAGGGGGCAAACTGGTTAACAGACAGGAAGCAACAGGTCATTATTAGAGGCACAATGTCACAGTGGGCCTGCGTTCATAGTGGGGTACCGCAGGGTTCAATTTTAGGACCACTATTATTCCTAATTTACATCAATGATATTGACACCAATACATACAGTAAACATGTTAAATTTGCAGACGACACCAAGGTGGGTGGTGTAGCAGATACTAAACTAGCAGCACAGAGGCTACAACGGGATCTTGATTTATTTAGCAACTGAGCTGATACCTGGCAGATGAAATTTAATGTAGATAAATGTAAGGTAATCCATGCAGGGAGCAGAAATATAAGGTACAGATATTTTGTGGGTTCCACTGAAATAAAGGTAGCTGATTACGAGAAAGACTTCGGTGTGTATGTTGATGCTTCCATGTCCCACTCTCGCCAGTGTGGGGAAGCAATTAAAAAGGCCAATAGGATGTTGGGCTACATCTCTAGGTGTGTGAAGTTTAAGTCAAGGGAGGCGATGCTATGATTATACAATTCCTTGGTAAGACCCCACCTAGAATATTATGTGCAAGTTTGGTCACCATACCTTAAAAAGGACATTGCTGCCTTGGAAAGGGTGTAGCGTAAGGCTACAAGAATGATTCCTGGTCTGAGAGGAATGTCTTATGAGGAGAGGTTAAACTGAGCTGAATCTATTCAGCCTCACATAAAGGAGACATGATTCAGGTATATAAGATTCTAACAGGTCTAGATGCTGTTCAGTCAAATGGCTACTTCAATATGAGTTTAAATACTAGAACGCGTGGCCATAGGCGGAAATTAGCGGGAGAACATTTTAAACTGAATTTGAGAAAACACAGTGGGAGGGAGCAAAAATGTGGACTGTCTGGGGTCCCTGAGGACTGGGTTGGGAACCACTGAGTTAGAGTAGTCTTCCTGTTCATGTAATGCAAGCTAAAACCCTAGGTTCCATTAAATCAGAGCTAGATCAGATCTTATCAACTATGAGCTATTAGTTAAGTTCTCCCCAAACGAGCTCGATGGGCCGAATGGCCTCCTCCCATTTGTAAATTTCTAATGTTCTTATGTTCAGAGCTCTGGGGATGCGGCAGGTTTCCCCTGGGCGGCGCTCTGGAGACGCGGCAGGTTTCCTCTACTTCCTGTTCTTGGATACCGAGTCAGGTGTGGCTCTCACAGGGGGTGAGGAGAACCCCCTGTTCCCCTCACGATTCGGGACTGCAGGGACAGCCCCTGCTGGACCGGACTCTAGGGAGTCGATTTTGATCCCCTGAAGACGTCCCTAGCCCACGGGCGATGCAGGGAATTGCTGCAGGGGCAAGTAGAGCGAAGCTGGTCCACCTAGAGGCAGATGGGGCTGGGAGTCTGGGGTCCTCTAGGTCGCCATCACACCATGAAACGATCAGTGGATTTTCAATAACGCTCTGGGGTGTGCAGACTAGAGGCTTGGGCTAAGGCAGGAGGCTGGATGCTGGGGCAAATCAAATACACCCAGGACCTGGGCTCTGAACACAGTGGTGCTGGGTCCCAGCAGGCACAAGGGAAATGAATCTCAGCGCAAGGGGTGTCGCGGAGCCTGGGGATCGTCTTCTTGGGTTGGTCATTCTGTTATGGCATAGCATGGTGCAGGTGGGAAAAAGAAGGTGATGAGACAAGGGAAACAACAAAGGGAAACCACCAAAATAAAAGGACCACAAGGGGCCAGAACAAAATGGGAACCATAAATCAACATGCTAGGGAAACCAGGCAACCAAGGGAGCACGAAGAGCGAGACAACATGCACTAACATGGGCTATGACCAACTAAGGAAATGAACAGAGGCAGGCACTTAAACACACTGATAACAAGGACTAACAAAGGGCAGGTGTGAATCATCAAAAACAACCAATCAATAAGGGCATAGTGCAACAAGACACATGTGAAGCAACTAACATGAATGAACACAGAACTAAGGAACTAGAGACCTGAAACTAGGGAAACACAGGGAAATACTACATTAGGAAAATAAACAAGAGAACAAAGTACAACATAAAATCAGAACAGAACACAAGGAGGGCAAATCTAGAACAGGAAACTCAAAAGGATACATGAAACACTGGGGAACAGAAACTTAAATACAAAGGGATGAGGCTGATCATTAGCCAGCCTCAAACCCATGACTGTGGAATGCAGTCCCTTAGCCACATGCTCAACCCATTGAGTCACGCAGCAGGACAAGAAATAGGGAGAACACACTGGGGCTGAAGGACAAAAGGCAGGGTGGAGAACAGGATGACCAGGAACACCTGCTGGCCAAATCAGGAGGAGACACGAAGGGCAGGGTTGGACAGGCGCTGACCATGGCACACTCCTATATAACAATGACGGCAAAGGATGAATGTGAAATGACCCAGTTACCCAGGTGTGCAAACCGAAATGTTTAACAGAATTTAAGAGAATCGCAAGATCTTGATCTAAAGGTTTCACCTCAAAGCAGTTCCTGTATGCAGACACCCTGGGTATTGCTTATACAAGATGGAACTTTATTAGGCTGTAAGGACTCCATAAAAGAAGCTGCTGTCAAACAGGTCCTCTAGAGCAGGACCGGGGATTTAATGCTGTAGATGAGGTTCATGGCTCCACCCCTGGTGGTCCTGCTGAGTCAGCTGGGCGTGCAAAAATGAATTCCTGCAGATCACAAGCAATCTGATCTAGGAGGTTCATACATACTCTATCTCATCAAACATACACTGATGCATAAAACACCATTTTCTATTCACTAAGTCCATATCACCTGCTCTCAGTGTTTCACATGCTTGTGTTTTTGCTTCCACCCGCTAATATCCATAGACTTATGCCATACTAACTGTCTATGTAAGAGCTGGAAACTAGAATAATAACGAAACTGTGAATTTTATTTCCGGTTTTAAACAATCATATCAGCTAGTCTTCAATATAAGAGAAGCTCAAGTCTTTAATGGCTCAAATTATATTGTATTAAATACAAAACAACTGTGAAAACTTTGTTTGCTTGCTAGGTCTGGAGACTAGGAAGGAAAACAGACACTCAGAATCACAGGACTGAAAGAGTTACTGCAGCTTCATACCTGCAATCTTTAAGCAGTTCATACAATGAGTAGCAATGACATTTCCCTCCTGCCATTCAGGTGAATAGTTCTAAATTTTCCTCAGTACATCACTGTACTGGTGAAAGTGTGTGTGTGTGTGTGTGTGTGTGTGGTCCAGCTATACCTTACCTTGTGGGGACCAGTTTCCTGCTCCCCAAATAGGAAAACTCTATTTTATAAAAATCCGTGACTGCAATGAAAAAACAAAAAATGCAAAAACTGTTGTATTTTGTTTGGCTACTTATGGTTATGGTTAGGGCTGGGTAGGGGTTAAGGTTGTCATAGTTAGCATTAGCATTTTTCTCATAGAAATGAATGAGCGGTCCCCATAAGCATATGTTTACACGACTGTGTGTGTGTGTGTGTGTGTGTGTGTGTGAGTGGTGGGGGTGGCATCCTGTTCATACTGTGCACTACATTATGGCAGGGTTACAATGACTCTGTGTGTGTGTTTATGTGTGCATAAGTGTGTGTGTATAAGGTATTGAACAACCTAACGGAAAGAATGCATCATTTACATGGCCGCAAATCACCAAACTGCATGTGCCTAACAAACAGGCATAATTGCCTCCATTACAGGAGGTCAGGGAATAATTCTCAGTTTTACTCATACTCACAAACTAGGCTTTTTGTTTTTTTTTATTTCTTTGGAAAATTATGTAATAACCTTTTTGTGGTAAAAATCTATCCATCCATTCATTCATCCATTCTCCAACCGCTTATCCTGGCCAGGGTCAGCGGGCTTTGTAAAAACGCCCCACGCTAAATTATATTTGAGAGGTTATAGGTCATGACATGTGATATAATCATTTTTCTTTCCAGGAGTCCTTGGGTGTGTGCATAGGGTGAGTAATGGTGTCTCCAGTGATGAACCACCGAGGGCTTCATGGGCAGTGGAATGGCTGGTTTATTGGCAGGGCAACATGGGAAAGTTTCTCTGATGGGATTTCAGCCAGAGGAAAGAAAGCAAAGACATCATTCAAGGACAACAATGAGCTGGAGACACTTATTCGAAAATACATGAGAGTCAGAACAACCTGCAAAGTCCAGCAGTGAAACCTAACAGCTGGGAGACCAGACAGTAGCAGGTGATTAAAGGATGTGAAGACGGAATCAGGGATTCCTTTGGGTAAGGGCTTAATAAGGCGATGGATGGAGGAACGAAAGTAAGTCACGGCCTTTTTGGAATGGGTATGAAGGGGAAGCACACAGGACAGCAAAAGCGTGTTGGGAGAAGGAAGTACGGCTGGGTACTAGACCAGGCATCAAGGCTTGGGGATGAGGCCTGGGCCCTGAAGCCAGAACACAAGCCCATTTCACATCCTGCCCTGGGACATCCACAGAGCACATCTGCAGAAAGCCTGAGCAGTAGGCTCTCTGTAAAGGGCACCATAGAGCAGTAGCTGAATCAGCATGGTTAAGAGCCTGGTGGATCCCTTCCCTGATGGGGGATTATCTGCCTTAGTACACATGGCACATACTGTCAACCACACTTAACCATCTTTTATTACAAGCAGTCTCCAGATTAAGAACGTCCAACTTACGGGCAACTTGTACTTACGAACGGACTGCCATAAAGCCTATTATATAAAAAATTTTGGTTAAATGCAATGGTTCATGATAATAAACGCACCCACTTCTTTGTGGCGCTAATGAAAACGTGTGGCTTCAGTGGTTCGTCAGCTGGAGGTACAGTACAGTACTATACACAATTACTTTATTATGGTATTATTATTAGTATTATTATGTACTGTATTCTTATTTTTCCAACTTACCTACAAATTCAACTTACTTAGACTTACTTACCTAGACTTAGGAAACTAAACTTGTTCGCAACCTGGGGGTTGCCTGTAACTGACCTCTTCAGTCTTCACCTTGGTTAGAGTGTCTACAGGCCGATGATAATTACTCTTCCTGCCTTCAAATTAACATGATTTATATGAAGAATATTAAATAACAAAGGATTTCTTCCAGATTCTTCAAGTTTCTTTGTGTCTCCAAGCACTGCCGACTGGAGATAGTGTCCCAGCATCTCATGAAAAATCCTGATCACTTCCTGAATGGGTGTACCAAAAAGCAAAATCAATGGGAAAGTCCTGCTGGATTAAAAGATTCGGTCATGCCTGTTTAAGTTTAATTATTTTGAATTTCCTGTCTTTTGATCACTTTTCGTTTCTATAAAGTCATAGTTCTTGAGTTTAGGGTCTAATGTGATTCTGTAGTGAATTTGATCTCCTTCGTTGACCTTGTCCCATGCCAGCTGTTCATCTTAAAGGCCTTCAGTGGACTTTGAAGTCTTGTGTAAAAATGGAATAAACACCACTTGTGAAAGATAGCATCTGTGTTTATATGGACGTTTAATGAATCCGCAGAATTCATTAGCCAGCGCTTTCCCCGTGCCCTCAAATCCCGCCTCGGTTCAGCAGGACTGGCAAGAACTCAGCAGCTTTATAATAATTGTTATGCTATTCTCCGCACTTATCTATTATGATACCCCACCCTGGCTACCTCTCTGTGGCCGTGCTGATATATAAGATCAATAGGGAACGCCCTGAGCATAAACACCATGGATCCCTCCAGCTGGACGGCCTCCCTGCAGCGGCTCCTCTGATCGGGCCACTTGTGTAGCTCACTGACCCTCGAATCTTGGAGGTAAAACTGTGGTCCTTGGCAGGAACTGAGGAAACCTATTCTTCCATTTATTAGTTCTTGTAACCTGTGTTGTTGTAAGAATTAAAAATAAAAAGCCTGGAATAATGTGAGGGCAAAATAAATAGACTGGGAACTCTGCAAACTGTGGCTGTTCTGGTTCCCGAAATGAAGAGTGTTCCGCACCTTCCGTCCTCTTTCATTTTAAACAGGTTCATGTGTTTCATCTCCTTTTCTCTTACCATTTAGCGTAACTTCAGTGTCCGTTGTTTTCTAAGGACATTTTAAAAGGTGGAATGTCTGCATCACTAATCATCGCCAATCATCCTGTTTAGCTAGCTAGGTGGCATCACAGGTTAGAGGTGATAATTAGCATGATGACCAAAGGTTCAAGGAAGCTGTTGGGAAAAGTGTCTTGTTTCTTGGAAGCATCAGTAGGGGTACGCATGTCAGCACATTTGAAAAACTTGCTGCTAACTCGATACTAAAATACAGACACCCTGATGGAGTATCGGCCCCCGCACGTTGACCATGCTTACCCATCCCTCCAGTGGCCCTACAGCAGGCTGCACCCAGCCTTGTGTTCCAGCATCTCCTCCAGCTGCTGGCATCTGTGCTTCAGACAGATTTGCTTCCTCTGGGAACATCTGCTCACTGGCCCGTCTCTTCCAGCCCACCTCCAATATTTCTGTCAGCGGATCAAAGATGTCCGACATTCTTCTCTGCCTCTTAAAAGCACATCGGTCTGTGTGGTCTGCCACCAGAGACGACATAATGTTAGCCAAAGCTGAGCTGCAGCTTGTCACCCCTGTACATTCACTGGTGTGTGTGTGCTGGGGGGGTTGGGGGGTGACCAAGTGGTCCATGTTCACATACACACAAGCACCTGTTTACTTTCTCATGTTACGCAACGCGGATGCGGGACACATTTGGTATGGCCTTATGACTCGAGGGTCAGAGGCCTTCTTCTGTGTCAATTTCAGGTCCCCCCCCCCAAAAAAAAAATAAAATAAAGAATAAAAATAGGTTTGTGCTTTTCCTGGCTGGGCCAGATGACAGGATCTCCCCCCACACATTATGGAAACTTGTTCCCGGAGGTGTGTCACCCTGCCTTGGGGAACGTCTGCCCCAGCAGATAGGAAACTTTACTGAAGCTCCTGTGAAGCCCCAGTGAATAAGTACAGCATGGAAAATGCCAGTAATGTGGGGGAGGGGACACTGATGAAACCTTCCCTATATTTGTTTCTGTGAATGTTATTGGACACAGTGAATAAGAGAAGGAGGAAGTGAATCAGTTGTAAGGTGTCTTAAATGGAGGGGTCTGCAGTCTTAGTCCTGGGGTGCTTTTGGGCAAGATGTTTATATTGCAGATCCTGCTCATTAGACGGTGACAAGAACAACACTGAATGCAGCCAGAGCAGCCTTCAGTCCAGAAGGCACACAGTCAAAGCCAAATTCATTCACGTGCTGATTTTATAGGGTTACACACCTCACAAGGTGCTATCACATTGACAGGAGAAAAGTTCATAATTTCGGAGTCATACACAAATATTCAAAATATTTCTGTCATGCAACTCCCAAATACTCAAATTAAATATTTTTATTTCAAGACAAAATTTGTCTTGTGACTCATGAATTTAAAAGACAACATCACACTTTTCGATATGCACAGTTTGGATGTGAAATAAGATCCTAGTTAAGTTCAAAACCTAAAATACCATTAGTACGAGGCCTCCCCAAGTTACTTGAACAACGTTGTTTCCTGTGGCACTACAGCCCACTTCCTTTGGTGATAAGTCCATTTCCTCTAGTTGTTTCTACAGGGCATATTTTGCTTTTTGGATTTCCAGGTCACTGAAGAGCAAAGAAAGAGAGGAGCTTTTTTACAGGATGCATTAATCACAGATAAAAATGGCAACATAAAATGTTACGCCCTATTAGTCATTACTGCCCAGAAAAACGACTCATGAAGTAAAATTTTGCATGTATGCTCTTCAGACACTATTGGTGTTCTATTGTTTCTGACTGTCAATGGGAAGCTAACAGTGTTTAGTGTGTGTGTGTGTGTGTGTGTGTGTATATATAGTTTAATAAAAACTTCATATGAATAATCCACAGAAATCATTTTGGTAAAAATTCCAACTGCTTACCGTGGTCAGAGTCGCAGTGGTAATTCGGATAAAAAAACTTTACTTAAAGCGGTCATTTATAATGCACTATAGATACTTTCACAATGCATTATCATGCTTGGTATAAGAATTAAGGATGCTTTATACTACATTGTGAAGGCATCTGTAGTGTAGTATAAATGAGAACTTCCTAAAGCATTCATAATGCGTGACAAACATGCCTATACTGTGTTATACCTTTTTAGAAATAGTTATAAGTGTTCATTGGTTCTTATGGACATGGCATTCATAGAAAGTGTTACCAAAACATTACTATTTCTTACCTATAATCCATGACCTGTAGCAGCATTTTTTGTTCACTAAATTTCACCAGACTTGTAAAACCGTGCTCTCACGGTGTGATAAGTTTGCAGAGATCATACAAGGCTCATTGATCGCTGACTTAATTCACGTGTGCTCTCATAATGGGTGGACAAGGATGCGGAAACTATGGAGAAGCTATGGAAATTGTGTAAAGTTAAATTGAGAATTTCTATCTATACACCAAACAGTTATCCCAAAGAATCCAGCAGCAAACGAACATTCCAACTAGGCCCAAAAGACCACTGAGGTAAAGAGATTATTTGTTTCCTAATTGTATTGAAAATCATTAGCTCTCTATTTTAGCATCGTAAAATGGCTATTAGGATCTTGCAGACACATTTCCCTCCTGCCTTTCCCCTTCAGTGAACCCATACGGATGGGAGCAGGCATGGGAGAGTGAGAAGAGGGCTGGATCCGTTTACAGAATGTCGTGAAGAGAAACAAACAGGCCCGCCGTGTGGTTCATGGCCTTGACCGGCTGCTCCCCGGCAGGTTGTGTGGACAGCTGCTGTGGCCCAGAAGGCGTTCCATGGAAACAGACACTGCGAAGGAACGGCTACCCTTTGTTGCTGTTCCCACATATCTGAAGTGCTTTGTGGATTAAAAAAAAAAAATCAGGCAGCTGTTTTCATTAAGGATTCGGAAAAACCAATGAAGTGTCACGTTCCCTCATGGTTTAAAGCATATGATTGCACTTGCAGTATCGGCCGTTCATCCCCTTTCCAGCATCTCAGCTCTCTGTCCGTACAGGCTCCACCTTCCTGCCGAGACTCACCATTTCAAATGAAAACATTGAAGGCCTCTGTGTCACACTTGATGTGGCTCATCCGAATTTTTGAACATTTGTGAGTTTCAAGAACTTTAGGCTCCACGCTTGATTATTATACATGACAACAAATCACTCAGCACTTTTTTGTTCAAGAGCGAGTTCAGCCTGTTAAGACCTAAACCTCTCATTTCACCAGTTTCACGTTGCAGATTTTTACGAGACAGATTGTTGTGGACTGTCTCTTATGGAGTGGTGTCTCACCCAAAGTCAGCTCTCTAACTCTCTCTACTGTCCCAGTCCATCACAGTTAGTGACCGTTTGTGGTTGAAGCACCTTTGTTTTCATTGCTGATTCTCAAGAGAACATAATATCAAGTGATCCTGGATATTCCAGCTGATGAGAAAGCCTTCAATATCTTTTTTTTTTGCCCTCCATCTGGATTTTGTTTGAATCTTTGGCTTCTCAGTTCATTATCTTTATTTTTCGAAATGTTCAAGAAAAGCGGTATAGTGAAAGAAAACACTGTGTGAACGGATGTGCCGTCTCTGAAGACACATCGGGTTGCAGTGACCAGAGACGATCCCAGGAAGTGCTGGGCGTGGGGCAGGATACGCCCAGGACGGAACGCCCGTCTATCGCGTGACACTCACACATGCGCATTCACGCAGACACAGGCTCCCATTCACACACAGGCAGACCCTCACACAGACGCACAGCGGCGGTGCTCCGACTCGCTAATCCATCAGAGCTGCATGTGCCTGGCCTGCGATCAGACGCCAGGGGCCCAGGGAGACCCACGCAAACAGGGGCAGAAAAACAAACATACACAGACATGGAGCCACAGACATGACTTACAGGCTGTCAGAGAATATATTTTTACCATACAGTAACAAACATGTTATATGCAAGATATTTAAAATTAGGCAGATGCTATTTGCACCCAGATGTCAGTAACCAACGATATTATCCAGTATTACCCAGTGTGGCTATTTGCACCCAGGTGTCAGTAGCCAACAGTACTATGTTATTATTGTTATTATTATTATTATTATTATTATTATTATTATTATTATACCTTTTGTATCTGATGTATGGGAGACATGGGGGCAAAAGAGGCGGACATTTCTGGTTCAGAAAGTACAAATCCAAACCAGGATTTTGTTTCAACCAACCAGCTCAGTACTCTGTGACTGTGACTCTTTATACTCAACTGGTTGGTTGAAACAAAATCCTGGTTTGGATTCTTACTTTCTGGACCTGAAATGTCCACCTCTGGGAGGCTGAGAAAGTAGCACTGTTGCTTCTTATCTTCAGGGCTGTGGATTTGAATTCTACTCCTGCTCTGCAGAGTTTGCATGTCCCTCATATTTGGCTTGTGATACCAGGGTTTCCTGGGATAGACTCATCATGACCCAGTACTAAATAAATGGTTTGAAGGAATTTGGACAGATGACATAGACTAGTAAGGGATGTGCTAGCACTGGTTTGTGTTCGTTATTCTCTTCCAGGATGGACGCCACGTGTTTTCTGGCTGTCATGATCATTCATGAGAGCAGTAGGGTGTTTTGTGGGTAACGTGCGGGTTCAGTTTCTGCCCCAGTACAGTGTATGGTTTTTCCGTGTTGTAGTTGTGCTCATGTGGGTTTCCTCTAGGTACGCCAGTTTCCTGCCATAACCCAAAGACATGAGGTTCCGTTCTGATCGTGTGTTGCATGATGGAGTGGCACTGATCCAATCTTATGCATCCTGGGATGGGCTCCAGGCTCATCATGACCCCAAACTATAATTTTTGGAAATAATAACTATTGATTTCATAATCAATTTTCTGTTTAATTGTGATTAACATGTCCATGTGTGGGTGGTGCAGTAGTTAGCACTGTTGCCTCATACCTTTGGGACCAGGGTTCAAGTCTCTGCCAGGGTTCCCTGTGTGCATATTCTCCCTGTGTTGTGAGGTTTCCTCCAGGTACTCTGGTCCCCCCGGGGTCTTAAAACATGGTGAGACCAATCAAAGTTACCAAGTCCCTGTTGGTGTGTGAGTATGCCCTACGATGGGTTGGTGCCCCATCCTGGGTTGTTCCCCACCTTGTGTCCAGGCTCGATATGTCTTATTCTCCAGCTGTCCGAATAGGTCATTAAATAAATTCCAGCTAGTCCAGAATGCAGCAGCCAGAGTCCTCACCAAAACTAAAAAATATGATCATATTACCCAAATTTTATCTTCACTACACTGGCTGCCAGTTAGTTTTCGTGTTGACTATAAAATACTGCTCTTAACTTATAAAGCTGTAAATGGTCTTCCACCGCAGTATGTGAGTGACCTCATTTGCAACTACATTCTGAATCGTATGCTTCGATCGCAAGATGCAGGCCTTCTATGCATACCCAGAGTAAAGAACGTTACCTTTGGGGGAAGAGCATTTGCTCATAAAGCACCACAGTTATGGAATAAACTTCCTATTAGTGTTCGGAACTCAGACACAATCTCTGTTTTTAAGTCAAGGCTTAAGACTTACCTCTTTAGTCAGTCTTTTGGATAGTAAAATTCCCTTTTCTAAGGTGAATGGGATATCTGGAGGTTCATGGTCATTTGAGATTAAAGGTGAAAGGGGGATCGGTGCTGTCGTCCTGCCACTCTCGCCGATTCCTTAAGCTGATGATGGTAGTTTGGCTTGACGCCAAAATCCCTGGAAACCCTCATGTTTGTGCTTCCTTCCAGGTCTCTCTTTTAGCCAGGCTGCCATAGTTACTCTAGTACTGCCAGAGGTTAGGTGTAGGGCAATAACTCTCTTCTCCATCTTCTCTTTTCCGAGCTGATCCTGAACTGATCCCGAACTGATCCCGAACTGATCCCGAACTGATACCGAGCCAACTCTACACCGCTCGAACCCTCACCTGGACACCTTGGATATACTTACATGGAACCAACTGAGACTTTTAAAACTATCTGGACTGGAATTACTGTCAATGCAAATACTGTTTCATGCTCCCTGGTCGCCCAGAGGAGGATGGGGTCCCCTTCTGAGTCTAGGTTCTTCTCAAGGTTTCTTCCTGCTAGAGGGAGTTTTTTCTTGCCACTGTCGCCTCAGGCTTGCTTGGTGGGGGTTCGGGCCAGTTATATGTAAAGTGCTTTGTGACAATGACCGTTGTTAAAAGCGCTATATAAATAAAATTAAATTGAATTGTGTCCATAAGCTCTGGACCCCCTGTGTCTGTGAATAGGACAAGTGGTTTCAGAAAATGGATGGATGGATGTCCTTGTGACATTACCAGTGGTTTCTTAGAACTTTAGAGCAATGTTGACATATTAAGATCAAGTCGAGCAGAACAACGACATACATATATGGCTTAATGGTATTTGTCTACATGCTGGATTTAGCTAATGCTGCACCGGTGTGTACCTACTAAACCTGACATTGTAAAAAAGGTGTTTTACTCACTGCTTTTCACTGCAGACTCACACCAGCCTTGGGTAGATTTATAGATATGTACGAGAGCAATACAGTCACGATAATTTCTATTTTTACAACGATGATGTGTATCGCCTTTTGAGAAAGCATTAAACCCCTATCCAACAGCAAGCATATTAGCTTGTTAAGTTACAAAAGTATTCATATGTCTGCCATTATAAAGTATAAAAATTATAAAAGTATATGAATCATACGTAACATTTCTATACTGTAGAGGTTGCTGTTTTTTTGCCATTTTATTTTCATAAAGGCCCTTTTATGACATCATAAAATACCAAAATAAAGCATGCTCTTAACATAAAAGGGGCTTATCTCAGTAGTACTTGGGAATTAGCTGAACTTTGATTTATGAATCGTTAGCAAGAGTTCCCATTACACATGACTAGCCTAGAAAGGTTTTTGAAAAAGAATCCAAGGATTAAGAAATATTTTTTCTAACAAATGGAAAAAAATGAAATTACAGGGCCAGGAAGCTGAATGAGGGGGAAAGTGAGTTGTGAGTTGAATGCCACTCTGATCGGGATCAGTGGGTTTGAGTGTCCTCAAGTGCCACCTTGATCAGGATTAGATGGGTCTGTGTGTGCCCCAGTGTAATCCTTACTGGGATCAGTGGGACTGAATTTCCCCAAATGTGACCCTGACTGGGATCAATGGGTCTGAGTGTCCTCGAGTGTGACCCTGATCAGGATCAGTGGATCTGAGTGTGCTCGAGTGTGACCCTGACTGGGATCAGTGGGACTGAATTTCACCAAGTGTGACCATGACTGGGATCAGTGAGTCTAAAGTGTCCCCGAATGTGACATTAACTGAGTTCAGCGACTCTGAGTGTCCCCCATTGCGACCCTGACCAGGATCGATGGGTCAGAGTTTCCTCTAGTATGACCCTGACTGGGGTCGGTGGGTATGAGTGTCCTTGAGTGTGACCCTGACTGGGATCATTGCTCTGAGTGTCCCAGAATTCAAGCCTGACTGGGATCAGTGGCTCTGAAAATCCCCAACTGCGACACTGACCAGGATCAGTGGCTCTGTGTGTCCCTGAGTGCAGCCCTGACTGGGATAAATATGTCTGAGTGCATTCAATTGTGACCCCGACTAGAATCAGTGGCTTGGAATGTCCTCGGTTGTGACGCTGACTGGGATAAGCGTCTCTGAGTGTCCCCAAGTATAACCCTGACTGGGGGATATTGGCTTTGAGTGTCCTTGAATCCGACCCTGACCAGGATTGGTGAATGATTATCCCTGATTGTGACCCTGACCAAGTTCAGTAGTTCTGAATGTCCCAGAGTGTGATCCTGACCAAGATAAGCATCTGAGTCTCTTTACGTACTACACTGACCGGGTTCTGCAGCTGTGAGTGCCCCTGAATATGAAACTGACCAGGGTCAGTGGTTCCCTGTGTCCCAAAGTGCAACACTTAGGATCAGTAGATAAGTATTGGGCCTTTTGGCAAATCAACCCTGTCCAGCATACTGCCCTGTTGACAGAAGACAAAAGCGACTGTCGAATCTTGTAAGTCAGGTGAACAGACTGTCATGCCAACCACTGAACTCTCCTGTGCAATTTAGCAAAGACTGATTGTGGTTGAAACTGAAGCTGGAAAGTGCCGCTAGTGAATTTTCTTTTGCTTCAGTGCTTAAACTCAACACTGTTACATGCCGTAAATTGCCTGCAGTTCTCCGGACCTCCCTCCCTCGTCGCCATTCGCCGGCTGCATCTTTGCTCCGCCTCCATGTCCAGACCCCGCCCACATCTCCTCCGATGCGCCACTCACTACTTCCGGGTCCTGGAGAGAAAAGGCCACGATGGAGGCACTTCTGGAGCTCTTCGCTTATTGCTTTCTTTGTGGTTTTGCTTGTTTGATGTGCCTTACTGTGTATGACTCTTTTGATTCCTGGATTCCGACTTTCGCTTTTCCCGTCTCCCCATTACCCTTTCCCATTCCTTTCTGTCGGTCCTCACCCCTAGACTGTGGATCGTAACAACACAGTATAGCTTAAACTCAAGAAAGTATATATGATGGTATCAGAATTAACTACCCAAAACTGGGAAACCCAGAGCAAGACCTGTATTCTGTGATACTGGTGCCTCATTTTAATTGGCTCACCAGGCATCGGTGTTGCATTCCTTCTCCAGGATTGGGGATCAAATCTCCTCTCTGCTTTGTGTGTGGTGATGGTGTATGTCCTCTGGTTTCCTCCCACAGTCCAAAGACATGCGGTTAGGCTAACTGGCATCTATAAATTGCCCATAGTTTATGACTGTCTGTATGTGGCCTGTGATGGACTGGAATCCCGTGCAGGATGTTTCCCAACCCTGTGCTGCTTGGGAGAAACTCACATTGACCAGGATAAGTGGTTGGAAGGTGCATGGATATAAAAAAAACCTTCCGTGACTTTTTATAATGCATCACCATGAAGAATAATTAGTTTTCAAGGTGATCAATGTGATCAAGATGAAAACCTTGTGTTTCTAAATTTTCGTTTCCACTGGAAAGTATAATTAAATGTACATTCTTTCGAGAATATAATTTTTTTCTGGATGCTGCCAGTGTGCTTTTTGGACAAAATTTGGATTTTTTGGAGTGATATAGCAATTATTTTTCATGGTGTAATATTCCTGTGATGTCTGACTTACGTTTGTGTGAAACTGGCTCTGCATGTCCGTGGCTTACGGCCCCGACGTCACACTTCATTAAGGTCACGTTCAGCATAAACCTGTGCACTCAAAACCTTCGGCACCCTCTTCTCTGTCTGCGTATAGCTTGGCCTGACCTCCTCTTTGCCGGATGCCAGCTAACACCTGTCCCACCCCATGCGTGCCCTTCCTCCCAGAGGTATCCTTTCCCAGACAGCTAAACCTCTATCCCAGAATCAAGGCTTTACCTCTGGATACTCCCACTGTCTGATTTGCTGCCCCACCTCTGCCCCATTTCAACACTCCAGTTCTGGCAGAAGGAGCCATTTTCAGATCAGGATGTCCTGTCGGCCTCCCTCCGCTCCACATATTTATACACTTTTATATTTGCCCCGTTTTCAAACCAGAGCTGTTAAACCAAAGGAAAACACGCCAGTATAAACCAATTGAATCTTGATGGCAACTGTAGTGTCGAAGTTCTGATTATAAATGTGTGCTGCTGCCTCCAGGACTTGCTGTGTTTTTCCAGCGATGAGACCATGCTACTCATCTTAATCCAGGATTTCTCTCTCCTCCACAGATGCTGGGCCCTCGTGTGAAGACGGGAGCCTGATCAGCTGAAGGGCAGCTGATGGGACCGGTCAACATGGCCCCCAAATTCTATTTGGCAAATTTATTAAAATTGATATCACCAGCACAAGCAATATTTTTTTGTTCTACCGCTAAATGTCGGAGATTTATCATGCAAACATCCTAGAGGTTTATGTAGGTACTTTTGGACCTAAGTCCAGTGGGTTTGATGCTGGGCCAGACACAATATCCTCGCCCTGCCAAAAGTCTATGCTAAGCTCACCATCAGCAAGCTGTGAACGTCTGTCTGAGGGCCACAGTAAACCCTGCCTGCGAGCCAAGGGGCTGAATAACTGCCCTGCCCCACAGCGCCCTGCTATCAGCTGCTCGGCAATCTCCTGATAACAGGGCCCCCTGGAGGCAGCATGTAGGACTGCAGACAAAATTGTCTCAGTCTCCATTGATACACCTATTTGAAACCAGTTATATATTTTTGCATTTACCTGAATTGGAACAAATACAAAATACAAAAGTGTCATTTCTTTTCTCAAGTGGATGAAATAAAGGAAGGTGAGAAGTCACAGAATGTCTAATTAAATAAAGGTTTCTGCCAAGCAATTATTAGTACAGAATACATTTCACTCTCAACCAATCCACATATATTCCATGACAGTTTAATCAGTTCATTTCCTGTAAATGCTGCCTCACATTCATAAGCAGGCCTTCACAGCTATATACTGTACAGTATATACATGTTCTGCTTTAAAATGTTTTTTTTTATTGTTTTGAGCTGACTGGCAGTCTGGATAGCTCAGTAGAGTGTTAGCTGCTTAATCCAATGGGCATGGGTTCAAGGCCCTTGATAGCTTGACAGAAGAATGATGAATGTTCTTTCACTGAAAAACTGAGTGGCTGAAGAAAATTCACTACAGCATGTGATGCGTTTCACCCATATACTGTAACTTTGGGGGTTGTGTTGTGTAGCTCAATAGGATAGGATCTTGTGCCTGTTGTCCAAAAATCCCTGGTTTGAATCTTATGTTTAGCAGAGACTTGGTCTCTGTATGGCCCCCAAAATTTATGCTTTGTCACCTTTGTCTTCTGAATATTATCACCTTGCTGCTCGTATTGCCTACTCAGCCATTACATAGGAGGGAACTGAAAACTGTTTTAACTACAGGATAATTTATGGCAGTCACATGTAATGAAGACCATTGAGCGGCAGCTGCTCCACCTCCTCCTAGGACCCCAGGTTCACCATGCGCTTGACCCCCTACAGTTTGCTTACCAGGAGAATGTGGGAGTGGAGGATGCCATCCTCTATCTGCTACACA
>JAODLD010000001.1:28747469-28763345 GCA_026781065.1 Mormyrops boulengeri
CCCCCCCCCCCCCCGCCCCCCCCCCCCCCCCCCCCCCCCCCCCCCCCCCCCCCCCCCGCCCCCCCCGGCCCCCCCCCCCCCGCGTTAAACCCCTTTTTCACTGTGGGTGGTGTAGGCTAATGTCAAAACTTTTTCAGGAACATCCCATCACTGCAACGCACAGGAATTCCCATCATGCAACTGCCCAGCTGATGTTACCTATAGTGGTGTGTGGGCATCATGGGGGGCAGGAAGGCATTAATTCAGGGTCCACCTTACTCGGGTGACTGCACCATTCAGCTGAGCTGCAGTGTAAATCCCCCATAGTGCACCCGAGGTGTAAAATCCAGGCGGCTCATCAAAGTGCAACTCCAAATGCTGAAAATGCTTAATGTCCCTTGGAGGCCGTTGACTATTAACCCAGGCTAATGTCACATGACACAGAGTGAGTCATATTTGGAGTGCTCAGCTGGACCGCAGTCCCTGCTCCCTCGTTAATTAGGACGTTAGAAATAACCTCAGGCGAGAAATAAACTCCTTGCCTTATTTTAATGGCCTGTTAATATAGCTTAAAACAACCACTTGTTTCCATTATGAGAAAAGTT
This sequence comes from Mormyrops boulengeri, assembly GCA_026781065.1. Classification (NCBI taxonomy): domain Eukaryota; kingdom Metazoa; phylum Chordata; class Actinopteri; order Osteoglossiformes; family Mormyridae; genus Mormyrops; species Mormyrops boulengeri. The sequence goes on from JAODLD010000001.1 coordinate 28,748,054, forward strand.
AATTTACCCTTAACCTTACTGACCAAAGAATGAATTAAATGTATTTAATTCTCTCCGGAAAGATGCATGCCTTTCTACTTAATTAAAGTCAAACTGTCTTGTAATGCACCTGATAATCAAGTAAACATCATGTAATTTCATGATTACAGAAGCTCAGTTTCTAAAATAAAAATAAGATGACAGCTCAGGCATTTCAACTTCTACGTCCATAATATATTCTCTAATTAGCAGGAGAGTTAAAAGTCAGACATACGTGCCAGTACTAATAATCCCAACAGAGTTAATTAAAGCAACATACAGTATACCATCGGGTCTTATTTCTGCAAGGTTTCTCAGAGTTTGGCTATATTGTAACAGTTTAAATCTAACAAAAATGCAACTATCGAACAGCTTTGGCTTTCTGGTTAGGTAAGGGCAATGTTCTGGTAAGGGCAATGTTCTGGTAAGGGCAATGTTTGACCTATTTTAAAACTGTGTGTTGTAATGGCACTGCAAACATTTGAGCTCATGAGCTGATTTCACAGAAACATGTTATGAATTATCGGATGCTGAGCTGTGCATTCGGTTTAACCTCCTATTATGGGATGATTTTAGTGTCGAAGTTGATCTCACCATTGGCTCTTGATATTCATGTGAAACTCTGAGGCTCATAAAAAATATAAAATTGTCTAATTCTCATTACCTATTATTTAAAGCTATTTATCTGTACAGTAAGTGTATATTTGCTCATAAAAAATATATACAAATAAACTGTAAAACGATAAAAAGCAAAAAACAGATTTTCTGGATGCCTAGAAGAACACCACAATTTTTAAACCTCTCCTCAGGGGCGCCCCAGCCATTCCATGTATTTGTTAAATTTCACCATCAGCTCACTTAATTAATTCACTTAATTAGTTAAATGACTTGATGAGCTATTGATTAGCCAAACATGGCATACTTGGAGTCAAGAAATACATGGGTATATTGGATGGTTACTGCAAATACTGGGGTGATCTTAGGAGAAGTTTTGAGACTAAGCTAACAGACTTTGACAGACAAAAAATCACTGTATTAAATCAGTTTTACACCAACATGAAGATCACTGAGACATAACCACTGGTAGATTAGTTGTTTTGCCCAGTACTGTATATCACTGCTGAAAGAGACAAAGCAATTACACGCTGGTGAATGGTGTGGACAAAATAGTGACAGTGGAGGATTGGACAGAAATATCATGTGACCAGAACAGCAAGCTCAGGAATGTGCTGTAGTGCTAACGTCTGCCACTGTTAGCCACCATAGTCACACGGTGTAGGCTGTATTCTGTCAGACTCTCTGCACGCTATTTCATCCCTCACCCCCCCCCCCCACTCCTACATACCTTCTGTCATAGTGCAGAAATTTATTTCAAACTGGACCACTGGTGCAGAGCCTGCACTGCTAGCATGAGATGCGGCAAGGCTCCCTCGCAGTGGAGCAGCTGTGGGTGAGCAGTCTCATGCTTGCTTTGTTTACAGCAGTGTCCGCACAGGCTTCCCACTCCGGCCCAGGCGCCGTCTTCACATGGACCGGTCCGGACCACACAGAGAGCTCAGCTTGTGGAGCAGCTGTCAGGGACATGGAGCAAGATAACTGCACTGAAAGGGAACATTTTCATCTCCTTTCCTTAATGGCAATGCTAAGACTTTTACGTGTTAATACTTTGCTGCCTGTGCTGAATTTTCCAATGTGGTGCACAATTAAATGCCAGACTCAAAGTGGAGGATTCATCAGCAGGGACTGAAATTGTATATAGGTAGAAACTTTTGGACAAATAGGGGAAATTAGAGTACCCAGAGGAAACCCTCACAGAAGATGGGGAGCATACAAACTGCAGACACGAAGCCAAGGACAAGGGTCAGTCTCACAGCACTGGAGAGAGCAGGCCACTGTCCCCACATTTGAAAAATGCATCCCATATTTTTGTTAAATATCAAAATACTAGTACATTCTGATTCAAAGGAATTTCTGCTACCTTTGTTGGGAATACTGCAACCCTGTTGTGAAGGTTGGCAGAAGAGCTGTCCTGTCATTGTTCCTCTTTGGTTCTTTTGCGACTTTCTTTGTACACGTCCTAGAACTCCATTTCCCATGAGACCTTGGGGCACCACATGTACACTGCTCCTTAGCACACTGGGGGTCGACGCATTCTTCCAGGTCTCTCCATTGCTCTGCTGAGTCTGGAATTACAGTTTCCAGGCCAACCTGCTGTGCTCACTGGCATTTCTCTTGTTCCACATGAAACATTTGAATTTCCAGCAACTTCTCGACCACAGCTGTGACCTCTGACACTGTTTCTTCTACATATTCACCCCTGATGGGCCATACCCTCCTGCATCTGCATTCTCCTCACAGGTAAGGTCTTTCCACGCTCATTCAAGTGCTCACCTGTTCCTAATTCGGGATAAACACTTACGGCTCTTGGATATTCTTTAATGTGGCTAAAAATGATTGAATAAATCACAGCCACTAGCTGTCACCCAGCCATTCTGCTAATAATCGACTAATACTCATATGTTGGACTTTTCCATAAATCGCAATTTATTTGCTCCATTTCCATTACACAACGTGCTGGACTATGTTATATCATTGGTATGAACTGTCGAGATGAAACGAAGGCATTTCATACCCGGTCGACACGTACAAGAAACACACTGCTGACAGAACCACAACGATGGACCTGTCCACCATGTGGCACTGATACAAACCATGACGGACAGCGCCGGAGTCTGGGAACGTGTTCCTTCAATAGGCAAACTAGTTCAACTACGAAATCACTCTGCACTGTGGAATTACTGAGACTTTACTTATTACAGGACCTTTTCCACAATGTCAGAGTTAAGTGGGCTGGCTGTGTTACCAAAAGGGCGATGAAAACAAAATGATAATATGTATAATTACATTAAAGTTAATTGTTAAAATCTGAAATAATGTGCAATTATTGCTCCAAGATCTTGACCAGTTTGCACACATAAGTACCCCATTTCTTTTAAAATAAGAACTTTATGTGATTGAAAGGACTAAATTAATTATGCTTAAATATAAATTGTGTTCCGCTGGCCAGCAATCAGGGAGAATCACCAATTACAAATTAGCAATGAGTCATTTTCAGCCCCATCTGATTTTAGCCAGTAATGCCCTATTTGCCAAAGGAACGGGGACGTTTTTAAAACCAGCCACTATCACTGATTAAAAAACTCAGGGAAAGTCATTTTAGGTATTCTGTGCTTTACACGCACAGCAATAACTCTAAACTCTAAAATTCATACATCAAGTTAAATGCGTTCTGAGACTGATATTTATATAACTTATAATGTTAATTATAAATGTAAAATGTACTTTTAAGTGTACAGTCATTTCAGATATTTCTTTACCCTGAAAATTATTCACAATGTTATATAAAACATTTCGTAAAAATCAGCAGTGAGGTTTTCTTTAGCAGTTAGGCAGTTCTGTACCACTTCCTTAGCAGTTAGGCAGTTCTGTACCACTTCGTTAGCAGTTAGGCAGTTCTGTACCACTTCTTTGCAGTTAGGTAGTTCTGTACCACTTCTTTGCAGTTAAGCAGTTCTGTACCACTTCTTTAGCAGTTAAGCAGTTCTGTACCACTTCTTTGCAGTTAGGCAGTTCTGTACCACTTCTTTAGCAGTTAAGCAGTTCTGTACCACTTCTTTGCAGTTAGGCAGTTCTGTACCACTTCTTTGCAGTTAGGCAGTTCTGTACCACTTCGTTAGCAGTTAGGCAGTTCTGTACCACTTCTTTGCAGTTAGGTAGTTCTGTACCACTTCTTTGCAGTTAAGCAGTTCTGTACCACTTCTTTAGCAGTTAGGCAGTTCTGTACCACTTCTTTAGCAGTTAGCAGATGAAAGACTGATGCTTCTTTTCTTTTCTTAATCCCTCTATGTGTCGTCTGGCTGATACCCCCAATAGGGAGAACAGAAGAGAAAATTTAAGGAGTTCAGCTATTTCTGTCAGAACATAGGGAGTAGTTCTGAGATAACGGATCTTCTGTTTTGAATTCTTACGTGAGGAATGTGGCTTTTTCATTTTCACTGCAGCTTCTGGCTCAATTGCTGGCCATCTCCCTACCTCAGAGGTCTTCCTTGGTAATGCCAGAATGTTCCTCACTCTCAGCCGAGCATCTGACTCCATCTCACCGGTGTTTCTTACAGACAGGGAGTTTACAATATTGGAGATGTGCTAATTCAGTCATTTGGGGAATGCCCTTTAAACAATACTAAGATGAGTAGGCTACTAACACTGGAATGTACTAATTGAAGAGTATTTGTCAAAAATAAGGGCTTTTTTAGCTTAAATTTACATGAACACAGTACCTTCCTCTGGAAATTATGCAAATAGAAAATACTGGTTCACACTTTGGGCATGCCACATATATTTAACCAAAATAAAGTACATTTGGCCAGTATAGGATGTCACATAAAAATGTGATATCTGAAATTAAACACCACAGAACTCCAGTGAGACAGGGACTTGGAAAACATCTTTTGCAGATTATCATTATGCTGTAATGGATTTTGCTATGTGGGTAATATCAATCTCATAATAATGTCAATGTTGTATTTTATTGGAACATTAAATTTTTCCCCGCAGTTGTCTCACAGGTTTTTCAATCACTGAACCATGAAACCATTTATTTTTTTTTACATAAATGTCAGACCAATGTACTCCTTTTACCTTCAAGTGAATGTCTAAGCACTAGTGCTGGGCATTTTAAAAAATTCATTTACAGGGCAGAGTATAGCACACACTGGCCCTTGAAAGACATTTTAGTGAACTGAGTCACCTGGTGGTATTGTCGCAGGCCGAATCGGAGATCTGCTTTGGCCATTAGAAATTTCCACAGAGAGGAGTGCTAAGCCATCCCGGGAAGTGATTTACTGCACCTTCCCAGCTCGTAATCCTGGCTGCATGGATCCTTTAGGAAAATACGCCAGCTGGGCTCCCGCCACCGTCCGCTGCCGCCTGTCCTGCTGGGTTGTGCCTTGGGTGATCTCGGACTCTGTGTCGCATGAATGACCACGGTTTGCTGTTTGGTACAGACCAAAAAGTCGTCTTAGCTTAACCAGGCCCGTCTCACAGGAGACTTTGCCTGGGAAGGGCACTTGGGAGGCACAGGCCTGCATTAACATCAATTCAATTCAATTTACTTTTGTATAGTGCCTTTCGTAACAGAGTCGCTTTACATGGGTGTGTTGTGATGCATTCCTGGATCATTTATACGGAATAATTCAAAAACAGGGAAAAGGAAAGACAAAGAAAATAAAGGAAGAAAGTCTGATCACAACAGAGGAGAGGAACCAAAAACTCCCAAGTAGTGAAAGAAAAACCACTGGGGGTCCAAGGTCAACTGTCAAGGTGTAAGGTCAAAGTGTAAAGGTCAAGGTCAAGGTGTAAATTGTGGTCAAGGTCAAAGCCAAAGTCCAACAATGACTTGATTCTCCATGCTGGCCTGTGTAGGGTGTCAGACTGAAGGCTGCACCCATGATGTTACGCTTTGTAAGTCACATCCACAATGTCACTCCTCAATGGGACTGAACCAGGACTCCAGCTCAGATGGTGCCCACCCTGCTGCAAGATGTTTATTGTGCAGTGTGTGTTCCCAGGTAATAAACAGAATATCCAGTTAAGAACATTACAATTGTCTAACCTAATGTATACAAATCCATGCATTAGTTTCTCATTGTCTTGGATAGTTAGGAAACATTATAGTTTGGCAATGTTACGTAGCTGCAGGAAGCACACCTTCGACGTTGCATCCATATGTGATTTGAATGAGAGGCTTGTATCTAAGGTCACCAATATTTAGCTTGGTAACTGGTCCCAGTGCTCTGTTACCACCCAGAGACCCTGCCCTGTCGGTGTGCCAGGGATGCGGTGGGTATATAAAAGAGTAATTTCAGAAGTGGTGTTTATATCTTCCCAGCGGTTACATTTGCATTTGTCCAAACCTGAGGGCTTGCTAACATCGCTTTTGTGTTATTTTAGTAGGCCACAGTTTTGGCCTGTATAGAATTAATGCATCGCAGTTATGTGCGACTCTGTTTGCTTTTGTGGGTCCATGTGGGTCCATATGTAGTTAGACTTCTTTATTTTCCATTTACATGCTGTTTTTGTTTGCATATCAATCCGACCATTCATAAAAGGCGGGTAATGTTCACTGTGCTCTCTGCCATTTTCCAGACAGATTTATAAGCCTTTTCCCCAGATATTTTAAACAAATGCACTATGTTAAAACTTAGAATTCTGGAGGAAGGTAAATAGATTAGCACAAATACCACATTTGAAAAAACATTGCACACATTTGGCTTTGCAGCTCTGCCACAATTCGGGCTCGCGGTGGCAGCCTGGGTTCACTGGGGTTTGTGGTGTTTGCTTGTGTGTTTGGAGGCGGACTGGGCAGAGTCGTAACTAATAACAACATCAAAAAATACGGCCAGGCTTAGGGCCTATACCTCGCCTGGTCACCGAGAACATTTCTGAATAATAAAATAAGTAACAAGATTGAATAAAATCTGAGCAGGAGCACGATGGCCGCAGCTCATGTGGGCTTGTCATCAGGCCCCTTGAAAAGGACTGGGTTGTTCCACAACTCCGGAGTGCGAATGAGGGGCAGAGACCAGCGGGTCTGCAGCGACACGCCCCAATGGATGCGATCAAAGATGCACCTGGCGGAAACCCAGCTGGAGAAGCTGGTACAGGCATCTAAGCAAAGAGGATAACCTGACACCATTTCTGAAGACCGCCAAAAGGAGCCAGGATGCTGGTCCATAAGCGTTAAATGGGGCAGCCCTTCCATTGGATGCTGTAAAAGCTGTCACCGTGTGGAGTATTTATGAGGCTAGCAGCGTCGTTTCCATGCTTTCATTCATTCATTCATTCATTCATTTATTTGTTTGTCTGTCTGTTTATTTATTTGTTTGTTTGTTTATTTGCCTCCAAAATAAAAAGACCTTTTCGGCCAAACATGCATATTAAACATTTTCCAAACGTTTAATTGCTTGAGTTCTCCCTTACATTTTAAGCTATAAAACTGCATTTACTTATTGTTATGAAAATATGTTTCATCTTTCAGATGTCATGAAGGATTCCTAATGTAATATTATATCTCCATCCTCACTTCAGTTCAATGGATAAGGCAAATGTGATATGATGAGTTTTATGGAAGAGGCTTGATGCTGCTCAATTAAATTGTGTTTGTGGAGAAGTCCATGCATTGGATAATGATGCTACTCTTTCTCACACACAGTTACTTAGTAGAAGCATGGGGTCAGAGAGCAGGGTCAGTCAGCATCCCTGGGTAATTGAAGGACTTAATTGAAAGCCTAAAGTTGATAGCACTACGCTACGCATCAGAAAAGCTGACCAAAGAAGATGCCCTGGACATTGGTGACAGTCAGTCCTCAGTATCCGATCCCACATGGTGGGCAGTGGTGCCTGGATTACACAGTGCCAAGCATTAGAACATACACTGTATGTCCAGGAAACCATTTTTACTAGACAGAAACAGAGCCATGTGCCACTTACAGATCCCTTTGATGGAAGCAGATATCCTGGCCTTTCTGGCTCTGGGTCCATTATGAAGTTCTGGTGACAGCTCTGTTGCTAGAAAGCCGGGGGAAAAAAACAACACTGCAGGGGTCTGGATTTGCAACTTAAGGATTATAGCTGGTGAAATCTGAAGCCGTTTATAATTCTCATTGCAGCATGAATGGGTTATTTATGATAGCCAATTCATGATGTAGAGTTTTATGGTTCTGGAAAAAAGCAGATCATTTATGGACAAAAGCTCTTAGAAATTCAGCTCATCATATCTTTTTCCTGAAAAACAGATGATGGATTTGCAAAGAACTAAGCAGTAAGTAGCGGCAATCCGTTCTGAGAACTATTGAGGACAAACCCACTTTAGCAGTGGAATAAGCACAAGGACATAAAGTAGGTGCAATTGTATTATCACATCCATAACTCAAATCTGCTATCAACTGTGTATGTGTGTGTGTGTGTATTTAAATGTCCCCACAATATGATAAAAACCTGTTATTTTGACACAAGTGGAAACTCAGTTTAATAAAATATCTGTCAATCCAATCAAAAAACTAAACATGCCAAAAGTCTTCTAGCTGGTTTGGTTATTTTTGGTTAAGGTTAGGGCTGGGTAGGGGTTAAGCTTGTCGTACTTGGGATTACGGTTATGGCCATAGAAAAGAATGGAGAGTCCCCACAAAGATATGAATAACTATAATGTGTGTGTGTGTGTGTGTGTGTGTGCCCGTGTGTGTGTGTGGTATTGGACTGTTCCTTCTGCATTCATGTGTGCTTCCTCCCATTGTTCAAACCACGTGTTTGAGGTGGATTTACGATTCTGAACAGCCTTTGATGTGTAAATCCGCCTGTGTGTATAGCTGTGGTCTAACATCCTGTGCTATGCTGTAATAGACTGCTGGTCTGTGTGGATGGATGCACATTAGCCTTGTCTGCAGAGGACCAAGGTCAGATGTTCCAGTACTGCAGTACTGTATTAAATTAAATTAAGTAGGGAATCTCCGGTAACATACTATTGAACAGACATGACACAGTTAAACTGAACACTCATTATAACTAGACCTAGACAGGTAGTAATTGTAGTATTCATGAACCATTCATTTTCATTCATAAAATAGGATATTTTAGTAGCATTAGCCCATGTCACCTCAGAATGAAACACATCTTGATGACAAGAAACCACAACCCCAAAAACTCACGGGAAAAACCCTGGACATAACAATATCTGCCTTCATCAGTGTTAGTGACATGGCCTCGGCACCAACCACACTGTCCTAAGAAAACCAGGAAGTTCACTCCTATGGGAATCCTAAATGTTGTTTTTTTGGACTTCGTGGAGTTTGCCACAGTCACTCTCCCATTGCCGAAAACCATCCATAGTGTTGAAGGCCCTGTATAAAGCTCTCAGCCGTACACCATGGGCCATACCCTGTCTGTAATGATCATTCTTTGTGTAGGCAAGGAGTGTGGAGCTGCTACCCAATGTAAAATCCAAGAAGTCAGACCTGGAGCCACGTTCAGATCTCATTGGAGCTGCAACAGTTGTTTCGCTTGCAAGCAACTGGCAACTGGCTCATTTATCTCAACACTCTTTAGTTGTAATGCACATTCAGTGAGATTCACCCGGCTAGATTGACCCTCTTCTCCTAAAGTAACGTTCTGAGATCGGCACGTCTTCTCCAGGTTTTCCTTGTGTTTCCAATTCTGGACGTACTACACCAGTCACATTGAGGCCTTTTTATTATACATGTAGACTTCCCAAGTAATACAAAGAGCCATTTGTTCTGAGCACACTAAGGAAAACTGGACTGATAACAAAGGATGGCTTTCGTCAATCAGCAGAACCAGATGATGAGTGACTACTCAGCGACACCTTCCAGGCACCCTTTCATCCATCTGCAGAGATACTGCCATTCTTTTAATCCTCTAATGTGGTCTGCTAGACAGATAAGGCTGGATGGCTCTCTCATCTCTCATCACCTTCACCTTGAGGTGTTTCGCAAACGCTGACCAAAGGAAACTGGACCCTGTGGACAGATTAGTGGCGGTGGGGCGGATGCTCGTCACAGCGTGACCCATGAGTCGGGGCTGCAGCCGGGCTTTATTAAAGCGCTGAGCTAAGACAGCGTCCCTGTGCTTCCCATCTGGGGAACATCCGTACTCTGCCATCCTGCTTCGACCGTCTGGCCCGGAGACGCGTCAAACGCAGACGATGACCCGGCCCATCTGACACTCCCTTCCTCTGTTCTCATTGACGTCTCTAAGGGGCTTATTTTCCGTCTTTCGGGGAAACCCCAGGCCCCCATGTTTGACATGCAGAAAATCCCTTGCTGCAGGCCCCAGAGAACAGCCTCCACCCCCCCCTCCAAGAATGGCCTCTTGAGGAGGGTCAATGCATTGTATCATATATACATCACAGTGTGAGTGTGTGTGTGTGTACTGCCCTTAACACGTTTGTATTTTTCCATCCACATTCCCAGAGCCAGATGTGGAATAACAGGACCAATGAGGGACTGCCGAGCAGTGTTCCTCCCCCCGGACAGTCAGAGCGGGAGGCTGCGTGCTGGGCACATTGGGTGGACCTGCATTCCTGGGACACTGGCCGTAACACAGGCTCTAAAATGCTGAGGAGTGGACCCCAGAGAGCTTGATGAAGGTGTGTTTCTGCCATGGGGGCTAAGGGCTAAATTTAGCCATGGATGAGGTCATCAACACAGCAGTGACCAATGGGCAATCAGGCAAGCGGGGCGGGCTTTAGAAGCACTCATCCACTGCAAATGGAGCAGGGATTATGATGTCATTCTCACACAAAGCATGAAGGGTAATACGCTTTGTCTCAATAATGGAAAATGACGTTGTTTGTTATATATAAGTCGGGTTTCTAGTTTCTGTTCTGTAAAAATGGTATGTGTATAAGTATTAAAGACAGGAAGGATCGGACTAAGCTGGCCAGACACTTTTCAAAGGATGGCTATGGCAGACTCAAACATTATACATATGTGTTTGATTTTCTTAAAAATAATGTCATTTACCTAACTTTTTTGGTTTATTATGGTTAGGCTGTTTGTATTTAGCTCTGTGACCTGGAGTATCGAACCGTAACTTTTCAAGCCCAAAAATATGTTTTCACATTTTGTTTACAACCAAGTTGTGACTCTGAGCACTACGTGTTTTTTTAGATGTGGAGGTTTTTGTTTTTTCATGTTAATCTAGATGTCAGTTGATATTCAAGTGTTTACATTGTTTGGCAGGCTTCTCGGGGTAGTATATGGCTCAGCAGGTGTCTGTGATCAGAAGGGAATAGGTTCAAATCCCAGGGTTGGCAGAGTGATTTCACTGTTGGGCCCTTGAGCAGGGCCCTTAACCTCAATTGCTCCAGGGACTGTCGGACCCTACTTTCGCAAATGAAAAAAGTGCGTGCTATATTAGTAAATGTAATGTCTCTTTTGAGACAACAGAATGAGGAAGACAGGAGGCTTAACCTGGAATGACTCTTCCTGCTCCTAACACCTGTCGGTCATAACAAACATTCACAGAAACGGCTATGTCTAAAAAACACAGGGGCCACCAAATGGCAAGACCTCTGAGTTGAATTTTCTTGAAATCATTACGGTTTGGAACCAAAATCAGCCAGACAGTGACTCGGAGAGCCCCCATCTCCATCTAGGCTCCCCAATTCCCAGTTGCCACTCCCAATCAATGGACAGAAAGTGAACCCCCCAATTATTGCAGCTTCCGCCTTCTTGCATGTGGTTCTGATTTGGTGCTGAAGCAAAGTGTTTTCTTTGGAAGCTGGATTCGCTGCTCTGCCGCATTCCCTGTTACAAACGTTTTGGCATTGCCATTCATCAGTTTGACATGCAGTCCTTGTCCACTCAGGTTTTATTTCCTTTAACATGTGGGGCTTTTCCATGTAAAGTGTGACCTCTTTGTTCCCCTTGTATCGTGTCTCGTCTTCTTACAAAAAATCCTCTGCTATCCATCTTCCACAGAAGTCACCCTACCTGCACTGTCCATCCCTTGAATTCTGGGTCACGTAAATCATTCTGAAATATAGGAATTATCGGATACAAATTCCTCGCCAGGGAGTTCCAGAGGGAGACAGGAAAGGGAGGTGAAAAACATGGAAAGGAATTTTCCTACAAAAAAGAAGAGTTGGGAGATGTTGGTGCCTCCTGGTCATGAATTCTTCTGGATCAGCGTCCTATCATTTTACTCTTTTGCACAGGGCCTGTGCAGACTGCCCAGCTCTAAGGGTCCTTAGTATTAGCAGAACCATTAATTACTATTTAGAAAGCAAAGTATTTTTTAGCCCTAGTGGTTTGGTTGCAGTGGTAGGCTAAAGCTTCTGTGGACAGCGGTACATTATCTTTGGCTTGTGTCAGCTGACGGGAATCCAAGCTGGCCGTTGGGCTGAGGTTGTTGATCCTCCATTAGAGCATCATAAACTTGGAATAGTGGTGAAGATTTGGTGAAGGTGGGATGCTGTAAACAGCTGATAGAGGACTGAAAGGGGTTTGTGGGCATTTTAATGTGCCTTGGCGGGCTACAAGCTGCTGCTTTGGGGAGCTGTAAACCCGCAAAGGAAACCCATCTCTTGTTGGACAACATGACGGCATTTGAGGCTTATTTCAGTCCGGTCGGAGGGTTAGAGGTCAGGATGAGGGACTTGGACCTGTGCCTGTTGGTGAGTTCAGGGGTGGGGTGCCAAGTCTTCGGTGGGGGCCACACATTTGCCATGCACTTGTTTGAGTGCGTAAAGTGAACAAACCTCGGCCAAATAACGTTCAACAGACTGAACATTTGGAAAGCTGTCACTCTCCCATTGCCAAAAATGCCACTGATGTTTGTTTAGAAAGTGAGATCATTCCTCCTTCGAATGTTTGGTGAAAAATAGAGAAGGGGAGGGGAAAAATCCCTAAAAAGCTACAGGCTTGTGTAATTCAATTTACTCTCTCTGGGCAATTTATTTAGCGTACCTTTTCCATGGACATTTTCCCAGAATGCATCAAACTCACAGTGTGGTACTGCAGGCCTGCACTTACACAAAACCAAACAACATTCTGTGACATCATAGACGACCATGTGACCTGCTGTCCTTAACAACTGTCTGGCAGTCAGATACCACAACTGATTTCTCCTCGGCCTTTTCCCCAGGGTGAAGAGCCTGAAACACAGACCTTTTTTGTCTTTACAATCTATATCACAATATGACTTTTATTTCCAATCTAATTTACTGCTGAGAGGAGGAACTATGTACTCCATATGATTACTAGGACTTCTGTCTCAGATGCGCTGGGCAGTGGTCTGCTGCCAGCCATTACTCTGAGTGGCCCATAGAGGGCAGCACAGAGTTGAGGTCCACTTGCAGCAATAACCACAAAGACCAGATGTAGAACATAGGTTTTGATAGCAGGGTTTAGCCCCCACGGTACATAGATGAGTATGATTTCCATCTTTGCAGACATATACATACTCTGAATCATATCCTGCTCACTGGTGAGAATTCATATGAGCTTAGTCTGGTGTTGAATGAGGAACTAACGTACTTGGTTTAATTTCAGATTAAGGTTGCATGAACCTTAACCTCTCAGTAAAAAGAGCAATTTTCAAACTTAGCTGCTGCCATGAAGCAGGTCACAGGGCTGCAAATTGATGGCAGGAATGCGGCAGCATTAGGGAAGTCCTGTATGTGTTCTCTATGTGAAAATCAGTGTCCTGAAATCAGAGGCAGACGATGGCCATGTTTTTCCTGTGCCATGATACCTGGGCCGAAGGTCTATGTTTGTCCTGTGATGTCTGAGCTGAGGGTCCAACTTACACACATATATATATATATATAGATAGATAGATAGATAGACAGATAGATATTTAATTTATTACTTTATAACATCTGAAAGACATTGAAATACAAAAGCATTGTTTAGTTTATGATCACTGAATAAACACAGACATAACAGACGAGTCTAATGCTGAATGTTTTTGCTGTCGTTTTTCCGTCTATATATGCTATGAATGATTTGAGAATTAACATGATACAGGATTACTCTGAAATGTTTTACCGCACAATGCTGTAACTTGGATGACCGGATCGAGGAAGTTCTCTTGATTGCAAAGATGACTGTGTGTTATACATATCCAGAGTTACAAGCCTCCGATTAATGAGTGCATAAATCAACGCATTTTGCTTTTGTGGTGTTGACTTTTGTGGTGTTGGCTTTTGTGGTCATGACTGGTCTTGAAATAAAACCTCTATGTCCTTATTTGTCCTGTGATGTCCAGGTTGAGGATCCATGCTTGGTCCATTGAGCTGAGGGTCAATGTTTGTCCCTTGATGTCTGAGCTGAGGGTCTATGTTTGTCCCTTGATGTCTGAGCTGAGGGTCTATGTTTGTCCCATGATGAGTGAGCTCATGGTCCATGTTTGTCCCGTGATGTCCGAGCTGAAGGTCCATGTTTTTCCAATGATGTCTGAGCTGAGGGTCCATGTTTGTCCCATCGTGACTGAGCTGAGGGTCCATGTTTGTCCCAAGATAACTGAGCTGAGGGTCCATGTTTGTCCCATGATGAGTGAGCTAATGGTCCATGTTTGTCCGATGATGACTGAGCTGATGGTCCATGTTTTTCCAATGATGTTAGAGCTGAAGGTCCATGTTTGTCCTATGACGCCTTAGCTGAAGGTCCATGTTTGTCCTGTGATGTCTGAGCTGAAGATCCATTTTTGGTCCTTGGCATCCATTCTGAGGGTCCATGTTTGTCCCATGCTGTGATGGCTGAGGATGAGTGTTGGAGCCCCACAACACCCAACATTATATGTATTACTTTTGATTATACACGATACGTCAGGTGGCATGTTGGACAGCACTGATACTTCACACCTCAAAGGTTATGGGTTCAAATTGCATATATACCATGTCTGAGTATTTGCATGTACTCTCCATGCTGTCCAAAGACATGTGGTTTGTAGTACAACTTCTAGGGTGTACTACAGTCCCGGACTCTGTGCTGCCTGTCATTGGCTGCAACCCCCCCTCCATCATGTTCCTGACCAGGGAGATGGATAGAAAAAATATACTGCATTAATTCTGGAAAACGTTCCCATTCAAAAACCTTGGATGAAGTAATGCTTTGGTTTAAAGAGCTTTGTGCTACTGCTATGAAGAACAGCAGTGGATACTGCAGTGATTCAAGACACGGGCAAGTTGAAGTCTGAAATCCCACAAGGGGAATCTTCTCTTGTACCCTTGAGTAGGGTACTTAACCTAAATCACTTCATTAAAAACATCCAGTTGTACAAATGGGTAAAATAGAAAAAAGGTCCGGCTAAATAAACAATAATGCAAAGTAATAGTGGTCATAGTGCAGTGGTACATGCTATGTGTTAGCACCTACATCACTATGAACATTTAAAGAGTGAAAAATCAATGCTAAGTAAAGGCTAAACAAATGCTAATTTTCTTGCCCTTGTGTGACAGAGCAGACCCGAACCTCCCCCGTCCGCAACAATGCCGGAGGGGTGTGGCATGTGGGAATGCCACACCCCTCCCGTTAGTAGTCCCTTGCTGTCCCAGGACTGTGCTGATGAGGAGCCACCAGCCCCCTTCATCCAAGTCCAGTGATCAAAGCCTTCAGGTGGGGGGGGGGCGGCGGCCCCCCCCCCGCCCCCCCCCCCCCGCCCCACGCCCACCAAACACACACCACAAAGAGGGAAA
>JAODLD010000001.1:28775160-28787697 GCA_026781065.1 Mormyrops boulengeri
TTCTTAGCCATGGTCAACCTTGTCGCCCAAACTAATGGCAAAGTCACACGCGGCTTAAGTTAGCTACTTATCTGCAGCTTCCGATTCCTTTAGCTTCTTATTCGTAGCGTCTTATTTCACGTCTTAAGTTACTTCCAGCTTCCTTATACGGGAGTGTTCCCAGCTGCACATGCTGTACAGTTTTTAGTTAAGATATTTTGAAAATACGAAATAAAATATTATGTCATGCGGTATAATGGCAGGTATGCCATTGTAAGGAAACACTGAAATTAGCCTGGGCCAGCTACCTGGCCTAGGCTAATTTCAGTGTCATTAGTGTGGCATGCCTGCTATGTACTATGCATTTCATATTTGCCTTACCCAAGATGAATAAGACCTCCGCATTCCATTTGGAAATATGGCTTCTTATTCAAATGAGTGTGAACAATTGATCAAAGTCTCATGCGACCAGTTTACTGTTACAAATGAAAAATCACATTATGCCCAGGTAATTCCACCATTTTCAAGACTTTCTTGTACGAAATAAATATACGTTCTGTAGCTCAAACCTTTTATTCATATGTTATTTTGTATTTCCAAAATGTCTTGTAAAAACTGCATCATGCACAAACATTCCCTTCTAGCGGTGCTGTGAATAAGAAGCTAACATAAGCCCCGAAATAAGACGCTACGAATAAGAAGCTAAAGGAATCAGAAACTGCAGATAAGTAGCTAACTTAAGCCGCGTGTGACTTTGCCATTAGTTTGGGCGACAAGGTTGACCATGGCTAAGAAACACGAAGACACCGGAATCGGCAAACGCAGTGAGAAACGCAGCAGTGATTCGTAGCTCCGCCCACCGCCCCGCTCCGATTAACATATATTTGCATGTAGTGAACTTGAAAATGAAAAGGCAAATTGGAAAATGAAATGGGTTTTTAATTTTATTTTTGAATTTTTCACATCTGACTCATACATGAGTGGAAAACTAAAATGCAAATGGTGCTATTTCATTTTAATTTAAATTTTTGCAGGATTTTTGCGCACAGACTTTGGAAACTAAATTGCAAAGTGGAGATTGTATTTTCATTTTATCATTTTATTTTTTGCAGAAAATACCTCCCATAGAAGGAGCCCAGAAAAGAACCGGAAATCCTACATGAATGGGCAGATGAAAATGTTAGCACATTTGTAGTAAAGCAGGTTGAGACTAAGGTTTTTCATTAATATGTAACTTTACACATTCTTTAATCTATTAACTATTAGTATCATGGACTGGAGTTGCATCTAAAACTGACAAACCATTCAGCTCACCAGATAATTACCAAGTTTAGCAGGTGTGTTTGAGTTGGAAAATCTGTAAACTGTGCTGCAAACTGGCTCTGCAGGACTGGAACTGGTTTTGATCCATCTTCTAACTACTTGTCCAGGTCAGAGTCAGGATGGGGCGGGGGCTGCAGCCATGTTTATTTATACAGCATCAAATAATGCTTGTTTATAGTTGTTAAATCAGTGTCTCTCTGAACTGCCTGCATTAGTTCTGAACCAACCAAACTAAGCCCCCCTTCCCACTCCGGACACCCCAGCCTTTAACCTTCTGCTGTTGCATTTGCATGCAGGGTGTGTCCTGAAAACAAGCCTGTTGTCAAACTGTGGGTATTTCCAGTCATCGCAAGCAAGGCCATCGGGACAAGGAGGTTTCGCAGATTCACCAAAACATCCAACAAAAACCCCAGAGTTAAAATAACCAGTGGAGTATTTTATGAAGTGAGTTTTATGTACCCAGTTAACTCAATGGTGCCAGGTTAACTAACCATGATTGCTGAGATCAGAATTAAATGGTACAACGACAGTGGTCATCAACTCGGTAAGCTGACTCGAGGAGTCTGCCCTTTGCGTGAAAGGGAGGGACTTATTCCTGTTTTAACACGAAAGCCTGCACTTACCCCTGCTCGGAGCAGGTTAGGAGTGCAGCGTAAATTACCTTGGAAATATTATTTTTAAAAGTTTTAAAATTGAGCCACAATTCGTAGTATGCAAAACTCAGAAGTAAATCTCAACAAACCTCGCTCGGCCAGTAAACTCACTTTGTACTACAGTCCTCTGGTTCACCTACGGTTTCTTTACTCTGTTCCAAACATGCCCACTTTCACAAGCCTAGTTTATCTCCAGCTCTTCAGTGCTGTCCTCCGCCTATGTTCCCTTCTGCAGATCCTGGGCTATCTTTCCCTTTAATCTGTATTAGGAAGCTACAATTTTGCCCCAAACAGCATCTGAAAATCTCATAACCATCCGGTATATGTAACTTGCAAAAATGGTTGAGGCCCAGAGGAAAGGAAAACTGCAAACATCAGTCTAAGGGGTGGGAAGCTGATATGTCCACTGAGTTCAGTAGAAGAGCAACGTGGAGCTGTGAGCTTCTCGTTATTTCCCAGAATCCTTCCTGGCACTGGAGGTACAGAGGGAGGACAGAAAGGCTAACCTGTGTAACATGAAGAAATGTACACACGTTTAAAGGGAGAGTGACTTATGAATGTGAAGGCCATTTTTAAATGCATACATATTCATACATCAATATGTGGAAACCTGAGAACCTATTAGAGTCTTAATATGGAAGCTACATCAAAGGAAACCTTCTTGACTGCGCGCAATTTTTGAGTAACCACGACCATAGCTCGGCTAACATAAATAATCATCATCCAGAAGGAGGTAGACTTGTGAAGTGGGTCCGAGATTTGGGTCCGAGCAGGGCCAGCAACCACGGCGTCATTAGACTATGGCGCAGGACCAGCAGAAAGCCACGTGCCAGCCATTTTTGCTCTCGCAGTTGCGCAGCAAATCACACATGCTGTAACACCCCCTGTTAAGCTACACCCACCTCAGATTCACTTTGGAGAAGCCTGGTTCAGGTAGATTGTAGGGGACTGGGCTGATTCAGGACAGGACATTGAATGATTTCTGGACGTCCCTTTAACAGCCAGTCAGTCTGATGGAGGCCATGAAGTCATTGGGGGGGGGCTAGGAGGTGAACCTTTATGTTCGGCCTTGAGGGCTCTCTTCATGGACCCGGTAGCATAGGCGTACTTGGCCTGATCATCTGAAGCATTAAAAGAACGTTAATGGAACGCTAAAACTATGTCGATGAGACAGAGTCTCTCCCACGGTACTGGGGAGGCGGTCTGTGCCCACAGCATTCCATGAGAAGCCACAGACAGACTTCTGCGAGGACTGGGGGGGGGGGCTGTTTCTGAGGCCTGAGACAGATCTCGATGATAGGAGCCTACAGACGGACAGTCCTACATTCGATCCAGACACCCAAACCCCCCCCCCGCCCGCCGGAGACAAGGCCTTTTCGCACCCACCTGCCTGCGTTACCTGCTGCTTCTTAATGCGCTATGCATGCTCTGCATTTTGGCTGCTAAAACCATCTTCTAGCAATGGGGGAGTTGAATTACAATAACATTAAATCAATTTCAGTACAATGTCAGACCCAAGAAGTACTTCTAGAAATAATCTGCAGTTACTGTTCATTTTAATTAGTCAGATGTGTTATTTTTTCTGGTTTTCTGACTTTCCTTACATAAGATAAGGAATTGCTTATATCAGATAAGGAAAATAATACTGAAAAGAAAAATATTGTTCGTGTATTAGTGTATGTATCAAATTTTTGTATTCAATGTAATGTCACACCTGTCAGCACATATATATCCATAACATTGTAATAATTGTTTGGTTTTATGTAAAAGTTCCTGAGTGAAGCAGGCTACAGGACGTTTAGAAACGAGCTTAATTGACTTAGAATCCTGTTTTTGTTTCCGTTTTTATCGGTGGCTGTGAATTAATGCTTTCTTCTGCCTGTCAGAGTATCTATAATGCCACCTTTACAGGGGAGTGTTGGCCTGCGTCTGTCTTCAGATTCACAGCCCAGAGCGTGAGCTGAAGGCTGGATCAATCCTGATGTGTGGCGTGTCTGAAATGCTGGCTTTTCTTGGACCTGGAGCCGTGGCAGCGGAGGGCAGCCTGGTGTCGTTTATTATAGGTGTACTCGGACCTTGTCATCGGCGGTCACTCTACGCTCGCATGGAAGTTTCTGTTTCAGTGGCAGCTGACCCTAACGCCAGGCCAGGCGCCCCTAAATGTCTGCAGAAACGAGTCTGGGGGGCAAATGGGGGAAAAACAAACTTTTATTCAGCATTGGTGAGCCAGGAAAACTAAATGAACAACTGTGTAAGGCCTCAGCAGAATGCGGGCAAGGAAAGAGCGGGAAAGAAAGGCAGGAGAGGCATAAGGATGGGAAGGCTGCTGACTGCGACCCTTCACTGCAGCAGAAATGAGCAGGTAGCTGAAACAGAGCAGTGTCTGTCAGCCCAGAGGTTCTTGCTGCTTGAGGTGTCCTATTGTTGTGTCTGTGCTTGGGCCCAGGGGTTCAGGAAGTAGCCAAACCTCAGTCCCTGGTATTGGGATGGCAGTTCCCTCTACTCCTTCTGCCCTAAGGCCAAAGAGGCAGCTTCAGAGAAAGGGAGGAAAGGGGGTGGAGACCTGGCTGGGTGGAGGGCAGGGGGGTGGGGCAGTGTGACGAGAGATGTGGCAGATGTTAGGGTCACATGACCTCCACCTGGCCTTGTTATTTGCTCTGAAACCCTGGTCTACCCCCTGAAATGATGAATACTGAATACCGGTTTTAATTAATTATCCTACGTCATATACAGTACACACAATCTTAACAGTGAGTGGCTAAGTCTCATATTGCAGGCCACGTAGTGTCAGGCCCAAATGAACTGGTGGCAAACTATAAAAGCAAACGATGAATATATAACCCTATACTGTCCTTAATCTTCAGTGTGTGACTCTCTTCATTCAGGGTAGCAAGACAGGAGCTGCTTATTCCGTTCCTTTTTTGGTAGAGCTGTTGTGACTTTTCCATCAGTGACCCTCACTCAGGTGATCTCTCTGCCATTTTTAAAGTGACCGTGACATTCGAGAAGTGGACCTTTCCAAGAAATTTGTATTTGCTCCATTTTTGTGCCAGCAAAACACAGAAATAACTTTCCAATTATACAGACACTTATTTGGTAAGATCCAGCTGTTTTGGTCAGTAATGTGAAAGGGCCTGTATCGAAGCATGAGAAGCTGGGAGATGGGAGACATTTTCAGCCACGCACCGTTTCCAGCACCAGTGGCACTTCTGTTTTGATTCCATCTCAGCTGGAGCCAGAAGTCTTTCTTTGCAGAGCTACTCTGTGGTTGGGTGGCATGACCGTGACCGGTGAGTTTGGAAGGGGGGTACTCTGACCACATTTTCAGTTGAAACCCTGGCAAGCGCCTTTTTTGCGTCAATGACTCCGTGTCTCAGGTTGTGAGGTGATGAGGGGCTGCCGTGAAATTTTAAGAAGGAGCTGGTGAATCCAGCTCTTTGTGCCATTCATCGGAGGAAAATAATGGCATGACTGCTGTGTCATTTCTGCCGCTCATGTCGGAAAATGATCACATGACCTCTGTGCCTGCTCTAATGTTCATAGGAGGAAAATAATCACATGACCGCTGTGCCATCTCAACATCAATCAATGGCTCACCATCAATTCTTTAAGAGCAACAAACCATTTTATCATTTAATAATGAATAGACTTGCCCCACTGTAAACAATTTAGGACTTGATAAAACAATATAACATGAAAATTTCTGAGTATAGTTTTCTACCACTGATTCTTTCCAAAGCAAATTATATTTTCAACCAAGCCTAGAACAGGTGTTGGGAGTTTCTTAATCAGTGGAAAACTGATCATACAGGTAGTCTTAAATATGACATGAAAAAATGAGATGTCCAGGTCATACCCCAGCCTTAAGCCAGCCTGCAATAGGTTCTACCCCCCCTCCAAAAAAAAAAGCTTGCAGAAACTGCTGGATTACAGTTCAATTATATAACAACCCTTTTCACCATACTATCTTTCCATTTTGTTTTTGATTGGATATTGTATATATTGCACTGTTTTATTGAAATATTCTCTGATTAACCACCATCCATCCATCTATCCATCCAGGCTCAAACTGCTTATTCCGGTCAGGATCACAATCCTATCGCTTGCAACACAGGGCATAAGGAACACCCTGGATATGCACCCTGGATGGGATCCCAATTCTGATTGACATTCCCCTCTAACTATGTTCTACCTGCGTATGACATTTCAGATTGGTGTCTAGAAAGGAAGCTTTGGGCTCTTGGCTAATTTCCCAGTTGAACCCTATGCTCCTCCCACAGGCTAAGGAATCCCTCCACATGACAATGCAGGGTGTAACCGGAGTGTCCCAGGCACAAACCAGGATTTTCACATCCATGGGGGTAAACCGCACAGGGAGCGTGATGTTGGGTCTAACCTCATATCACCCCTTCGCCAGCAGAGGACAGCTCTCGAGACATTCTCCGCTCCTGCGCTCTGTGCCAATGCCCGGAGCTTTGAAGCTGAAGCGCATTATTCTCTTGTGATACTCTGAAGCAGCCCCAGGGGAGTGGGTGCGGGCTTAGGCGTGAGTCTGGATGTTCCAGCGAGATGGCGCCCAGTTCCCAATGTGCTTCTACTTAGAGCCCAATTACTGTTGACTTGATTGTTTTTCTCCGTTGCTTAGTAAACTCAAAGAAGCTGCAATAAGATATATTGGCCGTACACACGGTTTGGAAAAACATCTTCGGCATGATGTCTTGGGGTGGTTCCTGTCAGCTTGGTGAAGGTGGGATCTAGCAGTGATGGGACTGCATGGTGCTTAATGTTTTCTTAAAGACCTGGAGTTTAAGGCTGGCAAGTTTTCAGAAAATACCGGTTCTGAAGCCCAGAGACATTAAATTGTTTTTGTGCTTGTGGTTTGTGAGTGCGTGATATCATTGACATTTCGTATTTAAGAACCTCACTGGCATGTAAAGATATTTAAATGCATATGTGTCTCTGAAAATCGTTTTTGGAATTGGCACTTTGTGTGTTTTATGTAGTGGCACTTTGAACGCAATGATACCATCAAAATCATACTTTAAAAGCAGAAAAGAGGGCTTGTATACTGATCTATTTTCATTAAATGCATCACATCAATACCTTTATTGTATCTGCAAGTTAGTTAAAGGTACGGGGTATATATACTCTACATGTGCAATATATAAGATGTGAAGTAAATGCACCTTGTATAAAACCAGTTTGTTTCTTGTTAACATAAACACTCAAAATTATATTGTTTATCTAACAGCCACAGCTAAGTAATTCCAAGTTAAGTAATTCCTGTATAAATGAATAAACGGAAACTTTTCGTGGTTGTTTTTGTTTGCCTTCAAATTGAAATGTTCTCAGAAGGAAAAGTGTGACTCCCATAGGGTGCCCCATGAGGCCACATCGTGCACTGCAGTTGCTTTATGTTTATGTTGCATTACTAATCTTATAATTTGTTGCACGCAGACTTAACCATTCAAACTGCTGCTATTCTCTGTCTATAAAATTACCAATTAGCTACACGCAGTCCTTTCACAGGTCAGCCATTATAGTGTCCAGTTATTGCAAAATAATTGGCATGGGGAGAGGGGGTGTTTGATGAACACATTTTCCCTCCTGAAATTTTGGGGAGCAGACCTGTGCAGAAGCACACTTTTGATCAGAAACGACCTCAATCACACCCCTCGGCAGAAATATGACTACAGCCCCCCGAACAAGTCCCTTATTGTCAGATTTGGCAGATCTGCTACCGACTTTTTTTTCATGGCTTAATTGAAAAATTAAGTGCGGCTGAAGCCAAAAATTACAGTGAAATGCTAAGCACACCTAGATGTTGGCGTGTCCCTCACCCTGGAATGGGAGGCTCAGAGCGATGGACGATTTCTGCCCAAAGCCTACTTTTGATTTATTAGGTGGTAGAGCGCAGTGGCTGAAGGTGACAACCTACAATCATGGAGGAAGGATGAGCTGAGGGTCCGGTGAACCTGGCAGATGGGACGGGACCCCCAGAGCCCACACACACATCCTAAGTGTCCCATCGGGTGGTCAGGACCGATGTGAGCTAAAACAGGCATCTGGGGGGGGAGAGGGGGCATCGGCCAAGCTAAGCAAGGAAATACTTTATCCCTGTTAATTCAGAGTCCCTCGGTGGTCCTGACGGGGTACCGTGGGTGAAATTCAGTGTGCAGAGAGGGAGCCTGGTGTTCAGTAAAAACGCTAGCGGACGTGAAAGGAGCGGAGCAGCCAAAGAAAGTATGGTCTGGAGGGAGGTGCGGCCATTTCACACTTGCTGTACACAGGCCACAGTGCAGCGTAAAGCAGCTTTTCAGTCTCACCTGGTCGCTCCATCATTCAATTGGTTAGTTCATGCTCATCAGACACACTCTTTAGGTGACATGCAAGCTGTGTCCCAATTCAGGGGCTGCATCCTTCAAAGGACACAGTCGGTGTTGCTTTTGAGGGCCAGGGTCTTGGTCTGCGTAACAGATACATTCTATATATTCTTCACAATGTATCGAATGCCCTTTCTGGTAATTCCACGATGTGGAAGGGCGATAAGTTACCCTCAGCTTGTGTCTTTTGTTGTTATTGGATGGGGCTGGGGGGGGGGGGGGGGGTAAGGATTCGTTAGCCCTGCAGGGGGTTCCTTAAGGTGCACCACACAACCTTTTCAAGAGAAAAAAATATTAATACGACAACCCTATTGCATGTAATGCAGTTTATATATACAAAATACAAGCACTTATGTATGTATGCATCTAAAATGATTTAGTGGTGCAACAGCTGAATAGCAGATTTTTTGGCAGAATAGCAATACTCTATATCTATCTATCTGTATGTGTGTGTGCGTGTGTATGTGTGTATTCTATGCAGTGGGCTACATATGCAGTTGTAAGCCAAAGCCACGTGAGATGACACAACACTTATTAAAACAGAGTGTGCTCAAAACAAAATGCAAATACAGTTTGCGAACATACAAGTATTCAGTTTAGACAATAGACATGTTCTTTATTCTAAACAGAAGTCTCAAAATAGATATACAATAATGACTCAAAGCATCTATGTCTTGACCGCATTCTTTGAGGGATGCAGCCCCTGAAATAGGTCACAGCTAATGATTCCTCACCTATACACCTTCCATGTTCCTGTGAGATGCTAATTGACCAGTTTGATTTTTGCTATGAGTTTTGGGACTCTGTGTAACGTCATGACCAAAACTCTCATGTTGCTCACAACTAGCAAGGAACAGTATAGGTCTTTGTTAAAAATCTTTAAACAGATGATTTTTCGGACAATTTTCGGCTAACATTTTGTTTTACTTTCCCTAAAGATTACTGGCCTGGCAGCTTGTATAACAAAACCACAGCTATATGAGAGAGAGAGTGAGAACAAAACATTAAACTATGCTCTTTACAAATGAGCTGCAAAAGCATAATTTTTAAAACAACCTAATTGAATAATTCAGTCAGATTCGCCGGACAAACGCACTTTCAGACTAATGGGATTAATGACTTGCACTTAATGGTCTGTTTGTGTTTCAGGGGGTATTTAAATTTCCGTGTCTAAATCAACATGCCTCGGTTTCCAAAGAGCTGCCCGCGCCAGGCTAACAGCCACATTTATTAATTTATAATAATGAGAGCCTGAGTGCAGAACCACAATGACCTTCCTGAGCCACAGTGGTTGATGAAGTGCGGAAGTGTTTCAGTGACTCGTATAATGGAGCTGTCTGCGAGCCGCCAAATCTACCGAAGATGACTGGATCCACCACGAGGTTCTGTCCCCCTGTCAACTGTGTGCTCGGCTGCTGTTGTCGTATTACAGAAGTTTTATTTTACAGAGAACCTTTGCCAAGAAGACAGACTGGGGCCTGTTCTACTTTTCCTTTCAACCAGATAGCTTGGAGGGTTAAAGTCCTTTTCAGAAGTACTTAGTTTCTGGTTTTGAAACATTTATCACAAATGCACATAAATCATGTTTATTAACTACAAGCTTCTATAAAGACATGACTCAAGGCGACAAACTGATGGTGCAGAATAGCTCTCCTTTACTGAACTCTTCCGAAGATATCCCACAATTCTCTGTCTCCAGGTCAAAGGTCAAGTAATATACACATACAGTAATACATATGTCAAATCTAATTTGTAAACGTATATGAAATGTAGCACAGAAGAAATGTGGTGTGTTGCTTTATTTCTGGTTTTGAAAGATTTATCACAAAAGCCCATAAATTATATTTATTAATCACAGATTTCTATAAAACTGTAACTCATAGGAGGGGCAGAAGAGCTCTTCTTCATTGAACACTTCCCAGAATATCCCAGAATGCTCCAGGTGAAACGTATATACAGGATATACAGTACCTATACAATAATACACCTGTCAAGTGACATAGAGACTAAACAATAACATTGTCACAAACAACAACAATAACAATAATAAAGCACTTCGGAAAGTAACTGTGCCAAATGTCAAGCTGTCATCATGTCTGGGATGTTATCTTGAGAAGCAGCAAAAATATGACGTTATGAGATTGCAAGTAATTTGTCTTTCATCCATCATTTTAGTGAATGCACAGCAGTGACCCATAATAAACTGTGCTTTGAACACTCTCCTCTTCAGAATGTCTGAGACGTGACTGAAAGAGAACAGATTTTTTCCATAATATAAAGGTAGATGGTCACCGGTTCATATTATCACAAACCAGCTATCTGAAATCTGAATAAATGCAAAGAAACCACTGGGAAGTCTCATGCATCAAAGACAGTGTCCCCAGTGTCCCCAGCATCCCCAGCTCCATCGCCCCCCAAAAGACTGTATCCTCACACCACTCCTGTTCACCCTCCGGACCCATGACTCTACTTCAGCATACAGCTCCAACACCATCATCAAGTTTGCTGAATGGTGGTGGGTTTCATCAGCAACAGTGATGAGTTGGGCTACAGGATGGAGGTTCAACAACTACCATACTGGTGTAAGTCCAATGATCTGTCTCTTAATGTGGATGGACAGAACGTCCCATGCTGTCCACCCCCTGAGTAGGTCAGGAGCACCGGATTCCTTGGGGTGCGCTTTGCAGCTGACCTCATCTGGGCCCTCAACACCTCCTCCTCAGCCAAGAAGACGCTCAGAGAGATAACCAATCAGATTGTAAATGAGGTGGGTCCAAGCAACTAGAGGAAGTGAGACCAGCCAATCAGACGTCTTGGTCCTGCCTCCTCTAGTTGCATGGACCCATCTCCTCTACAGTCTAATTGGTTATCTCTCTGAACCAATCATTTTTCTTTCTGCCCTCAGAAATTTTTTGTCTAAGTAAAACTCCTATGAGCCAAGAAGAAGACACAACAGCGTCTTCACTTCCTATGGCGGCTAAGGAGGGCAAGTCCATATCCTCACCACGTTCTACAGGGGCACCATCAAGCGTATCCTGGCCAGCTGTGTCACTGTCTGGTTTAGGAACTGGAATGTCTCTGAACGCAAGACCCTATGGTGGATAGTGCATGCAGCCAAGAAGATCATTGGTACCTCTTTTGGCGTGCTCATGTGGCCTCCAGCATTGTGAAGGACACCTCTGACCCTTCCCACACTTTGTCCCCCTTCTGTCTGCCAGAAGAAACCGCAGCATCTGACCCAGTTCTGCCAGGCTCTATAACGGCTTCTTCCCAATGGCCTCTGAACTCTTTACTGCCTCCCTCCCACAGATCTGAAGTACACACTAACTCTGACAACCACCAACACCTGTCCTGCTCCCCCTGCACTTGCCCTGTCTATTCACGGATTTTATGTACACAAACAGTCCCTGGGTGAAGAATGTCCGACTTAGGAACAAGCATGCTTACAATCGGACTCCCATGAAGTCTATTATATTAAAAAATTTGGGTTAAATACAGTGGGTTTTAATAATGAATGCACGCACTACTTTGTGACACTCACGAAAATATTGCGTGGCTTCAGTGTTTCATTGGCTTGAGGTACAGTACAGTGCCATATGTAGTTACTTTTATTATTACTATATTATTATTGTTATTATCTACTGTATTATAATTTTACCAGCTTAACTACAAATTCAAATTAAAGACAGAACTTGTTCGTAACCTGGGTACTGCCTATGTATGTAGCACCACAGTCTGGGGAATCTTATTTCTTGTCACTGTATGCAGTGCACCAACTATTGTTTTTGTGACAGTAAAGCTCCACCTGACTTCTCTTGACAGTAGAAATCGGTAGGTAGCACAAGGCCATTGGGCATTTTTGGTCTCTTGATGAGTATGGGGACATTCCTCCACTGCCGTGATCAAAGGCCGCAGAGGTTTATTTAAACGATTTGGAATCCCGTCTTTCCAGAGCCAGTGTGAATAGCCTTTTCCGACAGCTAGATGAAACCCATGTCCTGCCATCTCCTGGCAGAGGCACTACAGACCTCCACGCCAGTCTCGGAAGGAAAAACTGAGAGTGCCACGGGTGAACCAGAATGGTGACATCACCCCCAAACCGATAGCCAAGCGGTGAGCATGATGCCCTCCTGTGGGGGGGGGGGGGGGGGGGGGGGGGGGGGGGGGGGGGGGGGGGGGGGGGGGGGGGGGGGGGGGGG
>JAODLD010000001.1:28806723-28824467 GCA_026781065.1 Mormyrops boulengeri
GGGGGGCAACAAAGACTGCATTTTGTTTTTACCCACTGACCTGTGACATGGGGATTTCTGTTAGCGTGCAACCCTAAAGCTGCCACAGGGCACATGCAGAGCAATAATTGTAAAGTAGCATAGCTACTGCATTTTACGGTTTAAAACAGAGCTGCCCAAAACAGAACATGGTTTTAATTATTTTTTGGGGACACACACTATACGGACAAAAGTATTGGGACACCTGGCCATTACACCTACAAGAACTTTTATGACATCCCATTCTAAATCCATAGGCATCAATATGGAGTTGGTCCACCCTTTGCAGCTATAACAGCTGCCACTCTTCTGGGAAGGCTTTCTAAAGGTTTTGGAGTGTGTCTGTGGAAATTTTTGCCCATTCATCCAGAAGAGCATTTGTGACTGGTACTCATGTTGGATGTGAAGGCCTGTCTCACAATCTTTGTTCTAGTTCATCACAAAGGTGTTCGATGGGGTTGAGGTCAGAGTTCTGTGTGGGCCAATCAAGTTCTTCTACAATCTACATCAAACTTATTCATCCATGTCTTTATGGACATTGCTTTGTGCACTGGGGCACAGTTATAAAGGAACAGAAAAGGGCCTTCCCCAAACTGTTCCCACAAAGTTGGAACCATAGAATTGTCCAAAATGTCTGGGTTTGCTGAATCATTCAGTGGTCCCTTCACTGGAATAAAGGAGCCTAGCTCAACCCCTAAAAAAGCCCCATACCATTATCCCTCCTCCACCAAACTTTACAGCTGGCACAATGCAGTCAGGCATGCAACGTTCTCGTGACATCCCCCAAATCCAGACTCATCCATCAGACTGCCAGACAGAGAAGCACTATTCATCACTACATGGAACACATTTCTGCTGCTCCAGAGTCCAGTGGTTCCATCTGACGCTTAGTGATGGGAGGCTTGCATGCAGCTGCTCGGCCATGGAAGCCCATTCCATGAAGCTCTCAGCACACAGTTTTTGTGTTGGGGGTCAAACCAGAGGAAGTTTGGAACTATTGCCACTTCGTGGCTGAGCTTCTGTTGTTCCTAAATGCTTCCACTTTGCAATAACACCACTTACAGTCGACTGTGGAATATCTTGCAGGGAAGACATTTCACAAACTGACTTATTACAAACCTGGCGTCCTATGACAGTACCAGGCTTGAATTCACTGAGCTCTTCAGAATGACCCATTCTTTCACTAGCGCTTGTAAACCTGACTGCATGGCTAGGTGCTTGATTTTATGCACCTGTGGCAGTGGGTCTGAATGAAACAGCTGAATTCATGATTGAGAGGCGTGCCCCAATACTTTTGTCCATACAGTGTAGCTCCTGGTTGTTGACTGCCCTTTAGGAGCACTGCTAACTGTTAGGTAGGACCCTCCTTTTGTGTGCTTTGTGCATTGTTTTGTATAATGCATGATATCTGTAAAGGTGATATATGTACTTTTATGTCTTTCATAATATCAGGCCTGCTTTGTACTTTTATATTAAAATTGTTATACTACAGGAATCAGGGTATAGTAATAAATTACTATAAATTGCAAGGAGCTGCCATCTCATTCTATAGATCCATCCATCCATCCATCTTCTGACCGCTTCTTCTCTTTAGGGTCGCAGTTGGGTTAGACCCTGTCATCGTATTCTGCGGTTCGTGTATGTTCCTTTAGGCAACATTGCCATCTAGTGAACAAAAAATGATTTGCACTCATGTCTTTCTATCAACTAGTGATAAGTGGTTGGTTATGTGTGTAAAAGTGCCATCTAGAGGCAGTGCAATAATCAAGTCCAGGGAGATCTTTAGTGTGTGGTTATTGAATTCTCACACTGTGTTTAATTAATGTAAAGCAGTATGGTGGCTTGGTGGCTAGCAATACTTTTTAGCTTTTTGGGACATTTTTCAGGTCCCCACAATATATACCTCAATTTTATGAAATAGATGTGTGTGTGTGCGTGCATGCGTGCGTATGTGTGTGTGTGTCTGCCTAAGACTTTTGTACTGTACTGTATGTCCATTCATCCATTCATCATTTAATCATCCATCAGTCTTCCAGTTCCTTATCTTGGTCTGGGTCCTGGCATTTAGCAAATACTGTTGAATACTGTTAAATTGAATTCTTCTCTTTTTAACAGTTAAACAAGAGCAATAATTGAAATGGTTCAGCATTGTCAAATGGGAGTGTGAGAAAATAAAGTGTGAATCCATTCATTTCCTGTTATACCTAATCACTGAGAATATAAGGTGGGATCCCTACACTTGCCTTTGATTTCCTGTCCAGCACCTACTCCCTGTTACCATTACTCTTGACCTCAATCTTCCCTCCATGTGCTATGTTTGCTGTCTGGCCTGGTGCCAGTTTGTATGTACTTTGGTGTTATGTATTAAACACTTTTACAGTCTAAAACTACTCTACTGAGGTCATTTCTGTTGGAACATACAGCTGATTGTCAATAACTTGCATTCTACTGAGCTGGGGAGGTTATTGTCAGTTTCTTATATATGTTATCCATCTTCCAGTGAAGTGAAAGTGATTAGTTGTCATTGTTGACACACAACAACAAAATATGTCCACTGCCTTTAACCTACATGTGACACTGCAGCATAGCAGTGCCCAGGGGCACTATGCTGCTCAGGGTATCTTGGGGGTACTTCACTGGTTAGAGATTCAAACCAGTAATCTTTCAATTACAAGTGCACTTCCCTAACTATTAGGGTACCACTTATCCTGGTCAGGGTTGTGAGACAGTATTTCATATTGTAGGGAAATGATTATGTACAGGTCCCAGGTCCTTTCTGTGTAGAGTTCCCACACTCTTTGCGTGGGATTTTGCCGGGGGCTGTGGTTTTCTACCATGGTCCTCCATGACCCCAGTTGGGATTAAGTGGTAACATGGATGGTACCTGCTGATATCAGCCTTAAAATGGCAAACATTAACCACAGATGTTTACTGTGAATATCAGATGAAATGTATGAATGTGAGAAAAGCACAAAATGAATAAGCAGAGGTAAACAGTTCAGGTCCAGAAAGTAAAAATCCAGACCAAGATTTTGTTTCAACCAACCAGTTGAGTACTCTGTGACTGTCACTCTTTATACTCAACTGGTTGGTTGAAACAAAGTCTTGGTCTACATTTTTACTTACTGAACCTGAACTATCCACCTCCATGAATAAGTCATTTAAAAACTCATAAAAGAGGACAAAGTTCCACTGTAAGATGAAGTATGGAGTTCGGACTGGACTTTGGACCTGGGTTGGGTCACCTTCCAGACAGCTCTCTTCAGTACATATACGCTTACCCAGGTCTGTTCAAATCTCATTTATTTATTGTATTTTAATGCTCCAGTGTATTCTTATCTCTGTTTCTCTGTTTAACAAACATTTTACTCTAGCTAGTATTGTAGGAGGTCACTTTTGACCCGCTACCTTTATCATTTCCATGCATTTATCTAATATATCACCGTAAAGTGGACTGTATGTCCTATCGGCATATGGCACACGGCCTGGTTTACGCTTAGAAAAATGATCTACACAAGGCAGTGTAATAGGCATCACAAACAGTGCCTGGGTCAGCTTTGATTTACTTCCAATAAGAAAGCTGAAGTTAGAGGATACTGTCCTGACACCATTGCCACCTGTCGAGTGACACTGAACCTTATATGATTTGAGTTTCTGAAAGGACATACAAGTATGTAAATAGAGAACCCTGTCTGTAAAACTCCCAGCTGCAATTAACGGTGAGGAGAGGGTGTTTTCAAAAGGTAACTGGCTGGGAGGCAAGGAGTTTGCCGAATTGAATGGGGGCTGCATACTCTTCTTTTTTATTTCCTCTCCTTTTCAGGGAGTGCTTTTGTGTTTCAATCAAAAACGGTAAAAAGGTTTTACATTTTAAGGCTTTGGCTTTGCTTCCAGTTGAAGAGCATTAACAAAGATTTGGATTCAATGGCAGGAGAATTTCAAATATCTTTTTTGTTCGCCATAAATAGAAATTTAAAAAGTTGTGACTATAATTTGTATTGCAAGATATATCATCCCAGCATCGTCAGGGTCAGCACTTATTGTCCCAGTCTTTCCTGTCTTCCCCCGTTGTCCAAGTCTTTAGTGTTTGCCCTGTTCCCTGTCAGCTGCATGGCTCAATGTGTTGAGCATATGGCTGCCTGTGAACCCCTCTGTTTTATGTTTGAATCCTGCCTCCTCTGTCTTTGTGTTTTGTTTCATTTGTATCAGTTTAGTCCTGTGATTTGTATTTAGTTTTGGTTTCTTGCTTTGTGCCTTAGTTGTGTTTTATCAGTCTTTGTTATTGCCCGTGTTAGATTCTGTTTTCCTTATTTCTTTACCAGTTCCTAGTTTCCCTGTTTAGTTTCTGAGTAATTATTAGTTCCACCTGTTGCCTGTTCTTGTGCCTGTCCTTGTGTGTTTGCCTGATTGCACATTGCCCTGCACCTTCCCGGATTGGTTAATTGTCTGTCTCACTCCTGCTTGTCGTTACCCAGTTCAGTTTTTGTATTTAAGTTCCTGCCTGAGTTTAGTTCCCCAGTGGTTCATTGTGTGTATGAAGTTTGGATGTTCTTTTATTTGTAACCTGCCCACCCACCCTTTGTTGCCATGACCCTTTTTGGAAATTAGTCTTTGCTTATCCCTTTTAGTTCTGACCCCTTGAGGTCTGTTTTTGTTTGTAGTGTTTTCAGTTTTGTTTCAATAAACCTTTGTTGTCTTGTGAAGCCGCCAGTGGGTCGTCCACCTATCTGCCTGCATCATGCCTCACCATCTCCCCAAATCTACCCTGATCCCTCATACTCATCATTATGTGCACATGCACAACAATTACATCGCAGCTGTCAGCACTGCTTTATGTTGGCACAACTTGCAGCAACACCGCCAACTTATTTGACACTCTCTATTGATGGATAACTTATATTTAGCTATAGTTTATTTTGGGTAATTTCATCTCCTTTTCTGTTTTTTAAATATTGCATTATTACTCACGGAAATTTCACTTATTGCGATGTTATATTGTGCTGCATTAATTATAATACAAGATGTTATCCTTTTTACCATCAGTATAAAGGCTTTTCTTTCTCTGACAGTCAGTTTGTCAGTTGGCAAGTTAGAAGGTGTGTTTATTAGTGACATTGTTAAAGGTCAGCAATGGTACCCTGTAGGCCTCGCTGGACCTGACTCTCGGTGAGGCCCTCTGATCATGGCAGCATCTTCGATGGGCCCTTGGAATGCGAACCTGCTGGTTGCCGTGGTACTGCTGTGTGCCTACACGTCTGCTTCAGGACTAAGAAAATGCCTCCCGGTACCGCACACCAACATGATCATAGATGCGAGATCATCTATGACAAAAGCCCAAACTTTTCTGAAGTCGCAGCGAAGTTTAAATCCAGATCACTGCATCCGGGAATGTTGTTTCGGAAACACAGTCCAAGGTAAGCCAAGATTGTGGTGGAACTGAAGCAACTTCTGCTGTTCTGTTAAGAAGCATCTCAAAAGCTCTTCAAAGACAACACACGGCCTCTGACTCATACTTTCCTGCAGGTGTGAAGTGCAACTGGGTTGTGTACAATCCTCCTGTAGCAGAAGAAGAAAACTGCTGGTTATTTCACTGTGAGAAAAAGACTGATTGTCCATTGATAAGAAGGCCAGGGACAACAACCTATTTGCTAAACGGTAAGGGGGTTCTTCGCCAGGAAAAGCAAATTTGTAGTATAGAACTGATAATAAATGTTATAATAAATGATGAATAAATTATTTGTGTTATATACCATTTAACTAAATCAGAACATCTACCAGCATGCTTCGTTTATATAAGGAATTATTTGATAAAATCTATTTCTTTGGGTATTCATCTGCAATACATCTAATTTAGTTCAAACTAGATGCTTTTGTTTGTTTTGTTTGTTTAGATGCTCTCATCAACATGGACTATGAATTTGACCAATAAATCAATTAATCCTCATTTACTGCTGAAAATGCAGAATGTGAAAATAATTGTGACATCCAAGTGTCCAGCATAAATTTATTTAATTTGTAAAAAGGACACAAAATAAGCCTACATGAAGCTTTCTTACTAATAATTGGTTTTAAATGCAGAATCACACAAAATAGATAGCGTATGTGTTATAGTAATGCTAGTTGTTAAGAAATGTATGTTAATAGTAATGTTATTATCTCCTTCTGATCACTCATTTTACTCTGTTTTACAGATTTTTTTAGAATACCCCCAACGACCATCACCACCACCAGGAGGATCCCTACTAGCACCACAATGACATCGACCACCACCGACAGAAAAACATCCACTAGACCCACAACACCAACCACTACAACCACAAAGCCTACTACAACTAGTAGAAAACCGAATGCTATAAACACAACGCCAACTACTACAAAATCAACCACTACTACCAAAGCTACTAGAAAACCAATAACGACAACCAGAACACCTACCACAACTCCAAAAAAAACAAACACTACAATCACAACACCAACTACTACAACGAAAACACCAACCACTACTACCATGCCAACTAGAAAACCAGCAGTTACAACCAGTACTACCGCAACTACTAGAAAACCAACCACTAAAGTCACAACACCGACTACAACTACCACTACTACTAGAAAACCCACGACTACAACCACAACCACTACTACCACTACTACTAGAAAACCCATGACTACAACCACAACACCAACCACTACTACCAGAAAACCCATGACTACAACCACAACACCAACCACTACTACCACTACTACTAGAAAACCCACGACTACCACTACTACTAGAAAACCCACAACTACAACCACTACTACCACTACTACCAGAAAACCCATGACTACAACCACAACACCAACCACTACTACCACTACTACCAGAAAACCCATGACTACAACCACAACACCAACCACTACTACTAGAAAACCAAACACTAAAATCACAGCACAAACTACTACAACCACAAATACAAAGCCAAATACTTCAACTAAAACAACAGCTACTTCTGGCAAACCAAAGACCACAACCAGAAAAAATACCCTTACTACGAAACAGACCACTACAAGAAAGAAAATAACCACTATATTCACAAAGTCAACTACCACCAGAAAAACAACCAGTGCTACTTCTCCAAATAGCAGTGTTCAGCCTGGTGTCCGTGCCCACTCTGGGACTCCACCACCTACACTGGATGCGATTATGAAAGCCAGTGGCCTGCGGGGGGCGCTGGTTGCAAGTTTGATAGCTGGGGTGATGGCACTGACCGTCGTGGTCTCTTGGCTGGTTAAAAAAGCTAAAGAATCATATGCCCTAAAAGGGTATGCAAAACTTCCCTTTGATGAGCTGTTTTATGAGCTATAACCACGTGTTCACAAACTTATGAAGACTGCAAAAATCAAGTGTTTTAGCATCCTTAAGAATCTGAAAAACGTTTTCTTAAAGAAGTTGCTTTTTATTAGTACAGAAGTCATTTTTCACTGATGTTTTTTTTATCTTTGGTGTGGCGGCATCTATTTGTTTCCAAACCACCTCTTACTTCGGTCTCATTCTCGTAAGTGAAGATCTCTCCCAGTCTAATCCACTGCCACCGGTGACACGTTAAATTTGATTTGACGAGCACTTTCCGTTTAGAATTGTGTGTGAGCCTTTATTTGTGTAGGAGTAGGGTAATCGTTTGACAATAATAAAAAAAATACTTATTAAAAACATGTAAAGCCTTTCTCGACAAGTGTAGTACTTTTATTCACCGCTTGATGGCATCATTTACTGCACTGCTGTGTCTAGAGATGGAATTGTTTACCACAGCACTCTGCTGTGTTAAAATCAATATGGAAAGGAAAAAGTAACTGTGGTGGATAAGAACGATGTTTTTGTCACCTTTATTAATATTATTGGATACTTTGCGATCATAGTTTATCCGTTTTTAAACTGATAAAATTATTTTTAATATTCTTTCCAATGGGAATAAAGAGAATAGCATTGTGTGTTGATGAAAAATATTGCCAACACTGACCCCTGTTCCCAGCCCTACTAGACGTCCTCAGACTTAGCCAGCTATCCTGAGAGGGGACCCATGCAACCAAACCCACAATGGCTATAGATCATTTAAATCCAGACTATATTTTCCCCTCATTTATTTCCAAAATATGTGGATTTTACCTGCCTATATTATACTATGCAGTGTACAGACACAACAGGCTGTTTTTCAGGTACACAAATAAATTCAAGTGTGCACAAGTAACATGATTATTATATAAAGCCAAAACTATTCTATATTGTACTCAGCTGAATAGAGATAGAATGGAATAGTGATGTTTTATTAATCCCCTTGGGGAAATTCTCTTTTTGACTCCCCCCCCTCTCAGTGAGACACAGACACATTCACAGATGAGAGCAAGCTTGGGGGTCTCAGGGCAGGGTCAACCAGCATGCAGCATCCTTGGGGCTGGGGGTTAAGGGCTTCGCTCAAGGTCCCTACGCACATGTGTCTGTTTTGCTGAAGCCAGGGCTCGATCCAGTGACTTTCAGATCACAGGCACAACTGCCTCATCTCCTGAACCACACACCGCCACCCAAAGCTGAACTCTTCCTATAGCCAGCAAAATGCTACACACTACACCTCCTTTTGATGTTCAACAGGTGGCTTGCTGCACGGTAATTCTAGACAATGGGCTCAGGGTTTGCCTTTGAGCTGGGGGTGTGTAGTTTGGACACAGCCCTCTCCTCCCTAATTCCTTGTATTTCAAGACTGGCCTCTTTCATTGGGTTCCAGTATCTTTGCTTCCTAATCTCAGGTGTCTGTTTCCATGATAACTGAGATAAGCAGTCAGCCATTTGAACTTATAATTTCGTATAGCCATGGTACTAAATGGAGATTCAGGATTAACTTACACAAACCAGGCAAGACTTCAGCACTAATAAAAACTAACACATGGAACAAGACAAAAACAGAAATACAGATGCTGAACTATAGACCTCTCTGCTGTCATCAATGTAGCTCTTTTTCATTTTGTTAATTGTTTATACAACCAAATACCTAAACGTGTTTTGGTAAAATTCCCACTGAGCTTTAACTATAAGCTTTTTTTTTGGAGGCCAATCCTTAACCCGTTGCTTAACAAGTTATAATTATTATAATTATACAAGTATTGGCTATTTTATTATATTCTGCGCTTTTTCTGTATTGAGGTGACTTATTAGCTAGATCACAGTTTGGTAAGATAGCATAAAGATTGCCTCCATTTCAAGATGCTCTTGAAATGTTGCTTGATGTACTTTCAAAAAGTTTAGGAATCTGTCCTAGTGCATTTAAACATGCATGCAATTAAAGAGAAGACGATTTTTAAGCGGGACAAAAATATTTATTAACAATAAAGTGAAAGGCTGTTGTGAATTCGGCAGATGCAGACGCCCTGCATCTGGGGGAGTTCCTAGCTATTGAAAAGATCAGGGTTAGCCCCTGTTGTCAGGTTTACCTGGGGCTTACCTAACGACGCCCATGGTTAGACACAGAAAATGTGCTTTTCGAGATAAGTTTATTTATTTAAAGAGCACAAACTCCACAAGTAGATATAGCCTAATCCCTATGAAAAAATATGGAATTCTATATAGTCCAATGCTATTGTTTTTGCATATAAATCCTGTATTTTTTGTTCAGTCATTATCAAATTATGTGTAAAGAATGTAAACAGCACACAAAGATTTTTCTTCTTCGCCAGAAATGCACAGACCCCGCAGTCTAGCGAGGGTCACAGGGGTGTGTGTTATTCCAAGCTGGAGCGCCAATCATGCCGTGAGAAACTAGTCCCTCTGGAATGCGTTACTGCGCTTCCAAACAATTGTTACGGAAAGCGGCGCATTCCTGCTCCAGATACCGCGGGCGGCTTCGGCTTCTTCGCCCGGTTTTATTTCCAACATTGCGGTTATTCACCAGGCAAAATCGTCCCGCCGACTGCACGCACAACAAATCCGAAATAACAATAGCCGACTGTCGGTGTTTTTTTTATTAGATAGTAATAAGGGGGAAAGGGGGCAGTGTTGGCATTTTTTCCACCCTTCCTGGCGGAAGGAGACAGTTGGAAAGGCAGCGCGGTCGCTGCACTCTGTCAACGGCGTGAGAGGATCGGGAAGTCCGAATGGAGCGACCGGGAAGCGGAGCGGCATTGTGACCGGACCGGAGCCCGAGTCGCAGCGGAGCGAAGCGGATCGGAGCGATGAGATCCCCGCACTGACTAGGAGTCGCGGGGCCAGCGCATAAAAAAGGGAGAAAGATGGGTGCCCTTTTACGGACTCTGCTCTGCTGTAGTTTTTGTTCTCTAATGCGAGGTAAGTTGTTATGCTCCCCCTCCCCCTTTGAAAGTTAGGAAAAGGCTTTTTAAAAATGTTTATAAAAAGAAGTAGCTGTTTTTTTTCTTTTATTTTGCAAAATACTGCACGTGCAAACGAATGAAGGGCCAGTGGGTAAAGGATATATTTAATTACGTTGATTGCATGTATTGTTGCACTCAGAGAGTCCAGGACGGGGAAATGCGGGATTGCGCGTGCTGCCTGTGTGCGTGTCCTCGGCGCTAGTGTGGGAGCTGCGCGAGATCCGCAGCTCTTGCCTTTAGAAGCGGCGTATATCTTTCATTTATTCCCACTGATCTTATAAATGCAGAACATACTTGTTGAGGTCCCATAGTACATGCATAGAGGGAATGGGGAGCGCCATGCCCCCTCTTTCATTATGTCGCAAAGAGAAACGAAGTCCGTGTGTCTGAAAACGGTATTTTAAATGATGTTTTCATTTAATGGGTAGTTACCGTACAAACAAAAGTGACACGGTGATACCGTTTTAAGTTATACATCGGCGTGACTTTCTCGACTTTTTTTTTGTTGTTAAAATAATTTAAAGTATAGCAGCGTGTTTTTGGACGCGTCTTTGTCAAATCAAAACTTTTGACATTTTGTCAGCTGAAGCTGCCGTGTAGTCCTTGACACCTTTTGTTCGTTCATAATTTGTTCATTTTCATCCGCTTGTTTTTTCGTTATTTGTTTTGCTTGGCAGCCCTGACTTGCTCGCCCTGCACTTTTGACGGGCTCTTTATTTGCACAGCTGCCTGCTCTCCGTCTTCACATTTATAAGTGCCGCTTTCCGCGCAGACCGCAGATCCTCTCTTCTCCTCCTCCTCCTCCTCCTGGGATGCCAGCTCCTAGTCATCTGGTCCCAGTCCCGTAACCGCCTCCCACTGACCCAAACCGGTGATTTCATGATTTGCCGTACAGGAGTGTATTGGGCAGTTTTTTTTTCCCATGTACGCAGATGAACAGTACTGGATTATAATAATCTAATATCTATCCTGTATATTCTATAATAATCTGAATCTGAATCTATTCTGCCTATTTGTTACTTGAGTATATTAAAACGTCAAGTTTTGAGTACAAATTAACATTTATCACTTGGTTAATAACTGTGCACTTTCCTGTCTATGATTCCTTTTCTCAGAGGTTTACCCGAATTTCATACTTTAAGTTGTTCTTGTCTCTTCTTGCTTATACAGTACTTACATATAAAACGTTAATTATTGCAGGATGTTCAGCTGCACTTTGTTCTGAGGAGTAGCTTTTTCTTTGAAAGTAGATGCATGAAATTGAAGTTTAATACGATGTTTATCTTGTATGTGTGTGGGCATGAGACGCACCTGGTACTGAATTACCAGAACAAATTGAACACATCTGGTTACTTGATTGAGGCTGTCCAAATTCAGCTATTGTCCAGCAGTTTCTGGGCACAGTTATAGGTCTTGAGGTAGAAGGGACCCCCCTCCCTCCGAAGTTCAAAGAGCCCTGGATCGGACTTGTTGGAGAGTGTTTGTTTTGGGATGATGATGATGATGATGAAGTAGACAGGCAGTTCATTTTCACTTGCCTTGTGCCGCGAATAGACAAATATGACCAAGATGTCTTCAATGTCTATCAATTAGCTTTTTTGTTCAAGATCCATTCACTAAGTTGAGATCCACAGAGACAGATAATTAACAAGTGAGATACAGAGGCTGCACTGAGATGTTATGCAGGCTGAAATTGCTATGTTTCACATCGGTCTGATTCTGTTGTCATAGTGTTGCAGCCTTGGAACATGCGGGCATCTCACGGTAGGGGCCTGCCGGTTTGTTCTGTCGTTATTATAATAGTGTTAAGTAGTGCACTTGTAACTGGGCAGTCATTGGAAGCTCAGCCTAGCTGCACTTATGCCTAGTTGACTCCTGAATAGCACATCTGTTTTTAATGTCCTATTTGCCTCACTTGTACGTTGCACTGGACAAAATCATCTGCTAAATAAAAGTATCGCGGTGTATTGCAGTTCTTGCGATAACTCTGGTTGCAGTTGTATCCATGGTAAGCATTTCAGTCACGATAAATTATCGTTATCGCCCATCACTGGCCCCAAACATTCTAGAGGTGAACCGTGTTCCCTGTGAGCCAAGCCGTCACCCCTCTGCCTGTTTGGTTGCCTCTCCTCTTGGTGCCTCTGCAGTGGTTTGTGCCTGTAGACCTTACACCAGCTCGCCTAGCGAGGCTTGGGCTCACGCACGCTCTCTGTCCGTATGGCGTCCATATTTCCACATAATATTTACAAGGCAAGAAGTGCCATTAGCCTCCCCTTTGATGTAAAGAACAGAGGGGATTGGGGGAGGGGCGAAGCTCAGAGTTATTTTGCGCTGTTTTAAATATGCACCAAGCATCTGTGTGTCGTGCGGCCTGTGCTGTGTCAGTCTTTCCTCACCTTCCTGCTTGAGGATCTCTGGAAGCGATGAGCCGCGGCTCACTTGCTTTTGGACCGAGTTTGATTGTGCCGGTATGAAGTATGATGCCGTGGGCCTTATCCTTACTGCGTAGTTCCCTAGGCTTCAGCTTGATTTATTCTCTTAAATAAAATAATGTCTGTGTATCATCTGGGTGCAGATTTATAATGACTTGAGAGCAGTTTCAGGCTTTGGGGATTTGGGTGAATTACTGAGGGGGTACTTTGCTCCTTCTCTGTCCTGTGGAAATGGTCCAGAAGAACACTTTGGATGGGGTGGTATGCAGATGGGTGTAAAGGTGCTGAAGTAGTGTCTGAATATCTCAGTCATGTAATTCTGCCTTGAGTTCGCTTTGCTAGATGGGCTGACTTTCAAGCTTTTAAAGCGTCCTTTTCTGAATGTTGTCAGTGTAAATGGATGTTTAACTGAAATTGGGTGCCTTTTGGGGATCGTTGGTGGTCTTAGTCCTTTTACTACAGATGACAGTAAAACGTCAACAATTGCAATAGTGATTAAGAAGTTTTGACTCTGCTAAGTAAATGTGTTGAACTTCTCAGACATTGTTGACTGTTTGTTTTTTTTTTTTCTTTTCTTTTTGTCAGCTATTTAAAGTTAGTCATGTTTTCACTGTAGGCCTTTCCTGAAAATATGCAGTTATTTATTTGTGCTAGTGTTTGTTCAGTGACTGTGCACAAATATGCAAATTCAGTGGTATTGGACCTTTTGGCATAGTCAAAATGCTTTGATCCTGGGGTGGGCAGGTCTGCTGGGGGGTTAGGGTTAGTGAATAATTCCTCACTTTCAGCGTTTCCCCGCAGCTAAAATAGTGTGGCATGCAGGAACTCCTAGAGAATGGACCCGTTTCCCATCTCTGCTTCTTCCTGACTCTTCCCCCTTCTTCCAGGTGAACCCCTCCTGCTATATGCCAATCGGCGGGACCTGCGGCTGGTAGATGTGGCCCAGGGGGGGAGCAACGCCACCGTGCTGGTGAGCGGGCTGGAGGACGCGGCGGCCGTGGACTTTGTCTTCGCCCAGGGCTTTGTATACTGGAGCGACGTGAGCGAGGAGGCCATCAAGCGGACCGCCTTCAACTGGTCGGGTTCCTCTCAGCAGAGCACGGTGCTGTCTGGCCTGCAGTCCCCAGATGGGCTGGCCTGCGATTGGCTGGGCTCCAAGCTCTACTGGACGGACTCTGAGGCTAACCGCATCGAGGTGGCCAATCTGGATGGGTCGCTGCGGAAGGTGCTTTTCTGGCAGGAGCTTGACCAGCCGAGGGCCATTGCCGTGGATCCTGCTAGAGGGTGAGTGTTAGCGCTCCGAGGAGGAGGTGGTGAGTGGGGGGTGTAGCAGCTGACAACCTGTTGGGCTGCAGCCAGGTGGAACTGCAGGTGTCCCTGAGGGGGAGCCGTGTGAACAGAGTCGGCGGCCGAAGGTCTTGAGCCACGCAGATCCTAGTGTCTATGATGCACAGCCCAATCCTGGCTATCAGTGAGGGAGTGAGAGTGGAGGGGGGGGGCAGAATGGGACCAGGGTTAATTGAATATTGCTTGAATAAGGACTGGCGAAATTCGACTAGTAATTCTGCCTGAAATGTACGTGCCTAGTATCTTGTCATCCTGTCTCTTTGGGTCTTTTGCTTTTCTTTGTGTCACTGGGCTGGCTATGACTGGGTTGGTGCCTTGCTGAAAGTGTCGTTTGATAGTGTTCCTAGGGTTTGGCCTGTTCATCCTCTTTATTTTGTTGTGCAATATATGCCTTAGTATTATGCTTTCCAGGGGCCGTACACCCCAAATGGAAAAAAAACATATGTCTCGGATATGCTGTAGGACTATTTATCTGACTAGATTGCCGTGGTGAGGGTTGCCAAGTTCTGGAGATGATCGCTGTAGAAATGTCAGTCTTCTTGCAAGTATAATGGGAATTCTTTTGTTAAAGCACCAAAAAATACATCTAAAAAATTCAGCGGTAGTGTCTCTTACCAGAAATCGTGCTGTTGAATCCTGTAAAAGTGTTCTTTGGCATTTTAAGCACCCGAGAAAGAATGCCATTCAGGCCCATTATATTTGAAAGGAGACTGACATTTCTATGGTCAGTATCTCCAAGACTAGGCAACTGTCACCACAACAGTCTAGACAGATAAATACCCCTACAGCAAATGTGAAACATATGTTTCTTGATTTTGGCGTGAACTTCCATTTACGTGCCGTTTTTGTCCAGCGTATTTTCTGAGCTTTACAAAGCACAGTTTCTAAAAGTTAATAAGGGAAGTATCCTGAATGTGTGTTATGTGCTCAGTGAAAGATGAGGTAGAAGCTGTTTCAAGAAGAGCCAGGCTGTGCTAATCTTTGAAATTCTAAGACTGCACCAAAGATGGATAGAAATTATAGAATTTAGAAATTTCAAAAGGAAACTGCAGAAGTTACAAGTAAGTTTGCATAGGTGTACCCAAACCTGTTCACATTCAGATATCCTTATGAATTAAAATTCGGGATGTCTTTCCCATTTTTATAGCCTGTAATGTGAGTGTCCTGAGCATAGCTGCAAGATCTGTTTAGCAAATGGAGAAGGTTTTCAGATGCAGTATGACACTGACATGGTGCATGGCTGCTCTGATCATTTATTTGAGTTTCTTTTGCATTGTAAGGAAACCTCAGAGTTGCAGAGTCAATGCTCAAAACAGACGTCAGATCTAATTTTGTACTTACTCCGTGCGTACTTTTCAGTATGATGTGGTGACTGGTTTCTAAGTCGGACACATTCACATGTACATTTATTTTAATTTAGCAGATGCATGTCCCTTCAGACAAAAGCAAGTGAGGCAATATACCATCTTGATCAACAGCTGACTTCACTTATGTCCTGAAACGATCAGGGACGTTTGCCAAAGCGTTTTCGTTGTGTGTTGGTTTCGCTATGCTAGTAACGGTATTAATAATGTCTTCTAAGGTTACAACCCCTTTATTTCGGCACAGAGGAGTTATGGCCTAGTACCAATGTCACATCGGGACATGAGTTTTTAACCTGGTCACCTATATAAGGGCTTTGTCTGCAGGGACCAGGTGGTAGTCACCAAATTCATGCAATGAAGAGTTCTTCTGGGCTGAGTTAGAGAAGCATACAGTTAAGGATTTGGCCTCATAACCTCAAGGTGTTTGGTGTAGGTATACCAAGATGAGCCTTATAGTAATATCTGTCAGAAAAGGTTCTTCATACTGCAAACTGCTTAATCAGTACAGCAGAGGTGGGGAACCTGTTCCATGGAGGGCTGCTGTGGGTGCGGGTTTTTGGGATGACCTCTCAATCCGCCAATAAATAAAGCAGTGGTTCTCAATTCCAGTCCTGGGGAACAACTGTTGTTGGTTGATTGAGAGGCCATCCCAATCCCAAAAACCTACACCCACACTGACTCCCCATGGAACCGGATCTCTACCCACCCCAAGCAACATTGGGGGATTAGCCAGAGGACCCATACTGGATAGGGTGCCAGTCCATTGCAGGACACACACATGCAGTGGAGTGCCTGGAGGAAACACTGGATTCAAACCATCAGGTCGGGTCAGGTTGGGGAGCATGCGCTGCTGCTCCCCGCCCCCAGGCCGACACATGGTCCAGTCCCACCCTCAGAAATGGCCATCCATCAGCCACAGCCAGGTGTTATGTGGAGTCCCCTTGGCCTGGTCCAGCAGCTCGGGTCCTTAGCAGTGAGGATCTTGCGAGCCGGTTCACCCTCCAGGAATCACGCCACAATGTTTGGATTAAAGCTTCTGTATAGCTGCTGCTAAATGTGAATTTGTTCTTACCTCAAGCAGTTGGGGATGATAATCCTGCTGCATCCTTTTTGGTAATTAAACAGGAATCAGTCAGCCCCACCTGACCTGTGACCTCATTCTTTGAATATTTAGGAGTCAACAATTGGGCTGTATGATTATGGGTAAAATATGAATATGAACCTGATGGGCCGAGTGGCCTCCTCTCGTTTGTAAATTTATGTTCTTATGTTGTCAATCGATATTGCGGTTGTCTCTTACAGTTTGTGGGCAATGTATTTCTCTTATTTTGCATTACAGATCATCTGCTCTTTATTATAACACCGGTTATTGGCCCCCTTTTCCTGTCACGTGCGGTAATGCGATCCTATGATTTGTTGATACAGCTTAGAGAGAAAACGGATCTTCCTGCTAATGCAAACACAACACAATCGGTGTCATGTAAGAATGAGATCACATAGGGGTGTGAATCGTTATCGCTATTCAGAAATCATTAATCATGCTGTCCTAGTTAAAAGAAATGTTGTGGAT
This sequence comes from Mormyrops boulengeri, assembly GCA_026781065.1. Taxonomy (NCBI): domain Eukaryota; kingdom Metazoa; phylum Chordata; class Actinopteri; order Osteoglossiformes; family Mormyridae; genus Mormyrops; species Mormyrops boulengeri. Next base: position 28,823,808 of record JAODLD010000001.1, read on the forward strand.
GGAAACTGAACAGAAATGAACATTTTATCACTTCAATCAATAACTGCGGACTTCTGAACTCGTTCGTGGTTTTACTTGCACAAAAATGTTCTGAGGGCAGAAGGAAAAATGGTTCTCTCTCTGAGCCAATCAATCAGATTGTAGAGGTGGTGGGTCCAAGCAACGAGATGAGGCAGGACCAAGACATCTGATTGGGTGTGTTTCCTCCTGCCCTCTGAACTTTTTTGGGTAAGTAAAACTCTGAACTGAGCCCTGAACTCATTTTACAACAAATACAAACAAATAATAGTGGATAGATAAAATTTGCCACCTGACGTACGAAGTTTGCAAATTGCAGTAGATTTGTCCATGCTGGATTTCACAAATCCAAACCATTTCCATGCACTCGAAGTAGAACCTTGTTTTGGAACCAACTCTTCATCATTAGTTATGCCACACCTGTTTATTCAGCAGCGGAAATTACCTGTCTGTGGACTCTGTGCATGACACAAGAGCAATATTTTTAAGAGTCTGATGGTGCACATAAAGGTTTTTTTTTTTTTTTTTTTTTTTTTTTTTTTTTTTGGGGTAGTGAGAGAGGTGGGTGGTGTGTGGTGAAAAAAAATATTATATAAGATGGAATTAAAAAAAAAAAAAAATAAAACAGAAAAATAAAAAAAA
>JAODLD010000001.1:28852689-28865193 GCA_026781065.1 Mormyrops boulengeri
CCACAGCCCCCACCTCCTTCCTGCTCTTCAGTCAGAAGATGGCCATCAGCCGCATGGTAATGGACGAGCAGCAGAGCCCCGACATCATCCTGCCCCTGCACAGCCTTCGGAATGTGCGCGCCATCGACTATGACCCCCTCCACCGGCACCTCTACTGGATCGACGCCAAGCAGAACGCCATCCGCCGGGCCCAGGAGGATGGAAACCAGGTATCACCCTTCAACCATTCTCGCAGCTTCTTCGTGATATTGATGTGTGTGGCGTTTAATTAGTGCCAAAAGTCACGCGCAAACAAAACCACACGTGTATGCGCTTGCGAGCAGAAAACCCATCCTCTCTACGCTCTCGCGTTTGCACAGCGCTCGCACGCTCGCTCGGCGTTAAATTAGTGCCAAAAGTCGAACGACGTGTGTGCTCGTGAGCTGAGAACCCATCCCCTCTACGCGCTCGCTGGACCCTATCTACGCATCTGCACAGCACTCGCTCGCTTGACAGGATGAATTTTGACACTTTGGAGGCGGGAACAGTGGCTAATGTCTCCGCTCCTTTGATTGTCTTTTTTTGAATATTGACTACGATTGGCTATTTGCTTTGGTAGAAGATGAGGATAACTGGTCAGTGACCGCGGTTAAGTTAGCCTCATACTCGATATTCAGTATTATGGCTTTAATAACTTTTAACGGAAGTAAGGTGGAGCGTTTTTAATCACAGCATCGTGATGTCCAGTACTGAGACAACGATGCACACAGATTATTTTTGCGCTTCAGACCATTTCGTGATTTGTGCAAAATCGTATTAATAGCTAATATTATATGTTCTTTCAGCTGTAATGACATGGTGCTTTATCATTTTGGACTCACGGCGACTGTTGCACACCCCTTTGTTTCCCATATTGCTTTACGTACGAATTTTAATTAATTTTCGAATGTTCGAATGTATCCGTATAATGTGCAATGTTGGATGGGTTTTCAGCTCACGAGCACACACACGCGCGCGTCGTTCGACTTTTGGCACTAATTTAACGCCGAGCGAGTGCTGTGCAAACGCGAGCGCGTAGAGAGGATGGGTTTTCTGCTCGCAAGCGCATACGCACGTGTGTTTTTTATGCGCGCAACTTTTGGCACTGATTAAACATAGATGTGCCCCTCAAATTTGTACATGAGCTGTGATTTTAATGTTTTGCAGTGTGCTCTTGTTTAAGATGACCATTGGGCCATTTCAGCAAGCCCCTTAACCTTAATAGGTCCAGGAATACTGACCCTACTGCCTGATCCTCACTTTGTATGCCACTTTGGACAAATTCATCTGTTAAATGTAAAATATGTTGTACATGGGGATATTCTAATCAATTGTGCATTTACACGCAGTCTTTCCACCGATCCAGTCCAGTTTACCTTTTACCGTACAGTTTGTACCATGTGACATGCTGCTTCTAAAAGTGCAACAGTAGTTGCGGGTCTCTCCTTTTTTCTTTGAAATCCTAGTCAGCTATGGCCTTGCCTCTGGTACATGAACAGTATCCATGACTTTTCATTGTGACCTCTGACATTGAACCCCCCCCACCCCACCCCCAACCGCCAGAGCGTAACTGTGGTTTCTGGCACGCCGGGAGGCCTCAGTCTACAGCCTTTTGACCTCAGCATCGACATCTACAGCCGCTTCATCTATTGGACCAGCGAAGTGACCAACGTCATCAACGTAACGCACATAGACGGCCACGGTGTGGGTGTGGTGCTGCGCGGGGAGCTTGACAGGCCTCGTGCCATCGTGGTCAACCCAGAGAGGGGGTCAGTTTACTGTTCCATTTTCATATGTTGGTTTCATGATGATCTTTGAGAGAGCATAATCCCTTGGTTCCATAATTATGCATTTTAGCTGGAACAAACTGGATATCTAGGCCCAGAGCAGAGTCCTGAAGCCCCGTGCTGAACGCTACTCTGCATGTCTGACACGTTTAGTCTGAGAGTTCCTCTTAGAGTTCTTCATCTAGGGATGACTTGTAAAAAAACTGCTCCTTACATTTCTAGAAGAAAAATGGAAAAATTCTTGTCTCTGCAAGGTTGAGCGAGGTGACATTTTTATTTGGACACTCACGGTGCCCCCGTCCCTCCAGGTACATGTACTTCACCAATCTGCAGGAGCGCTCACCCAAGATCGAGCGCGCGGCGCTAGACGGCACCGAGAGAGAGGTGCTCTTTTTCACCGGACTGGGAAAGCCTGTGGCGCTCGCCGTGGACAATGAAGCAAGCCGACTCTTCTGGGCGGACGCCGACCTGCGCCGTATAGAGAGCAGCGATCTCACCGGTGAGCTCAGCACTGCTCCCTGGGGGCGCTCACCAGACATGTACCGTGAGAGCACCAGTTCGGGTCCCTGCGATGACAAAGGCCGTTATCATGCCTGTTAGCGGTTTCACTCACTGACACTCAGCGGTATGTGAGTAATAAGTCATGTGAGCTGGATGAAGATGTGCTCTCTCCATCTTCCAACCGCTGATTCAGTACTGGATCAGTACTGTTAGCTTGGACCCTATCCCAGGCAACACCAGGCACAAGGCAGGAGACATCCTGGACAAATTGTCTGTAAATCGTGCGCTAAGCTACGAAAATAACAGTTCATCACCGCTCCTGCCATTTTGTGTGTGTGTGTGTGTGTGTGTGTGTGTGTGTATGTGTATATATATGTGTGTGTGTGTGTGTATGTGTATATATATGTGTGTGTGTGTGTGTATATGTGTATATATATGTGTGTGTGTGTGTATGTATATATATGTGTGTGTGTGTGTGTGTGTGTGTGTATGTATATATATGTATGTATGCGTGTGTGTATGTATGTATGTATGCGTGCGTGTGTGTATATATGTATGTATATATATGTATGTATGTATGCGTGTGTGTGTGTATGTATATATATTTAAATATATATTACACACACTGAGGAATTTGTGAAGAACACCATATATGCTGTTTCACTTTGTCATGAACTATTACGTAACTGATTTACTCTACTCGTCAAAATGTTTAAGATGGCCGTCACTCCTGCTCCATACAGGTTGCAGATTCTGGTTCATTTTCGGGTTATTCAGGGACTGAGTACTGTGGACTCATATGGGACGGACATCTTGTTCAGAATAGTACACTGTTTCAGTGTAATCAACACATGCAAATAAGACAGACCCCGGATGATTACCAGCAGGTTCAAAACAGCGGGCTGCACCGCATTGGGGTCTTGCTTTGTGCTTGTGTGTGGAGTGCACAGTCTGCAGTGAACTGTCATGGCTGGAGCTTCCAGGAAAAGCTTCCAGAGGGAACAAGCACAGTTGGGTGGGGAACAGTTGAGCTAAGCACCAGGGTGGCTTGAGGTAGACTTGGATGGCTCCAGATAGACCCCAAACTTGTGATCTTTAGCTTCCTGGAAGCTATAGTGGTGAAGCGAGGCCCAAGCATGGTGCTCGTGGTGCTCTGTTCATAGGATGGGCCCTAAGTGAGACCACAGGCACAGCAACAGACCTCCTACAGCTGGTCAAAATATGAGTTGTGTTTGATGGGAACGAGCCTCTTCCGTTACTCTGGTCATAGGACGTTCATTCACTGCTGGCTTTTAGCCTTTCGTGTCATCCCACCACACACTGAGAAACCTGACCTCTCCTGCTTGCAGTCAAGCTTCTCCGAGCACAATATGTTTTCCTTTTTGCAAAGAAATACTGGTTTGGGGACGTCAAAGAATAGCAAACAAAGGGAATCATAGTCTGTGTCTTCACGAGGGGATGAAGATCAAGAGAGGGTCTGTCGTCTAAACAAACCCCGGATCTTCACCAGGATAAAAGACCCGCAGATGGACCTCCTTTCCAAATTGTCTGGATCATATTTTGGTTTTATTATTTTTTCCCCCCAAAACCTTCTCCTGTAGTGAATTATACCATTGCACAATCGTACTCAGCCTTAATGTTCCTCTCTCTTTCCCTCCCTGAAGCGCCCTGCCGTCTTTTCCTCCGGGTCTCACGTTATCTTGTCCTGGTGTCCCTCTACCCTCCTTACTCTCTTCAAAACTGCTCGCCAGGGGCAAACCGGGTGGTAATGGAGGACTCCAACATCCTCCAGCCCGTCGGGCTGACCATCTTTGAGAACCACCTGTATTGGATTGACCGGCAGCAGCAGATGATCGAGCGCATCGACAAGACTACCCGCGAGGGCCGCACCAAGATCCAGGCCCGCATCTCCTCGCTGAGCGACATCCACGCCGTCCATGCTCTCGACATAAAGGAATATAGTGAGTTCCCTGTACACTCTGTCTTGGAGGCCCTCATTTCCTGCCTCTGCTGATGCGATGCCTCCCACAGGTAAGCACCCTTGTACCTCGGACAACGGCGGCTGCTCCCACATCTGCATTGTGAAGGGCGATGGCACCACACGTTGCTCCTGTCCCGTCCACCTGGTGTTGCTGCAGAACGAGCTCTCCTGTGGAGGTGAGCCCTGGTACCCCTTGCCTGGCCAGGGAGACCTTAGCATGGAGAAGCCCCGTGCCCACTGAATACCAGCCATGCCACACCATTACACACCATGCCAGGGATCTGTTTTTGACTGATTAGATTCTCCTTAAATTTTTATGCTGAAACTTTACTTAGGTTCACTGATCTTTTTAAATCGTAGCACATTATTAAAGCTAAAAATGGAGGATTTGGCCCTTGATTAGACTGCAGTTCCAGCACTACTAAGAGGTAAACTCCAGGGTCTGGCTGTGTATCAATCAGTCACAGGGAACTTGGTGTTAAACTGTCCCTGGACCCTCCTCTTTCCCTCCCAGAGCCTCCCACGTGCTCCCCAGAGCAGTTTTCCTGTGCCTCTGGCGACGTAGACTGCATCCCGCAGGCATGGCGCTGCGATGGCATCGCCGAGTGTGAGGACGGCAGCGATGAGCGTGACTGCCCTGTGTGCTCGCCATTGGAGTTCCAGTGCGCCAGCAGGCAGTGCGTAGCCCTGGGGCTGCGCTGCGATGGCGAGGCCAACTGCCAGGACGCGTCAGACGAGAGCGAGTGCCCAGGTGAGGGTCTTGGATAGTCGGCTGGTGGGTACAGGGGCTCAGTGATAAGTCCGGGCTGGAAACCCACAACACACATGGGCAGAGGGCTGACATGTATGCTTTGGCTCTATCAGCACACTGCCCTGTGGACCAGTTCAGCTGTGCTAATGGCCAGTGTGTCGGCAAGCACAAGAGGTGCGATCACAACATGGACTGCACTGACAACACTGACGAGCTCGGCTGCTGTGAGTCACCTGATCCATGTCCATAGCTTTGGTGTTATACATGTCGTTTCTGTGTGAATATCTCCTTTTGATTATGAGACTTGCATTGAGCTGTAGTGGTCTTCGAAGCAGCCGTGTAAGTCTATCTGTAAGTGGCTTGCATGGGTGGGCGTTGATTTGTGTGAGTCTAAACACTGATCCAGGTTCAGTACTACTGGCGACGCTTGTAGTCTTGGCTGAGGGTGTGTTATTGTGGCTGAAGGCTCCGGCTCTTTTCCCAGACCCCACAGAGGAGCCGCCGCCCCCACCCACCAGTGCTGTGGGCTCCATCGTGGGCGTTGTCCTCGCACTCTTCGTGGTGGGTGCCATCTACTTCGTGTGCCAGCGTGTCTTCTGCCCGCACGCCAAGGATGATGGCGAGGCCAGCGACTTCGTAGTCCACGGTCCATCGTCCATGCCTCTGGGATATGTACCGCATCCCAACCCGCTCTCCCGGTCGCTCCCAGGTAGACCTCACCAGGTCGCGTCATAGAGGCGGGCCGTCATGGCCATTCCATGGGCTTCAGATTTTCATTACGAATTGCTCTAGTTATACTTCTAGAAGACAGTTTGTGAAGGTCTTTCGTCCCGTGGCTCTGGACTGTAACAGAGTCTCCTCCCGCTGCTCAGGTATGTCTCGTGGGAAGTCGGTGATGGGGTCTCTCAGCATCATGGCAGGCAGCAGTGGGCCACCCTATGACCGGGCCCATGTCACTGGAGCATCCTCCAGTAGCTCCTCAAGCACAAAGGGTTCTTACTTCCCTCCGGTGAGCACCAGGAACTGCATCAGCTTCACTTCATAAGGAATCCCCCCCCTCCTTATTAACAATATTCTGTATGTGTGTGAGAATCTGCTACGTGTCACTCAGCAGAAATCAGGTTTCAATCCCCATCCCCCAGGTCCTGAACCCTCCTCCATCACCTGCCACAGAGCGGTCCCACTACACCATGGAGTTCGGTTACTCCTCCAACAGCCCCTCCACACACCGGTCCTACAGGTACAGTTTTCAGGGTTTTTTTTTTGTTTTTTTTTTTCCCTTGTGGCGGTGTCGGCGGTTGCATGGGTCGAGGTCTCTGTTCAGTGCATCCTGCCTTTTTTTTTTTCTTTAACTCTGCAGCTACAGACCCTACACCTACCGGCACATTGCCCCACCCACTACACCCTGCAGCACAGACGTGTGTGACAGCGACTGCACGCCAGGCCGCCGCATCATCGCGCCAGCCAAGGGCTACACCAGCGACCTCAACTACGACTCTGAGCCCTTTCCCCCGCCTCCAACGCCCCGCAGCCAGTACCTGTCAGCTGAGGAGAACTGCGAGAGCTGCCCCCCCTCACCCTACACCGACCGCAGCTACTCCTGCCATATTTACCCTCCGCCTCCATCCCCATGTACAGACTCCTCCTGAGCCACGCCCACTTTCTCTGGCCCCTCCTTCCCCTGTAAATACCATTTGTGCATATGAGTAAGAGGATATTATGGGGGGTGGGGTCTTGTACAGTATTAAAATATAAAGCCAGGACGTCCTGGGATAGGAGATTGTTGGGGCACACTGTACAGTGAAGTATTTATATTTTCTATACCGCATCTATAGGTGCCAAAAGTTTGCATTATGAAGATAATTTTGTACATTATATAACTATACAAATTTATAACATTTTCCACAAGTGGGAAACGCTGCCTTAATCCCGAAGTCTGAAACAGAAGACACTGCCTTGACGTGGGGCTCAAAGGAAGCAATCCAGGGGAGAGAGACGCTTAGCTAATGCCAAAAATGGGACGATTCAGAGAGGGCTGCCTGAATTCAGTCTGTCAGGACTACAGAGCTTGTCCTGACCACCTCTGCCGCACTGCCATCACACTGTGGGAAACCAAAGAGCCAATGAAGCAGAAAATGGCCGTAGAGTGCTGAACATCAGCCCATGCTGTGTAACTGGTTCACCCCAAAGCCTGGTCTATTCCTCTTTCCTCTTCCTCTTTCTCCTCCTCCGCACTGTGTGCCAGCAAGGGAGACTGCTGACTTTGGCCCCACAGGACTACACCCATCCAGCTCATTCCAGGAGAACCTACAGGGAGCAGACATCCTAGGGCAGAGACGGATGTGTCTGAGCACAGAGATGCCATAGTGGAATATAGCACCTCAGTGTGACCCCACCTGCGCTGATGGAGTTTACATTCAGAAGCAATTAACCAAACATAGATTCTTGGTTCTAAAGCCTTTTCTCTTTTTAAAGAAATTATGTCAGGCTACAGCTGTAAACTGCTAAAGAAGAGCCGTCTGATATAAACGGCATGCCATGGTTCTGCCTAATACCCCCCGCCCCCCGAGGAAGGGAAGAGTGCCACCTTGTGTCTGACTCATGCCAAAACTCTTTCTTTTAATCTTTTAAACTCAGTGCCCACAGAATATTTTCATATTTTTGTACCATGTATTGTGTAGATATATTTATAAGCTATTAAAAACCTCGTATTAGGTTATTGTAAATGTATCCACTATATCTTTGCGGTACTTGTGTGTTTATGCCGTAAATGAAACCCTATCTATTTTTCTATCGTGTGTAAGTCTGTATAGAGACAATCTAAGGCAGATCATTTGAAGAGAATGAGCAGATATCCATGTATTATTATTATTATTATTATTATTATTATTATTTCTATTTTTTTACCCAGGCAAATTATCATTCTGTTCCTCCTTTGCTTGCTTAATAATTATGCGACACACGACTAGTTTTACCACGGCCACCTCAAGGTGTTTCTCTTTGAACAGCAAAGACATCCTTGAACAAGACGAGAGTTCAGCCCCCCTTGGATGGATGTCTTCACTGTGCTGTGTTTATCCTGGGTTCAGTACATTAAGTTATCATGTTTCAGGGCTCAAGACCAAATCCCCCCCATATTTTCCGCTCTGCAAGATATTGGAAGCTCACTTTCAAATTTCTCCCACTGTGTGAAATGCCCAGCCTCTAAGTACTGCCTGTCTGCATCTCATTTAGCGGGATGAGTTCAGGCTAGACTGATGTCAGTTGAACGCCAGCTCCCATGCCAGATTGGCCAGGAAGGACAATTTACTGTTTTTTTTTTTGGAATAATGGATTAAGAGAAATTTACTGGCTCTTGGAACCTTTTTTCGCCAAAGTACTCTAAATAGTTTAGTTCTGACTTTGACAGTCTGTTGGCAATATCTTTGACTTGGATGCAATCAAGGCTTCACATCCATGTTTGATTAACTCCCAAAGGGTTTTAGTCATCTTTGTCTGCTGCTGAACTGGACCTTTCTTTGATGAAGGACCCATGTACCATAGTGAGTGTATGTGTGTATCTGTGTATAGTTTCTTGGGCAGACTTGATGGGCGGGGGCAGGCTTGTGCTGTTCTGCTAAACTCCTGAAGTGTCTATAAATGGAGCCGCATTGGTTTCGGTTTCCTCGTGTCGATTAGTTTGCTGTAAGTGAACCAGGATGGATCCGGTACCGTGTACTTCTCTGGCCTCTCCATGCAGAAATCGCTTTCTCCTCTTTTATATTGAATTGTAGCAGTGAAACCACTTTTAATATATTAAACTTCTCAGCATTTGCTGACAGCAGCATCTGTTGAAGAGTCCGTGCCACCCTGACGGCTCGGCATCCATTGGTACGCATCTCCATCATCTTTTAGACACTGTCCTGGCACCTTCTGCATCTGGCCCCTGAGCCACTGCCCGTGATAAACTAGCTTAGTGACATTTTTCTTCTTGACTGCACTTTATGGTACTCTTGGTAGTTGCTGATGTAACATTTCATTTAGGAAAGTTTGTTACACAATATGTCTGAGCACATTTCCTCATTTTTACGTTTATTCCTTTATCTGACATGATCTAATTGAATGTAGAAACTCAAGGTGTGGAGGTTTCAGATGAACTTTACTAAAGGGTTTAGGTACCTATAACTGACAAAGGGTTATAGTAATAGGTAACCAAAGGAATTATTTTGGATTGCTAAATTCTCAAATAGGGAAAATATACCTCAAAAGAGGTTTATATTAAACTTCTTGATTTTGGTTTTCATTTTAGCCTCAAAAAACGTAGCTTTTCAGTATACTTTTGTGAATTTCATCTTTTTGAGGAAACCAAGGAAATAAAAAAAAATCTTAAATGCTACCTGGCTAGCTTGTTTTGGGAGATTTAATAGAAAATGTCACTTAAACTTTAGCTGCATGGATGTCCATCGTAAGAGTTGCTTGAGGTAAAAATTAAAAGCACTTTTGATTCCAGGACTTTGGAGAAGCTAAGCTGACAGGGCTGAGCATCAGAAAGGCCATTTTGGATGGGAGGTCCTCATTAAGCTGTTTGTTACTGTGGTGCTTTGCAGGAGTGACTTCAGGATAACCAACATTTGGTTAATCATATCCACATTGTCCCACTAACCCTTTGTAAATTGCTTTTCATGTACAGCAGTGTATAAAACCTGTACAGCCCATGTTATATCTTTATAAGCTGTTGTAACAAATTAAATGTTTGATTTTTTTATAAGAAGAATTAATGGAATTTTCTTATCTACACTCTGAGATGGTTTGCAAAATACTTATTTCTCTTTCTGGTTATGGCTTTAATTCATTCTTGTGCTGTGGAATATACATTTAGATAAATAGGTCTAACATGCTGTATGCTTATGAACACAAAAAGCCACTGGCAGTTTGAAAGCTTTTCACATATTTAGATTTCCAAAAATCATTCTAATTTTCATACAATCTGCTACCCTCCAGTCGGCCAGAGTAATCAGTCGGGTACCAAAAGTCTCTACGTGGGGGCCATTATGGTTTCATTTGTATAAATAAAAGTCTATGCAATATTTAGCTTATTGATTCAAGTTGCAAAGCGGAACATGGAAATGAAATCCTAGATTTGGGAAAAAATGACGGCCGATTTAAAACCACAAGATCTTTCCCTTCAGCTAAGAGTGTAGCCCTAAGGAGGTTGTGTCCTGGTTAAGATCTCCTCTAAAACAGAATCTGGACTCTGGTCACTTTACATCAAAGACTCTGGTAGTTTGAAATCTAGAGGGCAACAAAAAAGTAATGTACAAATGCAGAATATTTGAGGACTGATTAGAATGAGAATATTTCTTCGCATGTAGAGGTCAGGAATAAGCTTCCTAGTGAAAGTATTTGGAAATGTAATGTCGACACAAGGAAGAGTAATGAGAATAATGTAGTGCTTGTATGCATCCAGTCATTCTGAAGAATCAGCTTTGACTGCACCATATCTACATCCACAATGGCTCAACCGCTCATTTTTTGCAGTTGTATATGCAGTAGATAAAAGCAAATGTTTAAATGTGCTGTTACAGAATAGTACAGTAATTACCTGTTCCACATTCGCACTTTTGGTTATTTGTGAAATATCCATGAACAATTAAATGGGAATATTTTTGGAGCTAACTGAAAGATCGCAGAAACGCGCAAATGACGCCTAAGCCAAAAACAATACTAAAAATGATTAGCATCACATAAAATCATGTATAAATATGATCAATGCATAATATTTGTTAGTATAAGTACATACTATATCTTTAATAAAGTCTTTTTTTAAAGGCTTTGGTGTGCTGCACATGAATGTGGAATCTCACGTTTCTTGCAGTGACTTTTAAACTCAGTGGCGTTAATTTGGCCTTTTTTTTAAATAATGAGTCCAAAATATAGTGCTCCCTGTGCAAAGTGCTAAATGCAAAATGTATAGTGCAGTACTGTTGGTTTAGAAATCGGTAATAAATATGCTTTACTGTTATCATTCAGGCTAGTAGACTGTTGTGATTTAAAGGTAGGGTGGTAGTTTTATTATAGTAGTATTTGTGAGTTTTCACTTTTGTGGGGATTTTCCACCCCTAACACTCCCAAATGTGAAGAGGTTACTGCAATATTGTTGAATAGATATAAATTATTTTTGTAGTTAATTTTATTTTTAAAGAGATAAACTAGGGAACATATTTCTAAAATGCTTCACCATCAGCGGCCTACTGAGCCCCAGTAGGGATACCACCATGGGCGGAATGCTGCTTTCTGCTTCAGTTTAAAACTTTACCATTAAGAAAAATTAAGTGGAAGCTATCAAACGGAAAATGAGCCTGTGTGTTTAACATAGCAGAACTTAATCTTTTAGGAACAGAAATATCCAAGAATATAATTTTCACAACACCCTGCACTTCCGACCAGAATAAGCACATACACACCCCAATGAGCTTCACTGGCATACCATCCAGACATTATGCCATGGTATACAGTATTTTTTTTTTTCAAAAGCAATGATATTCCGGTATTTTGAAATTTTGTCAATAAAATTGCCGAAGCAGCTGTGGGCCCCCCATGATAAAAATTACAGCAAAATCCGAACCATTATCTAACTACACTAAGTGACAAGGGCCATTAGGCAAAACAAACATGATCAAACATTTCCTCCTGGTACTCTGGTTTCCCCCCACAGTCCAAAAACATGCTGGGATTAATTGGACTTACCAAATTTCCCATAGGTGTGTGTATGAGTGAATGGTGTGTGAGTGTGTCCTGTGATGGGCTGGCACCCTATCCTGGGTTGTTCCCTGCCTTGCGCTCATAACCTCTGGGATAGGCTCCAGACTCACCACCACCCTGAACAGGACAAGCAATTACAGAAAATGACTGGATGGATGGATGGATAAATGGATGGATGGATGTCATGAAAAAAATTAGGAAATGTGTGAGATGACTAATAATATCCTACATAAATCATTCAAAATTCAAATGTGGATTATTTGCTGTCAATTATATAACTGTTCTTAAAATGAGTTTTATTCAAACAACTAAGGTCAACCTTCAGTTTAAAACTAAGGTCAACCTCCCTGACCTAATCTGTACTATAGTGATGCTTTTAATAATGTTGCTATTGAAATGACTTTGTACGCTCTTTGAGCACCACCTGGTGGCTATATTGTTTGCTGCGCTGTTATTATATACTGTATATACGTATAATATACTGAGTGTATGTATACATACATACACTCACATGTATGTCTGTATATATACAAATGTGTATATGTGTAAATGTGTTTCCTGGTCCCCATATGGGAAAACTATTTTATAAAAATCCATGACTGCAATGAAAAAACTAAAAATGCAAAAACATTTTGTTTGGTTACTTAAGGTTATGGTTAGGGCTGGGTAGGGGTTAAGGTTGTCATAGTTAGCATTAGCATTTTTCCCATAGAAATGAATGAGCG
>JAODLD010000001.1:28868155-28888074 GCA_026781065.1 Mormyrops boulengeri
GTAGGGCTACGAGAATGATTCCTGGTCTTAGAGGAATGTCGTATGAGGAGAGGTTCGCTGAGCTGAATCTGTTTAGCTTCGAGCAAAGGAGACTAAGGGGGGACATGATTCAGGTATATAAGATTCTAACAGGTCGGGATGCTGTTCAGCTAAATGGCTACTTCAATAATAGTTTAAATACTACAACTGGCCATAAGTGGAAATTAGTGGGAGAACAATTTAAAATGAACTTGAGGAAGCACTTCTTTACACAGCGTGTAGTTGGAGTATGGAATAGTCTTCTGTTAGTGTAGCGCAAGCTAAAACCCTGGGTTCCTTTAAATGAAAGCTAGATAAGATTTTAACAACTCTGAACTATTAGTTAAGTTCTCCCCAAACAAGCTTGATGGGCCAAATGGCCTCCTCTCATTTGTAAATTTCTTATGTCCTTATGTTCTTACATTAACTAGTATATTAATTTATTAATTTTTCTGTTTATCATACCCATTGAGTGTGATGGGTCAATTCACTCATTTGTTTATGCTTCTTACTCAATATTCACTTGTGTGTGTGGGTGTGTGTGTGTGTATTGTAACCCCGACTACGGCTTTCTGGGATCCCTACTTTATTGAGACAGCTTTATTGGGACCTTGAGGCTGTTGTGGGAATTTGAATAATGTCAGCTAGAGTCTGCTTCTGTGGAAGACAGTGCGCTGCCTTAGGGAAATTTACAGAAGACAACTAGTTTGCTCTTATATGGACAATACATTAAACTGGTTGTTATTTGCCATTGCAGATGTAAGAGCATATCTTACTCCATAATAACATTATCAAATGATTTTTAGCAAACTGATTTTCACGTTATTATTTTAAATAGTGTGTTCATATTCATTCTGATTAAAATCAGGCCGCCCTTTTCATAAATTTCTAGTGACACTCCTTACTGAAACTATAGTAATTTGCCACAGTGTATTGTAAGGTCATGTTGTAAAATATACTACATTTTTAAATGTTCACAATATGTATCACGTTTTGCTAGCATTCCAGCAGAGAAAAGCCTGTATTGATTGGTCTTAATTTTGGATTATTTGTTAAATCTCAGACTTGTACCAGGACAGCTCCACGTAGCTTCAGAGCAGATGCCTTCGGTTTTAGTTTGACGCCCGAGGTTGGAGATGTCTGTATTGGTTTTGGTGGTGTGGAGTTTTTACTGTATTCCTGTTTCAAATGAGCAAGCAGTCAAATGACACCAGCAGTGAATGAAAGTGAAACACAGCACATTTCCCCTATTTGGGAAAAAAGTCAATTAAGCCTTTTTAAAGGAACCACACAAAAGTGGCTTAGTTTCCATATGACGCAAAACAACATTAGGATGTAAGGCTGTTATTATTAACTAAAACTAAAACTCAAGCCGAGATCCAGTAAAAAAAAGCTATTTAATGATTCAAATACAAAATGAAGCCTTTGAGAAAAACAAATATAATTTTTTTTATAAATATCGCCTTTAAAAATACTGCTAAAATCTCTTTTTGAGGTAATAAAAGGAAGTGTGGTGTTTGGGAACATTTTGAATACAATAGTGTTGAGAGCGGTTACAACAGCACATGGTCTGTGGTGCAGAGCTGAAAGGGAAGTTTCAGATAAGCGAGAAAATGTACCCGTTCAGTCTAGCTGTTTTCGTTCACAGCTGAAAGCGTAAAACAATACGACAAAACACATAAAGCTAAACTACTAAATGAACTGGTCTGTAAATACATTGACATTACAGTCGAAATAAGGAAGGAGGACAAAAAATCCCTTGTTCAGAAATATTTTACTCTACTTTTGATAACTATTCATTTTAATTTTAAAATGGGCAAAAAATCCAGATTAAAGATTTCCACCACCTGCTATTTTAACGCGATGAAAAGCTATTTATCTGAATCTTTATGATGCAGTTCACTAAAGAATTTGACATCAAGTTTGTTACATCAAAATTGGGTACAGTGCGGATTTTCTTTTTCCCAGATTGATTCACCATTAATCCACTCTGCTGTTGCCCTGCGTGAGTGGCACCGGGCATGTGCGGGTTTTCTCATGCCCACCCGTTCTGCGGCAGTTCATTGGAGCTCATGCTGTTGAATACATGGTCGCTTCTCTTTGACTACGAGTCAGGGGGCTCACTTTGAGTGGGGTGCAGGAAGGCGCTCCATCTGTGACCTACTGGGGGACTTTAGGACTCACGTGGGTAATGACAGTGAAACCTGGAAGGCTATGATTGGGAGTAATGGCCTGCGTGACCTGAACCCAAGTGGTGCTCTGTTATTGGACTTTTGTGCCAGTCAAAATCTGTCCATAACACATGCTGTGTTTGAGCATAAGGGTATTCAAAGGTGTACATGGCACCAGGATTCCCTACGTCGTAGATCTGTGGTCAATTTTATAGTAGTATCATCACATCTGTGACTGTCTTCGACAATCAGGTGAAGTGAGGAGCTGAGCTGTCAACTGATAACCATCTGGTGGTGAGTTGGAACAGATGGCGGGGAACACACCAGACAGACCTGATAGACTCAAACGTACAGGGTGGGCCAAAAGTAGGTCCACACTTTTCATTTTACAAAGTAAAGTTTTTATTGTACAAAGTTATTTTTAAAATTAGGTACACAGTTTTTATTTTACATTACTGATTGGGTCATGTTTAGTCTCTTAGGTGTTTGAAATGTCCCCATTCATACATTCTTTATCTCACACCTCCAGCAGAACTTTCTTACATTCCGAGGAAGGCTGGAGACATTCAGCCAAAGTGGGTTGTGTTCTGTGCCTTATGGTTAAGGTGGCCGTGCAGAGTTGTGGCTGTAAGGTTGTTGGTGCCTGTTGCAGCTGTAGTCCCCAAACCTGGTGGTGGACACCAGCGGTAAAGGGAGCTGTCAGGCTGATGAAGGAGGCCTGATGAGCTTGGTTATTTTGTGTGACTCTGGAGGCAGCTGACAGGTACTGGCAGGTCAAGCAGAGTGCAGTACTGGTACTTGCAGAAGCAAATACTCGAGTGTGGGAGGAGTTTGGTAAGGAGGTTGGTGAGACCATGGAAAATGGCTTTCGGTCAGCCTTGAAGAGATTTTCGCAAAGTGTCAGGCAACTCAGGAGGGGGAAGCAAGGCTTATTACCAGGCTGATCTCAATCTTCAAGAAAGGGGACTGGAGGGATCGCACTCCGCAGCCCCCAAGAAGACATATGCCAGGGTACTGCAGAGAAGTGTCCGTCAGTTAGTCAAACCTCAGATCCAGGAGGAGAAATGCAGAATTCGCCCTGGGTGTGGAACACTGGACTAGCTATTTAGCCGCACATGGATATTGGTGACTTTGCCTACGAAGTCAACATGTGTTTTGTGGAAAAGGCGTATTAGTGTGTCTTTGGGAGGGTCCTGTGGGGGTGTTTCAGGAGTATGGGGGCTGGGCCCACTGTTACAGGCCATTTGGGTCCGTGTACCACTGCAGAGAGTTTGGTTCACATTGCCAACCGTAAGTCAGATACCTGGTGGGCTGTCGTTTTTCACTGATTCTGTTCATATTTGTCATGAACAAGACTCCTAGGTGCAGTTAGGGTGTGGAGTTCCGTGACCTCAGCATTACATTTTTGCTTTTTGAATTTGATGCCAGGCTGCCATTGTAAATACGAAACTGTTCTTAATGCTTTGCCTGGTAAGCTTAATGAAATGAATGAAACAGATTGAATGATCGACAGTGGTCCAGTTGACTTCCAGCATGCACTGGAGTGGTTTGCAACCAATAATGAAGCTGCCAAGATGAGGGTCAGCACCTCTAAGTCAAAGGCCATGGTGGATTGCCCCCTGCAGGTTGGGGTTCAGTTACTGACTCAAGTCTAGGAATTTAAGTATCTCAGATCTAGTTTACGATTGATGGAAGAATGGAGATCGACAAGAAGATCGGTGTAGCATCAGCAGATATTTGAATATTATACCAGCGTGTCAGGTGAAGAAAGGGCTGAGTCGGAGGTTGAAGCTTTCCATTTACCATTTGATCTTACCTTCACCTATGCTCACATGCTTTGGGTAGTGACTGTACAACAAAGTCATGGATACAAGCAGCAGAAATTAGTTTCCTCCGCAGGGTGTCTGGGCTCAGCCTTAGAGAGAGGGTGAGGAGCTCGGAAATTCAGGAGGAGCTCAAAGTAGAGCTTCCACAATATAAAGGAACCAGCTGAGATTCAGGCATCTATGTAGAGTGCCTCCTGGAAGCCTCTCTGGGGAGTTGTTTTGGGAATGTCCAACTGGGAGGAGACCTGGGGGCAGACACAGGACACGGTGGAGAGATTGTATCACTCAGCTGGGCTAGTAACGCCTTGAAATCCCTCTAGAGGAGCTGGAGTAGGTGGCTGGGGAGAGGGAGGTCTGGGCATCTCTGGTTAGACCTCTGCTTCTGTGGCCCTGACCCAGATGAGGGGACGAGAACTGATGGAGAGGAGTAGGTGGCTGGGGAGAGGGAGGTCTGGCATCTCTGGTTAGACCTCTGCCTCTCTGACCCTGACCCAGATGAGGGGACGAGAATTGATGGATGGATGGATGGATGGATGGATGTAAGGAGAAATATGACTGAGCTGTGTGACTGGTCTTCTAGGCTGTCACAGCCACAACAGAGCTGCACAGATTTTACAGCGGGAGGCACAGTGGCTAGCCTTTGTGGTATGGATGCAGGTGGCATCCACATGGCCTTCTCCTGAGAGTCGTCTTCTCCTTCCCCCTTTAAGGACCCAAGCTTCTCAGTCCTGGCACTGATCCAAGGTGTTAGGAGGTGGACATCAAAGCACAATGAAACAAAGGCCAGAAATCATCCGCAGAACAGCAACTATTTCTGGTAGCGGCAGGTATGGGAAGGGTCGCCTGATGCATGACGTGGGCTGGGCACTCGGAGGATCAAAGGAGATGGATTACGGTTAAGAGCCACACTCAAGCCAGCTATTTGCTTTGTTACGTCCTGCCTCTCAAGATAATGCAAAACAAGGACATCACTGTAAATGATGAATCAGTCTGGCATATGTTTGAACTCCATTGATCTCTTTTTATCTAATGGATAACCGTAACAGCTACAATCATGATACTCCTACACACTGTGTACAGTTAGTGGACAAGCTACAAAAACCCAAAACAAGAACAAAAATGTATTTACTGGCAATACTAATAGCAAAACTACAAAATTAGACTCAGATTATTCAGTTCATTCCTGGGGAAATCCAGCAATTCAGAAGTTGTTCTATGAATATGTGTCCTTTCTGTGAAGATGGGGGGGGGGGGGGTGCGCATCACATGGAGAAGTTGCTCTTTAGTGAGGTCACCAGGGAGCATGCACTGATGTTGCTAGGCGACCACCTCAGCAGAACAGGCCAGGAAGTCTCAGGCCTAATGTCAGCGTGGCTTCTGCTCTATTACTATAGACAGTATGCTCACAAAGGAAGTGAAAATGCTGTGTGAGCACTGGGCTAGGTTAGGGCGACCACCTAATCCATGTCAAGAGGGACATTATGAACTACTTCAGCTTTTACAAATTACTATAAAACTGAAAGACTCACATGCTTTGCTAAATTGTTTGGTTCATCTTGTGCTCTGACTGGTTTGTTTCCTTGATTGAAAGATTCATCCAGCTGTGTCACATTAGCATGATTATAGGAGACTGACCAATCAGCACACAGCAAGAACTCTGTGCTTAAGTGAAATCCATGTCTTTTTAATTGAAATGGTTCAAATGGCAATTTACAAACCATGTCATAGCTCATAGTGTCCCTCCCGACATGGATTAGGTTGTCACCCTAGTACGGTCGGAGACTGGAGTCTCCACAGTCTGAATGGCTGGGGGGAGGGGACTGCTGAAATCTTCATTAGGATTCACAACTCTGAAGAAAGTAGAAGGGGGCATTAAATCATTAAGAGGAATATTAAGCAGAGGGAGTTATAGTAATACTATTCATCATTTTAATTGTGTCTACAGTTTGGTTTCCACATCCTGGCTCCTCCTTACAGGAAAGAAGTGGAAGCTTTACAATGAAGGGTAACAAATCCAGTCCTGGAACATGAACCCAGAGCTGCACAGGGGGTCACGGCGGTAGCGGACTTGCTTTAAGGGGCCGAGCGGAGACTGTGGGAATTCAATCACCGACCGAAAAGGCCAACAAGGGATCGGCAGAGCCGGCTGCAGTGCCGGTACTGTCAAAGTGCAGAGTAACCTTTAAAACAAAGCCCAACACATCTTGATTCCAGCTGCCCAAATATGCTATTCTTCTCTTACCATTTAATGTGTAACCTTTCATTATCAAAGGTCATGGGCATGACGGTGACAATGAAGGAGAAATGTGCGATGTGGAACTAAGGTGATCCAGCTTGTTCACACTATCGTGGAGCCATTTGACAGAAAGGCACTGCAACGATTGGAACCCAGAGAGTTACCATCAGGATCTGAAGTCTGACTTCATGTTGTAATAGTTTAAGTATAATCTTTTAAAGGTCTAGGGAAAACAAACTTTCCAAGACATGGGAGGCACTTCATGTAAAAAAACAGCACGTCCCTGGTTTTCGAAAAGACCATGAGCACCTGCTGATGGAGTTGGATCTGAAGTGTAACATTGAGACCCAGAAGGCCTGCCTGTCAGTCAAGTGTCACTTTCCACTGCTGCTACACAGTATTTTCCCCCCTGTATTATTAGAAAGGATACATTCTCCCTGCGGACAGACCATATCTATCCCTGGGGGGTCAGCCTCTGTGAATTATATAGTGAGATTAACTGCAGAGCTGACTTCAAATACTGCCTGAGAACCAGCTTTAATCGGGAGGGAAGAAGAGGAGTAAGATTTGGCATCGATAATCATCTCACAAAGGATGTGATGTCACAATGGAAGTTTTTGTGGTAGAGACATGCCAGCACCAGCTGATTATTATCACCCCTTCACTTTTTCCACTGTTTGTCACATATTTATAAATTATGAGTCATTTGGTTATTTACACATCTAAAGGGTGCTGCGAAAATGAAATGTGAACTGGCTGGAATGTGTCATAAATATAAGAATGCATGCATGTCACAGCTAACCTGCTGTCAGCTGCTCGGTCCATGGCTCACAACAATCGCCACGGAGACCGACAGATGACCGTCCCGCTGATCTGCCGTATCCGATTAAACGGGTCATCTAAACGTCTAATCTATTTTGCTCATCACTTTAAATATCACATGTTCTAATGTGGCTGATCTCTCACTTTGGTTTGATCAACTTCTTGTCTAAAAAAAAAAAATCCTGAATAACAACACCTTCTGCTACTCGTCATTTCTGGTATAGCCTCAGGAAATATTTTAATTTGGGTTAAAGTGGAAGTTGAAGGGGTGCAGCTCCTTCACAAATGTACTCCAAAGAGACTTCGTACAACTTGGTCATGTATGGAAGGTAGAAACCATGAAAGAGGCTGCTTTTTTATGAAGAATCCTGAGAAGCGACGTTAAGACTGGGGCAGTGCATCACTAGGCAGGCGACAATGACAATACATCAATCATTCATCAAAGGACAACCAAATATTTACACTGATTCAATGTCAATATAATCAATATCTATATACATATCTCAAGTAGGAACCTAGCAGTTGAGACATGTTCTGGTAAATTGAGCAAAATGGGTGAGTTATACCTTGCTGACAAGGTGAACCGATAGAACGGGAGAATTGTGTTTGTTATACGTTTGAGCTTGGTTTGTTGGTGTTTTGTGACCAATCAGGACTTAGAAGTTCTTATCTGAAACTGAGAATTATGGTTTATAAACTGGTTGCTCTTGGTGCTGGGGTACTTGGTACCTGGTGCCAGAGTATAACGGGAGCGCTCTGCTGGATTGCTTGAATAAAAGAGATAACTTTGCTCACCAACTGAGAGGTCCGGAGTTTTATTCTAAGTGGCTTCACTGGAGTTATTAGAGGGGATTTATAATTTTCCTACCACATCTGTGCTTGTGATCAGAACGTCACTGATTCTAATCATGCGGTCAGCAGACTGATGCCACCACTGTGCTTTTTTGAGGCCCATTACACCAATTGGCTGGCTGACCCGGCACCGTCACCCCCAGAATTTACTCTCACCAGTGTGTGTGTGTCTGTGTGTCTCATTAATAAGACGGGATAGATGAAAACCCCCCAAAGGGATGAATAAAGTATCATTACTCTACTAATAATTTTGGCCTTTTGGAAAATACAGCAGATACACTCAATAACCTATAATGTCCATTTTCCAACAAGGGCTAAACAGTTATGTCTGATGCGCGATGACAAACTATTAATAAGTAAAATATAATAGGAGATATATTTAAGAAAAAAGCACTTACCTGTCACACCTCAAGGATGCGTCATCGTTAGCGTAAGACAATATAATGCAATATATTGAGTACCGTTTCAGATTTTATTTTTGACAGCATACATCTATGCTTACTGCAGTTTCATATTAAAACATTTTAAAATAAACACTGCCAAAAAAAGCAAACTATGTTCAACCATTACAACACACCTACACTCCCCACTCTATCACACTTTACCACAGGTACCATCTTGAAGACTAATATCGCACTGTCAGTTAATGTCCCATAATTTTACAATGTGACAAATTTCTCTTTTTTGGCAACTTTCATGAAATGATATAACACGCGCGGACACATTGTTCATTTGGACAACCAGGCAACAATTAAATAGAAACTGATCGTATGCCAGAGAATAGATAGCTGTCCAAAGTCCTGTGCAATAAAAACCTCAAACGCTCACACCATAAACTCTGCTACTGTGTATGCAAGTGTGATATTACATATATTTTCACAGCTTAAGAGCCTTGTAAAAAAGAAAAAAAAACAGAGAAATATATAAGCAACACGAATAAAAAGCACTAGAAAAGTCCGAAGTGGTGTGGGAGTGGACATACAGCTCTGAGATCACCATCTCCAGGGGTACAGTACGTCACTCTGCTCTCGTCGATCATGTAGCTGAAGCTCAGCTCCCTTGACCCAACACCCGATCCTCCATGCTGGAGCTCCGCCCATTCCTCTTCTCTCAGAATGGCTCAAGTGGTTAAACGCTATTTATGCCAGACAGCTCTGGACAAACTAACTCCTTCCTTACTGAGTGAAGGTCACTGGAGCCCTATAAATAAACCACACAACTGTTTGCTAACCCGGCTTTGTTAATACTGTAGCACCAATGATGTTACCTCCTATAAACTCTGATTTATGCCCCCGAGACCTATTCTGCCAGCAAACAATTTACCGATATCCTGGCAATGGCTTATATAGATTATGAAGGCAACAAACTCTTGTTAGATACAAGACAGCAACAACTTCCCCAAGTTATTCGTAAATAACATCACTTGGAACCTGAAAAATATCATCCACTGAAAATCAGCCGTATAAAGCCTTCACAGCTGAAGAACCTCTGGAGTGAAGAAAGCGGTAGGTGGCAATGACACAGAGTCATCAATCAATGGGAAAAGGCTTGGAAAGCATCTCTAGGGCTCATCTGAAGGCATTGCCTGCAAGTTCCCTCCTTTACCTCTCAAACACTTATATCTACTGATCCATTTCAAGTGGTTTATTTTAGAAAAAAAAGTTATTAGTTCCAAATCTCTCTTTCATGCAGGCATTTCAACAAGAACCTGAGACCAGCATAGCTAGAGTATACAGTGTGGAAAAGTCAAGAAAGACTTCACACAACTTTGGTGAACAGGTCCTCACATTCCAAAAGTGATGTACTCTGTCCTTTGCTCAACCTATACAACCTCACAAGGCCTCTGCTCTGCACACATCCATCTTCTGTGACCTAAAATTCAACACCCAGTCACCATCTTAAGGTTTTCCTGTACCAAAACCATGTCCCTGACTGCCAACTCCAGCATAGATGGATATCTTGTGGAACAGTGTTAACAGGGTACGTGACGCAAAACCCCTGCCCACCCAAAAGTATGAGAATTTTTTTTTAAATGGCAGGAACTATACTACTGTATATCAAACTTCAACACTCTTTTGTCACCCCACATTAATTTTGCATACATACATCGAAATAACCACTTCCAATCACTTCACCTTAGTCATGATGTTCACATTCAAATTTCTTGGAGAAATCCAATCTGGTGGAGAGAAGAATTTCTGGAATATACATACTTAACCAAACTGGCTGCCATCTCCCTCACTGCATCCCAGCTCTGTTATTTCCAAACTCTTCACTGGGGAAATTAAGGAAAAGGGGGAAGGTAAAGATACAAAAACCTGTATCCAAAAATACTGCATAGTGTCCAGCTGATCGATCCAAAACTGTGTCCTCCTGACCAGTTCACAAGATAACAGCTTCTCATAAGGGAGACTTTGGCTGTTTGCTAGCAAGAAAAGCCTACTGCAGGTTTAGTTCTAAGGTTCCAGGCTGTAGTTACAGTACTATGAATGGTAACTAGTGAGATCAGTGCAGTTTTAATCACTCCATGCGAAGGTATGATAATAAAATAATGGTATTCCAAGGGTGGCACAGTGGCTCAGCAGACAGCACTGTTGCCTCACATCTCCAGGGTTAGGGATGTTGGCACGCTCTCCCCTGTATCGTTTGGGTTCCCTCCCATGAGCCAAAGACACATAGTCTAACTTGTGTCTTTAAATTGCCCAAAGTCTACAACTGAGAGTGTGTGTGCTCTGTGATGGATCAGCGTCCCATTGAGGGTGAGGCCCGGCCTTGTGCCCTGTGATGGATCAGCGTCCCATTCAGGGTGAGCCCCGGCCTTGTGCCCTGTGACGGATCAGCGTCCCATTCAGGGTGAGGCCCGGCCTTGTGCCCTGTGATAGATCAGCGTCCCATTCAGGGTGAGGCCCGGCCTTGTGACAGATCAGCGTCCCTTTCAGGGTGAGGCCCGGCCTTGTGACGGATCAGCGTTCCGATCAGGGTGAGCCCCAGCCTTGTGCCCTGTGCTGCCTGGGACAGCATGAGCAGTTGGATGACGGGTGATGTTATTCTTGGAAAACACATACTAGGAGTGGTCATACTATCATTGCTAATTAACAACAGTCTGGTGTTGCTCAACACAAAGATTGGTCGACCTGGGAGAGTGACCATGGCATGCGTGTGAATACCTCTGATATAAAAAAGTTAAAAAGCACAAGTGTTTCCAGTTGTTTTTCACAGGTTTTTTTTTTTAAAAAAGTATATTTATATAGGCTGTCCCTGACTTACATTCCTCTGTGACTTACGACAAGTCGCACAACCATTTCTTTTAAAATTTAAGTAAGTGTATGTAAAACACATTTTGGGCGGCTGTTCACCCAGCAGCACTACGCTACCTAGTGCACACTACATGCCGTGGCCATATGATTATTATCACGCCAAAGTATAGTGTGACCTTACCAGCCTCACACGCATCTCCCACTCTCATTCTTAAGCCTAAAAGCCTAAAAGATTATCCAGTTCCGACAGACGTCCATTTATGCATATGGCTTGTCTGGCGGAAAGGAACCCAGTCACAAGTTGGGGACAGTCTATATATTTTTCTGTGCAAATATTGAAATTTTTAATTAATTAACTGTCCTGTTTCAAAGTCTTATAATGAGAAAGTGTATTTCTAAATGCAGAAGACCTTGAACTGTGGCCTGTCAAACAACTAACTTCTCAGATGGCTCAAAAATGTCACGTGACCAAAGTTTCCCAAGCAAACCTTCATATATGTACTATTTGCAACCCAGATTGTATTCTTACCCAATTAATCTTCCTGATCACACAAAGAACTGGTTTCTTGCACTTATGGTACAAGTACTTAACAGTCTCTGATAGGTATTTTGAGAGTAAATAGTGGAAAGGAATACAAACGTTAAAGAACAGAAGACCTCAATATTTCCCAAGCACCTGTTAAAATAATGGCTTCTACCCACCCGTCCCACAATCTCAGAAGTGCAGAATGATGCTGGAATCAGAGCTGATACCCAGTGCTTTTAAACCAAACACCTAACAGTTAGACTACATTATAACAATAATTCAGACAGTTATAGTGCAATGTTACATTATGCAGACAAAAAAAAAAGATTAACAGACGTGAATAACCAAAAGCAGGAAATTGGTTCTGTTATTCTTCACAAAGCTCATGCTAAATGCTTTGCTGATCAAGTCAGTACAGGGAGACACTACAATCAGCTTCACAATGCCGTCTTTGAACGACACCCCTACGCTCTGCAGACCACTTTCAAAAAGCCGTCCTTCTGCCTGCAAATGACCAATGTCCTTCTAACTTCCGTCTTCTTAGGTGTGTCTGTCATCCACTGCGCACCTGCAGAAATCTCTTTTTGCTGACCGCAATAAAAACCTGAGATTGGAATCGTAATTGAGCTAAAAAGAAAAACACAAAAGAAATGCCTAAATTTGGATTTTGTGAGGTACTGGATGTTTCGCTACTTAGGCACATCGGAAGTCAGTTGGAAGAAATGCTGCATCTAGAGTCACATTCGATTCTGTGCTTCAGCATCGTGTATAAAAGTTTGAAGCAGACTGCAGTGGTTTGGAGAATTCACCCATGAGAGAAAGGGCAGACTCAGTCTTCAGCTATGGTGAAACCCAGTTACTGCCAAAAACAGAAAGAACTTCAAAGGAGCATAACTTGGGTTGGACTAAACAAAGATCTCATTAAGACCCGGAGCCCATTCAGGACACCTCAATGACCTCCATGCTGCCAGAGAAGCTGGTCTGGCTGCCCACCTTGCCCAGCTCCTCCCTGGACCGGCTCTCCGCCATACCGTCCCCAAACTCCATCTGGCAACTCCTTCGTTTCAGCTGCTTCTCGAAGGGGCTCTCTTCATGCCAACTGCGTCGTGAGTCACCGCGGTCGCCGTTCTTTTGCCGCCGCCGCACCGCCTCCAGGCCGACACTGCAGCCGTAGGCAGAGAAGCCCGCTCCGCCTCCACTGAACACGGCGGAAGCGGAGTAGAAGCGGGTGGACTCTGAGAAGTACCAGCTGCCTGCCAGTGATGGGGAGGCGGTAGCGGCGGGGGCAAGGATGTCCGAGTGCCAGCCCTTAAGGGCTGCCCCCAAGCCTGGTTTGGCTAGGTGCTGCTGGCTGCTTGAGAGACCAAACAGGAAGTTGGTGGCCCTGGGACTGTCCTCCATGCTGCCACTGCGGTACAAGGGGTGATGGTGTGTTTGGGGTGGATGCTCAGGCCGACTTGAATGCCTGGGGCTGGAGTTTATGCCAGTGCTGGGGCAAGAGCTGGTGCTGGTGCTGGTGCTGCTTGGATCTATACTCTGGGCGACAGCATCCGCCTTCTCTCTGTCAGGACTTTGCTCGGGGGTGGACTGCTCGGACACCTCTTCCACGGGAGAGAACTGGCAGGGCTTACTTGCTGGCTCCTTGAAGGCAGAGGACTTGTAGAATTCGCTAGCGTCCTCAGCTGGGCCAAGACCCAGCAGGCTAGTGCCAGAACCCCCATAGGACTTAATGTCCAGGGAAAAGGAGCGTTTAAGTTTGGCGTTTTCCTCTGTGCCTTCAAGGGTTGGCCCCAGATGCAAGCTCTCCAAGTCCTGTGCTAGGGTCCTCTCCCCTGCCCTGCACGGAGACAGGGCATCTGCCAGGATGCAGGGCAGGGTCAGAGTTTCTGGCTGCTGAGGGTCACTGCTTTCCTTTAAATGGCTACATGCTAAGGGTAGCCCCAGGGATCCGCAATTGACTCCTCCCTCTGGCCCAGAGAGGGAATCGCTCATCTTGTCTGGATGCATCAGCTTCAGCATAGTTGTGAGTTGCCCAGGGGGAGACTTGATCTTCTTCTCAAAGTCTAGGAGTTGACCCAGGAAATTGAAATTTGGGGAAATGGTGGGCCTTTTCTCCTTCACAAACCTAGAAGGACAACATACATGCGATTAGACTACCACAGACATTGAAGTTGTTCAACTCATTTCTGTGACACTTGGGACTGGAGAATTTTAGTTCATTCAATGAAAGAGAATCTCTATGTTCTCTGAGATCCTCATTTAAAGAAGAAATGAGGAACTCCAAGCCCCCACATCAGCCTTTGGTTATGTCTACAAAGTCCCAACTCATTTTTCTATTGTGGTACATGACGAATACACATTGCCTGTAACCTATGAGATACATTGCTTGAATTTAACCTGTATGCCTCATCCAAAGACATATCCATCCTCTTCATGATGTACGCGATGGCTATAGTGGCCGACCGTGATATTCCTGCAAGGCAGTGGACCAGGACTCTGGCATTAGAGGCTTTTGCTTTCTCTAGAAGACAAAAGTGGGTAACTATCCATTAACAGCTTCCCCAAAAATAAAGTCGAAAGACTCTGTAATAGATCAAAATCCACAGTGATGAAGATGTCGATGGTCACAAATTCGTCTACATTTTACCTCCATTCCTGCTCTCTCTCTGTCTGATTCTAGAAAGTGATTGGCAGCCTGGTTTCAAACCCCCAAAGGATGTTGAACTAACCCATCAAATCCTCTGCTGTACTCTCAGTCAAGACCACTGACCTATAAATTCCACAGACTTGTCGAGCCAGGGCAGGATCTTCTCGCAGAAGCTGTCATTGACAGGCACACGCAGGAAGTGCGACTCAGGAATGAAGTCGGGCTTTGGGCATGTGTTACTGGCATTGAGGACATAGGCGATGTCGTTCTGCTGCATCAGCTCCTGTAGTAGAAAGGCAGCGAGCAGGTCAGGACTTCACATGTCGGCGCAACATCCTCTGGTGACCGTGCGGCAGCTCGCTTCCCCACCTTATTGAGCACGTCACGTTGGCAGCCCAAGTAAAGATGGGGCAGGATTCGGGTGGGGCCCACGTTGGCCACAGGCAGGCACGGCTGGGAGATGCAGGAGGGTACCAGCGCTGACTTGCCCTCACAGAGGCCCGGGAAGAGGTGTGAGAACTCTGCAAAGCCACCTATCCAAGAAACATGGCCATTAGCTGTGACCTGCTAATATCCATGAGCCCTGATCTTTCATATGACTATACATTCATCCTTTTCTTTGATCACATACACATTCACACGCATAAGACTTTCCTGTTAAGATCAAAGGGAGACTGAAAATTAATTTATCCTACAAAGTTTCTTTATGATTTCAGCTTCTAATTAGACGCAAAGTGATGAATCCCGTCTGTTTTCGGGCCAGCATTGTTTCACCGTTTCTCAATTACAAAAACTGACAAAAGCCGCAACCTTCCCACAAGCGTGACACATCAGATGTGCAAACATCCTTCGCATATCGGGCATCCCACTGCTTTATGGAAGAACTGCTGTCAAAGAGTTTCAAACACTCTACTCTGGAGCCAAGTGGTAGCTGAACAGAGCAGGTGTTTCGATGCTAGAGATGCGGCAATCCGGTATTCGGTATCGGTATCGATCTGATCCTGGACTAAATTACTGGACAGGATATCAGGGAGGAATAAAAATGTAATCCAATCCATTAAACATCACGAAAATGCTTGTCAAAACTTGCAACATGCCGTAAGCAGATGCATTACACGTTCTCACATAGGGACAGCGTGTGTCACATGATAAGAGCTTCCGCTGTGCATGAGCCCTGTCAGCAGGTCAGCAGTGTGGAGTTACATCAAACCCAAAGAAGAAAAAGGCAAGACTGCTGAAAGCAATTTATGCAATATGAGTGTATTGTGGGGAGGTACCAGCATTGGAAACTTTAACACCACAAACCTGATTAAACAATGCTGTTAAAAGTGATGAAGTTTAGATAAAATTGAAGCAGTGTTACCGAACTGAGTCACATTTTGGGTGACATGTATTTCTTCCGTATTATGAGTATAATATTTGTTTTAGTTTTAGAATTATGCTTTTTATATCTGACATTAAGGTATGCAGAATGCATCCAGACATTTTTTTCCAAAGCATTATTTTCAGAGACCGTATCAGACAATCGGTTTGACTGGATCAATGAGAACACCTCGATCAGGGTGACAGTCACCCATCCTTGAAGCCTTAGCACCAAAGAAAGAGAAATTCCTAATTGTATGTGGCTGTATAGCCTCTGTTCAATGGCAAAGGAAGATAGAAAACAGAGGCGTCACTAAATGTCAAGAGGATGATGGGTAATGTGATACACACAGGATTTACAGTCCTGAAAATAAGCTAATAAAGCATAAGTGCAGGATGATGGCTGAAACTTATATTAGCAAGTTTGTAATATACTCTGTAATCATGTTCTTCACTCCAACAGAATAAATTGATCT
The DNA here is from genome assembly GCA_026781065.1 of Mormyrops boulengeri. Classification (NCBI taxonomy): domain Eukaryota; kingdom Metazoa; phylum Chordata; class Actinopteri; order Osteoglossiformes; family Mormyridae; genus Mormyrops; species Mormyrops boulengeri. The sequence goes on from JAODLD010000001.1 coordinate 28,884,349, forward strand.
GGTAAAGTTTTTGTTGCTAGTTAACCTTTACAGAAAATGTTTAACTGAACTCCATAACACTCTCACAATAATAAAGTACAACACACATTCACAATAATAAAGCATGATGATCCCTTATGATTAAGATCCTTTTCATGACCAAATTACTACTGAAGAATATCAGTGTCAGCAACAGTATTTTCCATCAGTTAGGCTGATTTGCTAAGACAAGAAAGATCAAATACTAGTAATAGGAGTCGAACTTTACTTTAATGCTCTTATGAGACATCTACCCAAAAAAAAAAACGTCGCCCACTGAAAGACCACAAACCAGCTGTGCTCACTGAGTTCTCCAGCTGGACAGAATGACTGGGTATGAGGCTGATCTGCTTACTGGTCAAGGAGGACAATTGAAAGAAGGATACCAGTCTAATGTACTGAACATCAGCCCAATTAAATCTGCTTCCCATGACAGAGAAACGCCGCTTAATGTAACAAAGAACCTCATCAGAATTGATTATACACCTATTTCTACTATTTACTTAACCTATCCTGAAGTTTTTGGTCATCAAACAAGAAAACTTCCATGCAAACTTAAGGTTGCAGTTGAATGAACAAAATTGAGTGCAGAACAGCCTTACAATTTGAGAGATTACACATCACTGTTTAAACAAACCACAGAAGGTTCACAACATGGAGTTCATTTGAAAGTAATAACAACAGAAAATGTGGACATGCACAAAAAATTGAGCGGTTTATGGATTTTTTTTTCGTTCACTGAAAACCCACATGGATTCAGTAAGCACTCCGCCTGACAAATCTCCTGGAAGTGTTCCATGACAGCGTAGATTTAACGTTGAGGGCCACCATTAAATCGCCATCTCAGAGCTGCCCCCGGGAGGTTAGGGCCCAGTCAGTCAGTCATAGTCCGTCCTCAGAGACAGGTAAACGGCGCCATCATTACCACCGACGAACGGATCTGGGCTCTGGGAAAGTAAACCCCCAAAGGGATTCTGGCTGCCAGATGCAGGAGGACTGTACTCTGTTATTTAATGGTTATGTAACCGTGACGTAATGGTGACAAATTATGAACACACACGACAGCCATTTGAAAGGGCTTTCAAGGTGAACCATGTTGCTGACCGTTTGCAACATTATTTATAACTCTTTCTGGAAATTCAATGGCGAAATACTTTCTCTGGTTTTGCCTAAATATACATTTCTTTCGACTGCTATCACTAACCGGGAGATCCCTGCACTGTTCTGCTGGTAGGTTTCCTGGTTTAAATAGCTTTCTGTTTGGGTGCATCTCAGCCACTTTCCCACCCAAAAAGAGGCAACTACAGATGAGTTTGGACACTGCCGAATCTCAGTCAAGGACATGCTTTAACTGGAGACCACAAAGATGGATAGAAATGTGTTTAGACTTGACCTCATCTTTGGGGAATGTCTTAGAGCAAACCAATCCTTGAGGACCCCCAGTCGTTTTTGCCGGTAAGGAGCTGGGAGAGAGAAAAAATGTAGACTGTCTGGCACGGAGCTGGGAGGAACCTGGGGGTCCCCAGGGGCTGGGTTGAGAAACACCATCTAAGAGGTACAACTGCTTCGTTCTCACGGCCTGCTCGGAACCCGTACCTGAGAGCAGGTGCACGGAAGGGAAGCTCTGCTCCAGTTTGGACAGGAGCACAGAGATGAAAGCCTCCGAGGACAGAGCGCTGGGGTCCCGGGAGCTCTGATCGTAGACCACCACCTCCTGCCCCCGCTGGGGCTCCAGCTGGACAAAGGAAACAGGTATTAAAACAACCAGCCCAGCCAAGGGTCCTTGCTGGGCTGGGACCCATGTATACCAGAGCTGAGCAAGTCGACAAAACAAAGATGGAGCTCCTGGCACGGCCCGGATCGAAATAATCTCAGCAAACACCCACCCACACACACAAAGGTCTCTCTTTCCATGGGCACTTCCTGTTAACAGGCAGTTCAACGCGATGAATGGTTCCAAAGAACCTGTTGACAAAACCTAAAGCCCATGTCAACAGGTCACAAAAAATAAGGTGCACTGTTTCTTTAAAAAGAAAAAAATTCCTAAAAACTCTGTTTTTGAAGAGTTACTATCTTTCCCAAAAATGTATCCCCTCAAACCACAACCACAGTAATGTGTGGACAAAAAATACAATAAAAAATAATAATATTCTTGCCTTAACAGTAAACACAGATGTCACCCGTTTTAGTGGAAGGAGCAGAACCTCTAACCTTAAACACAGTTTGTGCGCACACACACACACACACACACACACACACACAGACACACACAGACACACACACACACACAGACACACACAGACACAGACACACAGGCACACGCAATCCCCTAAGAGACAGACGGCGATCATGAGCCCCTCACTCCAGCACTCCAGCCCAGTGCGGCCATCCCAGTCAGACTGGCGAGTGCAGGTGATGGAGGTGCTGCTCAGCTTCTCTGGCCGACTAACACGTGTCTGCATTCACGGCTCGGCTCATGGAAACCGCACTCCCCCGCTCAGAGTTGCCGAGCCGCCGTTACGTAACTGTGAATATACCACCGTTGAGCAACAGTTGGCTGGTGATGTCCCCCAGCTACCTACTTAACTGCATGCTCTCTTTTTTCACCATTAAAGCAAAACAGCATGTCGCAGACACGCCAAGCTCCAAGCACAGCCCAGATGTATCATCAGGAGGAGGCCCAGTTCTGGAACTTTCTCCTCCTTCCCAATCAATCCGCTAATCATCGATCTACCCCAGTGGATTTGTCCCCACCCCCTGCTGTGACTCCATCGTGCCCCAGATCCCAGCCCAGTGCCCAGATCTTCGCCCCAGCACGCCTTACCTTCTTCTTGGCCGAGTGCTGGATGAGCTCTGTGATCTGCACTTTGTCCTGCTGCAGCCTCCTCTTCACCAACTTGGAGCAGTTGACGTTGACGGCCTCCAGGATGTGCCAGGTGTTATAATCCACGAAGGGCCGGCTATCTATGAGCAGCACGCTGTCCAGCCCGCCCTCCAGCAGGGCCACCAGGCCCTCTGGCCCGATGGGCCGCACCCCTCCTCCCACCGGATGCCCCGACATCACCCCAATGTCCTCGCCCCCCCAGGAGGGCCCTCACGGGGAAAATCGACACATCTTCTTGGTTGGGCAAGTCGTCCTGTGGGTGATGCCTAGCAGTCTCACTGAGAGAGGAGCAGACTCCAAACTGCTAGTCCTCTCAGTGTCCGTGTCCGTGTGTGTGTGTGTGTGTGTGTGTGTGTGTGTGTCTGTGTGTGCACGCGCCTAGGTCTCGAGTCCGTGGCGTCCAGATGCTGCTGGGAGAGGAGGCTCGTGCAGGGGAAGCGGGAACTCTTTCGTGCCGATGGGGGCTTGCACAAAGGACGGCTTTTCTTCCCTGAGCTCTATGGAGATGACATCATCCTGAACCCCCAGCTCTTCATGCTCGAGTGGTTATCTGCAGGGGGGGAAGCACATAAACATACACACGTTAGCCCCGTTTTCTGAATATCAACCAGAGTGACTGAGGTCTTCAAAGTACGCAAATATTTTTCTGCTTCCCCGAAAATGACAAAATACAGAGATAAAATACACAACAAAACAAATGAATAATGTTAGAAGCCATCCCGAAAATGCCTTTTGTACCGAGCCCGCCCCCCCGGCGGGGGGGGGGGGGGGGGGGGGGGGGGGGGGGGGGGGGGGGGGGGGGGGGGGGTGGGGGGGGGGGGGGG
>JAODLD010000001.1:28888174-28921023 GCA_026781065.1 Mormyrops boulengeri
CCCCCACCAGAATTTCTGGGGCATATTCAAAAGGAAACCAAATAAGAGATTGCATTGACATGTCTGACATTTGTTTCACCACATCCTCAAATCAAAGCGCTCTGAAGCACAGAAACAGCCGGTGGCGGCTCATGATGGCGGGGCAGGTATGAAGTGAGCGATGGCTGAGTCACGCGGCTGACCGACGGTTCGGAAATCCCCCGGCTCTCGCTGAAATGTAGGGGTTTGCGTGTGGGGGGCAGAAATCCCCCCTCGGACCACCCACAGTGCCCGATAAAACTCTGTGCAGCCAGGTCAGGCCTCGCAATTGCCAGAAATAATAAAATACGCATTCTCACTCGGGTACCTCAAGGATATCGCCTCCCAGCCTTAGGAAACAGTTTCGAAAACTACCTTGGCCAGTCGTATTCCTAATAGATTCCGGTATGTTGGGAATGCCCCTAATCAATCTCTGTGCGGCTCAAGTTTCATTAATAAGGCTAGAAAAGGCCGTCAGATTTGGATGATGGAACAGTGTATTCCTAAGGGCTGGAGTCAGAACAGGAAAGGATGAGAGTATGTTGGTCTTTCATAGAACACCCTCCTAGCTTGATGAAATCAGAGATAAGACCATGAATTCTATTGGTATGTGTAACATAAATAGGTGAAATGTACAAAAATATATAGATAACAAACATCACAGCCTAGCCTACTTAAAACATGCTTAGAACACATTAGCCTACAGTTGGGCAAAGTCATTAACACAAAGCCTATTTTATAATAAAGTGTTGAATGTGTCAAATGATTTTTTGATTAATGTACTGAAAGTGAAAAACAGAATGGAATTGGAATATCCATCGTCAGATAGTCAAAATATTGTAACACGGGCCATTATAACCTATTATATTATATACATACATACATATACACATACATACATACACACACACACACACACACACACACACATATATATATATATATATATATATACGCGTCCATATATATATAACTTTTATATATATATATATATATATAGCTTAAGTATGAGCTGCACTGGAGCCCATATGTCCTCATTAGAGTATGAAGAGCTCCTCTACCTGACATTGAGCATGACTGTGCATAGGAAGCTGCCTACGGCCTGCGATCCACGATCCCCCCCCCGTAACCCACCCCAAAAAAAGCTGCTCATGTATATACACATTAAAAAGAACACAGAATGTGGACATCTGACCACACAAGGGGTTGTCAACCAGTTATGAATGCAGACTGTTACTGAAGGATTCCAAATGTAATGTAAGGAGCAGCCAATGGCTATCCTGGCATCATGGTTATCCTGGCATCACGGCTATCCTGGCATCATGGCTATCCTCTCTGCTGCCTGGCCATGGCTATACAGGTTGTCTCATATTAGTAACAGCGTAAGACATGGGTGGCTGTTTTCCACTGGCAAAGAAAAAGACATTTTCAGGCTCTTGGTCATCGACATTAAACCGACCAACTGTTGTAGGTTATGAATAATTTTAATTTTTAAGTGAAAATGCCTTTAAGTTGGAGGGATTCAAAAAAATCAACAAACCAAACAGGAGATTCTGTCTAGGACCACCATGAATGGTGGCGACTTGACCTGACAGAGAGGAATTAGAACTTTCCAGAGCACGATAACCAAGGCAGCCAGAAACCGCACCTTCACATTAACAGGAGTGGTTTAATGGCCTGTCGTGCCTAATATGTGTGAAACTAGGTTGGGGGTGTGAAAAAAGCAGTATTATAAATCAGATTACAGGGATCCAAAGCCCTTGTGAACACAGACTGATCAAACCTGGAAAAAGGACATAAAGTACAGAAGGGCACTAGTGTGTGAACGTGGTAGAAGGTTCATGTTCTTGCATTATTATAATTCTAATAGCACTTATACAGTGCAGAGTCACGGTGGACTTGAATCCTATGCTAGGAACCACAGGGCTCAAGGCAGGAGACATTCTGGGTGGGAGGCAAGGCGCATAGATTCAAACACACGTCACTATTCAGAGACACCAATACACTTCACTGCAGACTGAGGGGGAAAACCAAAATATCCGAAGAAAACTCCATAGACTCCTCCCCGCCCTCCCCCCCGGGCCGACAGCAGCTCCCTGACACCCATGAAAGACGTGCAATATCCCAGAAATTTGCTGGCAAGATGTTCAGCAACTTTTACCGCCGCAACCTCCAACCTCCCCTTTGGCAAATTTTACTGAGAGCACCCGCTCACAGTCAACAAATTTGCATCTCCCTGAAAACAATATGCATAATACCTAATGCGAGTTGTCTGAAACAAACACACACAAGAGGTAAGAACGGGAGCTGAAGCTCAGCCCTGGACGTGTCAGGCGACAGCGTTACCCACCGATCCATAATAATTCCATGGCAAAATTATCCAGTACATGGTCAATGCAAGTACTAAGCTGAATCCAGGAACACAGGGCATGTAACGACAACAACAATAATGAAGAAGAAGAAGAAGAAAAGAAAAACATTTTTACAGCAGCAATGGACAGTTTATTGACTATCACCACTAAAATTATTGTCTGCAACACCAAGATAGATGAGTTAATGATATGCAGAAAACAAGAGCAGAATCATAGGAAAGTTTACAGCCCAACAGAGACATCAAGTTGAATGACAGTTAATGGTTAACAGCAATGATTGTGAGGCATCTGAAAAAAAAATCCTGTCCAATGAGCATGTGTGCCGGTCCTGCCAGAAGGAGCGGTAACACAATCTGCCAGCATACATGGGCCGCGTCCAAAGCATCTCCACACGTCTGGCCAAGAGACAGGCCTGTCGATTCTGAAGCACTTAAAGAATAATAATAAATGCGTGATTGGAGGGGCGGGGCATGGGTGCGAAACAGGCTCTGGACTGAACTGTGACTGTACAATCAGAGCGAGACTAAACCCACAGAGATCCACAGCCATACAGCTCATGGAGACATGAGTATTTATACTCATAATTAAATTATGGGCACCTCTATTCATAACGCTGACAAGTAGTAACACAAATACTCTACTTTGCCCAAAAATGTCATGATGACAAAAGTCAAATGCATGTGAGATCATTAATACTCCATCCATATATCCAGCTTCATGTATATTATTGTATCCTTGAGAAGGGAATATGCCTCTATGAATACTACATTAGTATTACGGCATAGTTTCAAATAGCAGCTGGTACACAGTAACTGGAGCTAGTAGATACATGGACACAATGCTTAAAATGTTACATCCACAATAAAGCTACCCTTTATCAGGAAAGTTCTTTCTCAATACCAAGTATCAACGTTATGTGTGTTCAGTTTAAGCAAACAAGCCTTGTTTAATCCTGTTAAACCAGCTAGCCAGGTAAATAAGGTAACCTGTACCACAACGAAAATTCTCACTAGTTAATTACAGGACCAACCGCCAAGCAAACGGAATAAAAGTTCAAAGGTTGTCCATATTTATGTTCAGAGATGTTTCATGGTCGTATATGTACATAAATGATTCACAATACACAAGTGACTGAAAACGAAACGAATGAATGTGAGTATAAGGACTGAAATTTCGTGGCAGGCGTCCACAGTGAACGATCTTAAACTCTCAGAAATCTGCGTTTTTCTCTGTCACAATGATGGACGACATTTCAGTTCTGTTGCCAGACTTCTTAAAAACAGCAAATGATACATAATTGTTAGTAAATGGAAAACCTGTTCAAATAATCAGCAATAGGCAATACTCTGCTACAGGAGAGTGTACCTTTTGCTAGAATGAAGAAAAGCAGTCATAATTATCAATAATGGTTTCCACATGGTAATGATATACACAGACGTGTTTAACTGCAGTAATTCAGGTCAGGGTTACGACACACAGAGCTTTCTGGATGCCTGAATGTGTCGTTTTAAACCCAGTTCCTTAGATCTCCAGACTCTCCCAACCATCGTGAAAAACTCCCCGCTACAAAAAAAAAACGCTTAATGAGAGAAGAAGCAAATATTACACAGATTTCATGTATTGGTATTTCCTAAAATAAAATGCTAATGGATGACTCTGAATAGATTAAATGTCCACGGTAGGAAAGCAAAAGAATGTTATATGTTAAGAAAGAGCTGAGGAGGCTCCGCGTGTCCGACCTCGGGCAGGATTTCCGTGGCAGCAGAACATTAGCAGCATTGTTCAGTGCGGATGAGGGTTACGTCCAGAAGGTTCTGGCAGATTGCCACACAGGTCCCAAGCTGCCATCCTTCGGACCGGCGTTGGCAGCAGTGAGTCCTGAAGCTGAGAAGTGACGGGATGAGAGGACAGCGCCATCTCAAATCAGAACTGACGCGTTCCGGGCCAAGCCGGACACCACACCGGCCTCCTGTGCCAATGCCTGAGGAGCTCCGTGGATGGATTTCCACCAAGAAGGGCGGCACATTTCCTAAATGCGGTTCTGTTTTCTTTGGGGGGGGGGGGGGGGTCATACGATACTGCATGTGCATGTTTCAAATGCATTTCTCATTTCCCCACGGGATCCTAAAAATAAGAACCGCTTCTGCATCCCGCTCTGAGTGATCTCCCCATCCCATCAGAGGCGAGAGCCATGGTGAGCTTTACCTGCAAGGACACTTCTAGGCTTAAGGGCCAAAATAATGGCAGCCGCTGTTAGTGAACGTTAAGGGAGGTGAAGTGGTGAGGGGCGAGGCCTGGAGACGAGGAATGGGAATGCCAGGTCACACGCGTGACGGTGCAGCATGACAGTATGGGTGTCCCTCTCATGCAAATTACACAGATTCACAGATGTAAATAAATAAATATGTATTTAAAAAAAAAAAAAAAAAAAAAGACGACTGGCCATTTCTAAAGAAGTTCTAGGTTTTCCGTGGCAATAAACCCAATGAATAAAGAGAAAAAGAGGACAGTGCAGAATCTGCTAGAAAAACTGCAGGATAAGCCATAAGAATTTTCTGCACTGTTTAGTTCCTGCACAGTTTACACCTGTGCCGTTAAAACAGCTGACATGACACAGTGCTTGACATGAGAAATATGGGCAAATTGTTACAAAGAAACATGGAACAGATCAGTGCGATATAACAGATGCGGAAGCCACCCGTGGGGCTAAGCTGGGGGTGGTGCAGAGATATACAAACCCTTCCTAAATGTCAGATGTCAAAGGCAGTGTGTATCACAAATACAACAGATCTGAACTTCACCTTACAAGAAAAACTAAATAATGTTAACTAAGATATTTACACATGTACAGCTGACGGTATATTCAGGACAACAAAAGGCATTGGTGGATGAAAGAACGGACGTAGAGCGTATGTGGTACGTTAAACATGCTACAGACACAAGACACACCCACAGTAGCCATAAATTCAGCTCAGAGAAAAACTAAACTATCCATGTGTTCCATCTTTCAACCTCATGTCTAGCATAGGGTATCGGGGGGCTGGAGCCTATCTCATGCAGGATGGGGCTGGAGTACACATTGGACAGGGTGACACACAAACAAAATTACAGAGGCTAAGTCAGAGGCAGAAATTTAACCAATTGCTTGTGTTGGATTGTGGTAGGAAAGTAGAGTAAACAGACAAAACCCATGTGACATGACACACACACACGGGTGGTGAAATATTAAACTGTAAACTTTACGGATTTCCCGTAAAAAATACTTACTATACCAATAAACCTGTAACCCAAAAATATCTCACCCAAAAGGATATTAATATGACAGGAACATCAGCTCAGAGACGAGGGCGCCCACACACTTACTACTAATCTGCTAAGACACCAGCGCGCTGCTTCCTGCTCCCCACCTGAATCCGTCCAGCTCCAGCAGTCTCTCGACTGCCAAACACGGTTCCTCTCTAAATCAGAGGGAATCCGAGCCCCCTGGGGTGGGCACTGGGACCTCACATGTCCTCAGCGGACAAAGTTAGACTTTACAGGCGGCGAGCATCCACCGTCTGGACATCCTCCTCGGCATTCATCAGCCATCCGGACAGGCTAAGAATAACCGCCGAAAAATCAGTACGGATAAACAAACAACACGATCATAAACAAACTACGCAATTATATTTTCACAAGCATTCAGTGCATAAAATCCCCCCCCCCCCCCACCAAGGCCGCAAAAAAAGGCTTAAGCATCTGCTAACATCCAATAACTAATGAGGCTTCATTCGACCCAAAGGGGACACAAACATGGCTGTGTCACATCGGTCACTTCCTGTACACCAGCCCTAATTCAGCATTAGTTCTTAAACAAGAAATAAACCCATATTTACCAGGCGGAACTCTTACTGAAGTACAGCTCTCCCTTATCTGAAGCACAAATATAAAGATAACAGCACCAATCATAAGTTTGGCATGTGATGTATATCACGATTGTCTCCATGACAGTGGTGTGTAATGGGTATCAAACTTTGAACTGTAAAAAACTATGGAAGATATATCTTGGTTTGGCAAATCAAGTATACATGAAGACACCACCAATGGATTACTCAAGAATTACCAGGGCATCTGTTTGATTAACTTGTTCACAGAAATTTAGATTAATCAACATAAATCATATATATTACATATAACAGAAACAGTGCATAAACTATACCCTGTTCCAGACAGTGGCACACATTCTAAACACTGTATCACAACTCTTTTACCCTGATTTTAACAAGGTTTGGCTCTGCACATCACACATTTCTGGAAACGGACCTCTCAGACACACCTAAAGTCAGACATGTCATACGCATGGGAGAATCATAAAATAAAAATGATTAAAAGCTGTACACACATACAGAATGACAGCCAGCTTCATTCCAAGCCCAGATAATTCATCTTTAAAAGCTGTTAAAGCTGCCTGTCACTTAAGGCCATCATAAACGCCAAAATAAACATGCTAGAAACTTCTCACTACTCACTCAAAGCTGAACAGCTCATTACCAGGCAGTCTGACATTACCAATAAAATAATCGTAATGGTAAAAAATAAATGTGTATTGTGAGCAGCGTCATCCGTTAAGCAAGACAGCGGGAATCCAAGCAGGAAGCCCCTGGTCTCGCTGTCACCTGGCAGGATACGGGGCAGAGCCACTTTAGGACACATCCCGTCAATCAGTTTGGTACAACAGCCAGAGGATTATATAAGGACATCACATTGGTGCACCAAAAAAAAAATATATATATATATACACGTTTAATTTAGGAAGTGCTCTTTCAGAGTCACTTGAACCCAAGCCTGTGAGCGGAGGGACCGCGTTTTCCAATTCTCTGGGGGAGGGAGCAGTGCACCCCGACGTCAGGGATTTCTGCAGACTCTCGGTCAGTCTGATATGCTGCCGATAAGACGTCTCCTCAGAGGAAGCTTTGCCATTTCCTCGTGTCTTGTTTACAACTAAATCATGGTGGACATTTAGCACAGGAATACATTTCCGCGGTTTCAGGCGGCTTTGAAAATACCGCGAGGGCTCTCCCAACCCCCCCCCCCCCAAACAAAGAAATACATCTTTACTAGTATCTCATTTTAAAAGGCTTCTTTGTTTTTTTTATTTTTTTAATGAGAAACTGAAAAAGATCTGTTTATAGTTTTGGTTGTTCTATCTATTCCTGCGTTTTGCTCATGGATGGTTTCCAGACCAAAGCGCATGTTCTTTCCAACCTCAACAAGTTAGACATCAAATGAGGCTGCTGCAGCTGTGCCTATCAATCCAGGAATATTGATGTGTGAATAGAGGTCTTGGGAATGGAAATAAAAATACAGCAAGAAGGCCCGGTTACACAAAATTAAGGCAAATATGGTGAAGAAGAAGAAGAAGAAGAAGAAGAAGAAGAAATGTCCTAAACACTTTGAGAAACAATGTATAATTATTTCCTGGTCTAAACAAGATATTTTACAGAAAAGTATCAGATGCAGATATTTAGGCTATATTACGTTCCATTATCGCCAACAAACAAACAAACAAAACAGTGAAGGAGTAAAACAGAAACAAACAGCTCCACAAAGGCATGTCTGGCGTGTTCGGTCAGACTCCCAGCTGATCCGCGATCATTTAGTCCGAGTCAGACGCTTATTTACATGGCGCATGCATGCAGCGCATGACACAATCCTGACCAGGAAAGGTACCGTGAAAGGTAGCAGAAAGGTTCCCACACCTCGATCGGCAATCTGCGACTCGTGTCTGTTGTCCCCCAAGGCATTAATGTCAATAAATATCTGCTTGCATATAAAGTCCTCCCTTTAATGAGTCTCACAGTCATTTCATGTAATTAAATTATATTAATATATAATTATATTAAATATCATTCAAGCATATTTAATTATGTTAAATGATTCATCTCCCATAACACCAATCAATATGTTATTAAGTTGTTTTAATAAATAATACATTATTTTTCATACTTCCCACCTACAACTTACCTCCAAATGATTTAAATCTGTTCACAATACTCATTTATTAGTCGTCCTTAATTGAATATATTTGTACATTTAAACTAACTTTTACGTAATTAACTTTTAAAAATTAAGGTCAGTTTGAGCGGTCATATGTGTGTACACTGAATTTCGCCCATGAAAAATCACTACACACACCGCCGCTCGTATTCTCCGCATTTTGTCTAACGGGAGAGTATGCGGCCGTTTAAGTGGAACAAGCGAAGTTATATCGCACAGGTAAGCTGATAATGTATGGATGGTCGTGCTGGGATAAAAGTGTAACTGGCATCACATTCTAACGTAAAAAGCTCCCATGTGGCGTGTAGGTATTGGTTCCTTTTAAATTGTTTTTTATAAAGTGTTCCAAAAGTGTTTTTTAAAAGTGTTCAAGTTTTCTGGGACGCAATAAACAGCATTACTGTGATTTATTACCATCGATACTGTAATTTGGAAATCCGCCGACTTTAATTCCTGTTAACCCCACACGGACACATTTTACCCCAGTTCTCTGTCCGATACAAACGTGAACTCTTACACAAATAAACAATTTTCGATTATTCTTTTATTTTACATGCGCAAAATAAAACGACCAAAATCACCTTGAATGAGGTTAAAAAAAAGTTGATTTCTGGAGCCGCTGGATGATTTTCAGATTAAGATTTTACCAGCAGAGTTTCTCTACATGAAGCCCTAAACTGCTTTCCATTTCTACCGCCGGCGCGGTGTCAAGCGGTTACTGTTATGTATCCCGCACAATTAAAGGCATCGATCCGATCCCCCGAACTGGGACACTATATTACCCCGATCTCCCGGCCGGGACACATGCGAGGCCCCTCGGCAAAGTACGACTTTGTCATGCTGTAGATCAGAGGAAACTTACTGTAAAAGCCCGGCGGCCTCCAAAGTGCGTCTCCTCATCGCGTCCTTATGGTCGGGAGGGGGACAAATAAACAAAAATGTATATACAAAAAAAAATAATAAACTGAAAGGAAAAAAGGTTTACTGATCACTAAACTTCAACCAAGAGATGAGGTCATCGGGATAAAAATAAAAGGATGGCGTCATTTGAAACCAGTCCCACTCCGAATGAATCAACAGTCTTAAAGGCGCAACGCAGAATTTGGCTCAGAACAGGCATTCATTTTACCCCAGAAGCCGTTTTTCCTTCTAAAGCAATAGCGTAGAAATATATGTTTACGTACCGCCGTTAGTTTAGCTACTCACACTAGTGTATATATAAAATGTAAACTTGAAATCGGCTGTTAAGTATGTATGAGAAACTGCCGGGGCGGAGCGGCGGCAGAAGCCCCGGAAAGCGCTATTCTAATGACCTGCTCGCTGTGACCGCACTTGTTTGGAAAGTTTCCAGCTTCGGCCAGAGCCAAGTCTCCTTTAACCCTTCGCAGCCTGGGCTTCTTGTTGTGGGCTTCAGCTTCCCTCTAAATGGCAGCACGTAAAAACAGAAAAACAAAAATTTGTCCGATGCGTGACAACAAACCACCTAGCTTGTATACTTATTTCGTGGTCTTGGAATATTTGTCATACGTAATGAACCCAGAAGTATGGGAACCATATAGTATATATAGGTTACGAAATTAATAATTAGACATAGTAATTTTGGTATATATTTGTCAGTAACGGCTGCCTTTCAGTTCTTCGTTAAAGGAAACCCTAATGAGTTTAATAGTTTGAAATGCCATCGTTTAGGGTGCTTTCTTCCTTACGCGTGTAATCCTGTCGTGAATTGTACTATTGATGTGCTGTGTTGATGTGCGACAGTTGTGTCCACTTCAGTAATAGTTTGCTGAGGACGTACATTAAGTGAATGAGAAATATTTCATCTCTTGTCATTTAATATCAGACTCTTAGAATACTACTGGTAAAATCTTTAAATGTCAGCTTTATAATACTCATTTACCCTTGTTTCCATAATTCCACTCATAGAGCATAAATTAGTACTGTATTGCATTTAAGGCACCCAACTTTGAACAGTGCCTTACATACCAGTAAGGCCGGCACGGTATGGCGCTTGTCTGCCAGTAAATACACCTGTGTACAATGATTTAAACAAAAGACACTGCTTTTCATGTCATCTAATATTGTTCCAGGAAAAGGGAAAAAAAACATGCATAACCACAACATGGCAGATGCCTTCTGGGGATGTTTGGAAAAAACACCTTCTGAGTCCCCAGTTTGTCAGGGAACATTTTCAGCTACTGGGATTTTCTAGAAGAATTCCACCTGTACCTGGGACACTTAAAATCAAACAAGATATCATCTCAGTCATACAATGTCAACTTTCATGTCACTAAAGATATATGTCTGAATCTCCACATAATAGTAAAACTAGAAAACTAAATCTTTTAATTACAAATGCATGTCCCTAACCATTAGGCCACCGAGGATGTTTATTGCGTTTCACATTATATCTGTAATATGTTTTTTAAAACAGTATAGCTACAACAAGGTATATATAGCTGTCCAATAAACACACACCATAATTGTATATAACCAACTTTTATGTAACTGATGCTTTAAAATTCAGGTCAATTTGCGCAGTCATATGTGTGTGTACTGTATTGCGCTCTCTCTCTCTCTCTCTCTCTATATATATATATATATATATATATAGAGAGAGAGAGAGAGAGAGAGAGAGAGAGATACCATTTCCAGTAACTGCTTATCCATTTATGTCGATAAAGATGTCAGGCATCTCATAAAATGAGACACACTGGAATGCCGGAGAATATCAGGGCACTTATTCAATTGCACATTCTTGCATAGTCATGTAACAGGGAAGGCACTATCTCACCTGCACTGCATTCTGTGAATTACAGAGAAAGGGTGACCACATGGTAAGAACTTTCCAGTTGAAATACTATGGAGAACAGCTAGGGGAGGTTAAGCAAATACTGCAAGGTGATTATCTGGTCATGTTAAAATTTTTGTTAAATGGTAAAATTTTGATTGAGTAATAGATACTGTGGTTTCTAAGCACTTTTGCTGTGTAGGATAACAGGACATGTATCACTACCAGAAAACACCTTGGACATGATGCCAATTCACACACACACACACACACACATTCACAAACTATGGGCAACTGAGAGACAACAGTTTGCATAATTGCACGTGTTTGTATCATTGGTAGAAACCAAAGCACCCAGAGGAAACCCAGAGAAAAAACGTGCAGTCTTGTCCATGCAGGGATGAATCCTGGATAGGAAGTCAGTCCATCCCAGGGCACAAGGCAGGGGTACACCCTGGATGGGTGGGCAAACAATTAATGATTTGGTCTATTCTGTTGTTCAGAATCAGATAGAATTTCCCAAAGTGAAGTTATGATAGTTATAGATTCTTTTCCAAATTAAAAAAGATTATTTTAAATCTGAATTCTGGTGTTTCACTAGTGGTCCGTATGCCTCACCAAAAATACTACTAAGATTATAGCACATGCATTTCTGTTTGATGGGCAGAGTGACTGCCAGGCCCAGACCTGTGGGACACACTGAGCCCAAAACATTTCGTGAATTTCACATGACTTGCCCACAGCTTCCCCACCTCTGCCCCGTCCCAATATTCCCACAACAATGGTGGGCTGTTGTTTTCCTGCCAGATGTTTGTACCCTGATGCCTGTGAGATTTCTCAATGCACCCTATTGTACTCTGTAACCATATTTACCATGGCAATCATCAGACTGCTTCACTCTTGTGAAAGGTCCACTCAGAGAGCGTCTGACCAGCCTTTTCTCATATGCATCGATATTGATAAGACATCTGGGGTGCTATCACTTTAACAGGTGTGACTTTCATTCAGAATAAAAACTGTCGTCGTGAATTTTGCATAATTTCATAATAAGACTTTAACCTGTATAAAGCAAGGTATACGGTTATACTATATTGTGTACAAATTCTTACCAGGCACTGTAGAAAAAATAAGAATTAGAAATTAACAATTTAAACATTAAATAGTCTGGTTTGCCAAATAAAAAAAACAAACCAAAACAGTTATAAGAGATGCAAGTTTCCATTTTACCACTGTTAGCGTATAGAATTCGCTTTTAAATTAATACTTTTGATAACTGGAGGAACGGAAAACTCCAATACCCATAAGTCCGAGAGTGCTTGACCTGGGTGACGTAATCATAACAGGAAGTGACGAGAGGCAATAAAAGGATTGCGAGGAATGTTGTTGACATGCAAGAAGCAGCCAGTTATATCGTATATCTTACGTGTCAAATTTGTGAGCGTTAAGTAAAAGATAAGCTGTTCTCCTATAAACCAAACGTGGTAAGTGCAGCTGGTCATTGTTGCATTTTGTCGGGATAGTTATCTGTTTGGTTGCCGGAGCAGTCCAAAATGGACGACAGCAAGGTAAGAAAATAAAGGCAGCTATGCAGGCCGATCACTGACCTACTTATCATTGACGGGGTTGGTTTAAGTCCGGAGTATAATAGATTAGGCCGTTGGCTCTCGAGGATCTGCATAAATTACTACCTGATCTTTCGTTTATTACATGTAGACTTTGCAGTACATGTCAGGTAGCACAGCTGAGATCTGCTGAAACATAGGCTCACGGAAAGTCGTGTGCGTTTAGATGGAGCCGCTGACGGGGCTGCAAGCGTGCAAAACTGAATCAAAATGCAATCTTCTTCAAGAGCGCTGTTTTTCAGCCAAAAAATAGTATAGCTGTTGGAAACGTCCGATGCTTCCGGAGGCTGCAGAGCAGAAACCTTAATTGTTACAGTTAAAGTTAGGAAACGCACATGACGAGTCCTGTGCCTGCTGCAGATGGTGGGCGGCAAAGTGAAGAAGCCGGGCAAGCGTGGACGCAAGCCGGCCAAAATCGACCTGAAGGCCAAGCTGGAGCGGAGCAGGCAGAGCGCACGGGAGTGCCGGGCCCGCAAGAAGCTGCGCTACCAGTATTTGGAGGAGCTGGTGTCCAGCAAGGAGAGGGCCATCTGTGCGCTGCGGGAGGAGCTGGAGATGGTAGGACTGAGCAGGGAGGGCAATCTTGGTATATTACACTTGAATGATACATACTAAGGGTGTCAATTTCGGTATGGATGGTAGGGACATGTCTCCTATCACTGTGGGAGTACCGTGTGTGTTTAAGGGGGTAGGGGCTCTGGGCTGATTTGGTCCCTACCAATGTTGAAACCAAACCTACACATTTGATAGACACCTTCATCCAAATGTGTGACCGGTCATTTTTGGATGCTGATCTGTGGCTAGAATTTAAGAGATGGATGTGGCTCAGAATTATATGATTTTCCAAATCTTATGTAAAACTACCTCCAAATGATCAATTTCTGCATGAATTCCTGTGACGCTGCCGCAGTGGCTTTCCCTTCCAAGAATATTCTCTCTCCTCCTGTTTGCGTGGTAGTACAAGCAGTGGTGCTCCGCGATGGACCAGGGGAAGATCCCGTCCGAAATCAAGGCCTTGCTGACGGGAGATGAGCAGAAGACGTCCCAAAGCACCAGCAAGCCTCCTAAGAATGGAAAGGGTCACACAGCCAGTAATGGGCAGAGTAAGTCGGTTTAGGGTGGACAAATGCAAGCAAAAGCCTTTGAGGTGACAGTGAAAACTATGCCTTTGTGTGTGTTTTTCACAGTAGTCTCTTTTGCACTGTAGAGTTTGTATATTGCACAGGTTTCTGTTACGATATTTGTAGGAGCTGGATGTAAGTTGACTAACCAGTTAAAGCTGCGTTGTTCGAAATTACTGATATAAAAGAGTGGGCATGCGATAATGAAGGTACCTTGTAAAGATGTGTAAATTTACTGTTAGCCTGTTTTTTTACCTTATGTTTTCTCTATCACTGTGTGCATTTGTATGCTAATAAGGCTTCTGTATCATAGAAAAGATAATTTTTTATGTGGAAGGCAGACTAAATCTGCTAACGGATGCTATATTTTGCTATTATGAGTAGACAACTCTAGCTATATTCCTGTTAGGAATGAAAACCTTTCGCCGTAGTGTGGTCCATACTCTGGAAAACTTTGTGGAAGCTGTTTTATAAATGATGTGTATAAGGTTTTAAATCAGTGGTGACCTAGTTTGTCCAGAAGTCCATTCTTGCTGAGTAGGTGCGGAGGGAGAACTTATTTTTATAAAGGCCAAGGAGGTACGCAAGCTGCAGATACAATTCTTTTAATTTTTTATTTTTTATTAGACTCACTGAAAGGAAGTCTTCAGTGTTTGTGGGGGGGCAGTCGAGCGTGTGTGAAATCTGAAATCCAGGCCGCTGGTACATGCGGATCAGTGACGAACGCACAAATGCACCTAGAGAAGGCAGGCCCGCTCTGTAGAGGAGGAATGACCGGAGCCGGCCAGCCACACTTCTCTGTCACCTTAATGCGAGCGCGGCCGCTGGCCCAGGGCTCCAGCCTCTCGTCCTTGTGATTCCCCCGCTTCACACAAGTATGGGCTATCGTACTTTTCTGAGATGCTCCTTTACTGGCATAAGGACGAGAGGTCGATTTGTGTTTTGTTTTTTTTTAGAAAAAAAAATATGCTTTGTGATGATCCACTTGCTTGAGTGCCAAAAGAGATATGCCCGAGAACTGAAGACCACACTGAATTAACAAAGAAAATGGGTATTAACTGTGATCGACGCTGACATTTTTTTCCCTAGCCTTTGTTTTTGTGTTCTGTATGTTATTATGTTACTATAAATTGCACTAAATGAGTTTTTGTTAAGGTTCCCCTCCATCTGATTTCATGTATGTATATATTTGTACAAATGAGCTCACTGTTAACCTTCCAAGGACAGAGAGGCTTGATGGAGAGGCATAGTGATCGTACTATTCAAAAAGGAGCTTTAACCATGACCGAACGTTCCCTGTGTTTCATTATGTGTATGTGCTCTCACAACACAGCTAAAAGCTACACGCTGTACTGTGCACATTAAACCTTTCCGCATTAGCTATAAGTGAACCAAATCATTTTGAGGAAAAAAATGTTAAGCCTCTGGTTACTTTGTAGCCAGAATAAGATTTTGTTGTTCATCAGCGTTTTATTTGTAATTAAAAACGATGGAGAGAGAGAGAGGGATCAGCTGGGATCCAAAAGGAAGGGTGAAGAGACTTCTTGCACCTATTTTCAGTGGTAATAAGTGGCAATAACTACTAAGCTGCATCGGGCCAGAAGAAAGGGAGCAGCTGTCATTTGGCATTTCCTTCTTTTGGTTTCGTCATGCTTGTCTGTTCAAAAATTCCCCAGATTTGATGGTATTTATTTATTTCCTCTCCAGAGAACTGAGCAGACGTTAAAACTACGTTTTAAAAACGGGGCTATCGTACTATATGGGGTAATAGGGAAATGCCAAAGTGTCCTTGAAGGATTGTGTGTGTGCGTGTGTTGCCGTTATGTTTGTACTCCAAAAGGTTTCACTCTTGCTGTCTCATATTGTTTTATCTTGCTGTGTCTTTATGGCCCTTTTTTGAAGTGATTGACATATAAGGGCATTTTCTGGTCCCCCAATTCTATTTTTTTGACGGATTAATTTAATTGTATCGCTGAGTTTGGACTCTGCAGTTAAGATTATGTATATTTATTTACATCCCCTTAAGAAATCAGTGTTGTATGTTGTCACATTCTTAAAAAATAAAGAAACCATTTTAAATGTTTGGACATTTAAACGTTCGTCTAGTTTTGCATAGCGTTAGCAAATATGTTGTCACTGAGCATGACCAACTGAGGGAAAATGTGCACAGATTTTAAAATGTTCAGGACCGTATACAAAAGTGATTATACATTAAGATTCTCAAAAAAAAAACTCTTCTGCATAAAGAAGCTTTCAGGAAGATTCTCTGAAAATTTTCAAGACAGGACATGAATTGCCTGAAACTTCAAATTCTTCATCCTAATTTGTATGTTGCAATAATTTTTCATGAAATTAGTGTTTTCCTCATTCCTCTAGAAGAGAAAAATGTCTGCTAGTGGAGAAAAATAACATCTGATTCACTAGGGTATATAGCCTTTATGCAGATTGCAGTATAACTGACACACTGCTTGTCCAATCATCTCCATCCTACGCAATGACCCTTATTGAGAAATGTTGCTATTGGCTGATATGTGTGGGTGGGGGAAGAACTGCACAGCACCTAGAGCCTAATGGCAGATAATCTGTGGACATTGTCAAGATTCATTCTTAATGTAATAAATTATTGAGTGACACATTTCACTTACAAACAATCGTGATTGCAGGCATTTAGATGGAATTTCTGGACAAAGTGCTACCCCATTTGTCCAGCTGAAATGTAAATGCTGGCTTAATATGAAGAAATAAAAATGGAATAGCGTTAACATTACAGTTGTGCTGAAAACAATACAGGCCCTTTGTTAACACAGCAGTAAACCCTGAGGAACCTGTTTTGGTTTCGTTGTGTTGAGGGAAACTCCTATGCGTGAGAACGTGAGTGTGCCGACAGTGACCGCGTAACAGGTAGGTGCATCTTGAGGCTGATGGGTTCCAATGTGGTCCCAGTGGCTGCTGGCACCGTGCACTTTGTGCTATTTCTGTTTTTGCTGCTTCAGAGTAAGCTAAAGTGCATGCAGAGAACCAGCAATTTATTTATATTCTAGACTTGTACTCATTTTTTGCCTCTGCGCCATCTTATGAAAGCAGCATTCCCCTTACAGCTATTTTAGAAGCAAGGGGCAGAAATCATGTTGTGGGTTGACATGGTTTGTGTTGGCCCAGAGCTATACGGAAAAACCAATGAACCGCAATGGGAGTTTGACCAATCATGTTGCTGCAGAGGTACCAGAGCAGACTTTGCAGTGACTCTACACTTCCACAGTGCTTATTTTGTGCCAGAGTTCAGCTGCGCTCCGCCACCTTAAACGCAGGACGCTATATAATTCAACTTAAAATTAATTTGAGTTAAACTTTGGAATAAATACAAATTGAACTAAAGAAGTGGGGTTTTTTTTATAATTAAATCGGTTGTGTTGCATGATTTTTTGACATACATCTGCCCAGGGTTTGAATAACACAGTGGCTTTCAGGGAGCCCCAATTTCCAGTGTACGCCATGACTTCCCAAGTCACATACATACACATGCGTGATAGTGTGGCCAATAACAGGGTTTACAAATTAAGCACTGCCCATTCATACTACAGAACAATACAGCATGAATGCATACAACACAGAACCCTGCCCTCCTGAAGATAATCTATTTATTCTTTTTTGTCCAATGGGAGACTTACATAATGAGTGCGTGTAAAATTGCTTCTAAAAAAGATTTCTAAAATGTCCGTCCTCTTGTTTGTAGGCCTGTATGGTGAAAGATTTGTTTCCCAGTTGCTCATGTTCACAGACGCATATATGCACAGGTGTCAGAGATACACAACTGAGAGAGACGGACAGCGGGGATGACGGCTCGCAGTGACACAAGTGGCTGCTCTGTCAAACGTGAAAGTGAGGCTGTGATACCCCACCCCCCCCGCACCGCACATAGCTAGAGATGGTATTATCCATAGGTGGGGCTCTTACATGTATTCCCCATTTATTCCAATGTATGTATTCCATTCCACTTTAGCTCAAATCCATACTATGGGAAAGCAGTCTGGTGTTACTTTTCATTTAGCTGTGAATTTCAACCTGTGATAACAGAAACAAAGGCGCCAAAGTTCAAGACCCTTGGATCACTTCGATCATGGTCTGTACTGTCATTCTGGATCACAGCAGTGCCTTCAGTCCTTCTTCCTGTTTTAATGGAAGATGTAGTGTGACACGTTCCAGCCCCTTGTGTTTGTAGGCGACAGGAGCGCAACTTTTACAGAGTTAATTTCAGCCTGACATTAAAAAAAAAAAAAAACATGAACTCGATTACGTTCAATGAAGACCAAAGATACCAGCCTAGCAGAAAGTGGTTTGGTAGTGAGGAAATTGGACTTGTGTTCTGAAGTTTGTGGGAAATGGGTGATGTGCCCACGAGCAAAGCACTCAGCCCAAATTGCTTCTGAAAATAAACACTCCTGCTAAGCTAATACCAAATCCCACAGCGTGTTAGCTTGTTAGCTCAAGAAATATCTAAGGCCGTGCCTTGCCAAATTCCAGCAGAACTGGAGGCATGGACACCTGATTCAGTTTTTTATTTGCCTTTTTATCTGTAGACTGGTGAAATGTATAGATGTGAATGAAAACAGACAGAAGTAGAACCTCTAGCAGTGCAATGGCAGGATCCTTGCAAACCTTTATTCTGAGTCTGTGACTGCACTCACACAAACGTGTTGGGTGGGTTGGTGTTGATAGGCCACGCCAGCTTCTTCTCCTTCGCCTCACGGTCGAAGGTGCTGTAGATGGAGTCCTTGGTGACGGACCTGTGCTGTGCCAGGGCGGGGATCTCCACTATCCCTACATAGTTCTTCTTGGCCATCCGGGAGCTTGTGGTGATGGTGTATGCATTGCTGCGGTAACACTTCATGGACGACATACAGAAGGTCTCCTTCATGCCCCGCCGGAAGTTAGCATTGTAAACACAGTACAGCGTGGGTTTGAAGGCAGAGGAGCTAAAGGAGACCAAAGTGATGGCCATGAAGAATGAGGCGCCCTGCTGTGAGCCATCTTCACTGGGGTGCCACAGCTGGGCTATGTAGAATGGCATCCAGGTTACAAGAAACACAGTATTGAGCAAAAGAAACATCTTAATGGTCTTGACCTTAGTCCTGGGAACAATGTTCATCGTCCTCCTCACTGTGCGTCCATCTGTACCAATCCTCCAGATGTACTTTACCACTTTCTGGTAGAACAGGAGTATGAGGACAATAGGCAGCAGGAAACCAAAGAGCAGGTGTACCACGCCATAGAGAATGCCATCCCAGCCGCCCGGGAGGAAGAAGTTACAGTGACTGTGCATCGATGTGCCATAGAAGAAGAAACAGGGGGACATGAGTGCTGCGTTGAAGATCCATGACGCCAGGATCATCTTCTTGGCTTTCTCCCGGGACACCTTGAAGCTGAGCGGGTAGACGATAGTGTAGAAGCGGTCCAGGCAGATGGACAGCAGCACATAGCTCTGCATGCCAGGGGCCAAGTATTGGACGTAGCGCACCACCTTGCATAGGCCACTACCCAAAGGCCACTCTCCGGAGACCACCTGCAGCAGAGTGAATGGGGTGCAGCCCAGACTCATCAGCAGGTCCCCACATGACACCGATACCACAAAGTAGTTGGTGGTAGACTGGGTCCTGCGGCTACGATGGATGACCAGGCAGACCAGGGCATTGCCGAACACCGAAACCAGCCATAGAGCTCCAAGAGCAAGGCCAAGGGGGACCGCCTCTCCTGGCAACAATGTGTAGGAGGGGAGGGAGCCATTAGGACTGGGAATGGCGGGGGAACCCTGTCGGGGGCAGTCAGCCAGGCTCGGGACACTGGGCCAGGGGATCGCACTGTCCCTCTCACTGGAGTTGAAGAACACTGAAGGAGTGATGGCAGTAGACTGCGGAGACGGCTTTGTGGTCTCCGTCGAATGGGCGTACACCATATTTTCTCTTCTTGTTTTGAACAGGACCTGCAGAAAAAGGTAGAAGGACATCTCACTTCAGATTTATGAAACACAATAAACATATTCAATCTATTTGAGAGTTTTTTTCTCATTTTTGTCCTCCTCATGGTAACAAAAAGGCACCTATTCAGGTGTAACTTGAAAGCTGCAGTTCTGACTCCAAGGTAAGATGCCGTTATACCTTAGATTAAGGATGTTGTGCAATACTGCAGGTCACCCCGCATACTACAGTCTACTATACTGCTAGCGTAGCTCAGCCACACGTGGACTCGGATTTACTAGCACAGAGATCTGTGTTTCAGGTCTCCATTGTAGAGGTGCAGATGTTCTAATGCAGATGGAGCCTTTGTAAGATATTTTGAGTGAATATGTCCTCAAAGAAAGAAAACGAAAATATAACAGAAGTAACTAGCTGATGATTAATTTATCTGCATCTTACTTGCAGTGATGCAGGTCATCTTCCAAGATGATTTGTTTATCTTTGTACCCATACGTGAATGACAGCTCTGTTACAGCTTTAACTTACCCAGTGGCATTAGAACATTTACAGAAATGACAGATTCTACAATTTATTCTACAATTTATTATTTGTGGATATATGATATAAAATCATTTTGTATCAAAAATGCCCAAATAAGTACACCTACCAGGGCATTAGAGTAAGAATATTCTGTAAGTTCTTTTTAAACGTAATAATACTTTCACAAAATTTTTGTACAAGACAAAGTCCAAAACCTACAGAGGAATTTTAACACGGTTTTAACAATACCCCTCCAAGTTCCAATCAAAGGCATGCGTGCATTTCACACTGGATTCCAGTTAATTAAAACAGCAGTTGAGAATACTTCAGAGAAACCATCTAATTAAGGCAAAATAAATTAATGAAATCCTGCACTCACGGGATGCCTCTGTGTAAACTTAAGAGACATTTATATGGGTAAACAAATGGCTAAAGTAACTGAAGAGTTTGAACTACTCAAAGTAATGACACTGAGTTAAAATCAACACTGCAGATTTTACTGTATTTCAGCCACAGTAACATAATTTTGATGATTTAGATTCCTACAAGTTACTGAAAGACACAGAAACTAAATGGGGAGTTCTGGAAAAAACTGCTTAATAACATTTCAGATTTTACCCTGTGTAATGCCCATCCATCCAGTATCTATAATCCACCCATTTGTCCACACACACACACACACACACACACACACACACACACACACAGGTTTGTAATTGTATCTTTGTGGGGACTCTCCATTCATTTCTATGCAGAAAACTCTAATCACAACATGAAGGCTTTAACCCCTACACAGCCCTAACCTTAACCATAAGTAACCAAACAATATACGAGACTTTATGCGTTTTTTGATTTTTGATTGCAGTCACAGACCTTGTATGGACCCGAAAAATGGTGCCCACAACGTCAAAAAGCAGGGTTTTATTACATTGTGGGGGACATTTGGCATCTATTAAAATACGTGTCACACATACCAGTCATACAAATGCGCACTTGATGGTTCTCGTACATCTTAATTAGAGGAAACACAGAGTTGGGGAATCAGCCCTTTAAAACCAAAGACTTTTTTTTTCCAACCACCGAGGCTGTTTTTAACATCAGCGACAGCGAGGCTGCTTCCTGTGCGAAAGGGTGCCCTGTTTAACCGGATGTGTAGTTAAGGTCTCTTACTTATCAAGCCACGCATCATTGTTTAATATCTGCCTAAACACATGAGTGTAAATGTCATCGGTTGTAAAGCTCCCGAGTACACGGTCCATATTTTACCGTCGACCGTGGATCGCCTCGCTAACTGCGATGTAGCATAATCGGTATCCGAGCGAGGGGAGCGAGGCCAGGGCACACCCCACCCCCGACCCTCCGAGCGGATATTAATTAAAGAAGGTGAGGTGTCCACAAGGGAACGTTTATGCTTATCGCCAGTCTCATGTTTACTTTCGCTGCTTTGGCCTTTGTATTCCCTAGGCAACCTTGCTCAGCGCTTCGCTGGGTCCCATGTGCAAGCAGCACTTGCTGACAGGACTGGATATGCGTCTGCCTCACGCTCCGGCACACACTCACACTCACGTGCACACACTCACACACACACACACACACACACACACACACACTCACACACACTCACGTGCACACACTCATGCACACACCCTCATGTGCACGCGCAAAGCGCAAAATTATACAAAACCTGACTCTCTTCTCCACTGGAGCTCAGCGCTTCTTTGGGTAAATGATGAAGAGCAACGTTTTGCACAAATCTTGAAATACTTTTGTTTTTATTAACACAATAGCTACATTTTAAATCAAACACACCAATCTTAAAAATAATCATAAATTCAAAAAATTTGCTTTGTATAGATATTGTAAGGTGGTTAGGCCTTTGTTATGGTTGTTGATATTGTCGTTGTTGTGTTATTTTAAAAAAAGTTACCTTTAAGAGTGTAACAGATAATACCCTTTGGATTTAAACTAGCAAGACACAGAATCCAAGGTTATAAACAGAACTTCCTTTCAGAAGTGCTCTATCATTTCAAAGACTCATAAATTTCTTTACAGTCTGGAAACGTGGCTATATTTATGCGCACTGCATTTTTTGCTACTGGTGTTTTTAATTCACAGTAACATTTTTTTATCACTTACGCCCAAATGTTCCGAATAACCGCATTTATGTAAATGCACAAATAAATATAAATTGTGATGTTTAATAGATATGAAAAAAAATCTAAAAATGTTGAATTTGAATAAACTGTACAATTCTCGGTTTTATTTACTAATTCGTTGTCCTAATCACACATAAATCAAGTAATGATTAATTCAAAGGTCATTTTCGAGCTAGTGATACAAAGCAAGTGGACGCAATGTTGATGATTAGGATAATCACGAATATTTGCTGCACAAACTGCAATTAAATTTTTCAGTCCAATGTCTTAATTTCCATAATGTCATTACAACGAAGGACCACAGTTCTCCATCGGAAACCTGCTGAACTTAGTGGGGAGCAGTCCCCTAGTCACTTAGCCTGATAACATAGATTCAGTTACATTATAGCTTTTCGTACTGCATGCAAAACTGAGTTCACTTAACATCGTCCGTGCAATTGTACTCGTCGTATTATTTTTTTCGTATTTATATCATCTGCAAGGAAAAGCGCAACAGCACGCAATAGGTGCCCGTTTACGACAAATATGCTGCTCGTAAAATCAATACAAAAATCAATGCTTCTCTAACAAAACATGTCAAGTCAAAGGAGCAACATTTGGATAGGACGTACTTGCATATTTTTTACATGGAGTCAATATTATTTGTGCACGAGTGCAACATTTTTAACAAGTACCAGTAGGCCTGTGGGTTGAAAGTAATTTTAAAACCGATCAAAGAAAACTGGCAGCTTTTAAAAACGTCACTTCCTAATAAAATGCAATAACGGTAAGACTGATGTGCCCGATTGCTTTATCACCTCCGTCATTCGCTTTTCTGTCTCCCATATGTATTTCAGGCTACGCCGTTCACCGCCCAAAACAGCCACCAAAGTGACCAAACGTGCCTACCTCGTCAAATCAAACGGGATTGCATGGTGATTCTGGCATTCGGCGTATTTGTGCGAAACACACGTTGTCTCCAGATGCGGGCTCATAGATCCAGCCGCGGTCTTTTCCTCTTGCAGGATGCTTGGATATAGGGCAACTCGGACCGAAACAAGATGTCGTGGGGGGAAGCTTGATGATCAGTCCATATATTTTTCTCACTCTCTCAACACAGAATATCACGTGTGTAAGTGCGCAATCATGTGTTTTTCCATGAAAACACCTTAGACGGATCACTCAGTATTTACAAAATTAAATTAAGCTTAGATATGGAGATTGATGCACAGATGCAACAAACGCGACGGCACGTAGAGGACTGCACACGTACACAGCGGAATATGCATGACTTCAGGACCCCGGACAGCGGCATATTCCCACCCCACCCAAAACCTCAAAGACGCTAATGTAATTGAAATTAACCCACGGACTCCATAGTGCGTGCAGTACCAGCTGGGCTTTGATTGAACAAGATATACACCAAGTGAAACAGGAGCGCTAACTGCGCAAATAACCTTCTTTGTTAGTAGGCTATGCAGGGCCGAACTGTTCCTAACAATCAATGTAGAAAGATTCAGTACTCAGACTGAAAGTCGCAGCGGTAATTAGTATTTTGTGTATTTATGTATTAAGTTTAGCTTGCCGTTCAGTCGCACTGGTTTTGAATAGGCCTGTTGCTGTGTATCAATTAAAGAAACAGAATATATAGGGGTCCCTTTTTATTTGTTAAATTCTTGCCATCTGGAAACACGGAATAGAGGTAATTAACGGTGTTATTATATCATTATTATAGAATTTGACTCGGAAAACATAAACTTTGGTGTGGAAGCAAACTTTGCACGTTGTTTGGGATGAAACAATATGCGGCTACATTCCTATCAATCATGTAGGATACAAACCGTGTAGACATGTATTCGTCGTTACTCATGGCACTGCTAATTATACAGATCATATTCAAATGGGTGCTTGTTCAACTGGAGCAAGTTCAGAGTATTTTCACATGATGCAGCATCAGTTCTGGCACTTGAACCATCACTTGGCATCAGGATCCTTTTCTTTTCCATAATGTCCTAGTGCTGTAGTGAAAGATAGGAACAGAAGATTCATGGTAAGAGTGATAAGCACTGCAATAACCGAATTCACATATATATTCACATTGCTGCAATACCAGACGAACTCTAACTCAAACCTGACTCACATATGTATTTGTTCTAAGCACAGTGAACAATATACAATGAATCCCAGAATTATAAGGAAAACTTTAGCTTTCATCTTCACCATCATGTACAGAGTGGTAGGTGCTTAGTTAGGGGAGTAGTAAGTGTAAAATTCTTCAAAATGATTAAAAGAGGATGTTAATTGAGAGACTATAAGATGTTTGTAGGATAAAATAATCGTCTGTGCATATGAAACTGTGATGTCAGAGACATTTTTCCATTTTTTCATCATTATACAGCCGTAACATTAAAACCATTGACAGGTGAAGCGAGTAACATTGATTATCTCCTTACAATGTCAAGGAGATCTGTCAAGGGTGCCGTCATGTATGAAGCAAGTGACCAGTCAGTTCTTGAAGTTGATGTGTTGGAAGCTGGGAAAATGGGCAAGCGTTGCTGAGCAACTTTGACAAGGGCCAATTTGTGATGGCTAGACAATTGGGTCAGAGCATCTCCAAAACGACTGGTCTTGTGGGGTATTCCCAGTATGCAGTGGTCAATACCTACCAAAAGTGGTCCCAGGAAGGCCAACTGGTGAACCAGCAACAGGGCATCCAAGGCTGATTGATGCGTGTGGGGAGCGAAGGCTAGTCCGTCTGGTCAGATCCCACAGGAGAGCTACGAATTACTGAAAAAATTAATGCTGGTTATGATAGAAAGGTGTCAGCACACACAGTGCATCTCAGCTTGCTGCGTATGGGGCCGTGTAGCCGCAGACCGGTCAGAGTGCCCATGCTGTCCACCACCAAAAGCTCCTACAATGCAATGCACCTATACTGGGCATGTAAGCAGCAGAACTGGACCATGGAGCAATGGAAGGTGGTCTGGTCTGATGAGTCACAATTCTTGTTACATCATGGAGACGTCCGAGTTCATGTGCATTGTTTTCCTGAGGAAGAAAAGGCACCAGGATGCACTATGGGAATAAGGCAAGTTGGCGGAGGCAGTGTGATGCTCTGGGAAAGGTTCTGCTGGGAAACCTTGGGTTCTGGCTTTCATGTAGATGTTACTGACACGTTACAGAAATAAAGGGTAAACCCGCACTCAGGAGAGACCCTTTCTATTAACATTTTAATAGGTGCAGCTACCAGCCAAATTGCTTAAATAACCAGTGATGGGGTGCGCACTTAAAGAAAAACAACAAAAAACAAACTATTTAGAGGACTATCTTTCTTAATAGGAATCAAACAAAAAAGGGTCAGGCTGATATTTTTTCTTTATTACAAAAACTGATAGACATTTCGACAATGTCTTCTTCAATGTCCAGACATATTGTTATAACATGCCCAAAGTGCCATTATAAAATAAGTGCTTTTTTTAAAAGCATACCTTCATTGTCTTTCTTACTCAAAACTGGGTAGGGCCCAAGAAGACTTAGTGGAGAGAGATTTAGTGTAAATATCAAAAATTACTGTTCAGCCAAATATGGCATATGTGTTCTTGCAGCGGAAATTAGCGGGAGGACATTTTAAAATGAATTTTAGGAAGCACTTCTTTACGCAGCATGCAGTTGGAGTATGGAATAGTCTCCCTGCTAGTGTAGCGCAAGCTAAAACCCTGGGATCCTTTAAATCTGAGCTAGATAAGATTTTAACAACTCTGAGCTATTAGTTAAGTTCTCCCCAAACGAGCTTGATGGGCTGAATGGCCTCCTCTCAACTGTAAATTTATGTTCTTCTGTTCCACTGATGTATAACTTCTCCTAAAAGAAAAATGATGTAAAATGACTTCAAGATTCAATTTAAATTGGCTGCACTAAAGCATTGAGGCTTGTTTAGAAGCAACCTGAGCACTGGCTGTGGCATCACTGCCTCTATGTTGGTGGCGTTTATCATTACAGCAGCAGATGGTTAAAAGGGGGATTTCTCACCTCTATCAGTCACAAAGAAATGGACACATAAGCATTCTACATATAGGAAAGTATATTTAATTCTGTAATATATTTTATACCTCCAGTCACGGGATACTTAAGCCACACTGTGTTGTTGCAGCACAGTTGTCTGAAAATCCACAAACAGGGCGTTCTTTCTCCGTGGCATAGCAGTCCTCAGTTTACAGCAAAATATATATTTTCTTCTAGTGCTACATACTGATATACGCAAACACAGGTGCCAAACCTACAGCCAATATGGCAGTGAAAAAAAGGATGCGTCAAATCATAAAAAGTAATTTTATTACATGATTGTATTGCATCTCAGAAATGAGGAAAGGAGATTGTTACAGCCCACCCCCCAAAAAAACACTTTTGATGGGAGTGGCACTAGTGCACTTGGTTGTTTCTCGTATGAAGACTCACTCCATCCATCAAGCCCTCCCTCCCTCCCTCCCAGGGGAGAATGAAGACTTGTGAGTTCTCGTTCTGTGTTGAATCGGTGAACATTTCCTACAGCTCGCAGATGGTTTGGTCATTTACCCACCACCACCTGCTGTGAGTGCACTGTCAGTAACTTGGACGAACATGCATTCAGAGCCTTCATTCACCGAAACACCAAACACACAGAAGTAGAATTTGTCCTGGGGCACAATATGAGCTTCCTGAAGGTTTAGACCTCGTGAAAAATCATAATGGTGAACTTTCAAAGATTTCTAAATAACAGGAAAAATATCTTCTTATATGAATACCTGATTGAATGTACTGTAATAAGCTGAGTTAATGTGTTTACACCATGCTGGTGGTTCAGTATACAGGTTATACCAAATAGATAATTATTCACTTTAATAAAGCAAATGCAGGATGACTAAACACCAGTATACTTGTAATTCAGGGGCAAATCCTTCAAAAGGAGCCTCAACCGACTGCTTGGACAAAACACGAGACCATAAAGAATAGTTACTAAAATTAACCATATACTTTCGTTATGTCAAAAATACAAGACTGCACATACATGTTGCAGACATGCAACAACATTTGTTGGAGAAGAGCCCAGATCGGGATACAGATATCTTGTGTAAGGAAGATCTGAAGGGTGAACAGCCTACTTTGTTACGGTCCAGTTCATTTCACAGCGTCTCTGAGACCCTTTGCTACAAGACAATGTGAGAATGAATCCAAGATGCAAAGCCTGTTAGAGAACAGCTACATGCCAAAGAACCCAACAGCATGGGGCCAAGGGCCTTCGTTAGCGATTTTGAAATACACTTGTGGCCAATTCATTAGGTACCCCAAGCTAGTGTGGGTAGAGCAGGGATGACTTCAAACAATAATCCCGGGTAGGTGGTCAGTTCTCAGATACTGTGATCCACCATGTTCAAACTTAGATAAGCAAACCTGTCTGTGTGCTGTATGTAGTCAGCTGCTATTACAGATTTTACTGCTTGGAGGAGCAGAGTGTTTGTGCTAATAAGGCGGTACATCTAATAAACTGGCCACTGAGTAGAAGTCAAATCTGAATCGTGAAGCAGAGCTAAAAGACAAACAATTTCATGTGTTTTGAAAAAAGAAACAGTACAAAATGGAGGAGAGAATGAGGGGCAGTGTGCGTATGCACGTTTACCTCAGGGCATCTCCCAGCTGCCACAGTCAGCCCTTCATATCCACAGGTTCTGCATCCACGGAAAACCAATCACAAATTGAAAATATTCTGGGCTGGGGGGGGGGACACCCAGAAATTTCCAAAAAGCAGAATTTGAATTTGCGGCGCACCAAGCACTGCATTGCTAGTGTAACTTGGGGAGGCTATGTCAGACGTGGGGGCGTCATTTTTTCCGCCTCCTGGTTTGCCGTATTGGTGGGGCTGAATGCCAGAGATGCTCTCCTTTCTCATTTACCCAAACTGTTTTATTGTGCTGATAACCAAGGATGCTGGGTAAAATTCATTATATGATCCTGAGGCAGAAAAACGGATTCCATTTTACATTATCAAGGTCATTTATCTGGCTGCCGTATTTTCCCTTATTACACTTGAGGATATGCATAGGTTACATGCAAATACTATGCCATTTTATAGAAGGAACTTGAGCATCTGTGGATTTTAGTATCCTGGCTATTCTCGGGACCCTCATCCATACTGATTAGATTCCCACTGAGCTTTTAATCAGGTTCACTCATTTGTAACTAAATACTGAGCTGACCCTTTATGCACTCTGATGGACTGATATAAACTAGCAAATTATTTCCCCCATTATTAAGCTTAACGCTACATTCAATACATTTCTTTTTAATATTTCTATCAGTACAGCCTGAATATTAAGGAATGCATTTATCATCTCATAACTGGAATCAAATTAAAATAAAATGCTTATTTAAACATGATTCTTAGCAGAAAATAAGACCAGTACATACACAAAAACGGGGAGAGGGCGGTAACCAGCCAGCCAAGAACCATCTAATAGTCAAAAATTAAGTATTTATTGGGAAAAAGACATTTAGATACATGTTCCATACTAAGCTGTAAGAAGGTCTCAAGGTCTGATTTAAGGAAAGTGCTATTAGGTTCACATGTCTCGACCATTTGCAATAATTTTACAGGCACTTGATTTGTACATGTGAAAATGGGAGTTTGGCTTAGGGCTGGGCGGTACCTGCAGCCATTTCGCTATTTCCCAGACACAGCCCTCAACATCCCCTGTGCTCAAAAAGCAGCCCATGAAACTGCCTGAGGCTGTGGGGAACATCAGCTGTGGACCAATCAAAAAAAGGGAGGTGGAAGAAACGACCTGATCAGGTGACCTGACGGACATGGTCAACAAGAGGCCCCTCATCAGCCTTCAGATGCAATTTCTCAGGGAAAAAAATGCTATATACCAGTTTGATAAACACTTAAGTATTCAACTAAATATATCCTTAATGCAAGCATATATTCCATTAATGCATTAATATCTAATGCAAAACACCATTTATATTAGGAAACCATAACCCCCAACCACGTGATCATTTTGGTGGCTTTCCTTATACACAGGATGTGACTAAAACACACAGGGTACTTCAGGGAATAACATAATACCTCCAAGGGCATCTAGAGTGTGTATTTTACATCAATATGTTGCTGCCTTTTGGCCCCGAGTTACACCAGTCCATATGTTCACCAGCGAAAGCACTGACAGTCCGATCAGCAGCTTCTTCACAGCACACTGGCTCAAAGTGTGTACGCAAACTAGCTACCAGAGCGTAACGCTGGCTGTGATCTCCTGCGAACGTGGCCAGAACATCAGTGCTGCTAGCTGAAACCTACGTTGTTTTCTCAGAGCTAAGCGATGACAGCTTGGGCAAAAGGTCAGTAGATATAAAATTAAATACGAGGAACCTAAATATTTTCACGTTATTTACAGTCTATGTACATGGAAAGACATGACGACATGGCCGACTTCACATGAGGACCCGGGAACGTCGTCCTTTGCTTACGGTTCTCCAACTCACTGTGGGCGGAGCTTAAATACGATCCACGTTTCTTAGGCCCCCATCCAGCGTCAGGGAACCAAATCTAAAGCGTGGAAAAGGGGTGGGGGGGCAGCAGAGAAATATGCTGAATATAAATAAGTAGTTATATACATAACACGCGACAATCCTGAGATCAAAAGGATGGTGTCACCTCTCCAGAAAGTGGTTGTTCTCTGTCAACTCCTTTACCACACCCTCCATCTCCTCCTTCAGTTTCTTCATCCTGCAAAATTGTTTTTTTTTTCATTACTGGTTTCCAAACATGGTGTATGAGAGCCCTCAGTATGGAACCATCACCCCCCCAGGACCCTCAGCAGCAGATGTGGACGCTGAGATCACCAGGCAGAGCACACTCACCCGAGGGTCATTTCCACCAGCGTGTTCTGGTTCAAGTACACCTGGGGCTTGATCGCACCCGACGCCACTGGCATGATCTTCTGGGGAAGTTGCTCCAGTAACTGCAAGAACACAGATGCCACAGAGCTGCAGCACATCTGCGCTTGTGCTACGGTACACCGAAAAGTGACAGGCAGCAAAACAGCGACGTGTGAATTATGAAGTAAGATGTAATCAGAAACCACAGGTGGGGATTTCCTCAAAGGCACCAAAAAGCCATACGAACATGGTCACACATCTCACTAATGACACCAATTATAGCATATAGCAATGATTTTTTTTTCTCAGTACAGTATCAGGCTGTATGTGTGAAAACGGCATATTTCTTCAGAGGTGGAAAGTTCAGGTCCAGAAAGTTAAAATCCAGCCCAAGATTTTGTTTCAACCAACTAGTTGAGTTGAGTATGAAGAGTCACATTCACAGAGTACTCAACTGGTTGGTTGGAACAAAATCTTGGGCTGGTTTTTGACTTCTGAACCTGAACTTTCCACCTCTGAAGAAATGTGCCGTTTTCACACATACAGCCTGAAGAATTTCTTTACTCATGAAAGTATACATGAAAGTAATGCATATAGACTGAAGACACAACTACTGCAAACTGGCATCTGCTCCTTACATTTGCTTACCTTATAAACTCGCTGGACCAGTACAGAGATTTCCTGCTCAATGGTGATCAGCTGGTTGGTCAGATTTAGAAGCTGCTTCCTGACATGATGGACTTTCCTGAAACAAAACAAAGCAGCATTCAGTGTCAAAAACTTGTGCCTAAACATCCATCTCACCAAAAAACACAAGGCCCGAGCCCAAAGGTGTTTTCATCAGAAATTCAGGGCCTTAACAGAAAGAGGAACCATCAACTTGAACTTCTGCAGGTCCTTCTTTGGGTTGTTACAGAAGAGGTAGGTGCTACTGAGAAAATAGGTTTCACTTTGAGTTTTCGCACATATAGCAGCTTCAGAAAAGAACGAAGACCAAGGCAGTCATCTCAGAAAACGCAAATTCTGAATGCACAATCATTTCTATACATGTCCTTCAAGTGAGTAGTATGTTAGGTATAGTACTTCCTGTTCAAATTCGATTTTTAGCAGTAAGAGGTGCAGGTACTTTTACAAGGCATTGAAAATTGTCAGAAGTGACGTTCACACTCAGTTGGTTGATAATGTTAGTAACAATACGGTGAGGGTCGGGTATAACTGAGGACAGTTATGCAATATACCTAACCCAGGGCTTCAAGTCAGGGTGGGGCATATAATGAATATATGAAACCAACAGTGTTTTTTAAATCCTGAGAAACTAGCTAGCATTGGCTTGGGGATATTCTTTTGTCTGAGTGACCAATAATTGGCTGTTAACACTGATAGGGGGTGACAATCAAGAATAGCTGACATTTACTGTTTCAATAAGTGCACATTAACGAAGAACCCCCCCCCCCGCACTCGCACTCCCATTGCTCCATCACCTCATCCAGTCGTCACCGTGGGCGATGAACTGGCGGTATTTCTTGGCGCACTCGTCGGTGAACAGGGAGCGGGCTTTGGAGGCATGGAAGATCAGCTTCTGCCTGTGGCGGTGAGGGGGGGCATGGGGGGAGAGGGTTACCATGACGACATGTGGCCAAGGAATCTCGGAAAGTTGCACGGTGGCCTACTTATCAAACTTGTGGATCTGCTCTTCATTGTAGGGCAGGCCTAGAAGGGGGAGGAGAGGGCGAACTTGTGAGAAACCTCAAAGACCTCAAGCTTCCCGTGCAAACAGTTATCACAGGCTCCGCCCAGATGGACAAACTCACGCCGCTCAGCTTTGTCCTTCTTGAACTGTTGGTAGATGGCGGTGATGTAGTCAAGGAGTACTTTAATCTTCTCCACACTGAAAAGGTTGACATTAGTATGACGTGAGACACTGTGTCCTTACGTAACCCAACTGGAGTCTTATATGAGCATTACTGAGCAGAGTAAACTGAGAACATGAAGATCGAGTATTAGATTCTTTAAGAATGTGAACCCCAAAAATTAACAGATACATATAATAAAATGAGTGTGAATAGTATAGATTGCACTCATCACGCTTGTGACCAGTAGACTGTAAAGAAACTCAGTTTTTTAACCATCTAATCATTTTATGCTTATTAAAGACAAGTAGAACGATATATCCCTGATTTGAGACTGAACAGCTCAGTCGAGGGCCTGACTGCACCTACTTTCTGTCCTCAGGGTGGGTCCCCACTTGCTGAGTCCACACGTCAGTCAGGAGACTGCTGGGTGCAAACATCTTCTTAAGTTCCTGCAGATTCTGCTCCACGGAGGCCAGGGAGCTAGACAGCTAGAGGAGGG
>JAODLD010000001.1:28921033-28942000 GCA_026781065.1 Mormyrops boulengeri
TCTCTCCCTCGCCCCCGCCGGGCGCGCCCGCCGGGGGCCGGGGCGCGCGGGGGGGCCGGGGGGGCGGGGGGGGGGGGCCCCCCCCCCCCCCCCAGACAGTCTGCAGGAGGTGACCCAGAGAATAAGAAGCTCATACAACAATGGAGCGAATGTGCCGTGTACACAAAGTGAGAAGGGAGAGGAGTAAAACGGGAGAGAACGGCTGCAGGAGGCTCCTTTGGGATGGCTCCTACTCACCCGGAGTACCTTCTTGCGCATCTCAGAGACCTCGCTCCACTCGGACGTCAGCAAGTTCGCCTGAGTCAAAACGTCACACCTGAAATAAGTGCAGCATGGAGATATGACCATTAAATCTCAGTCCAACTGATAAGACTGAATTGGTCGTACACAATAAGTATGTTTAAACACATATCAGGGTTGGACTAAAATGAAGAGAGCAAAACACACAGGACCCAGAGAGGGACCACGACCCTACAGAACAGAGAGGGGGACAGGACCCAAAGTGGGACAACAACCCTGCAGAAGAGAGGGAGACAGGACCCAGAGTGGGACCATGACCCTACAAAACAGAGAGGGAGACAGGACCTAGAGTGGAACCATGACCCTACACAACAGAGAGGGAGACAGGACCCAGAGTGGGACCATGACCCTACAGAACAGAGAGGGGGAAAGGACCCAGAGTGGGACCATGACCCTATGGAACAGAGAGGGGGACAGGACCCAAAGTGGGACAACAACCCTGCAGAAGAGAGCGAGACAGGACCCAGAGTGGGACCATGACCCTACAGAACAGAGAGGGGGACCTAGAGACGAAGCATGACCCAACAGAACAAGGTCCAGGACACGCGAGCTACAGTCAAGAGAGCATGAGCAGACCAGGACTCACAGTTGCTCCGTCTTCTCCAGTGTCTGTGTGCAGTAGCTGCACATGTGGATCACCTCGGCCTTCTTGTGCACTGTCTCATTGTAATCATCCTTCATAAGCTCTCTGCAACAAGCAGGACAAGAAGTAGTTAAACCTAGTTCATACTTTATTTTTCCGCATTTTTGCGTGCTTTTGGGGCTGTGCACGGTTGTGCGCACTGTAGCTAGTGCTCCTACTCCATTTGGCAGAGGATGTGGATGGCTGTGGTCGGTGCATGGACACAGCAGTGATGAGGGCTGTCACGATCATTTTTACTTGACGATTAATTGCCAGACAAATAATTGCGATTAATGATTTGTCTTTTTCTCTTCATTTTATAACATTATCAGCATTGAGGTACCCTCATCATAGTTTAATATTACATATACACCTTATGAAGAACTGATTAGTGAATTTTGGAACAAAAAAATAATAAAAATTGCATGTGCCTTTTAAGTTTTGTAAACAAAAATTGTAGAGTCCTGATATGACATTAACAAATCTCTCAAGATCTATGCCACCTGCCCGATTTTTCCTCGCATGTTTGCACTGCTCAATCTGCCCATCCTGCCATTTTACTGCAAATCATACTGCCCACATTTACAGCAACCTAAGCTGGATAACTTACTGGAATTAAGGTAGTCTGGGGTAAATATAAGACAATGAAGACAAAACACATTTAAGCTGCAGTACTTTACATTCGATAAGTTATCGGGCTAAGCAAGAAATCCGGCTTGGTGAAACACAGTGTTAATGATTCCGTTGACTTAAAAAAAATTCCATTTTCTTTGCTTCTCATTTTAAGTGTTCACTCCGGTCATCAATTTCCAGATTTTTGATCAGCACCATTACCTAAATATCCCACATCTGAAAAGTTTATATTTCCATCCGCTGAAATTGCTGCTATCCAGCAACATGGTATTTTGGTATACAGTGGTACCTGTACCCACGAGTAACTGAGGCCACGAGTAACTGTAGTCACGAGTAACTGTACCCACGAGTAACTGAGGCCACGAGTAACTGTAGTCACGAGCATTTTAATTTAATAAAATCTCGCTGTACTTATGAGCAATGTTTGGAGCCATGAGTGGTACCGTAAGCCCGCCCGCCTCGTTATCCCTATATGCATAAACAATGGGGAACAAGGGAAACTTGCCCACGCAGGTCAGCGGCGGTCAGTCCCTCACAGCATCTTGTGTTGTTAGCATCTCTTTGAGACCACGTGAACTATTTTTGTGCTTTTAGTGCTTTAAAAGCTATTAAACTAATAATTAACAATGCTTCGCAGAAAGGTAACCGATTTGTCAAAGCCTAAGAGGGTTCAGTGAGTGATTTCCATTGAAACTAAGAAGGAAATAATTGAAAAGTGTGAAAGAGGTACGTATCCTTCCCGCATAGGCTAACTGATTGCTGTATCATAAGCAATTTTTCGTAAATTTGTGATAGCACTGAATTTTTTTTATACATTTTTATTAACACAATTTACTGTAATATTTAGGCTTGTTTTTCAATGTTTTATTGTTAGCAACAATTTTTTATGCTCGTTGTAGGCTACGCCGAGCAGCCTAACCTAGCCTAGCCTAGCCTACGGGACTTGGTCTCTTTCGTGTTCAATTGTTGTGCCTATAAATGTTTTGTATGGGGTTTTTTTTTGGGCAGGATAACCAATTAATCCCTTTCACATTATTCCTTATGGGAAAAATTGTTTCTACCCACGAGAAATTGTACCCACGAGCTGTGTCTTCAAACCAATTACGCTCGTGGGTACAAGGAATCACTGTACTTGTAGCTTTGGTTCACTCTAAACTGAAATATGAAATTTGGCATATTTTGTGTTTGTTTCAGCCATATTTATGTATAGGGATGCGCATAAGTGGTATGCAAGTACGCATTTGCTGTATATGCAAATGCTTTTTTATTTTATGGCCATTCGCGCCTTTATGACAAGAAATCACTGCGCATGTTAGCCTTTATGCCACAAAAGAAGTATTAATTAGCCACATAAAGGTTAAAATGCAAGTTAATTTCTAGCCATAACAGCATGAATGCACATAAAATACTTACGCATTTGCGCTGCTTCAAGACATTTCCGCATTTATCGCTTTACAGAGAATGCGTACTT
This sequence comes from Mormyrops boulengeri, assembly GCA_026781065.1. Taxonomy (NCBI): domain Eukaryota; kingdom Metazoa; phylum Chordata; class Actinopteri; order Osteoglossiformes; family Mormyridae; genus Mormyrops; species Mormyrops boulengeri. The sequence goes on from JAODLD010000001.1 coordinate 28,924,060, forward strand.
GCATGCTTGTTATGTGCACCTGTGCGTATCACTCCAAAACAGTGGGATCAGAAATAAATGGACAAAATAACATACATTTATCTAGTTCTTTGTCCTATTGGCATAATATACTGACTATGCTGCAGCAAAATAGTGACGGCCGTCAGGGACATACAGTGATCCCACATAACAAGACGCATAAACACGCACTCAGACACAAGTGCATGTGCTGTGCAGAACATTCAGAAGACAGAGAACACAAATGATTTATTGGGCTGGGCTGGTGGGGATTGTTCACAAGCAGCCTGTAAAATGAACCTGAAGTGGTGAGAAGAAATACGAATGGAATCAGGCTGGGTAATCAAAGTGAAACGGGGTGGTACAAATCAGGCACCATCATAAAATTTGCCGTGAAGTATAATGCTGCGGATGCGCAGATGTGCGAGGTACAAATGGAGCAGGTGGTATGCATCAGTTCAGAAGTGCAACGCGATGATGTCATTGCATGAGCTCAAGTCAAACACTACACGAAAACAATGTGGAAATAGTAATAGAAATATACCGGTTCTGTCTCATCCAGCTATTTTTATACAGATGAATGGAGACGATTCTAAAGATTATGCAAAAATTAATCATGGTCAGTTCAAATAATCCTGATTAGGTGATTATGTAATAATTGTGACAGGCCTAATAGTGCTGGTTTTCAAAATACCATATACCTTGGAATAATGTCTGGACAGTATGAAAAATCTTATATGCAGATACCTCCAACACTCCTCATACAGCTGCTCACCATGACAAGAACAACAACCACGACGACAACAACAACTATTCTTTCTCTACTCTTTCATTGTTTACCACTGACCACTGAAATTCTATGCTGCCACCTACTGGAAACACCCAATAAATTATCCTGCACATGCGTGTTCGATGCACATGCATGTGCAAGAGTTCCGTTAGACATAAAGATCTGGGCTGCACGAGCACCGACCGCAGCCATCGGCATCCAACCCCAGATTACGAGATTTATGTCACGCCCCTCGTCCACAGCCAAAAGCACAGGCGGAAAAGTGAAGTATGAACTGGCCTTCAGAGGTCAGCCCTCAAAAGTCAAACTGGTTGACTTAGTTTCAAATCACTTATTATCTAGGTTCCTAGTGGTCTCTAAACACTTTACCTAGTTGGCGGTAAATTCAACAGATGGCTCAACAAATCCTAGTTTCGACTGATGACTAATTTGCAGAATGTCTTACTCTATAAGCCTGACTGGTCGATGTGGTTCCTATGGTTTAAGGGGCAGGGTCTTTGTTCTAAAGATACGGACATTATGGTTTAGGGAGCAGCAGATAGACAGAGAGCAAACAGCAGAGTGTCACTGAACCTACATGAGGCCACGGACTCCCTTCCGCATTAGCTCCTGGTAGAGCAGAAGTTGGCCTGTCGTCTTCCAGAGATAGCCAACATCTCCAGCGAAGGTCTGGTGGGAGTAGGAAGAGTTCCTTACAAAAAACCTTGAAGAGTTCCTAGCTGTAGGTAAATGTACCTTTTAGTTTAATTGAACATATAGGAATCGACTCTGAGGAACATCCCAGGGATACAAACAACATTAATGTACCCCCAATGGTACAAAAATGTTCCTCATAGTCCATTTCTTTATCTTAAAAGGTACAAGTACCTACAATTAATGCTACAACTGGCAAACCATTGAGGGTACAGCCCCAATGACAAGAAAAGGTACAAACTGGTACTCTTTCTTTTCTGACAGTGTACATCAAAAGCCAGCACAAATTCTAACCCCACCATGTGAGGATGACTGACAATAGCAAAGTCTGGGGCTACACGGTAATATGAACATAAATACTATAAATAACTCAACTGCATGTGGTAAAGATGCTCCTAAAACAAAAGATCTACTGACCCCATTCATCAGAGGAACATCTAGTGAGTCTTTAGTAAAGAGGCCCCTCATGGGCCACCCTCCCAGAGAGAAGCCCACAGCGGTCCCTACCTTAGCGTAGCTGGCATCCAGATCCAGGTCGTAGCGAGGCTGCACTTTTGGGGGGCTCGCTGAGGAAACGGGGATGGCAATGAGGCCACGGAAACGTGCATGCGGCATGTTTAAACCTGCAGCTGCACTATAGCCATCTTTGGAGCAAGAAGAGATTCACTTCCCCAAATCAAAGTTCACCGTATGCAGTAGAAACCTAAACTTAAGCCACAGAGGATCATGGAATTACATACTGTCCCTGACTTACAACCTATGCGACTGAATGTATTACTGCATTCGGGCAGCCATACTCACGGCAGCACTATGTTACCCTGTGCACGCTGCAGCTTACAGTTGCCGCAGAAAACTACTAGACTGTATGGCAACACAACCATCCCAGCCTCATTTTCACACCTAAAAGTCAGCACAATTTACTATTACCAACATACGTCCATTTTGATATTCGACCTGCCTGTTGCAACAGAACCCCTCCGTAAGTCAGGGATAGTCTGTACATCCACAACATGACTCTTCATATAAATGGCTTTTACATACTTTGTATGCTTTAGAGTTTAGGAGGAACTGTCAAATTAAAAAAAAAAACTAACAGCTTGGCTGGGAGCACCACAAAGGCCATAAATCAGCCGTTATAGCCTCGGACATGGTATTTAATCTCACTCACTCCAGTAAATGTACCTGCTGTACAAAGGAGTGGAAACCTAGGCTGACTGGCTGTTGATTAACCAGCGGTGTTGAACGGCGGGGGGCGGGGCTTACGGTCCTCGAAGAGCAGCCCGATGGTGCCCACCAGCTCACGGCTTAGGAGCATGATGGGATTGTCCTGGGTGGTGCCAGGGAAGCTCTGTGCCTGCCGATTCGGGTCTAGCACGAGGTGGCGGCCCTCGTATATCAGCTCCTGGTTGGCATGGGCAATGTTGGTCCTACGGAAGAGCAAGTCCTGGAAATGCGTCGCCCTGTGGACACAGAGAGAACTGCGACGTCAAACTGACGGGAACCCACTGGGAACCATAGTGGGTCACAGACCCCCTTTTGACCGTAATGTGATAGGGAAGGAAGAGGGCCTCCCGAACGCGACCAACTCACGTGTTGTACTCGTGGATGTAGACGTGGTGCAGCGTGGCCTGCTGCAGGCTGAATACATAGACCACCTGTCGGTGCAGGATGTCACTGGTCTCGGCGAAGAACTGGTCGAAGCCCCAGCACTTCTCCTGGTCCGCCTCCAGGATGTTGGCCAGAACAGGGGTGAGAAGGCTCTGCAGGCCCCTGAGTGACAAACAGTGCAAAAACTATGCGTAGGTGAAAAACAGCACAATCGGACGTTTGATTACTGCACTGATGTGCTTAATAGACACAGTTTAACCAGTTATTTTTCTAGCTTTTTATAGTTACTCTTCTAATGGATCTAAAGCAGTGTTTCCCAACCCAGTCTTTGGGGACCCACAGATGGTCCACATTTCTGCTCCCTCCCAGCTCCCTACTAGGTTCCCAAGGACCAGATGGGGAAACACTGATCCAAACCAGGCCATTTTTGTAGCCTACGGAGGTCCTGACAAAATCACATACTTGGACAGACTGCAGGACACAGGCATCTCTGAGCTCCACTCGATCTTGCCATTCTCAAACTTCTGCAGCCCAGAAATCGCACCAGGAGGCTTCTCTGTGATGATCTTGTACCTGGGAGGAAGATAGCAGCCATAGGTTTCACAAAATGAGGTTCTTCACTTAGAAACAGGAAATACAAAATAGGAGAAAAGAAAGCTTCAAAAAAACACGTACTGCAGCAGTGAGGCATAAAATCCACATCTGGCATAACCTGCTGTATTAGAATCAGGATTACACAAGACAGGGCATGTAGAAGGGGCTGATGGGAGAGGAAGTCTAGTCTTACATCACTTCCTTGTTCCTGCGTGGCCCCTCGAATGGCCTGAAGGGTAGGCTGCCTGTGGCGGCATGGTAGAAGGTCACTCCAATGCTCCACAGGTCCACGGTGGCACCATATTTCTTCTGGTGATCCTTCCTGAGTACGGCCCGCTCGTACATGTCCGGGTGCTGGATGACGAGAGGACGACCCGGTCAGGAAGGTTCTGGAGCCATCCACATCTCCGCAGACAATGTGTTTGGGCCATGAAGAGTTAAAGGCTAACATATCACCCAGAAACACCTTAGAACATTTGACCAAGGTTCTCTTGGAAGTTCCTCAAGTTCCCCGACCACTCACCAGGTACTCCTCTGTCCCATAGAGAGAGACAAACTGCTCATCATCATCAAGCTCACGGGCCGCCCCAAAGTCCGTCAGCTTGTAGACGGAGCGACCGTCCTCTCCGATCATCCTCATGATGTTGCCCGGCTTGATGTCACGGTGAACAATGCCATACTCCCGAAGGTGGTTCATACCCGCCACTGAAATGCCAGCACAGAGTTACTGTCTGCAGCCGACGGATCTCCCCAAACACCATGTACCTTCAGCCTCAAAAAGTCCCAAACTTCATCCTACGCTACAGCTGTTACAGTACACATATTCGTCATCTGCTATTCAGTAACATCACTTTAGGCCCGGTACGCCCAATGAAACAAATACATTTCTTGACACAGGCAAGGGCTAAATTCAAAAGTAGATGTTCAGGATGTTCATTATGCTGATTGGTGCTGTGAGCTGGTTATGGCTAATGCTGGTTACAGTCAGGCATAATTGGTGGTTTGGGAACATTTTGGTTTCCCGATCAATTTAGTTCATTATGATTGTTATGATGTAGTCTCATTTTTAAATTTATATTCATTTAACATATTTACTTTTCTGCTTTGAAAATAAGAATCTCTTAAGTGTTGTTATTCAGACACATTGCCTTTGGTTTAGAACCGTCTTTAATTGCATTTGCAATTTTAGTAGTTTTAGTAATCAAAAATTTCAAAACAAGTTCAGTTACCCCTGCTATACCAAAACTGCACCAGATCATGAACCCAAAAACCGAAACCTGAATTTTTCACACCAGGGCATCCTTACTCTACACACATTCATTTCAGGTTCTTACACAGAAGTACACAACCCTTAAGCTGTTTAAGTGCGAAAAACATTTAATAAATTATCACTTTATTAGTATAGCCAGCAGAAGGGTGTTACTGTGGCAGGGGGAAGTGTGACACACTCACCCACGTCATGCAGGACGATGAGGAACTCGTCTTCTGGGAGGCCGTACGCGTTGGACGACTCCTCCAACACGGTGTACAGGCTGCCACACGGACAGTACTCCATGACCAGTACCTTGTGGCGCGTGTTGGTCTAAAAGGTACACACGCATTACCCTCTTGGGTGACCGTCATTTCACGGTGCCAGGGGAACGGTGACTGTCACCTTTACATTATGTTTTGTGATTCAAATGGCACTCAAGTGACAGACCATTTTAATCTATTTATATAAACCTGGATATTTTACTTGAGAAGAACTTAATTTTACAATCTACTAGGATTGTCAAAGAAATCAATACTCAGACACTAATCAATACTAAAAATGACTACTGGATTAGATACTCATTTGCAACGGTATCGATACCAGTAGTGCCATCTTCGCCTCCTCCAGTTGACGCATAGCTTCACACAGCCCCTACCCTGAACACATGAACACTAGCTGACATTAACAACACTGAGCTGGCTGAACGTGGCAAGCACTGCAGCTGAAGGGACTTCGCAACCAGTTTTAGTCAAGAATGAAAAAAGCAAAAGTGCATTTTGGAAGTATTTTGCATATGAGGCGAACGGCCAGGGAAAAGCTAAGGATGTCAGGAAGCTTATATGCAAACAGCGTTATAAAGTGGGGGCGACAAAGTCGAGCAGCAAAGCAAGCTTGGCGAAGCATCTTATAGACCGACACCCCAGTCTTTATAAGAAATTTCAGTAAAGCTCCCGTTTCAACAACCATGAAGTATTAAACACTTATCATGAATGTTAACTTGGCCGGTGCACACGTTAACATTAGCTGTTTAATTATTACCAAATTGGCCAATAGCTACATGTTTTCATTAAGGTAGCGACTATGGCTAATTACAAAACAATAATGTTAATATAGGAGCTAGGCAGCGAAGGTTATCACTCTTGCCCATCTGTAACGTTAAGAGACGGTGCTTATTTAACAGGATAGCACAATTATTTGTTATGTTTTTCTTAAAGTCCCAGATCGTAGCTGAGAAAAGTTGAACAAGCAACTAGACAGAAACAGTACACATTGTATCAAAAATAGGATTGAGTATTGAGAATTTTTCTAGGTATCAGTATAGAGTTTGAAATTGTAGTATTGTGACAACCCTACAGTCTACCACTGAAAAATCTGCACTGTGATGTCATGAAACAGGACACGACTGAAAAGCTCCAAATCCTCCTGCAAGCCTCTACGTTTGTTCTCAAGATCTTCTGAGCCATCATTGGCAGTTAAATGAATACTCTCACCACTGTGTACCTAAGAGAGACACATTTCACCAGCAGCCATAAAAAGTTACTTTTACTTGTGCCTATAGCACCTTGAAAAGGCCAAGTCTGTCACTCTGGAGCTAATCAAATAAAACAGGAACATTCAATGCAGGGGGGGATCACATGGATCAGCAGATGAGCTAAGGGCCCACCTCCTCTTCTACAGCAAACAGCTTGACGATGTTCTTGTGGTTGAGCTTCTTCAGCACCTCAAACTCCCTCATCTGCACGTCCAGGGGGCGTAGGAAGCTCAGGTTGTTGAAAACCTTGACGGCATACAGGTCTCCTGTTTTCTAGACAAAGACATCACATCACATCACATATGAGGAAGAAAACTTGCATGCAAGTCTTAACTGCTTATCGTCATGCTCATTCAACAGCTCACTTTCTTTGCGATGTAAATGATCCACATAGTTTCAGCCTCCAAGAGGTGAAAATGGTGCTGAACATCGATCATCCATACCTGGGCCTCAGCCAAGGACACTTAGACAGCTCACCACAGTCACACATCCTGTTGTTTAATCACTTGTAAATGAAATATATCTGTTTCACCCATCTCCTCACCAAAAGAGGTATATCTTCCACATTTGCATGAGAATAAACCTCTAAAACCAACGAGTCAAAACACAGACACAGCTATGGGGATGAAAAGCGATGATCAGGGTGAACGAGGAAAGCTGTAGGGGATCTCAGCACACATCAACATTCATGTGATGCTAGGACGTCTGGCACGGTTAAAAAGGCATCAGCACCCACATAGGATGGACCTATTTTCACGGTAACTACGGGGAGTCAGGAAACCGAAGTGATCGTGTTGGTATGTTTTACCTCAAGCTGTTGAAAAAAAATGGTACTCATGCAGAAGCTCAACAATGACAAAGTTACGAGATGCTTCACGTGGTTTCCCGAAGTCAGAGAGACAAAGAGAGGCACCAAAGGCACAAACTAAAACCTGCACCCTACTACTCATATTTATAGCTACTCTGAGACATCTTATTCCACTGCCAAGACAATAAACCTGTTTTTCTGCAATGCAGCACAGCGTAACCTTTCAGGCAAAGTAGGCCGGTAATGTGCGACAGACCGTTTCGCTTCGCTCACATGTCTAGCAGTGCAGACAGACCAGTTCAAGGATATGTGATAGGGAGACCGGTCCACACCTTAAGTAGGCTAAGAGCTGCACTTCACAACGGAGGGAAACACACCGAATCGCCATCGCAGTAACACTGAATGCCTATGAGACACATAGCAAACACACCACTACGCAGATGAGTGAAACTGAAACTATGCCGCCTTTAAAAAACACACAGTGAGCTAACCTACTTTGACTTGCATACAGCATGGATATCCTCAAAAACCAATCCCAAAATGAAATGGAAATAGTCCTTCGAGACACTACTCAGGCCTGACTAATCGATCTTAGCATAAGGAGCAGGACTGGGTGTTCCTTATCCATACATGTCCAGCTTCTGTATCATTACAGGAACTTTTCAACCACACCAGGTACTGTACTTTTGCTACTTCAGGAAAATTTTGATTATTTTTCCCACTAGAGTAAATACTGGTACTAGCACTGAATGACGTCACAGCGCAAGACAGGGTATTTTGTAGTGAATTTGAAATATACCAACATTGCATGTTATGCACATGCAATGCATACATCGCTAGTCAGTTGGATTAAGATCAAGCTTTTTCTTACTTTCAGTTCTATACGAATAATACAGCACAGTGAATTTAACATTTTTACTACCATTGAGAACAACTTCAGCAAGCTTTACTCAATTTTAATTCCTTTTATAAATAGTCTAATATAGGTTTAAAAATCAGTTTAAAATTTACCTCCACTGCTTTTGCATGAACGCAGGATATGCTCCCTGTGACAATCACTTTCATCCTAGCTGTTTAAATCACTCCTAGACAGGTTTGTGAAAAAATTATGCTGAACTCATTTTTTGCTTTATAGTTACCCCAGTATTTATTTCAACCTAATCACACTGAGATATTTGGAAATTTTCCAATACTGTGCTGTCCTAGGATATTACACAAAATACTTAAAAAAAATAAAATAAAATAAAAAAATTCCTGTGATGCCATCCTGAACTTGTATCTGTTCTTCCGACCAGATCACAATTTAACCTTGGGTCTCTTCATTGGTCCTTACATCCATTATTACTAAATTGTTTTTTTGTTTGACTTCGTTTGTTGTTGTTTTCTGAGCGTGTAACTATTTTTCAAGGCAGCGGTTGTATTGTGTTTAGAGGCAGGCTATTTGCATAACCAACTGGCAAAAAAAGCATTTGCAAGTTCCACCCCAAAGTACTGAAGTACCAAAAAGTACCCCGGCTGGTTTGATACCTTAGGTACTGGAACTTTTGGGGAAAATACCGAAAGTACTGTACCAAAAGTATGATACCTGGTGCGGTGGAAAAGCGCCCTATAAGACATATGTTCACTCATGTTTATATTTAAATGTGTCACTAGAACAAAATCAGCTTAATTGCTTCGCTCCAGAGTACAACAGAAGGACCACTTCTGGGACTTGAACCAACAGCCATCAAGTTACATGCCTGTTTACTTAACCACGGTACTACCTGCTGGCCTTTGCACCTGGCCAACCTCCTTATAAATTCCACAAAACACAAGTTTAAAGGTCCTATACAACCCATAAAGAACACTAGAATAAACATCGACGAAATAAGAACAAAATCATATCAAATGCCCTAAATAATACAGAACGACTCACAACCCAGGTTCTGTAATGACTGTAAAACGTCATATCCAGACAAGATCTTCTCTAGCAAATCATGTGCTGGTGAATGGGCGGCTTGTGAAATGAAGGTGGCTTTTCGGTACAGACTCCCACTGACCTTATGCCTCCCCCGGTACACGTTGGCAGTCGCTCCCTGGCCCAGCAGGTCCGAGATGAGCCACAGGTAGTTGTTCGTGCTCTGCATGATTGCTTTACCTGCACCTGCCAGCGACCAACATGCAGTGTTCACTGTTTTTGCTGAGTTTTATGAGTCGCTGGCCAGTGAGAACTCAGCCTTATTATGAAAGAAAGAAAGAAAGAAAGAAAGAAAGAAAAGAACATTTTTGTGTATACTGAAATAGTAGGTCCACATGTTAAAGACAAACAAGGACAAAATGTCAAACAGAACCACTCCATTCACTGCTGTAAATATCCACTTTAACTCAAACACCAGCGTGTATTGTTATAATAAAAATTCAACGCTCAGCTAGCACTTCTCCACATATATAGGCATGTCATGCACATGTTTAATGGATATAGGAAGACATTGCTCCTTCTAATTCTACAACTTACCCCAAGCCTGTTACATCAGTAAAATACTGGATGCTAGGTCTCCTACGGGGACCGTCAGGTGGCTACATGCCTTACAGTAACCTGGTACATTAGAACCCTAGGCTCAGACGCGAGGCTACTTTTACATCAGTGACGGTGGGCGACTGTGGACGCTCATCACGTCCTGGGAAATTCCCGCAGCAGGACCCGCGCCAGCGCCTGATCCCGATTAAGCGCGGGGGTACAAGCACGAGGGACTTAAAAAGGTCGCCAGCAGAGACGGGCAGAAGCGACTCCAGATGGCAATGTACATTTCACACCCCTATTAGATGGAGGAGACGCATCTTGCGCTGCCTCTAAGTAATCTCTGATTTTCGGCTGCCTGCCGGTAGGAAACAGATAAATAATGATATTACACCTGCCAGAGTGATCGGGTAAATCGGCAGCGCCTCTTCCAGGGTAGGTTATTCAGAGTGTAGAAATCGAAACGGAATATTACAGTGGAAGAATGCGGAGCTAATGTCCATACAGTCATCATACATTACCGCCACACCAAGCCGGGCACACTAGCTCGCTAATATATCAGCAGTCATAAGTGATTCGTGCCAAATATTTGTACAATAAGCTGATTAGCAATGTAGTTTTATGATGTTTATACCCTTACCCGAAAGTGCCCAAAGCTGACCCTCTTCCCTTTCCTGCTATGACATCATGTGGTCATGGGGCCACACACGTGACCGGAAAGGCATCAACGGAACGGCGACACAATTTCTACCGTAATCCATAGAATATAGAGGTGGAAACCCCCGAAGAGATGATTGAGGGTAGAATGGCGCCGAATGCGGAAACTGATAATATGATATTCTTAAAATAATAATTATTTTAATGCTATATCACTGATTTCAATTCGAAATACTGTATAGTAATCTTAAAATCCCATGTTACATAAACTAAACGAACACTTCAATATTATGCTACACCGTATATATTATACTACATTTCTACATATACTACATACAATACTACATGTATTTTCATTCTGTACTGCCGGCGGTTACCGTATATTCGTTTTCCAAGGCTGTAAACACGTTTAGTCCAACGATAATATTAACAATATATGGTTATATGTCACTGTTATGCACACTTCGAAAAATTGTAGAAAAATATACATATATATATTATATAAAAATATACATTTATACATATATAAAAATATTTGCCAAGTGATATCTGATTACTAAGGATTTTCTACAAAGGCGTATTAGGGCCGTTGTAGAAAAAAAATAGCTACAGGAATAGGGTAAAATTCCGAGAAAAAAGCTCCAGAATTTCCTCAATTAAAGTCGTAAATTTATGAGAAAAAACTCGGATATTCTCTGAGATTGTAAGTAGTACATTTACGAGAAAAACACTCGGAAAAAATAGTTTTATTTTTTTTTGTCAAGGAACCACATCATTTCACAACCTCATCACGCCGCGGAGACACTTAATTAGGAGAAGCCATGTAGGGCAAAATGTGTACTTCACTTGCACATATATACAAACCGGTATTAAGCACTTGCATAATGTCATGCACAAACATGCATAATGTCATGCATATACATATATAGGGGTACACACATACACGTATATATGTGTCAGTATGAGTATCTGTACTTAACTATTTTTGTGAGAGAGAGCGAGAGACTAAAACCAGGCGGCAACTGGGGGGGAAAGATATAGTGATTGCAGTGGAAGAAAGAAGCTTGAAAAAAGTAGCTCGACGAAATGTCCAATAAAACTGGTGCGAGTGTTAGAGGAGTCTTTCCCGACAGTATTCAACCTGTCATTGAGGCTTAACTATGGAGTGAGATCAGCGTCAAATATACGAGAGCGCAGATGCCACTTCCAGCCTGAGCTGCGTGCGAGAGACTGTTCAGCACAGCCGGACTGATATTCACACCATTCACATCATGCAAAGGGCATGCGTTGATTCCAAGAACTTTGAAAATCAGCTTCTTTTGAAAGCTGAAAACAAATCACAGAGGGTTCTGGTAGTCCTATGGTGTGTGCCTGAGTTCTTCTGGCTTACACAAACACCTAATATATTTGTATCCAAATAAAGTTTTTTGAACACCATGCACATGGAGTTTGTAATCCCTCAATCTGTTACAGTACTACAATATTTTTTGCATGATGTATTTAGGAAAAAGGCAGTCATCATGTATAATGATGGTAATGGCCAATGGAGCTCTAAGTAGCTCTAAGTAGTTATGTGGCTTTATTTTTCTCTGCTTGCGTTCTACGTAACGCTTGGACATGGAGTCCAGTCAGCTTTCCCCTAAAATGTTGGTTTTGTCCTTTGCAAGAGTATTTTATACTTTAAGTATGTTTTAGGGCCTGTACTTTTCACTTTAACTTGAGTAAAAAGTGAAGTCAATACTTCAACTTTTACTAGAGTATCTTTAAAAACATATAGGCCTATCTATACTTTTACTTGAGTGAAGAATGCATGTACTTCTGACGCCTCTGTGTATATGAATATATATATATATATATATATGTGTGTGTGTGTGTGTCAGTATGTATATGAGTACAAGAATGCATAGTGTCAGTATCCATGTATGAGTGTGAGAATGTACATATGTGAGTGCTTAGTACGTATGTATGTGTGTGCAAAAGTAAGTTATGTATAGAATAGTTACAATTTATTGCACAATTGCCTTGTTCTGCCTTCTTTCGCCATCTTGGCGCAGACATAGTAATGGAATACTCTGCATACATGAATCAGGTACAGCCAGATGTAAGCAAAAAATATAACGAGAAAACTTATTTTATGTCACCCATACACATTGAAAGTGAAAGACTTGTGAAATGATTGTGAACAGGTGTTCTAACATTTCATCTTACCTATCGAAACATCCTACCATTGGGTACTGTGCATGCACACAACAAAATCACACCCCTTCTCTTGTGCTTGTCCTCCTATCGTGTCATATGTACTAGCCTATGTGTTAATCTGCACTTTACCCCTGTAATTGTGTACATACAGCCCCTCTGTGTGTCTTATGTTGCACCGTGGAATGGGGGGGACCAGCGTCTTGCATCACTGTATACTTGTGTATTGCTGGCATGACAGTTAAGTCCCACTTGATTTGACTGGACTTACCATCGGTGATTTGTAGTGTGGTGGGGGGCAGACTGAGGCATCGCTGGGGTGAGGAATAAAGATGTGGGGAGACAACATTGACTCAAAGTTGTTCTTTATATCAGTACTTACAAAAACCGCACAATAAGCAACAACACAGAGGGAATGAGTGGCAGAGAAACACGGGAAGTTACACTAAAGACAGTAAGTCACACACATGGTAGGTAAGTACACAATGGCTAAGACACTCGAGGATCAGGCCAGGACCAAGTACAATCACAGTTAAGTGCACAAATGACAACCGGATACACAGTAACAAATACAAACAGTGGCTATATACAAGACATACACAGGGCATTAAACACGCGCTTGCGAGGCATGCCGGGACATGCAGATGCTGCCAGCACTACACTGCCCCCTCCTCAATGCTCAGCTGTCCCAGCAACCACCACCCCCAGTCGCCACCTCAGCCTTGGAACAAGTCCCAAAGGTCAGGTGGCAGCCGCCAGCGTATCTCCAGTGAAGGGGGCTGGGGGTCAGCTCCCGGGCTCGTGAGCACTGGTGGAGCTGGCATAGCAGGTCCATTGCCCTTACGTGGCTTAGAGAGGACTTGCTGCCACTCCCGCTCCCTGGATTGGGTGGCCCTGAACTGCTGCTCCCCGCAGGCCGTATCCTCGATCAGCTGGGCCCACGGGTCGCGCACATGTTCTCAAGACCACGGCACGTGCTGACATTCATTTCAAAAAGAATATTAGCGTGTCAGTTTCTAATATATTTTTTTATTGTTTTACTCTGTTTTTCTCATTTTTAAAGTCATTGCAACTTGGAAAAATTAAAACATAAGTTATCCCATATGAGCTTTGGGATCTTTGTCGACAGTGTCGAGGCCATCAGCAAGGCCTTTGAGGCAGCCCTGAAGCATGGGAATCTGGTACTGGGGTTTTGTGTTTAATGGGGAATAAGGAATGAAACTCTTGCGCCAAACAAAATGTTCACCAATTGATGCAAAAATCTTGCTCCTCTCCCAGACATTGGAGGTGAATGGACAGTGCTTTGAGAACATCCCTCTGTCCAAAGCCCCAGAAATCCTGGGAAACAATATGCACTTGACTGTCTTGGTGGAAACAGACCTGTTAGGTATATTTTTGGGCATGACACACTATCATGTTTTGATGAATCAATGTCCTACATGAAATCGCCCAGCACTTGAAGTTACTCCTGCAGTTGCGGATACTGTAACATCAATGACTAGGACACATAAATAGAATTTTTATGCTTTTGAAGATGCATTTTCCGGTTATTTTATCTTTGTTTATGCTTTCTCACAAAGAGAATCCTCTTGTCGCAGCACATGGCTTTGAAGCTCTAGTTCAAACCCATGTTTAGAAGGATCAGGAAGGCATCATTCATGGGATTGTGGCAACACACATGCCCTAAGAAGGTCTTTGTAATGGTGACAGAAGCCTTTCATCACAGAAATACTTGCACCCCTGCCATACTTGCAGATGTCTTCAAGCAGCGGGTTCAGGTCCATTAGTGTAGCAACTGGAGGGGTAGAGTGTCTGCTTGCATGCATACGTTTGGTAAGTGGGGTGGTGTCACAACTGATGCGTCTGTCAATGGCCTTCCTTTTGGGAGCAGCAGTGGTCAATTTCAAACTCCACTTGGGAAGATATCTTGTTTGTTGTGCTTGATATCACCCAGTATGCTGCCACCTGTCACCGCCAGCAAATCCCCAACATGAGTGCCTGATTCTGCAAGGCCAGCCATTCACGTAGAGTGCGCACACTCGATATTTCCACTTGGTGACAAAATGACCCATGGCTTCAAGGGGGTTCATTAAGTTGCTGAGTGCCCATTACCTAGAAATAATACAGACACAAGACAGAGTGAGTCATTTAACCTGATGTGTTCCACCAAAGTATGAATTGCCTTGTAGACACTGAATTGTTTTAAAATATTGGTAATAAAGATAACACCACATCACATAGTATGTAGTGAGAATCAAACATAACGTTACCTTGGATCTGTCGATGGAGTTGTCGCAGCCAGCCGGTTTGTGTAATTGCAGGTCGTGCACCCAGCCGTTTGTAAGCTGGTTGCCGGATTCCAGATACTTAAAAAATTTTAACTGTTGGCAAGTATACCTGCTTACTCCAAACAAAAGGTAACCACCGATATCCACAACGGTAACTGGAGGCAATGCGTTTAGATCCGAGCTCCAAGCGTGACTGGGCAGCTCGTATGGGTCTAGGTGGTTAACAAGACATATTTTCTCCTCATAGCGAGTTCTCGCTTCATTCGTAAGCTTTTCTCGGCATGCGCATTTAACTCGATCCCGTCCTTTTAGCATACTTAAGATAAATGTTGATTATTACTAGCGAAAAACAAAACGAGGACCGCGAGATTACAAGTACTTAAACCGCCGTGTCTCGCTGTATGAAATGCTTCACCCCCCACGTACACGTGATGACGTCACGCACCCGTGGCGAGGTGGGGGCGGGGTTTCGGGGAGGGAGTAGGGGAAGAAGGTCTGAGGATAGTGTTTTCTGTCTCTAGATTGAGTAATGACTGAATATTACGGGGAATGTTACTTTACGAATGAGGCTGCAGTTTGTGCGTCATTTTGACGAGCTGCGCAGTCACGGACTGAGAGAATCCTGATAGTAGTTTGTTACACAAAATTCCCAGGGTTGCCAACTTTGGTCAGCTGGCTAGAGTGAGATTTTCAATTCGAGATAAGTCTGCATACACATGCACATGCATTTACATGTTTTATTACCTGTACGGTTTGCACACTACTACTAATTAAACGCGTTTAATTCTGGGTTTTAATGGAATAATATAGATTTGCCGTATGATTTCTTGCGTGTCACGCCAGATGCGTGAGAGTTGGCAGCTCTGAATTCCTCTGGCCTTCGTGGGAGTTGGTGGCGAGTCCGGATTATCAGCGGAGCGGAGTGGAGGGCGTTGCAGTACTCATCTCACTAATACTTTAGGCATACTTCTAATTTGTTTACCGAATTGTGGGCGTAAGTAAATGTCCGTATAATACCGAAAAGTGTGTGCTCAGAGTAATGTTCTTGCACAACCCCATTTCCCCCAAATAATGACCCTGTTCTTCACCCAGGTCTACATCATTCTCTCCATTGTCCCGACCCGGAAACCATTCCGCATCCTGCTTTGAGTGTTTTGCTAACTGCATACAGTTATAACAGCTAGCTCACTATACTAGCAAAGTATGTTAAAAAGCAGTTCCTGGTAGATGGAACATCTATGAAAGAAAACGAGTTTGTTGATTCCACACAACACGAAACTCCTTATGTAACAGGATACTTTGAGCACCATCACTGGTAGGCAGCCATTAGAAACCAAGAACCTTGAATGGTTGATAAAATATAAAAGATATTTTATACCTGGTTGAACATTGATAGCATGCAGACTTGCAGAGCTCTTCAAGAATTCAGCAATAGATCCATAGTTCATACCAATGTGTGTAATCAAGTGCTTCTCACAAAACTCAGTCAAAAATAGTCAAAAATATCAAATAATTTGCTAAATATTTACAATAATACAAGTTCTTATTTTGCAAGGATTAAACATTTCAAAATGGAACGGCAGGTAGTAAATATGGGCTTTCAATTTATTCACATAAATTAGTTTTGAACTTAAACAGTTTCACCAGCAATTTAATTGGTGTTCCAGACTTGGGGGGGGGGGGGGGTGATCACTGAAAATTCAAGGTGAGTGAGAGGGCAGAGAAGTTAACAAAGGGGGTGAGACAGGTGTGGGTGCTAACTGTTATTTACCGGTTGGCCTCACCCAATGAGATGCGACAATAACCTTTATTTTATTTTGGTTTTTAAAATGTTTGAAGTTTTCTTATTTAGCTGTATTTCCTTATGTTTTCATTATAGAATAGTTGCAACCAAGTTGAACATTTAGCCAGAGCTTTGTTACTTTTCTCAACTCTTCCCGGCAGAAGTATATTCAAAAATGATAAAATGTTTTTTCTAGATGCAAATGGAATGTTAATTCCATTCATCACACCTCTAATATTTTCACCCAGCTCTAAATATTGGTATTATTTACGTGAGACTGTTGGCCTGGTCACATGGCTTTCAATTAATATCAAAATATAATGTGAACTAACAGAAACAGAAGAGTATATCCTTGTGTATGAACTCTTAGTCTTATATTTGGGAATACTGGAGCAAATTATTAAATTTATCTGAAAGTAATAATACCTTAATCACATAACTAAAATATGTGCTTTTCTGCCACCTACTGGAGAGGAGTGTTATCGTATTGAGTTTATAGTTGTTCAAAAGATATATGCATAAGTTGAAATATTCCACAGTGCGAATCAAAATCTTTATCCCAAAATTTTCACCCCGATCTTAACAGAATTTTGCAAAAATAATTTTGGGAAATAATTGGCCGTGGTTGGGCTAAATTTATGCACACCCTCAGTTATAACGATGTTGATGGGGGTGTGCCTCAGCGGCTTAGCACTCTATGCCCATGACTTGAAGGTCACCATTTCACATCCTGTAGCTGAGAGTGATTTGGGCCCTTGAGCGAGGCCCTTAATTCCATTTGATCCAGGAATGGGTTTGCCTGCTTTCTCAATTGTCACTTTGTATAAAAGCATCTGCTAAATCAATAAATTAAGTATACAAGCATGAAATGAGTGGATCTAGAATTAAATTTTAAAGTTGGTGCCCTTGCTGAATGTATCATTCATTGTCAACTTGGACCACAGTCTGCTGCTACTGGACTCTGAAAGACCAAAGTGAATGGGCTTCCCCTGCTGCTGGATAAATGTCCTGGCTTTTGTTGCATTGTATTCCTGCCTCATTTGCTACTATCTGTTTATGCTAAAGCAAGTGGCCAGCATAATAATGTCCAATAAACAGAATCGGACAGATTTGGTTCATTACCAAAAGTGAGAAAGCGTGCTAGTCCAACGGAACCAACCAATCTGTGTATAAAGTTAGAGGGGGGGGGGGGGGGGGGGGGGGGGGGGGGGGGGGGGGGGGGGGGGGGGGGGGGGGGGGGGGGGGGG
>JAODLD010000001.1:28949496-28984799 GCA_026781065.1 Mormyrops boulengeri
TTTTTTTTTTTTTTTTTTTTTTTTTTTTTTTTTTTTTTTTTTTTTTTTTTCTTTTTTTTTTTTTTTTTTTTTTTTTTGTGGGGGGGGGGGGGGGGGGCCGAGGTAGATTAGTATGTTGAAAAGCGGTGATTTGTTTCCAGCAGCAGAAAGTGCTCTCATTTGAGGATGTAAGGGTTACGCTTTATAATCTGTAATGGGGATCATATGAGTAGGGTAGTCATGTTCTGTGCATGAATGCCTGTTTGTAGATTGTGGTGTCACTGTACACAGAATGATGAGGGAAAATGAACAAAAATCTAAAATTCAAAGATTATCCAAATGTGCTACACCATATTTCCAGTTTTTTGTTAAATATTTGCTTTTACTTTACAATAGTTCATTCTTTAGGCATCTCTGATACTTCTGTGAATCCTGTTTGACTCCTTTTAGGAAGAGAGAGTGAACCCTTCATGTTCTTCTGTGGAGTGATTCAATTCCAGAAGGGTTAAGGACTGCATCTGTGTTTATCCAGATGCTGTTAACAGAGGATGTCCTTGTGACCGCGACCCTTATGTGAAAGTTCTTTTGGCAAGGCTTCCTGCATTCTGCTGGAATATTTTTGGATTTTCTCAGCAAAGCTTCTTTTAATGATATCGTGCTGAAACTTAACTCTGTTCTGTATTAGCAGCACTGATCGACTGGTCGAAAAGAGCCCTATTCCTTACCAGAGATGTATTTCAAAGCATTTTTACCTGAGTCTTCTACACTGAGTTTGATCCTGGAAGCTAACTGCTTCACAGCTGCCATGTGACTTGGCAGGTGCAAACCAGTGTTTGGTAATACGGGCAGTCCTTGGGTTAAGAAAATTTGACTTACAGACATCTCGTACTTACGAGCGGACTGCCATAAAGACTATTAAATTAAAAATTCAGTGG
The DNA here is from genome assembly GCA_026781065.1 of Mormyrops boulengeri. NCBI lineage: Eukaryota > Metazoa > Chordata > Actinopteri > Osteoglossiformes > Mormyridae > Mormyrops > Mormyrops boulengeri. The sequence goes on from JAODLD010000001.1 coordinate 28,950,411, forward strand.
TTCATAAGAATGATTGCATGTTCACTTTGTGATGCTCATGAAAACATTGCACAGCTTCAGCATTCATCGGCTTCATGAACAATACAGTGCTGAGTGTAGTTACTTTTATTCTTACTGTATAATATAATAATAATTATTATGTATAATATTATTCTTTTTCTGACTTGCCTACAAATTTGACTTAAAGACAGACTTAGGGAACGGAACTCGTTCATGACCTGGGGACTGCCTATATACTATAAAGGAAACCACTAGGTGCATGTTAATCTACTATAAATATACCAGAATGAATTGGAATTACATTTTGGCACATATGATGGACCGGCATCCTGTCCAGGGTATACCCATACCTGTGATAGGCTCCAGGCCCCAAGTGATTCTGACCAGGATAAGCGGCTGTAAGTTGGATGGGTGAATGAATGGATTTTGACACATATACTTTTGTCAGTGTGGTAAGGTAATCTGGTAACTTTTATTTTTATCATAGATACTTCTTGCATATAGCAAAATTTTGAGAACTGTGTGTGCATGTATTGTAAAGTTTTCCTTTTAAATGAACATCCTCATCCCTGATAACACTCCACGCATCTTTCTATGAATGTTTGCAGGGGGCTGGAAAACTTCTATATAAAGTTAGGTTTAAGGCCTCCTGGGCCCAAGACTGAGTGGAAAACTGGACAGGTTTTGTGAATTTATCCAGTAGAAGTGCCCGCCGTTACGGTCTAGGGTCGGGACATAAGCAGCGAAGATCGAGAACGGGGGGGAAGAGGGGGAAGGGAGGATAAGTGTGCGAAGAATAAAGAATTGGAAGTGAACTACCTACACGCGTATCGATGAACACTTCCCTAACCCGAAAGAAAAATAAAACAATTACTAATTACAATTACTAATCTAACCCTTTCTAACCACAAAACAGGAACAAAACGTCGTACACGCAGAAAACAATGGCAGTCACTCCCTACAACCCTTACACATATAGATATATATACAGTATTTACAGAGGGCAACCAAATCCAATCCGTATACCTAAGAATAGTCGATAACCAGACAGTATTCAAAACACGGGTATTTGCAATAATAACCAAAACTGAATCGAAATCCAGAAGTGCAAGAGTCGAGAGCTAAGAAAACAGGTCGTAACAGTAAGTCAGAAAGTAAGCAAAAGCAAAGACAGACATCAGGAGCAAAAAGCTATCAGATGGGGTGGTGAGGCCTCTTTTATAGTCCATGACTGAGAGGCGGGAAATGGGACCGAGGCGACGACAATCAGTTCATCCAGCTTGGGCACGGCTTTCATGGTGAGAAGTAGAAAACGGAACCGGATCAGCAGACTTGCGGAACGGGATCTGAAAGGGAAAAATGAATACGTGCACATACACATGCGTACGTAACACCGCCTCACACTTAATCTTGTTGTGAATGACCTGCCTTTGATTTAGGGAGCTCAGGTTCTGAGGCTATGAAACCATGGCTTTGGTAAGATTCAGTAGCAGCTGGTGGCAAAAAACTTAATACGTAAGTAATATATTTTACAGTACTATAATAGTGATTTTTTCCAAAGAAGAGAGGAACTGACAATGACAATAACATTTTAGTAATGACTTATTTCAGAGTTAATCATTTCATAATTTAATCTCAAATATAGAGGAGATACCACCTCTTCTACCCTAATGGACCCGCTGCCTCTGGTGAGATTAAACAGTTCCATCTTTACTCCATCCCATCCAGGATGTACCCTGCTTTGTACCTTGTGTTTCTGGTGTAAGCTCCAGGTTTGCCGTGGGTAATTGGTCATAGAGAATGGATGGATGGATGGATGGATGGATGGATGGGGGAAGTTTATCTTTAAGATTACTAGGAATGTGAGCTGGTGCTGAATGAAATGAGGGACATGATACAAATGAAATGACAAGAACATAAAGGTATCTAGTTTTTAATAGTCCTTTCTGTTAGCAGTTGCTTTCATATGTAAATTGATTCCATTTATAAACACAGATACTCTGAGGAGTGAAAGGCTTTCTAGATTCAGAACAAAATTGGTAACTTGAGAGGTGGCCACCAACAGGGGTGACTTGATTTTGAAAAGTCAAGGTTAGTAAGTAAAACATTAAACATTTATGCTCATTGGTAAAGTAACTTGCTGGAAATGAGTAATGTCACAAAATGAGTGCAACGGCTTTAACTTTGTGCTGAGCTGTTGTTATGGAAATTGTTTTTTAATTCAATTCCAGTATGATGTGAAAGGTGACCTGTGTGGGAAGGTCTACTAGGCCCAGAGACAGAAGCATGTGTCTCAAGGAAGTTCAGAAAGATATTCCGGATTTATTTATGGATGTTTCCCCCTTTAAGGGTGATGAAAAAGGGGGGTTTCGGTGGCAGAGCAAATGGAGGAATGGAGGAAGTAAAAACCTCGGCAGAGCAGCCAAAAATGAGAGAAAGGCATCGGTAATAGAGCAGTAGGGACACGACGCTCTGAACACTGTGCGATCAGAAGGGGAAATTGGGGCTGAACTTCCTGTCCAGGGTCACTGGGATTGGAAAATGAGAAACATTCATGTTCTCTAGGACAGCAAGAATGAGGTGAGGTAAACAAAAAGAAACACAAAAAAGAGCAAAGTATACAAATCCTAAATATATCCTGACACACTTTCCTGGGATATACGAATAGTGACCCCCGTCCCAGTGTTAACCAAACATATCAGCTTAGCATCAATTTGTTTGATCCTGTGGATGTAGCTCCTTCTTTTAATCTGTAGCTCTGATGTTTCCAGAGTTTGGTTCTGTACTCTTGGGATCTCCCACAGCGCACAATCATTGTCTGATTTTCTTGCAAATTGTTACTTTGAAAGCAGTTACATCTTTGGAAACAGACGACACTTACAGATGAGGTGGGAATTAAAACAAAAACTGAAACTAAATGAAAACTAAAAATAATGCTATTGAAAGTAACTGAAATGGATTTAAATAAATGTTGGATACTTTGTTATGGTTTTTTAATGAAGTGTATTACGGGGATGCCTGGTGGAGCAGGTGTGTGGAGTTTGCATGTTTTCCCCATGTGGGACTTCTTCCGGTTACTCTGGTTTCCCCCCACAGCCGAAAAACATGCTAAGTTGAATCGGACTTACCAAATAGTCCATAGTTATTGCTCTATCCTGGCTTATTTCCTGCCTTGCGCCTGTTGTTTCTGGGATAGGCTCCACAAGTGGAAATGGAAGGTGAAAATGGATAGTAGTAAATTATAAAAAGCTATATATACTGTAGCACTCCATGGAAAGGCTTCCATGATATCCCATAAGACAGCAAAGTCCTAAATCATAAAAAATGGTTTATGCTTGCTGACACTTAATATGCCGTGGCCACATCAATTGATTTATGTTTATTTATGTAATTGATTTATGTAATTGTTATAAAATTAAATTAGAAACATAATAATAATGAAACGGCAGCCATCATATTCAATATCAAATCAAGAATTATGTTAAGACTTAAACAGCTACGTAGTTTTTAATGTAACTCTAAACTTGTGTTCCAAATAATATAGTTGTAACAGTGACATTGAGCTTTATGTATTTTGCTAACTATGTATCTTCCATATTCATTTCAATAAAGCGTTCACTTCAGTCAGTGACACTCTGACTGTCAAATTAAGGAGGGAATACAGCCAAGAGGCCAAGAGGGTAAGAAGTCTGTTTTTTGTGGAGCAGGTAGGTCAGCAACAATGGCTCTGAACACGCCATCCCGTTTCTTAGCAGCTGTTTGTTATTCCTGTGCGGATTCCCATTTACGTAATGGCCGTCCTGAAGCAGTCTTCCCTACCCCCTTTTCATTTTAGTTCAGTCCACTCACAGTCATTCACAACGTGAATCTGCTTGCTTAACCTTCTACCGACACCTTGCAAGAAAACATGCTGCTCGATATCACCTGGTCAATACGTCACTCCTGCAGCACTCTGATTACAGACGATTAGTAAGGTGCCAGATCTGCCATTTTTCCTGGGGTGTGAGTTTAAGTCCATTCATCCTCCATGCATTTATGCTGGTCAGGGTTGCCTAGGCATGAGGATGAGGGTCACCCTGGATGGGATGTTAGTCCATGGCTGAGCATACGCATATAGTGGGGAATTACGAGGGGCCGGTCAGCCTGGCTTTTGGTCTGCAGGAGGAAACGGGGAGATCACGCACAGGGAACACTGCTATCCAGTCAGCCGTGGTGGACAAGTACAAGTTTTCACTTCCTGTGGTGAAGCTCCCATCCTCAGGAGACTAGGGACCTGAGGGTGGACATTTTGGCACTGAATGCAGGAGAGGCAGTGAGGGACATCTCAGAATGGAAATAAAGAATGTTTCTTTTAAATTTCACGTCATTTGTTTGCTGCACTCTTGGGCCAGCTTGCTTTTTTGTAAAGGAGATGAAAGATTCCTATGTGACTTCCCAGAGGATATTGCACCCTAACATGTGTTTATGAGATATTCTCCATCCGAAAAGAACCTACTCTTAATGTCAGTGTAGGATAGCGCTATAGAAAGCTAAACCCGAAAGGGATTATGGGCCAGTGAAACCGCACTGAAAGGGTAACTGTGGGTGAACCTTCCGAGGCCCCCTGTGCCCTTACTGGCAGACTGCCTGTGGTTTCTTCATCTGCATCTGCTGTGACAAATGATAAGTGTGTTAAATCCCAAATTTACCAGTGAAGGACAGGACAGTGACTTGTCCAGAATATGTGGTGTTGTATATTCGGTAGTAAGGAGAGCGGATCTGTAACAGAGACACAGAAACAACAAGGAAGTCCTCCTGACTATTTTATGTAGCTTTTTGCAGCTTTCTGATAAACACGCTCATTGCTATTCCGTCACCCGCGCAAACGGGCACCGCATGGTGTCCTCGTATGAGTCTTCCATTGCTGTTTGATAATGTGAAAATGCCTTATTTTGCTGCAGTAGACAGGGCTTGTCTGTTTCTCTGGTTTCTTTATTTAAATTGAAGTATTGAATTAGTAGGATTGATGTAACATAATAGCCTAATAGGCTTACAGTCATTTTAACAATGGTGATCTTTGTGTAAATAAGGTTGAGAAAAGGAATAATTGCAACCGTCATTCGGAAAATGATTTGGAAAGAGGTGGACAGATGGATGGTAATGAAATTGGTAATTGATGGATGGTAATGAAATTGGTAATTGATGGATGGTAATGAAATTGGTAATTGATGGATGGTAATGAAATCGGTAATTGATGGATGGTAATAAAACTGCTTAACATCAGCAAAATGTAGCATTTCAATGACTAGTGCTGTGCTTCAGTTGTATATGTCATTAATATGGCATATTTTTTCCCCGTCTTGGGAGAAGCCCTCGTGAAAACTGAATTACATTATCGGTTTATTTGATCTGCCCCTTCATTAACTTTTAGTTGGTGAATTTCTGGAAGCTTAGTGTGCCAAGCAGAGGGCTGGGTACGGGGCACTCGTTGGCGAATTCACACATGCTGAGGGCAGTTCTGGGTCACCAGCTACATGTGACTTACAGTAACTTGGCCTTTATGTGAGATGGTGTGAGGGACACGCCCATACACATGCATGGCTGTGGGGGGGCGGCTTACACCAAGCTGGTGAATCGTGCTTCTCGAACAACGAGGATGTGCTGCGCTCCTCACATTTTGATTTAAATATGCAATTCCCAGACGAGCTTCCGTGTGAAACCCATCCATCAACATGTATGGCCTTCATGATCTGGGGATAATTCAGGAACCATATTCAGATGATGTAACTGCATTGATGCTAACGGCTGCTCCCAAATGACCGCCTGTCCCCAGATGAATGGGCCCCTCAAGACAGGATTAGATTTGTTTTCATGTCCATGTCACCTGCCTGATTAGTCATCTGTCTCTAGGAAACATTTTGTATGTGGAGAAGAAACCCATTGACCAGAATGCAGTGAATATACTCAGAATAAACCCTGTGTTTCTGGGCAAGGAACCATTTGTCATTTAGTGATTTAACCCTGTCCCTAATGAAATGTATGTATATTTCAGCATGAAGGCTACAATGCAGGTTACTACAGTTATTGTATTTGACTGATTTGGGTTTCTTCACTTTTTTAAAATTCACATGACGGTTCCCTAACCGTGAGACAAAGAGTGAGATAATGATCTGTGACTGAGATGCCATTTAAATTTCCTGGTGAAAAACAGATCCCAGATTTTTGCAGTTGCTGTTCACATTATGTGATGACTTTGCCATCATGGAGACCTTTCCTAGTTGGTTGGGTTCCAAATTGTCCGGACAGCCAGAGCAGGGGCATGCACGGTATGAGTGGTCATTCCCAGCATCCCGATGGGTGTGCTTGAGAAGACTGGTTTGGTTGTATCTGTTTAGGTCTGACCTCTGGCTTTGTTCTCTCATGAGATTACAGTAATTTGGGGACGTAACCCATGTCAAAACTACAACATGGTGCTTATGAAAGTTCTCTATTTATCCAGTTGAACTTCATAAAAAACATATTGTCTTTAGAAACTCAGGTGTTATTGAACAGGCCCTGTAACTAACGGAGGATGTTATTGGTCATTTTTTTTAGAGTAAAATCTAAGAAGCCTAGTCGAGCGCTCTAGCAAAGTAGAATCCACATAGGAAATATTCTGTCAGTATCCTCTCCCGGCCGTCTCCTGACCACACAGTAAAAGTTAACAGACTGTGCCTGATTTTATGGTGACATTTCCATTGCTTGCACTTGTCATATGGTCACGTTGTGTTTAATTAGCACTGAGGGTATAATGAAGATGGATGCCGAGATGAAGAGACTGACTCTGATTGTTGTGAGGTGCGCAGGGATATCAGTCCAAGTCAGGTGTGCAGAACTCCCGACAAAAGGCGTTCAGCCGGCTTTAGTTACATTTGGCTCCCGAATCGCACCTCAGTCACCAGGTGTAACAATGCCAGAGTAGATACTGTGTTTACTTCTGCTGTGTAATTAAGTCGCCTGGATACTCAAATCAATCCCTTACTCAGGTCTTCATGATTTAAGGACTCTTCTGTGAAAATACTCAACTCAAATTCACTGACTTTGTTAAGTCTCTGTTAAAGATATTCTAATGGTGAAACCTTTGAATGTCAGTGAAGCGCTTGGCGTGTTTGCCTGGTGTTTATGAAACTTGATCTCTTTCTGGGAGTTACTCTTGCACAGACAACATGTGGAATGATATTTTCAAGCAAAACCAGGGTTGCCAACTTTGGTCAGCTGGCTGGAGTGAGATTTTCAATTCGAGACGGGTCTTCACACACGTACAGATGCATTTACATGTATGTGACAGTTTTATTACCTTGTAAATAGTCTCTATGGTTTGTGAAGTACCCCAACGATGTTGATGTAACTAATTTTAGGTTTGTAATGGAATTACATAGATTTGCCGTAAGATTTCTTGCGAGCGTGAGACTCAGAAAGCGTAAGTGTCATGCCAGATGCGTCAGAGTTGCCAGCCCTGAAAAATAAATATTAGGGAATGTACAGCAGCTGTGGATATATGGCTCAGTTTCATGGTATTTATGTTCTGAACATCTTGAAAAGAAAAGTTTCTTTTTTCTTTCTTTAAGGTTTCCAGTTTGAATCCCCAAAGGGATCCCTGCTTCTGCTCCTCTGAACAAGATGCTAAACTTAAATTTTTCCAGCAAAACATGCAACTGTATGAACAGATAAACCTTTTAAAATGAAATTCAATGAAACAAAGTGTCAGCAGAGGCACTGAATGGAAAAGCATGTTAACAGTGTGGCCCTCAAGATTAAGAGCTAAGTGACTGGACCCTTTAAACTCTGACCTCACCTCCGCAGTGGGTGGACGTTTTACCGATGGACAGCCTAGCTTTGCGTAAACAAACAGAATCCTGCATCTTTGGCATTTAATAGCACTGTAATAAAATGGTAAATCCCATAATTAAATGCATTATGTACCTTTGTCTGGGCAGGTTGTTTTTGCAGTGATATGGAAAGAGGGATTACAGCTTGTAAATTTTAATTAAAAATGTCTTATCCTGGCTTCGGAAACTGTTGCCAAGGAAATGGAATTCTGTAAACTTAAAATACTGTTTTTCTACACCTGCCATCAAATTAACTAAATATTCTTATCATATTTAAGGTTTTTTCCTGGCTATGAATAGTGTGATTGATGTAATTCACATGCATTACTGTATTCTGCCAGTCTGCGATGATTCAGGCTTTCTCATCATGTTCAGCTTCCCTTCATCTCAAACTGGCTGTTTACAATGAGAGCATCGCTTGCAGTTTAACCAAAAATACTAAAATATATGATGTTCAGAAACCTTTGACTGCCAGTATAGAACATGAACACTCAGACTCATAATTTTTGCACACCATGTACTACCACATTTGAGTTATGACTTTTGGAATCGAGTTTTTCAACCGCAAGAATCTGGTGCTATAGTTTCAAATGTTGAAATTATGGCCTTCCTTAGAGTGGGCCGCTCTCCCGGTGAAGAGGCCCTCACGCCCGCTGTTTGTGTGTCAGTCCCCTGAAAGATGCTGGCTTGGCTTCCTCACACGGAAGGCCGTCGGGGGCAGAGAAGCATGAAACTGGTCACCTTTGTCACACGTCTGTCATGATGGGGTAGGCGAGTCAAGGACTTCTTAGTTGCATCAGTTTCTCTATTTCTCTATTTCCAGAAATAGCTGGCAGTTATTCAGATTTCTCTGTGGGGATGGTTAAGATTAAATGTTTCCAAGGTTCTCTTTTAAATGGTTCATGTGTTTGTTCATGTGTTAATTTTGATGAGAGTATGAACTGTAATTACCCCGATTCTCATTTGCCCGCAGTAAATTCCTGGGACGTGGTTGCGATGGTGTTCCGGCAGAGATGCTTCTTGCGGTGCCAGTTGGGCTGGCCAGAGCCTCCAGGCACTGTGGGAAACCGGATGCGGGCAGAACACTTACCCAGCGTGGTGGCTGGTGCTTCACCCCGCAGACCCTATGAGTCTGAAGTGTGGGAACTGCTTGTTGTTTTATAACAGTGAAATGCTGGACTCTGGGAGAAATTTGCTTCGTGATAGACAATGATAAACAATAATTCATCTTAATTACAATTTTGTGATACAAAATCACCCCGATGGGAATATGCTGATGAATGTAAATCTCTCTTTGTGTACATGTGTCTCTGCTTGTGTGTGTGTGTGTGTGTGTGTGTGTGTGTGTCCATGGGAGGGGCTGCATTTTGCCAGTATGAAGACTGGCGTGTGCGGTGTGTTTATCTCCATGTAATGAATTTAAAGTGGAAAGCAAAGCTAATGATGGAGCAGGGTGTCAAAATGGTGCTTTGCCACTTGGTTCAGCCATGTGATACACCTGCAGTCATTTTCTGCTAAAATTCAGTTATATAATGTCAACAGAACCGTGTATATTTGTACGGGCGATACTCCATGATTGTTCTCATCATGAAAGATCTTAAATGGGAGCCAGAGTAATGATCACCCAGGAGAGAGGGTAGACTGCTAGGTAAAGCAGCTTGTGGTAGATAATCTGCTCTTGAGTTTGAGCTCTGCATGACAGTGCGCAAGCGTGTTTTTTCTCCAAAACTAGATTTATCCACTCAGGCCTGAGGCTAATTGCTCCTATCAGCAGACTGACAATTTAGCTGTCATTGCTGAAAGCTCTTGAGTTGTGCATGAAGTTTATATATTCGTGTGTATAATTTCACAACTCTCTTGAAGGATGGCAATTGGCATTTTCAAAAAAGACACCCACTGTCACATTGAGTAATTAGGGAAGGGGACCTCATTGCACCTTTCATTAGGCAAGGTGAAGTGTCTCGTTCGTACTAGTAGACGGTTAAGAAAACATGAGTTTAGGGCCAGATATTCTTACACGCAATTTAACACCACGAATACCGTCCCTCCACTCTGCTCACACGGGATTATGGTTGTGACTGTGTGGACATGCACATGCTTTGCAAAATCCTCTTAACGCTCCAGACCTGGAGAGCAGAGGCAGGAGCGGCTGTTTACTCGACAGAAGCCTGAGCAAAAGGCAGCCATAGCAGCCAGCTACCGTGGTGAGTCTGCGCTCGTCTTTGGGGTTAAGGTGCAACGCACACAGTGCGTAGGTGCTAATGGAGGAGACCTCAGGGGTGGCTTAAAGCTATTAAGGACCACTGGGATGGTTGGTTTGAGTCTGTCTGGTGAAGAGGGATTGCTGGTAAAGACCAGAGGGATGATGCTGGTTGGGATGTGTTGCTAACTTTACCTAGCTGCTTTGAAAGCTATGCATTACCTTAGCTTGTGTTTATGGGCCTTAGGTATAGATCAGATTTATTAAATGTACTATATTTTACCACAGCCAGAGTGTGTGTATATCTACTATATAATGTATGCAATGTAAGCCATGCTCGTATATACAGTGGTTTCTCCCGTGACTGAAAATGCATTGTATTCTTTTGAGGTTGTTCGTCTCGTGGTTCCAGGTCCTTTGATGTGTCGAAGAGCACAGTGAACATCAACATCCGTAATTAGATTTTGTGACTTTAAGCAGGTACTGGCCTGGGGGCACACTGCATATTGAGTATGTGATTACCCCATTGCATTTTGGGAAGGTGCATGGACAGGAACTGAGTAACAGGAGTTAGCCCACCAGCTCACAGCCTGTGGTACTGACTGCATGTGTGAGGGGATGCGGTGTGATAAACCAAGCAGGTAAAAGCAGTTTGTACTCCCCTAGCAGGTGTAAGGAAAATGTTTTGTATAAAATTTTTGATTATATATGAATTTAAAATCGCATCTGTCAGTCAACTTTAGTGAGATTTCTGTCTCGGAATTGGAGCTTGCAGCCCTTTGGGAGTTCAGTTGACAACAGTCCCCAAATAAAGAAATAAATAAACCAAAAAATCTAATAAGTAATCAAATAATATAAATAAATAACAGTACGGTTAATCAGTATGGTGCAGACAGTCCAAGTCAGGTAGAAATATGGTTGAAAACATGGAAGGTACATGATGGAGTGCTGATGACTGCATTGATATACAAAGTACTTTATGTTTTTCAGACAAACCAAGAAAAATGTAGTTCAAGATGTAAGAATATGACACAGACAATGCACAGTTAGTTATTACAGATCCTTTTTTTCCATAGTTGGAAACAAGCATCTCAAATGTGTCTCTAACATTTTGGGAAGGTGATTATTTTAGTAACATGCAATAATCACAGTTGCCAACACACCTGATTTCCTTTACTACAAAATATGCTTCTAACAGCAGAGTTGTCCTGTGTAACATTATAATCAGGTATGTTAGGTGAAGCCGCGATCTGAGAACTCCTTGTGTTGTCTTTCCCCGGACTTTGTGACTCAAAGAAAGAGCGGAGTCTTGCATTATTAACACGCTCCTGTTAGGTAAGGAATCTCAGGACCCTGTGGAAATTCCTACACCACGCTGTGACCTGAGTAGATGGCAGAGTGAAACTTTTTGGCTAAAAGCAGCCTTCAGAAGAGGCAGGATAATCACGCTTAGCTGCTTTTCAAAGCTAGAAGAAGTCCAATAAATAATAAAACAGTACGGCAAGGAGACGATGATATGGGTCACTCGAGATGTGGAAGAGTCGGCCCTGATCACTGGCATTAATCTGTCTGTTCAGTATTTCTCCCCTCTCCATATTTATGTGCTGCTGAGAGCTCAGATGATGCACAGCACGGGGTGGTCAGTTTTTTTTAGCCGGATACATTTGCATCTGAAAAGCGTTTATTTGTTTAATCTCTGAATCCATTGATTCATTGCTGTTTGTATTGATGGTACCCACATTGTACAGCTGAAAACAAAAGGCTTCAGGAAGCCAGACCATAAATCTCTCTGATATCCTGGTGTGGTTGCGTCTCAGTAGAAGAAGACTAGACAAACAGATCATAGCCGTCAGATCCACCCACAGGCCAAACAAAGGCAAGGATCTTCTGGCTTCTCATTAACCTTTTCAGCAAGATGTCCAGATCAGGTGCTTTCCCTGTTATGTAACATGGCAGCCTCAGATACCTGAAGGAGCTTCCCAGAATGCAACAGCAAGCACTTATTCTTCACACAATACTTAAGAGCAATAACTCCTTAACAGTGATATTTGAATGCAAACAGTTGTGCACAGATTCATATTGTTACCAGTTACTCACTTCTGATTATTATGGTTTTCTTTGGCTGCTCTGGGAATTATCGTAGGAAATGCTGCACATTGTGTAGAAAAAGGTGTGTGTGTGGGGGGGGGGGGTGCATTCATCTCCGTTTATTGCTGTTATGGGGTCAGATTAACAGCCTGTCACTAACATACTAAGCAGATCACCACTACGGGTCAACTCCTCCAGTAGCAGGACTCAGGCATGTCCGCTGTTGGATCCTAGCTTTCTGCTAACCCTTCCTCTCCTTCACTCACTCTTGACCTTTCATAGAAACTTTTAAGTCACCCTCTTCTTTATGCGCTATCCTTCCATTATCCACCCAGGTCAGGGCTACACGAGGCACACGGCTGCAGTTCACCCTGAATAGTATACCAGCTCATCGCAGGGCACATACGCACAGTTTAGTATCAGCTGCATATCTTTCAGACTCTGAGAGGCAACTGGAATATCCAGAGGGGACTTACTCCGCATGGGGAGGACACACGAACTCCAAATGCAGACATACACAAACAGTGGGGGCAGGATTCGAACCCTAAACCCACGAGATGTCAGGCAGCAGTGCTGTTGTGATGCTTGTGACTTGAATTGCTCCAGTAAAATATCCAGCTTTGCTAAATTAAATCAGTAGCGATTTAAGCCTCAGCTAACCAACATTATTATTATTATTATTATTATTGTTATTTTCCTGCGTATGTTTCCCAGAAGCCTCTTCATAAAGCTTTCCCATCCAGCCTGCTCTTGCATCCTCTGCTGCTCAGACTGGCTTGTCATTTCCACAGCTTTCACCAGAGGTCAGATGCACCTTCCACATGCAGGTCCTGCTGGACAGGAGCCCAGCTGCCCAGCCTGCCTGTACTGGGCTGTAGCTCCTCTTGGATCCACGCTGCAGGCTGTCTATTGGGTTGCCCCTGGTTTTTCCAGGGAGGATTACTGCCCCAGCCCCAGTGTCCTGACACGTTTTCACGATGTCTGATGTTTTTGTTGCTGGTCAGGCTTCGCGTTCTGTGTGTGCACTGCTGAGGGGTCGGCTCAGCGCCTGTGGGGGAGTGGCTGATTATGGAGAGGGAAGAGCATGCGGGAGTGACCCTGTCACCTTGGGGGTTTCTTCCTTTCCCATCTAAGCAGCTTAAGAACCATAACTGACCACCTGTTGTTTTTATTACAGTGGAAACAAAATGGGGGAGATGTATATTCGCTATACATGACATGGAAACAGGGGGCAGCATGGTGGTGCAGTGGTTAGCACTGTTGCCTCACACCTCTGGGACCAGGGTGTGAGTCTCCACCCGGGTTCCATGTGTGTGGAGTTTGCATGTTCTCCTCATGTAGTTGTGGGGTTTCCTCCAGGTACTCTGGTTTCCCCCCGCAGTCCAAAGACATGCTGAGGCTGATTGGAGTTACTAAATTGCCCATAGGTGTGAATGGTGTGTGAGTGTGCTTTGTGATGGGCTGGCCCCCCATCCTGGGTTGTTCCCCGCCTCTTGCCTGTAGCTTCTGGGATAGGCTTTGGTCCCCCTGCGACCCAGAAAGATAAGCGGTTTGGACGATGGATGGATGGATAGATGTGGAAGCCCAGATTGGTGTATCATTAAATCTATGAAGTAAAGACCAGCACAAAGACAGGGACAATAAATTCTTCATACAATAAAACCTGGGGGGCGATCGATTCACCAATGCTATACCTCCCTCCCCACATTTGGCAAATTTGACTGTGTTTTATTGCGGGCACCCCATGCTTTGATTAGCATATTAACTTTCCATCATTTTTAATTCCCTCATTTCTCTTTTGGCTATAAAAAAATAGCTCGAATGGCTCCCTTAGGGGTCCCCTACCCATGTCAGCCTAGGGCCCCCAGACACGTTAGTCCGCCCCCGATGAAACCCAATTATTGTATTCAACACCCAGAGCTAAGATGTTTACTAGAAGTGAAAGATGACTCTGTAAAATGGCAGCCCTTGTGACAGCCCTGTGCTCCTCTATTTGCTGCACTAGATATTTATGTTTTCTGGGACCTTCCAGCCATCCGAGCAAGTCGCCCACAGATTCCCCACCCATCAGACAGAGAGGGCCTAATTAAAGCCGGCGGTGTCAGCAGTGATTGCTAGACACAAGGCTATTTCAATCATAAAATGTTTGCCGGGAACTTGTCGATCCCCATTCTCTCACAGCACATGTGGCAGCATGTCATTTCGGCTTCATTTTTAACGCATACACACTTGGTTACATTTTCAGCATGTATGGGAGTTATTTAAATAGTTTGCGACATACATAAAAGCCCAGAAACCACGCTAGTTAAAAACTCAATTAGTAAACCAGTAGCAGACCAGTAGGGCCTTGCTGTGTCTTGATGCCTCCGTTGTGTGCCGTTGTGTAGTACCATGGCCTACTAAACAGTCATTCCCATTTTCCAATTTAATGTTCCGCAGCTAAGGTCTGGATTAATGGCAATAGTTATTTGTTGAGAAGCACTTGTGCATATTTTCGTGTTTTTTTATCATCTCTCTTTTTTATTTTTTTCCTGTTATATCAGACTCATGTGGTCTGCCGGTAGGTGGACACGAGTCGCCTAGTAAACGGGGTGCCAGTGATGTGATAGGACAGTGATGGACAGGAAGTATGTCCGAAGGTGTGCAGCGCCCACACACTCCGGTTACACCTGCGGCTGACTCGCCGGGGTAGGGGGTGTAACGTGACTGCTGGATCTGGCTCCCGCCGTGACCTGATTACATTCATCGGCATCCTGACGTGGGCTGCAGGCCGTCCAGTTTAGCAGGAAGGCTGAGGCCTGGCTGGTGCGGCGAGGCCTTGGTGGGTAACCATTACAGCAGTGTTTCTCAACCCAGTCCTCAGGGACCCCCCAGACTGGCTGCGATTTTGCTTTGGGGACTGGGAGGGAGCAGAAATGTGGAGTGGCTGGCAGTTTTTGTGGGGACCGCCCATTCACTTCTATGGGCAAAACCCTAAACCCACAAATGACAACCTTAACCCTAACCCAGCCCTAACCTTAACCATAAGTAACCGAACAAAATACAAGACTTTCCCCAAAATACAAGTTTCCCCTTGTGGGGACCGAAGCATTGTCAAAATAACAGTTTTTTAGCACATTGTGGGGACATTTGGTCGCACACACACACAGACAGACAGACAGACAGACAGAGAGAGAGAGAGAGAGAGAGAGAGAGAGAGTCTCTGAGTGAAATCCACTGACCCTGCCCCTCAGTCTGTTCACATATGGACATTATGTTCTAATAAGACATAAAGGACCTTCCTAAATCTTTGTGTCTTCACAAGCAGAACATAGAGAAGAGATATATTAAGGGGTGTTCCCATAAGACAAACTCATTTTGTCTATTACATTAAAAGTAAAAGGGAAACCAGTGGGAATTCCGTGCAAAGAGGTGTACCTTATAAACACATGTGCGGGAGGGTGTTTGTGGTTAGGATGTGAGAGGGGGCGTATTGTGCTCCTAAATCAGCCATGCAGCCTGTTTCTTTGTCATGGATGCACAGGTGCAATCGTGGATGCACAGATGCAGTCATGGAAGCACATGCGCAGTCATGGATGCACAGGTGTAGACGTGGATATGCAGGTGCAGGTGCAGTCATGGAGTTCTGGTGGTGGAATGTTTTATTGTACAGTATAGTAACTTTCTATTTATGTAATGAAATAGCACGGCACAGGTGTTGTATCTGTATCATGTCTGTTTATTGTAGCTGTCCATCACATATACATTACTGTATGCATACTCCATTATGAGTTAGATATGGACAGTGGGTCATTATATAGCTTGCAGCACTGCCCATTCTCCGGCAGCTGTTACACTACGGGATACACCCACTAACATCCAGCTAGGTCTGCTTTCAGGCGTCTCTCCATCAGTGTATATTATTAACTATGGACCTTGGGTGTAAATGCGATCGGATGTTACTCGATAGGAAGGAAGTCGACGGATACCTGTACGAGTATAAGTAAGTCTGATATCCAACACCTTTAAACATGTGAATTGTTGTGTGTATCTGTGTGTGTATATGTGCGTGCACGTACCTTGCAATGGATCCCGTCCGGGCTGTAGCCCGGCCTTGTGCCCTGCGCTGTCTGAGAGAGGGTCCAGGCCCCCTTCTGAGACTCAGACCAGGATCAGGGGTCAAAATGTGGATGATTGCAATGACAACAGGCTGATACAGACAGACCTCGATTAGAAAGTCAGTGTGGTTCAAATTCCTGAATCATATCTTGTAGACTGAAAGCCCATAAAGGCACTAACTCTGGAAGGTTCAGTTCACCTTTCATCCAGGTTTATGATTATCTGAAGTGGGCTGGGACACCTCTGGAATGAAGAGCCTCTCACTGCTTAGCACTGTGCTTGTGGTGCTTGTCTGTGCCTGAGATGTACCGTGTTCATCCTCTGTCCTCTGAATGAGGGAAAGGCCTGCGTGCTGCTTAAGGCTGTACGTTACTGAACGTGTCTCCGCTCCAGACCTGGCTCTGCTTTTCAGTGCCATGACTCACTGCATAGTGGAACTCTAACTGTGGATCAGCACAACCAGACAGCCACCACATAACTACAGAGTCTCCCCAGAGGCTCAGGTTACTGTTTCATTGTGCTGGAGTCCGACGTAGTCGATGAAGAGGGGTTGACTGCAGGAGAGTGACGGCAGATCAAGGCTCTGTTAATTGGACATAATGAGCCATATCAATTTTCAGGCTCAGCTAGGGGGTGGTGTGCAGCACAGTGGGGTAGGGCCCATGTCCAGAGTGTTGTGGGTTCAAATCCCACAACCTGTGGAGTGATCATATTACTGTTCGTACTGTTGGATGCTGTGCTCTTTGACCTTTTATTCTTACCTCTCTTTGGACGAAAGCATTTGCATAGTGAACGTATAAGTCAGGTCAAGGTCAGATATAATCCTGATACCTCTGGTTCTGGAGAATGGTACTGTGTACTGATCTCTAATCAGTTTGTAGAAGGTTAAGAGGAAGTCACTAAAGGGGACACGGCTGTGATTCCTGCTCTTGTGTGAAACCAGGAGTCCCATGACTGTCAGCTTTAGACATATGAGTACAGCAGTAAAGTGGGAATGTGACTGAATCTAAATGAAGGTTAGCATGTCAGTTCACAGATCAGTATGTGGCAGATCTGAAGAACCTCTGTGACCTTCAAAATGCTGATATGTTTACAGCTTTCTGCGCAGCCGAGGAAACATTATTAATTAGGCAAATGTTTGTCATTTTACTGAGTGATGAGATCGTACTTGTTTGAGGGAAATTAGGAAATTAGTTAAACTTAAAATCCTAATTAGGAAATTAATTAGGAATTTGATGTTTACTTACGGGCGTTATAGATCCATTTCAACTTATACCTTGATTAAAGCTTCAGAAATTTCAATACTTTTGCCTCTGCATGGGTCCACAGTTCATAATTGCATGGAGGCCCACCATCAAGATGATTTTTAATTTTTTTTTAACTTAAGATCAGGAAATACAACAAGTTGACGGTAAGACATTAAGTAAAGGCAAAAGCAAATTAACAAGGGGGAAGAAAATGTTTTTTTTTTAAAAAAAGATTAATTTTGAGGACCTACACAGACAGGAGGACTGCATTCAGAAAACCATGCAACAGAACAACACAACCTTCTCCAACCTTCAGTATTATCGTAATGCTAACAATAAGTGGCACTTGACGAACTGATTTATGATTAGGTATTCTGCCACAGAGCCTCATTTGCATGTGTGGTGTATGGATCTACAGACAAACAAAGTTCGTGGGCAAATTATGTCACATGAAGCCTTGTTGTTCCTTTGTCCAATAGAATTTGTTTAATTCTTGGCCAGCAGGAAAAAAAATCAATATCTGTACCATATTGCATAGCATCGTATTGCATTGAATTGCATTGTGTTGAATCAACTCATGTTGAATTGCACTGCAATTCAACTGTTTGATGATCTTCATGTTAGTGTAAAACTATGGTATTATGTCTGACAAAGTGTATCAACTTATATCATAAAATAAGCCATTATAAAACCTCTCCTAAATTCACCCCAGTATGTGCTGCAACCATCCAATGCGCCCATGTACATTTAACTCGACCACTAGCATACCATGTTTGAGTTATTTACCAAATTAAGTTGAGTGATTAAGTGAGCTGTGGGGTATTCCATGAAAGTAGCTAAAGAAAGCCAGACTTTTTTTTAGCTGAACGATAGATCGATCAAATGAGTCGGAAAGCATGTAAAACGAGAGCGGGTGTGTTTTTTTCTGCCGCAGAACAAATGCTGCTGATGGAGCTGTATGAAAAATACAAAGATGTAATCGCTAAAAAAGGTTATACTGTGGCCATAAACACAGCCAGGGAGTTGGCCTGGCAAACAATTGCAGACAGACTAAATGTGTAAGTTATGTAAATGTTACAAGTGCCTAGTACAGTGGCACAGTGGTTTGTGCTGTCGCCTTACACCGCAAAAGTTACACCTTACACCTGGTTTGATCCCCATAGCCAAGGGGGAACCTTCTGGGTTAAGTTCACGTGTCATTCTTACTGTATAATGTTATTCTGTATTATTTGATCTCTGTAAAATACTTTCATTTGGATCCATGCAAAATGTTCTGCACAAATAACCATATTTCTTTTCAGTTTCAGTCATTGCATTTCATGTTTGACCTTTGTAATATGAGATACGCTTTTATTTTAATTATTTTGGAATTAATGGGAATACTGAGACATGATTTTTATGACCCTTTTTGTATTTATTACATGACATGAGCAGTGAGAGCGCGAAACTTCGTCCGACAGAACAATCTTTTGGGAATCTGTTCCCACACGTCGGACGTTCTTTGAGACAACGCTTAACTAAGCGAGACAGTTAACCTGGTCCGGATCAGACTTGTTCACTCGTCTAAGTTACCATGGGATTCATTTAAGACATGTTGAAGGAACGGAATTCCCACTTAAATGAGCCAGACTTGTCGAAATAAGTCAGACTTTCCCTTAATCCTGCTTCGTGGAACACCCCCCTGGTGATGAAATTTAATGAATACATAGAATGGCTGGGATGCCCCTGAGGAGAGGTTTGGGAACTGAAGCAGTGTTCATCTAGCCATTCAACCATATATAAGTAGCTTATAGAAGAACAGAAGGATTTCTTTTTTATTCTTTATTGTGTTGCTATTAAGTGTTAATTTTCATATGTTCTAATGTTAATTGTTTTTTTTTTTGCTTATATATATATTTTTTCTGAGCAAATATACACTTACTCCCCAGGTAATAGCCATAAGCCATTTTCCTACAGTACTCAATACATGGGTGGGACCATAACAGTACAGTGGACAGTTTCACCTGTTTTTTCACACACTCTGGTGTCCCTCACACCTTTGTCAGTGTGGGAGGAGCAGCGAGCCCATATGCCAGGTGACGGGAAGCTGAATGTCCCTGTAATCTGAGGACGTCTGGAAAGAGTGACGCTCCTTTCTGTGATAAGCTTTTTAAGGACAAGTTAGTGTGTCACAAACGATGGGGCGCAGGTGGCCAGTGATTCAGTCATTTACATAGATGATTTATGACTTGAAAAGGCATCTCACACTCTTAAACATGGATCTAGGAGGTGTAGATCCTATTTAATTAATCTACTTGAGTTCTTTGAGGAAGCTACAAGAGAAATTGATCACAAAAAGGCCTACGATGTGATCTACTTAGATTTCCAGAAGGCCTTTGATGTTGTCCCCCACAAACGGCTCCTGCTTAAGCTCAAAGCTACAGGGATTTTAGGATCTGTAGCAGCTTGGATTGAAAACTGGTTAACAGACAGGAAGCAGCGGGTAGTTATTAGAGGCACAATGTCACAGTGGGCCTTCATTCATAGTGGGGTACCGCAGGATTCAATTTTAGGACCACTATTGTTCCTAATTTACATTAATGATATTGACACCAATACATACAGTAAACTGGATAAATTTGCCGATGACACCAAGGTAGGTGGTGTAGCAGATACTGAACTAGCAGCACAGAGGCTACAACGGGATCTTGATTTAATTAGTGACTAGGCTGATACCTGGCAGATGAAATTTAAGGTAGATAAATGTAAAGTAATCCATGCAGGGAGCAGAAATATAAAGTACAGATATTTTATGGGTTCCGTTCAAATAAAAGTAGCTGATTATGAGATAGACCTTGGTGTGTATGTTGATGCTTCCATGTCCCACGCTCACCAGTGTGGGGAAGCAATTTAAAAGGCCAATAGGATGTTGGGTTACATCTCTAGGTATATGGAGTTTAAGTCAATGGAGGTGATGCTAAGATTATACAATTCCTTGGTAAGACCACACCTACAATATTGTGCGCAGGTTTGGTTACCATACCTTAAAAAGGACATTGCTGCCTTGGAAAGGGTTCAACGTAGGGCTACAAGAATGATTCCTGGTTTTAAAATGGATTTGAGAAAGCACTTCTTTACACAGCGTGTAGTTAGAGTATGGAATAGTCTTCCTGCTAGTGTAGTGCGAGCTAAATCCCTGGGGTTCTTTAAATCAGAGCTAGATAAGATTTTAACAACTCTGAGCTATTGGTTAAGTTCTCCCCAAACGAGCTTGATTGGCCGAATGGCCTCCTCTTATTTCTTACATTTCTTACGTTCTTATGTTCTTTGCATAGTTCTGTGTTAATGTTCAAATCAGGGGCATCTTCTGCTACAATTGAACATTAGTTAATTGTTTAGCAATTGGCTTCAAACTAAACTGCAGCCTCAGACTTGATTATAAAGACAGTTTAGGTTAAGATTAACCAGCAGCAGTTTACATTAAGTTGTAACTCTCCTTGTAGGACCACCTGCTGTCTTCATGATGTTGCTCTAAGCTCTCAACCTCCCTCTCTTCCTATTATTTTATTCTTTAACATAAGCGAACATGTGTTCGCGATGCACCAATGGCTTCATTTTCTGTTCTAGCCAGTATTTTGAGAATCAAAGTTCCAGCGTGATACAAAGATACTAGAATGCATGCCAGGTCATATTAAAAATGACAAACCTGTAGTGTACCACAGAGCCGGAAGGCCGCTTGTTCCTCTGCTCTGTGTCCATGGGTGCTCTTCTCTAGGTCAGGGACCAGGGTGCTGAGGCCTTTGTTCTGCTTTGAGGTTTTCTTATAGCTGTACTTTTCATTAAGAATAAGAAACCTGTCTAGTGCTGTAACTAATCTGTCCCATGGTATCTGGTTTCTGTGTGATGCTTCATTTCATATATTCTGTTGCAGGATCTCTAGGTAGATCATGTCTCACAGACATTTTGGTCACCTGATGTTCAATCCATGGCGTGCTCTCCTTCCCTCTCCCTCTTCCTCTCTCCCCCTCACCCTTGAAGGTCACCCTCCTCTGGGAATCCCAGAATGAATGGCTACACCCCCCCAGTCTACCCCTCTGGGGGGTTTGATTCCTATAGCTCCCCACTGAAGTAAGTGTACATTGTTTTACAGTTCACCACTGAAAGGAACTTGGTTCGCCATCTTGGCTTTAAATGAAATGAAACAATCCTTTATTTGCCATTTTGCACGAGTATGAGTACAGGTAGATTGGAATGCTTCTCATTTTAGAATTTTAAAATTGCCTTCTAAAAATTAGGACCTGTCAGCCAGTCCCAGTATGACTGACATTTTTAGTCTGTCAATTCTCTTCATGGAATCAGTCAAAATAAACGTCAGCCCATTTTCTTCTTCCCTTATTGCTGCAGTATTGCATTAATGACTACTAATCACTTTCAGGAATAGTGTACTTATTTACAATTGTATTTACATAATCAACTTATAGTATTATAGCACGAGCACAGAATGGTACTATAATTCCATATGAATGAACTAAATGTATACTGTGACACCTTGTTAGTTGGGTAAGGATACGCTTCAGGTTAAGGTTTGTATCCTGGAATAAAATGCTGCTGTTATACACTTGTGCATGTATTTATCTTGAGTTGCAGCGATATAATTTCCAGCTATATAAATGGGTAAAATTGCATGTTAATCAAAATGAGGTATCTTGGTGATTACTGCCAGTAGCAACAGTGTCCTATATTACTCTGCACCAATCAGCTGTCCGTTTTGAAGTGAAAGTGTCCAATGTCATAATTAAAGCCATTTAGTATTTACCACTGTTAAAAAAAAGGCAAAGAATCATGAGAATATCAGGTGCCAAAAAGCTCACTGAGCAAAAGGCTCATGATGTCAGAGATTCCCAGCATGCAGAGTGTGTTTCTTCACTCATTAAGCATTTTTAAACCCTTGTCTCCTGTGTAGGGGGCACGGTTCGCAGGCTTCTGAGCAACCAGGCCGCAAACCAGGCCCAAAGACCAACGCAAAGGCTCTGTATGGTGCGTATCAAAGCTTTCGAAGACTCGGCCCCTGGGTTTTGAATACACCGCCCAACGCCGCTCGCCTATGTCATCCGTAATGTTATGAGGCATTATGGGGCATAGCTTCCAGCGCCCTCATCCAACACACAGCGACACGCTCTGCTGTAATGCAGAACAATATTAGGCTCAGTTTCACAGCAGTAAAGAGGAACTTCTAAGAGACACCAATGGCCTTTCTGAAATTGAGCCCTCTGTTTACTCAGCTGCTCTTTAATCAGTATATCACAGACTAGCCGCTTCCCCCAGACTGCAACCTAACCTAATTTGTCTATCTTTGCGATTTCTTTTCTCTTTCAAACAGCACTCTCTTTAAATGTTGACATGTTCAAACATTTCATTTACTTTTGTGTGCAAATGATAACATTCCTTCTAAGAGCAGTCTGTGGGATCTACAGTACGTATCAGGCCAGACCAGACTCATGGGAGGTTTCTGAGGGCCTAGTCCTGACGAATACACTAACTGTGATTTCACGTAGCAGAAGGACCCAGCTGTGTGCAGTAGGTGTCCCGCTATATATGCCTGCATGGGGGGCAGCTTTCTGCTCATGAAGGCTAAACAGGGAGACTCCTGGGCATTCAGTCCACGGGACGCAGGTTTCACCTGCTCTGAGATGAAGGTCCCTGGCATTTTGTCAACAAAGCCACCTTGGCATGCTTATTGTGCCTCTGTGACACATTTATTTGACAGACTGGAGTTTAATTGACCCCGGTCGATAATTATACATAGTACAGTGTTTACTAAGTATGATTATGTAAATCAGCTCAGGTGCAAATTCTTAATTTGAATATCACCACTGCAACCTAGGGCATGTTGTGTCCCGGTTGCCCTGGTTACTGCATTTTGTTATATTGATTGACAGGCAGGATGGTTGAAAATAAAACAACTCTGAAGAACAATCATGCCTCTACAAGATGAAGTACGACACAAAGGAGCCTCTGCCTAAATCATTACAGTAAATGAAGTGAAATGCAGTGTTAATGGTTTTGTGATAGCTGGTACGTTATATGTGCGGAGATTATGGTATTGGAAATTTATTGTACACCCATTGTTTGGCAAAATAGGAAACAGAAATGCGCTTTTTGTTTCTGATTTCTGTAAAAAAAATATCCTAGTGTATTACACAATTGGTAATAGTTCCACAAATGCCAACGGGCTAGCACCTCTTTTCATACGAGTTTGATCCATATTTGCTTCATTTCTAAAGAGTGACCGACGTTCTTTTAGCGCCACCCAGAGGCTAAAGTAATTATTCCTCTTAAGTGCTGTTATAGAAAGGAACATCTTTCCTCCGGTTCATGTCCTCCACCCTCCAATGGTGATCCGGTGCCAGCTGTGGGAAGCACAGGCTGCCGCTGGCAGTCTATTTATCCACCACTTAACATCTGATTAGGTTATTAGGTTCAGTTCATTTGGTATATTTTGTTTGCATGCAGGTTTGTCTAATTTCAGTAACTGGGGTTACTGACCAGATCTCTGTAGGGTTTTGCCTTTTGCCCGGTGGTGACCCGAAGTCCAGGGCAGCTTAGTGTGTCCTGCTGCCATATGTGTGCCTGTCAATGCTCTCTTCTGTCCCATGTGCTCGCAGGAACAGATGGCTTGTACTTCTTCCAAACATCCTCCAAACATAAAAAGAAAGGTACAAGCAGGCAGGCCTTTGTGGTGCAGTGTGAGTGTTTTTAGTAATCCACTGATATTACTTTCCTGTTTACTCATCACTTAACTGGACATAGCACAGAAGTTAGTATATTTGTGGCTATACATCGACACCATATACAGGTTATTTAGTTAGTAAAATGCATTTTTTCTTGTTGTTTCTTTGGCGTGTGGGTCACTCACTACTTTGCTGTTTTTGGCAAAACGGAAATTTCTGCAATCAGAAACAAATACATTTGCTAAGAAGACGAATTTACCTTAAACTTATAGAACACATTGGGGTGTTAAAGTACCTGCTCTCCATTCCACAGTGAACAAAATACATTTTCCTTAGAATCAGCTGCATCTGATCTGCAGAAGAACAAAAACAACTCTTAGGTGGAATTAACCTTTTAAATTTCACTGGAAATGGGAGCCATTTGGGACCTTTTGTTCGTATGTGATGGATTTCTGCGTTATTGGCAGTGAATCATTTTCTTTGGCTGGATAAATAAATGAAAAACGACGAACGAAATGGGGATTAGCCGCTCTCCGCTGAGCCAGCTGTGCGGAGCGGCGTCCGCTGCCCGTCTGTCTCTGTGCTCTGCCGTGTCTGACACAATGCTGCGAGAGTGCCATTCTGCATGCTCTTTGCAACTCGTACTTTCCACGTTTATAGTAACCGTGGTGATTCAGGAAGCTCTGGCAGTGATTTGTATTATTGCCACTGTTTGCAGTTTGAATTGCTTGCTCGTGTCATGCTGTTGTTTATCAACGTTTTTTTTTCTCCATTCTTGAGTTCTGAGGTGGGGGTCCTTTGCTCACGGTGGCTCTGATTTGTTGTCCTCTCCCCCAAAAGAGCAAAGGAAGAATTACAGCAAGAACAATACCTGCAGTATGAGCGAGACCACGCAGTACCATGTGGAGGTAAGATCAGGCAGGTCGTTTTCGTGTCATTTTGGATTTTCATTTTGTTTAATAGATATCTGCTTGATCTGTCATGTCTGCCAACTGATTCTGGAAGATTAGAAGTGATTGTTGGGTCATTCCAGGGCAGCTTGTTGCTTCAGTGGATAGCAACACCAGCTATCCAGATTTGAAAGTATGCTGTTGGCTTATTCTGCTCACGTTGCATGGATTTCTTCCCGATATTCTGGTTTGTTTTCCATACGCCAGTAATGTATGATTGTGAGTGTAAGTATACTGTGATGGACTGGCATCTTGTCCTAGGTGAACTGCAGCCTTCTTTGCTGCCTGGGGTTAGCTCCAGACTCTAGCCCCCTGGCCCCCCGTAACCCAGACCAGTACATTCATCTAGGACAATTTTTCTCAATCGGTCCATGTTTCTGGTCCCTCCGAGCTCTCTACCAGACAGTCCACATTTTTGCTCCCACTGGGAGCTGGGAGGGAGCAAAAACGTGGACTGTCTCTGGGTCCCCGAGGACCAGATTGGGAAACATTGATTGAGGAGGTGGCTGGTTGAAGAGTTATCACAGTATGAACGGAATGCACCTCCGCGCTCACGCTGGGCTCCCCATGTCGACCCTTGCCTCCTCTAGCATTTGACGACCTTCGTAATGGACCGCAAGGAGGCCATAATGAGTGTGGAGGATGGGCTGCGGAAGCTGAAGCTGCTGGATGCAAAGGGCAAGGTGTGGACCCAGGACATGGTGCTGCAGGTGGACGACAAGGCTGTGAGCCTCATCGATGCCGACACCAAGGTAACTGTCGCGCTGGCCCATGGCTCGCTAACTACCGCCCCTGAAATGAAGCCAATGAACTGAAACCAGTGCTACTGGCTCCTATATGTATGCTGTTTTAATTCAGCTATAGTATTCATTAGATTTCCACCCAAACTGTACAAATTAGCCCAATGCTAAGGTTATACTTTACCTTCTCTTTATCCTTTAAGCAGATAGAGAACAGGCACAGACACTCGTGTGATTTAGGCAAAGCTGAAGACAGTCTGACATTTGAATTGCAGATCTGACATTTTGCTGTTCTGCAAGCTACTTTGGATTGAATGCCCTTGTAAGATGACATCCGCCTTCCCACTGCCCGTTTAATCATTGGCCACAGGTTGTTCTCTCCAGTAAAACGTCCAGCTCAGCTCCTTAGCAGGTTGGAGTTTCATCAAGGACTTGATTTTCCTCAGGGGCTGCTAACTTTCTTTCAGGGTTCTGGTTGCCGTTCTTGTAGCTATTGAGGTAGCCAATGTTCACTTTGTCAACTGAGCTAATTGAAATACGGCTTTTACTTTAATTTATAGCTGCCTCTGCATTAGCTTAGTTTAAGGCGGTCATTCTCGGTTCTGTTAATGCCCCCCCTTCCCCCCCCAGCAAAATGTTCTTATTCCAATCCACACTGCTTGCAACACGCCACATTCATTATTAGCCTATTAAATACTATCTGAACCTGATTAAGGCAGGGTTGGAATGAAAATATTCTCGCACGGGGGGCACCAGGAATACGATTGAGAACCACTGATTTAAGGGAACAGTGACATCCGGAAGTTTCCCTGTTGCCTCTTTCTCTGGGTTGTTTTATGTCTTATAGGTGCTTTTATGAAGTTATGTAGCCTTTGATTCCATCAATTCAGGTAATTGTAGTTCAGTAAAGCTTTAGTAAAGTCAAGGTAATTATTGGCACTTTTATCACGGCATTTTAAGGGTACTGCTGCTAATGGGTTGTAGCTTGACTCTCTTAGGGAAGTAGCTCTTTGGTGTCTCCTCACCTGTACTTACGCCCGTCTTGCTGTTGGGTTCCAGAATGAGCTGGAGAATTTCCCCCTGAGCACCGTGCAGCACTGCCAGGCGCTGCTCAAGGCCTGCAGCTACGACTCCATCCTGGCCCTGGTCTGCAAGGAGCCGGGCCAGAGCAAGCCGGACCTCCACCTCTTCCAGTGTGACCACATCAAGGTCAGCCACAGCCAGGCCAGTGCGTGGGACCGGTAGGGAGCGGGGGCAGGGTCACAGCCATTTCCGGTTATGCATTGACAGGCCTCAGGAGGGGCAGCGCAGTGGAGAAGAGGATACTTGAATTGACTTTGACTTGAATTGACTTTGACTTGAATTGACTCTACTTACACATGGATCCTGTGCTCTATGACCGCTGATCTTCTGTCTACATTCATTAACTGCAGAATTTTGGAATTTCACAAAATGCGTATTATAAATCAACTTTCTTATCATGCTATTTATAGGTAATAAATCACTAAAACAATCCCAGCAAAGCAGACAGGCTGTTTTAACATGGGGATTTTATTCAGCTTAGAATAGTGTTGAGATTAATCAAAAGTAATTTCTCAGTCTAGATGGCTGTGGCTAATTCCAATAAGAAAGCACATCTTGTCTTCCGTCAGGCTGACGTGATCCATGCTGATATTGAAAGTGCCATTGGTGACCACAAGGGTGGTAAAGTAAAGAGAAGGCCTGAGGTGCTCAGGTACGAGGTCATTCTGAACCATTAATACATTGTAGTGCAGGGGTGGCCAATCTTATCCGCAAAGGGCCGGTGTGTGTGCAGGTTTTTGGGATAACCTTTAGGTCAGCTGTTCAAACCCAGGTGTGAGGACTCTTCAGCCAATCAGTCCTCTAATTAGGGACCTAATTAGGGAGTTGCAGAGAAAACCTGCATACGCACCGGCCCTTTTCGGATAAGATTGCCCACCCCTGTTCTAGTGTGTCAGAGAGACATCAGCTTTAGTGGGTGTCTCTCCTCACACCGCCTTGGTGTCTGTGCCATGTCGCTTTATGACCATTTTCCTTGCCATAACACTAATAATAATAATAGTAATCCATTCATCGCTTGACACTTTTATAATAATTTTATAATAATATAATAAGAAACAACAACAATAACAATAACGGCAATAGCAACAACATTAATGGTAATAACAGTAACAATAACAGTAACAATAAGAACAAAATAACCATAATGATAATAATAATGTTGTGGTGAAGAATAGTGGCTGGTAACATGTAAATTGCTGAGCAGTGATCACTCGCCATTCTGTTGCCATGGTTACCTTCCAAAAGGCACCAATTATGGACCCCCTACTCCCTGAATCTTACTTCTGTTTCATATTGCTGCCTCTGATTGTTCAGCCAGTCCCCCTCTTCTCATCATGTGTCTGTGTATGTCCAGGATGATCCTGAAGAGCGATGGCGCCATCCCCCCGCCCCCAACAGCCCCAGCCCCTGGCCTCCCTGCCCCCACCACGCACGTGGATGTCAAGAGCCGAGTGGCGGCTTGGTCGACACGGACTACCGGCGAGCTGCCTGACTGTGAGGGTGCTTTTACATCTTGGGGGATGTGATGTCACACACCTTACTGTTAGAGTTGCCCCCCCAGGCAGAAATGCCAGTTTTGAGGAATGTTCTTCATGAAGACGTTTCTGCCTTGTCTGTGGAAGGGGGCTGCGAATAACATCAGCTAAACACCAGCACTCACACTCTGTACATAATGTAGTCACGGCTAACTGTACGCAGCACCTTGGTCTCGCCTTTGCCACTTAAGGCCGCCGCTGTGTCTCTCACGGCAGATGGCAAGCACAGGCTGTACTCTGGCCAAGACGAGCCCCCCGAGATGACTGCAGCCAGGATCGACCGTGACGTGGTAAGCGGCACCGCAACTCCTCTGCAGAATGCTGGACCTTCTGGTTGATTCCACTGTGCGATTCCTTTTAGGGCAGGCTACTGATGGGTGATGGTCACTCCGACACAGACCATGACCCTCCTCATTCTCATGGATACCCCGTCTTTAAATGATACCCTCCTCATTCAGATAAATTCCGTCTTTAAATGATACCCTCCTCATTCAGATAAATTCCATCTTTAAATGATACTCTCCTCATTCAGATAAATTCCGTCTTTAAATGATACCCTCCTCATTCAGGTAAATTCTGTCTTTAATTATACGCTCCTCATTCAGGTATATTCCATCTTTAATTATACCCTCCTCATTCAGATATATTCCGTCTTTAATTTTACCCACCTCATTCAGGTATATGTCCCTGTCTTTATGATACCCTCCACATTCAGATGCATTCCCTGTCTTTAATTATACCCTCCTCATTCAGATATATACCCCTGTCTTTAATTATACTCTCCTCATTCTGATCTAAATCCTAAGTACGTGGCTATGGCTGTGTTTTCACGACGGACGATTCACTTTCCATTACAGCAAATTCTCAACCACATCTTAGACGACATTGAGTATTTTGTGACTAAACTGCAGAAGGCAGCTGAGGCATTCAGTGAGCTTTCAAAGAGGAAGAAGTCAAAGAACAAGAAGAAGGGGCCAGGAGGTGAGGAGCCAGTCTCTGCTGAGTGACATAAAGCTATTATTTTGTGATCCAGCTTAAATCTGTTTCATGGACAGAAAGTAATGATAAAAAAAACTTCTTGGCAAGTATCGTCCTGGTTCTAGCCCTACCAGACTGTACTAGCCACTGGCCTGCTTTTAATCAGGCATGCTAGACTTCTCACTTACCAGATGACATCAACATGCAACATCAGTCAGGTTCGATAGCGCTGTACTCCAAACACGTTAATGTTGTTTGATAAAACCCGCAGTGATCTGGGGAAGGTATCGTGAACTCAGTAGGGGTACCCTTATCAGAGTATAATGGGCTGTTCCACAAAAAAATAAACTACAGATTGCTTAAATTATCTTGATTATGCCATTGTGGAGTATAGTCATGACATACTTGTTTTCTCCACTAGAGGGAGTACTCACCCTGCGAGCAAAGTTGCCCGCACAGGAGGAATTCATTGACTGCTTACAAAAATTTAAGCTTGCCTTCAACCTTTTGGTAAGATCTGGGGATAATAAGGAATTTGCAGAGTGTTACATCCTCTGTAAGGTGTGTGACATTTGTACCTTTCTATCTATTCGCTTGTACACTGCCCGGCTAAACCAAACTCAATGAGTTACAGACTGCATGCCTATTCCTGACATTGTTCCTCGCAAATGGAAGTTATCCTAGCAGATGGGATCTGCTAAGTAAATTGCAATGTGATTTGATCTGTTTGGAATAATTCTGCGCATTGGTTTTTTGCCAGATGTTTTGAAACTTGTTGTTTTGTCCTTAATTTACCTAAACAAACATGCAGACTATTAAAGATGGTTGGAAGTTTCCGCCGTAATTCCTTTTATGGATGTCCTCTATTGATGACATTCAGGCAGTTAATGTCAGATAGCGAGAGGGGGCACAGCAGGAGTATCAGCAGCGTCCATGTGCCGCATGCGCTGAACATCCGTCTTTTTGCAGGCAAAGCTCCGATCGTGCATTCAGAATCCCAGTGCTTTGGATTTAGTCCACTTCTTGTTTACACCATTAAACATGGTAGGTAAATCTATTAAAACACTGGTCATCTCCCGCCTGCTGTGCCACCTGGTTTTTAGAAAGTCATGTTTTCTAGTCAAAGTGACAAATTAGTGTATTTTTTTAGCTTTATTTCCTTATACCTTATCAGTAGGCTGCTGCAGTTGGCATTCTGGACACTGAATTGTGGATAACATACCTATGCTGTGTGAATTGGTTATTATGAGTAAATTGTTAGTAAGTTACATTTAATTTAATTTCAGTTCTGGGATTCAAGCCAGCAAACTTATAAATATCAGTCTATGTTCTTTAATCTTATATGACATTCTTTGCTTATTAATGGTGACAAATATCTGCACAATTTCCATGTTGATGACACCTCTTACCAGGACAGCCTGTGCAGAGCTCGAGGTGTTACCGTGTCCCTTATGCCTCTCTGCCGCCCCCTGCAGGTGGTCCAGGCCACAGGTGGTGTGGACCTGGCCAAAGGTGTGATCAGCCCTCTGCTGACACGGGAGGCAGTGGACTTCCTGCACTCCGCCACCGCTCCCCAGGAAAGGCGTCTCTGGCTCTCATTGGGTGATGGCTGGACAAAGAGCAGGTGGGAGTATAGAGCGTGGCCCCGTCCGCGGTGGTTGGAGCTGGAGCTGCTGCCGGGCGGCCCCAATCCAATGTTTCCCAGTCCGGTCCTCAGCAACCCACAGTCGGCCCATGTCTTTGCTCCCACTGAACCCCTTACCAGACAGTTCACATTTTTTCTCCCTCCCGGGAGCTGGGTAGAGAGCTATGAGGGAGCAAAAACGTGGACTTTCCGTGGGCCCCTGTGGACCGGATTGGGAAACACTGCCCCAATCCATGAGCTGCATTATGTTACTGTGTCATTGCATCTCTTTACACGTATTAAGGCTGTTGCTGCTTTCTTTCAGTGTGATAATAAAAACATGTCTGATGATCACTAATCAACAGGTGATCCCACTCCTTCACTAATTAACCTTGTTTGGTAAGGAGGCATTTGTGGTCGAGAGCCCCCCCGCCCCCCACCTGGACACATGTCCCTTTCCTGCAGGGTGATCAGTCAGACCCCTGACAGATCAGGGTAATACCTGCATGTAGATTCTACAAGGAGCAGAGAATCCAGTGGACTGTTAAGAATAAGTAAGGATCAGTGGGTTGCTTTCAGAGTGATTAAAGAGCTCCACTCATGAAGTGCTACCAGCTGTAATATCCTGGAGATCAGTAAAGAACCTGGAACACTTCAGAATGTAAAGTGAACCGACTGAAAAACTGACTCCCGTCGCTGTAATAGACGCAGCGTGTTACGGCGTAAGTATTCTGATTATTATAGAGTAGGATATGAGTATGGATATGGGTGTAAGTGGGTCTTTACAAGAACAGCTTGGATTGGGCTACCCAGTGTACTGGGGGCATGAGTTGGCTTTCTTGTTTTGGTGTCTTGTAGGTCTTAGGAGCCTATGAGTTGAGTTCATTGTGTTCGTTCCTCTCCCCCCCCCCACTTTGTTGATCTCCCTGCACTTTTCCGCCCCATCCCGCCCCTCCAGGGTGGAATGGCCCAAGGATCAGCATCCAGCCCCCTATTCGCCCCGCTTCCGGGACGGCTGGGAGCCACCCACGCTGCCTGTCATAGGACACAGCCGAGAGCAGGAACTCGGCCAACTGGCCGAGTCCCTGATCAGTTCTGAGATGCAGCGACATGAAGAGGTGGAGCACCAGCTGGCTCAGGAGGTGAGTGCTCAGTCCTACTGGTGGTTCAAAGCATTGCTTGAGGGAACTTGCTGATGCAGTGTGGTATTTGTCTAACAGCTGGCTGTGTTTTTTTTCTTATTTCTAGCACCCCAGTATCCAGAATTTCCCCTCTGCTGATGGGTATGCCTTCAATAAGAGAGCCTACAAAAAAAAGCATCTTCAGGACCAGGACATGGCCGCGGCTGCTTCTAAGCAGGCGGTTAGCCGCTGTGTGGTTAGGTAACCGTGGTCAACAAACCAGGCCGGCGGCCATGGAGAACTGTCCCAATTCACTTTCTCTACCTACACTGTCAGGAATCCTATTGATTTGGTTTTTTGTCAGTCAAAATGACTCTGGATTTCTCTTTCTCTTACTGGCTCCTCAGATAAGCTGTCAATTGTCATATAGTGTAGTTATTCTCCAGATTTCACTTCTGGTTGATTCCCTTGTTCATTCTATGTAGCCCTGAAACTTTGCAAAATCCTTTTCTAACCTCTGAAATTCCAGCTGGGATACTTCTCCATGGATTAGAAATACATATTTTTAATATTTTTTCGTCCATTCTCATTTTTAATGTGGAAATTCTTCCATCAGGAACTGCTGCCATGTAACACATACATACACATCCACTAATTATGTAGCAGTTTACCTCCCCACAGACTGGTTTAATGTAGCCAAATGGCTACTTCAATATTAGTTTAAATACTAC
Organism: Mormyrops boulengeri; assembly: GCA_026781065.1. Taxonomy (NCBI): domain Eukaryota; kingdom Metazoa; phylum Chordata; class Actinopteri; order Osteoglossiformes; family Mormyridae; genus Mormyrops; species Mormyrops boulengeri. The sequence continues at coordinate 28,983,363 of JAODLD010000001.1, forward strand.
AATACTTTGGCCATAAGTGGAAATTAGTGGGAGAACATTTTAAAATGAACTTCTTTACACAGGGTGTAGTTGGAGTATGGAATAGTCTTCCTGTTAGTGCAGCGCAAGCTAAAACCCTGGGTTCCTTTAAATCAGAGCTAGATAAGATTTTAACAACTCTGGGCTATTAGTTAAGTTCTCCCCAAATGAGCTTGAAGGGCCAAATGGCCTCCTCTCGTTTGTAAATTTCTTATGTTCTTATGTATAACTGGTCTCTTTGCTCTGTGGTCTTCAGTGTGATTTCATAGCATTGTCTATGGCCATAAATGGGGAATACATTTGGTTTTAGGACTGGTTCCCCTACTGACACTGCAGATGACTTAATGTTTGATGGATCTTTTTCAAACTTTGCAGACACATTATATGGGTGAAGATCTGGAACTCATTAAATTTTGAGCAGTCAAACACAATTAAAATCACTGCATAGTGGATACAAAGGGAAGAGTGACTGCAGATGACATCTGACCTTGTGAACATAACTCAAAAAGTATTTAATGGATACTATTACTGCGTCACGAAAGCAGTATCTGGATGAAGATCTTCACCTGATTTCATTTTGAGACAAATAACACCAAAACTAAAGTACCAGCGTTAGGTGGCAGCCACAGAAGGAAAAGGTGGTTGCAGAACAAGTAACAAGTATTTGATGGACCTTTTTCAAGCTTCCCAGGAACATTGTATATCTGGGGCCCATTTCATTTTGAGATAAATGCTCCAAAAGTCAAGCAGTGTCACTTAGTGGTGGCATGTGAAAGGACAACCACACATGCAGATTTGATTATATCGACACAAGTCACACAAAGTTGGGCCTTTAATAGATATTTTCAATAGATTTTTCTGGAAAGGTGGGGATGGTGTGTTGAAGGCTTGAAATTTTAGTGGCTGGGGGGTATGAGAGGGGTAGGGTTTGGATGGGGGACGGAGTGGCAGGATCATCCGGGGAATCATTTTATTCAGTGTGCATCAGTGTGCATCAGTGTGCATCAGACTTCACCTGCCAAAAAAAATGTCATTAGCACTGCTTCTGACCCCCACCCCCTGCACCTGTAAAATTCCTGATCAAAAAGACTGATTCTTCATTGTGCCTTTGGATAAGAGCCTTAATATATAACTGGCTATTAACAGCCTCACAGATTCCTATCAGAAGCCCTCATTCATCATACATGGCAGGTGAACCTGTATGTGTTCTACAGGAACCACGAGGCCCCCAGTGTCACCCAACCAAAGACCTACGCCAAATCCAAATACGACTTCGTGGCAAGAAACAGCACAGAGCTGTCTGTCCTGAAGGATGAAGTAGTGGAGGTAACGGCTCAGGGAGGTGTGTGTGTGTGTGTGTGTGTGTGTGTGTGTGTGTGTGTGTGTGTGTGTGTGTGTGTGTGTGTGCATGTGTGTGTG
>JAODLD010000001.1:28988083-29008343 GCA_026781065.1 Mormyrops boulengeri
CCCCCCTCCCCCCATGACAGGCCACTCCCCCTTCACTCCCCTCCTCTCCTTTCCTCCTCAGCACCATCAACAGCCTGGGCGTGCTAACTGGGGCTCAGCTCTTCTCACTGAGTAAGGACGAGCTGAAGACGGTGTGCCCAGACGACGGGGCGCGGGTCTACAGCCAGGTCACCGTGCAGAAGGCCGCTCTCGAGGTCAGTGGCCTGGTCCACCAGCTCCATCATCCAGGGGGCGATGCATCTAAAATAGTTCACATTTCCCTGGACTGTATGGTAACTATGGCAAGGTGGCACTGGTGCCAATCTGCTGGGCTCTGGCATACCCCCTTGTCGGTCAGGGACTGGGTCTGGTCCTCGTTCACTTGGAAATTAAAAGATTGTTTCTTGGTTTACCTTTGCTAAAAGAGAGCTGCAGCAATGGGTGTGTCCAAAATTGAATACTTACATAGAACATACTGAATTTCATTAGAAGCCTACCACTCGACAATTAATGTAGCATGGACTATATGTATGCATGAGAAGAAGACGAATGTACCCAGACATACTGCAGACGCCAACTTGTATATTAGCTGACCCGGATGTTTACCAATGATGTTGCGTGAACCCCGCAAAAAGTAAAAACCTTTAAAAACTATTACCAAAAAATATATATATATTTGAGTCAAATTATGTAACTGGGTGTCATGTTCTGCTGACATTTGTACTGCACTGCCTCTGTCATCTTGGCACAAATATTTGAGCAAGTGAGTTTCTTCACCCTTGGTTGCCTTGTGGCGTAGTATGGTGTCCGTTGGTATACTTTGGAATTTCACAGAATGTCATCTGGTTACCGATCATCTACTCTCTCGTAGATACTTTGCACTCTACATTTTCCTACTACATAGAAAACAAGTATGCAATTCTGGTGAACCCAGACTGTTTTAGGTGCATGAGTTTCGAATGCTTATTTTAGAAAATTTCCAATCCACTGACACTAGTGGTGGGATGTACAAAATACAGTGATCGTACACCTCATAACTTGTATGACGTGATTGGCTGCCTTTGTGGACTGAGAAGATCTTCTAGATTCTGTACAAGACCTGTACAAATTATCGGCAGAAGTGTCCCATTCCCATACTTCATACCATGTGTCTGCAGATTTTCGTCTGACTTCCTATGATCTCCTATGATCTTCGTATGATCTGTTGGTGTGAAGCATGCAGGTACTGTGTGTGTACAGGGATGACCGATCTATTTGGCTGGGTTCACAGGCATGATGTGGTTTCAGTAGAGGATTCTGCAGACTTTTTTCAGTTCACTGTGGCAATACCTTCTAAATACCCTCCTAACTGAAAAGTTGCAGTGTTTCATCACTACTTATTATTAGGTCTAACAAAAAAAATACACCATTCCTGCCAAATGTCAAGTAACAGGCAACATTATGCAACTTGTTACCAGAATAAAGTCCCAGCACAGTAACTATAATCTTTAGGTGACAGCGGATTTGAGGCTTCTGACTAAGAGACGTTCTTTTACATGCAGACATGGCTGATAATTGTCACATGTGTCTGACTGAATCCAGCTTACAGACTCTGTTGACTGTTCAACAAGTGGTACACTACCTGGCCAAAAAAGGTCACCATTTAAATAAGCAAATTTGCTTATTTGCTTCAGTTGGTCTGGTCTAGGCTCAGCAACTTTATGCAGCTATAAAATTGATTTTTTTCTTCCCCAACGGCACCGGCATATTCCACGACAACAATGGCAAGATTCTTCAGGCTTGAACTGTAAAATAGTGGTTCAGGAAGAAGGAGGAGTCATTTCCACACATCAGTTAGCCGCCACAGAATCCTGACCTTAACCCCAGTGAAAGTGGGTCTGCTGGAGAAGAGTTTGTGGAGTGCTTAGACACTCCTGTTATCAATACAAGATCTTGGTGAAAAATTAACGCAAATCTGGATAAAAGTAAATGTTGAGACATTGCATAAGCTCGTTGAAACAACGGCACAGTAAATGCACGTGTAATCTCTCCTCCATAAAGTTAAAGCTGGTTCAATGAGAAGTATGCAACTTTTTTTTGGCCAGGGAGTGTAGATTGTCATAGTTGTGCTAGTGCTTCACATCTCCCTTTAGCATCCACTGTAGCATGGTCTAAGTATGCAGACCTGATCCTTGCTAGATTACCCCATGCTAAGTCAGTCATGCTCATCCCTCTCCATCTTCAATAAACCACATAGAATAGCAATAGCTAAGTGCAGATGGAAGAGATAACAGTAAACTGAAGGCTTGTGTATGGTGTATGGATTTTTATGTAGGAGGGGATCTGAGTGCGTCACTTTTGCTCAGGTATGTTCGAGCTGAGATGATGGACGTTTTCTGGTGTCATGGAGTCTCCTGAGCCTCCCATTACAGCAGACTGATGCCGCCCTGCCCAGCACTGGGTGACTGACCCATGAGTGTGAATAACATAGGACTCAATGGCCTTTTACTAGACTGGTTTTATCAGGTGTGGTTTCACATACCTTCTACCCCTCAGCCGTGCAGTGTTGCGAGTGGCTCGGACACGTCTACGGCGTGGTTATGCTCATTTTAAATAATGATGCCGTTCACAGATGGTGATCCTCCCTGGATTGTTCTTGCTCTCTATGATCTCAATCTGCAGTTTATTTACTTGAAAGTGTGTGGGGTCCAGGCTTGATTGCGGCTTTCATTCGTATAGTAATGCAACCATTTTCGCACTTCTCAGCCTTTATCCATCTGGGTCTCCCCGCCCACATGGTAAATTCGTTATTTAGGGAACATGTATTAAAGGCATCTTTCCGTCGCAATCTCCAGGCCCATCTGGTAGACCCTGTATGAAGGGTACGTTTATTGAAAACCTAATTGCTTCTCTCTCCTTCTGCCAGAAGACGACAAGTTCTGAGCTGCAGGAAATCATGCGAAGGCGGCAGGAGAAGCTGAACGCAGCCTGCGACTCTGGGGTGGAGTCCTTCGATGAGGGCGGAGGTCACTGAGCGTCTACCCTGAGTAGCCCCGCCCCTTCCCAGGGCCTTGCTTTACTGGTTTGCTGACTGCGGCAGTCAGGTTAGCCTGGACCCGTAATTCGCCCATGGGTACTCAGTAAATGCTAGTAGGGAAACACTGTGTTGTGCATAGATGAAAATGCAGGAGGTAGTAGTCGTGTTATACTGTATATCTGTACAGGCCTATAGGCATTGAGAAACAGGTGCTGTGTAATATTACTAAGGGTGTGCCCCAAGGAGGAAGCTGTGTTTCGGTCTGAAACGTTAGCAGCTATCGGTAATGATTCAGGATAGATGCAGCAAGTAATATGAATGTTTATATTAGACTGAACTAGTGGGAGAAAGTTGATTATATGGAAAACGCTCTTGAGACATATTTAAAGGATAACTGATTTTGTGACATAATTATTTTTCTTTTGAAAATATATTTATTTCATTGAAATGCCAAAATAGCACAATGACGATTGAAAAATGACAAAGTTGAACAATAGGATATGGTATTTTTTTTTTTAAAACTTCGATGCTGTCCTACTGCACTGAGTTTGATAAGCATTTATTTAACTGGTGCCTATGGCACATTCTTTTGTAACACTGTGGAAGTTTCCGGACATATCCAACACTACCCTCTGGATGAGCAGGTAGGGGGTTCGATGATGTTGACAGCACACTTTTATGTAATATGACAGAAAGCAGCTTGTTGACACGGATCACCATCCAGGTACACAGTGCTACCTGATTCTCATACCAAGCTTCGGGATACAGGAATTTTATCGCAAGGCGGGTTTTATTGGTAGGAAATGTTAGTGTTTGGAAACTGAACATTGTGTTGCAACATGGGCACTTCCAATCTGTTTGCTGTACAGGCTTAGCCAAAAATTAGTGCTTAATTTAGGTACACAATTAGTCTTCCTTGGTACCATTGCCTTTTCAAATGTCCAATGAAAGTAATTGATTCCAGTCTTCTAAAGTGTACACAACCTAAAACTATGGACATTCACTGCATTAGCCTGCTACTGTAAGGCCCCACAGCATTTCATAATGTGTGACATATGGGAGCTCTAGTCAGGATTACAACCCCCCCCCCCCCAAGGAGAAAACTGAGTGACAGGTCCTATATGAGGCGACCCCTTGACATGCTAAAGAGCCAGTGGGCTGATTGGTGCTGGTGTAGACTGACTTACTCTGACACGCCCAAGGTCCTTCAATGAAATGTTTTAGTTGCAGCCTGGCTGAAGGTGGTCAAACGTGCCCAAACTTCACGATTGTTTCACCGTTTAAAAGAGAATCTGTATTATACCTTAGCGTGGAGCTGTTGTTAAACAGCCGCATAGTTGGCCAAGATCAAGTTCTGGGAGATCAGAATGTGTAGAATTTTTGTAAAATAGACTGCACACAAAGACTAAGTGGACTCACTGAATTAACGTTTTGTTAACTGAACATGAAAGCTTGCGCATTTTGAATATCCATCACTGACGATGTATATTTATAAAGTTATTCGTGGCTTAACATTTTGGACTGCAGTTTCTCGGAGCTTTACTCTACACAGCTGATTTTTCCTAAATCTATGGAGTTGATGGTGTAATGTGGTAGATTTAATCAAGGACCATTCTCTGCTATCGCATTTGTATTCTAAATGAATGGAAAGATCATTTAGAAAAAGTCATTTGATGGCTTGTCCTGTTCTTTTTTGTGTGGTTATTGATTAACTGATCCTTCGGGGAAAAATATGGAAATGTGTCAGGGGGAGATTTAATACATTTAGTGTAATTCATAATTGTACGTGTATAGCTTCCATGGTGCCTTTTCCACAATAATTTGATGGAATTCTACAATAAACAGTATTATAAAAAATTACATAGTGTGTTTTGTGTTTTATAAACTTCACAGTGAATTCAGAACCTTGACTGTTAATATTTTAGCTAGTTGCGTCCATTCTCTATTGGTAGTAATGGTCAGAATGGTGTCCTCTTTTTGAGAAAGACTCAAGAAAGATACTGAGCGCCACAGTTCATAAGAACAGATACCGAAAGGCTTTATTCAACACACACACTGAACTTATTGACAATTATCACCCAGCTATTCTAGTAATACAGGATCCTCCCTCTAGCGACACGACAGAAAAATACACGCAAATGGCACCAGTGACAGACTGAACCGGCCACACACTTAGGAAGAGAACTGGACGAGCAGCTGCCTTTTACTGTTCACTCGGTTAAATTGGGGAGAAACGGTGTTCAGCGCTGTCCCCAGACTCCACAACACACTGAACACACACCACACACACCACACAGGAAGAGCTGCAGCCCATTGGAACATGCAGAAAGGTTCTCCGGTGGCTAACTTGTTGCCTACCCTACATTAGCCTTGGTTTTCACACACTCCCAGATTTGCATTGGTCCCGTACCATTTTGGCCCACAAGCTTCTCTTCTCATCCAAGATTTACTGAGGGATATTATGTCTCTGCAGTGAGAGTCTACTGGCCATTCCTCTGTATCAAGGGCTCCACTTTCAGGTCCTCATGCGAGGCGATCAATGCTAAGCGCTCCACATGATAATCATAGCCTACGTATCCCGGGTGATGATGCTTAGGGTGAAGTTCTGCATCTGAATGGAGAAGCGGCTCCTTTACAGGAAGAACCATCTTGAAGGGAAGCAAGACAACGTGTCCCAGGTAAAAATAACCAGCGTGAAGGTACAGCGTGTTCAGCATGTATATGACGAGGACATATGAGGCCCTGCTTTGTCAACGGGGCCGGAAACCTGGGAGTAAGGAGTGAGCTGGGGATGACCGGAAATTTGTGTACCTAGTAATAAAACTCAGATCTACACAAAGTGGATTGTGAAGCCAATGTGTTACACTAAAGATCTCTCTGCAAACAAAGTCATTTTTCTATAATAAAATGATGTAAGATTTTGGGGAAAAGCTTAGATTACGCCCATATGCAAATGATTACAGTATCCTGGCTGCACAAGTTTGAAGATGAGCTGTTATCCAACTGGAAATGCGTAACCTGACATGACGGGAAGCATCCTGAAAGCCTCCCATGCCACCACCCCCCCACTCACATGACCAGGGTGGCGGGTGCCCTGCAGGCTATGTGACAGCAGAGGGACAGTGGTTTTCTGGGTTTGCTCAGTGGGGGGGGGGGGGGGCGTTCTGTAGAACAGTCCCTAGTTCACACAGCTCTTGTGTCCCACAGGAAAATATCTCTTTACAGCCTCCCTTCCTTAGCCACAGACTGCTAGGAACCAGGCCCTCCCCTTTCCGGCCACCATAACAGAGATAGCACTCCATCAGGGCAATGCAGGGGCCTCTCACTGGCGCCCTCTGGTGGCCCTTTCTTACCTTCACAGCACCTTCAATCACTGGCAGTGCGACTGAATATTGGGGTTTGGTTTCCACTAAAATATTGCACAGATAGGTTTCAGGTGCTGAAAAGGCTAAATAAATGTGTACACGCATAACAAGCCTACTGTGAACCAGATGCCGTTACATGTAATGCTTCCCATGGAACTTGATGTAACACTGCACTGTGGTGATGTGATGCCATTTTCAAAATATGGGATTTTTTTTTGGCAAATTCAAATGAATATTTAGAGGATGCTGCTGACTGACCTTCAGTTCCACCCATGTGCCACTAGAGGGACTCTCTTGATTGGTGTCAAAGGTGTTCCAGTTCTGATGCTTCTTGTTCACCAAGAGTGAAATATCTTTGTGGGGGACAGTTCATTTTGCTGGATAGGCCAGAAGTTTTCTTAAATATATTCTGACTAAGGCGACTTTGAAAAATATCCCAAAAACCAAAAGTTTTCAGTAAATAAATGCTGCTTTAAGGCAAGATCCCTTCCCAGGCGTCCTCCAGTTTTAAACGAAATCGCTGTTTCTCTTTGCTGTCTTCTTTTTTGGCATCGATGATTAAACAAATCTCTGGGCAGAGAACGAAAGCCTGAAGCAGGGGAGGGCAGATGAATCACTTCAACCTGTCAGGCAAGACATGAAAAACATAAACAATTATTGTTATTGCTCATACTTTTATTATTTTTTTCCAAGAACTGAATAGCACTTTCACAGTTCACTGCCTGATTACATCAGTGATTCATTCCCCTGAATGCATTTCTGGGGGAAATAATTTACAAGTTAAGTAATTTATTCAAATCCAGTTCTGGTACTTTTTTATGCTTTTTATTGCACATATTTATAATAACGAATGGCTGCATTCAGAATGGCTCACACTGCAGGACTCCACAATTACGACTTGATGACATTTTCGTAGACGACATCGCCGGTGACTGTCTGCTGCTTCTTCCTCCACATCAGTTGGACGCACTGATGGATAAACACGTACTGCTCCTGTAAAGAAGGCAGTTGTTCTTAAGATTGGGCCAAACCAGCAGGGGGCAGAGGTGAGCAACAAGCTTTTATCACTATATTGCTAGTGATGAACATATTCATCAGTTATGTTTAATGACAGAATGTGTTTGTTCACTGCATTTGTTTGGCACTGTACATGGAAAATATGCTTATATTTGCTGTTAACAACAACACTATGTCATGATTCTTTCACATGCCAATAATAGAATTAAAGTTCTTGGCAGACACCTATCTAAAGTGAGTCACTTTCATTCATACAGTTTAATATCTTACTGGGATGATTTAGGTTAACTAAGTAGCTGACACAAGGGAATTAAACTAGTAATCTTCTGGTTGATCCCTGGCCCGTTAACGGCCACTCTTTTTGTCAACTGGGCAGTTTCATATCATGTAGGCATAGCCTTGACTGACTTCATTTTTCATAGAGTTACTCATTTATAAAATTCTAATAGCAAATATAACGTATGGGCCCTGACCTCCGTCTGCACCATGCACAGCCTGTGCGCTCGCATCTCTGCCACCAGGCCCAGCACATCAACAAACTCGTGCTCCCGTATGTGCTGCATCAGCCGGTCCAGAGCAATGAAGGTTCCTGTGCGACCCACTCCGGCACTGTGAGGGAAGGGAGGTAAGGTTTCATCAGCCTGGCTGTCAGCATCCACATCACATCATCCCGAACTAGAGAGAGACAAGAGCTTTGATATCATGATAATGGTTATTGTAATCCTACCCTGAGGTCTACCATGAAATGAGCCAATGCACGGAAGCATAGTGGACAAGCAAGGGAAACAGTAGATCAGGGTTTCTTGACCTTTCCAACCACAAGGGCTGGCAGTTCACACTGCTCAGCTGGCATGAGTTTCCAGCAGTGTTTACAGTACGCAGCACTAGTCTGTTGTGCGTCGGACTTCAACTGCAAAAGGTACCACCACACCATGACGTTACCTTGTTTATCTGCAATATCTCCTTTTTTAAAAATGTTGTGGCTCTGAGCTGTCGCTGTCTTCATCAACACTTGAAGCTTCCTCAAAGGGAGCGCCTGTCTTATACATAACCAAAACAGTAGCTTGTTCCATGCTCTGCTAACTCAACCAACCTTGCTGTGAGTTTGTTGGTTGTCTGTTCTTAAAAGACTGCGATATGATTGGTAGGAATTGCATTCCTTTCTGTGATCTGATAGGCTGATGCACACCATCAAGCAGTGTTTCTTATTAACAATTTGTGGAAGTTTCTCATTATTTTGTTGTTTAAATTTATATGCCGATAAGTACTACATATTGGTTATATAAAAACTATTTATAGTTTATTTTTGTATGATATATTTACTAAAATTAGATTGCAGTTTGTAGCCCATTCTATTTGTCTTTTTTTCATGTTCTGAATCTGTTTAAGGGGAATTCTAAGGGAATTTTAAGGAAAAATGGCCTTGAAGTTAAGAAATAATGACTTATAGTAAATTTAACTGTGATAATTATCAATATCGATTAATATGAAAAAAAAATTATTACAGTTAAATATTTTGACATATTGCCCAGCCCAACCTTGAAGTATGTTAGTGACTTGTTTGAATGTCCATCCATACATCCATTCATCCAACCTTTCTGTATCTGCTTATCCTATTCAGGGTCACGGAGGCTACAGGTGCAAGGCAGGGAACAACCCAGGATGGGGAGCTAACCAGTAGCAGGTTGCGTGAATGTTTATACATTTTATTTACTATGTCCGATTTATACTAGTGTATAAGAGTGCATATGAGTGCAAGCGTGGTTCTACCTGCAGTGTACGATAATGGGACCCTTCACTTTTACTGCCTGTTGCCTCGCAATGTGCACAAATTGCAAAATGCTCTCGATGGCGTTGATGGTGGGAACACCGTGGTCTGGCCAGGACGTGTAGTTCAAGTGCAGGACGTCCTGAGTCTCATCCACCTGCAGCACATTGAGAGAGGACTGCTGTGATCTGGGGGGGCGATGTCCATCATGAAGCAAAGATATGAATGCTGAAGTATTCCTGATATGAAACATTTCATTTAATATTGAACACTGAAGAGCCACTAGGGGGTGTATTTCTCCCAAATGAATCTTACCTAACAAACCATGGCTGACTGAAATGTGCAAAGCGATGTTACCGAATGATGCAGTGGTAAAAGTTAATGGTAGAAACCGCGGCTTTCGTGCGTCATTATGGAGCGACAGCATGCTCTCCCAATATGTATATAATTTATCACCATCCCAACAATGAAGAACAAACGGCATCCCTACCCTGCCCCCCACTCCCTCACTCTACACAGGCCTTCGTCTGATAAGCCAGCCGACAATGAGGCTCCTCGTCTTTCAAGACTATCGGCCATTGATTTATGGATGCCTTTCCTGTATCCGATGATCAAGGATCCTGTTGCTGGAATCTGCAATAAGGCTTTAGCGGTGAAATGGATCTCTGATGCGATTAGATAAAGTAGCTCCTGCTCTCTGGCGCCTTTCACTGAGGCCCATCTCATTACGACACTGAACCATCCTACGGGTAGCGACATCACCATTTTCAGAAGCACTCCGGATGATGCCCCGGTTTAACGTCGTTAGCGCTGGGAAGGTCTCACTCACATAGCTCAGTCTAAAGTTCCTGACAGTCCACTCCGGAGACTCCTTCTCCGACAGCATCTCCACAATGATCTCTCCGTATGTGACCGGCGCATCAGTGTAGGGCCAGTAGTGGTCACATTTCACCTGTAAACATATCAAACCAACCTTCATGTTATTGAGTTCAGCCATGACTGACTTTGGCGATTTCAAGATTAATGTGGAGAATGTAAAGGTACATATGAGCTATGCATTGACAGCCATAAAGCAAAAGAATAGTTACTTCATGGTCTTGATTGTACTGAAAGACGAATTGTGTTTTATATATTTTTGTCATTAAATATTTGTCTGTAATTTAATGTGTTTATGACAAACATTTGTTTACAACCCATGCAACTATAAATTTTGTAATAAAACTTCAATCAATTGCATTGTATCAGCAGTTAGCTTCATCATAAAATGCATTACAATATGAATGCATCAATTATTATTATTAATGCATGACATAACCAGTAAATCCCTTCTTAAGATTCCAGTAGATGATATGAAATACAGGGAAGCTAATAGTGTTTTACAGGGTAAAGAAGGCTATCTGATCATTTAACCTTCCTTCACTCGCATGCGAAGCTACCACCTACGGTACAAAAACACGTTCAGGCATGTCCACTATGTCGCATCACTGTAAACATGACACAACAGATGCTGAAATATATGGGTCTTTCTGCCTTTTCTCTACCATGTGGCTGAATCACACTAAGTGCCTGACACCGGCCTCCGTGAAGTTCACAGCCCCCAAGAGCCAATCAGGGGCCAACAGGGTTGATTGACAGGCGCCAAGGCCCACCCTCCGCCGCTCGTTGCACTGCGTCAGCATGACGATGATGCGACACTTCTGCTGCAGCACCATCTTCCAGAAGTCATCGCGGGTCTCGGGCAGTGGGCCTTGGGTGGCGATGTACTCCAGGGTGCCCTTGTAGCCCTGCAGATAGAACCACAAGGACTGCGGGGTCAAAGGTAGGCCATCATTTGAAATGAGAATCAATCAAACTCTTAGCGACAACAAATCAACAGAAACAATACAAATACCAGCTATATATTCTCACAACATGCAGTATAACTCTCATGAGGCCTGGCTGAAACATTGCATTTTAGAAATTCATTCTATGAATAAAGTTTCTCCCCCAGGTCAGGTATCAAAAGAGAAACATCATGAAACGTTGTGTTCTTAATGCTCAAAGTACGAAGGAGAGACAAGGACGTGATAGAGCTGCTATCAGGATTCGATCTCTGCATAAAAAGCACTCAAACATAACATAGCTGATGGATCAGAAACTACGTGACTACAGATTTAAAAAGCGGCAACACTTACGGGAATATAATTAGCATTAATGTAGTCCGATCCTTCCTCGTTTTGCATAGAGAGTAGCTTGACACGGCTGAAGTCATCTGAGTGGGACAGAAGTCTGAATGTCACACATGCCTCATAGTGGCGACAGACTTTGCATTGAGACACTTAATGAAAGTAGCAGATGGCTGACCGTCATTCTAATGGCTTTCAATTCTATAGTGCTGTAGGTGCTCTGGAACTACACACTCTAGACAATGTGCCTATATGACGCTTTGGTTGTGGTCTAGTAAAAACAAGGCTGGGTGATCCTCATCTCTCATCCTGGACCCCACAGAAGTATTATTGATGAATTCTTATTTAAAATATTTCTTATGTTTGGTGTTTTGTGGGATTTTCTCCTCTTAGCACTCAGATTGGGCCCAGTCTCCCTACATGTAACCGAGTGTATTTGTGTATTTGCGTGACTCACATGGCAGGATGTTAGTGTATCGGTTTTTGGATCGGTTGACAGCAAGGTCAGCAGCTTCATGGGACAGGTCCAAACCCACGCTCTTCAGCTCCTGTATCAGCAAGGAGACAACATGAAAACAAGAACAGCCATGAGGGTGGATGATTCCCCCTCAACTAGTATTGGTCAAATCAAGCTTCATGAACCATTTGCTGTATTTTTTGGCCCCACTAGATGGTGCTCTTGGTTTATTTTTCAGCATGCTTTGAGTCCTTTTCTGAAGAAAGACCATCATCTAGTGGAGTCAAAAAATACAGCAAATGGTTCATGATGCTTCATTTGGCCATCACTAGCCAACATTGACCATGTGGAAACCCGGAATGCTGATCCCTGTACTATGGATAATTCAGTCTCCAAAAACACATGCTGAATGACTTCTAAATACAGTTTGATACACCGGATATTGTGTCAGAGAGGAAGATCACGCCTTTTTCTGATGATCAGGTACTCAATCGATGCGCAACAGGAAAACCTCATCCAGATTCAATCCATGCAAGACTGCTGGACCAGACGACATACCTGATTATGTGCTCAAGGAATGTGCAGAAGAACTAGCTGGCAGATGTCCCCATCTTTAACATCTCCCTGAGCCAGGCGGCTGTTCATGGCCACCACCATCATACCAGCCATCATTAAATGCTTCCAGACGCTAGTCACAGGCCATATGAAACATGAACTACCCAGCTCACTAGACCCCTTACAGTTTGCACATCACCCTATCCAATCAATTGACATGTCCTTAGTCCTTCACCAGGCCCTGTCCCACACTTACCAGAAAAACAGTGATGTAAGAATGCTGACCACTATACTCAGCATTTAACAAAATTGTCCCCAAGTGGCTGATTGGGTAACTGAGCCTTTAACAAAGGCTTTAACATCTTCCTCTGCAACAGGTTCTTCCTGAGTGAAAGACCTCAGACATTCCATTTTAGCAGCATGTCCAACACAACCACAATGAGCACTAGCACCCCCCAGGGCTGTGTGCTCAGCCCAGTACTGTTCACCCTGCTAACTCCCTATTGCACACTGTAGCTCAAACCACATCATGGAGTTTGCTGATGACACAACAGTGGTGAACCTCACCAGTAGCAATGATAAGTCAGCATGCTGATCTAAGAGGGAGTGGCTGACAGGCTGGTACACTGGACACGTCTTTGCATTTTCTATCAACAACTCCACCACAGAGACAGTCAGAAATACCAAGCATCACAGATCACTGAACCTAGACACTTCTAGACACCAAGTTTAGGTAGTACCCCTATTATCTGTGATGACTGAGGACAGCAAGCACCCCCACACCTGCCTGTCCTCACCACGTTTCATAGGGGTACCATAGAGGGTGTCCTAACCAGCTGCATCACTGTCTGGTTTGGCATCTAACAAGCCTCAGACTGATAGTGAAAACATCACCGGGGTCTCTCTCCTCCCCTCCTCCCCTCTCTGGACTCCAGCTTATTAGAAAACTCCTCCTACCTACCACCCCCCACCATCTGGAAAAAGGAAGCACAGCATCCACCAGACTGAATGGCAGCTTCTTCCCCCAGGCAGCCGGGCTCCTCCAAACCCTGCTGCCCCCGCGTGGCGCTCTGACTCAACTAACATGATTCAAACCGCTCCATATACAGTACTGGACCCCATGTTCACCTATGTATATGTATATGGATGTATGTGTCTATGTATCTATGCCATGTCTACTTCACACTGTACTCTGTACAGGGGCACAGTGACAAATTCTGGGCCTCCTGACAGTATGTAACCTTGCTCCCCCCGGTCTTTATTGCCAAGCAGGGGGGTGCCCCAGCAATACTTTTTGTTTGCCATATGATTTGGGGCCCCCCCCCCCCCCCCCCACCAATTCCACTGACCTCACTTTACTCCAGGTGCTTCTCTACGTGGATGAAATGTTAGTATTAGCAACACACCCTTGAACTTGCCCCATCTTCCTCTAATGTATTCCTGGCTCTGGTTTACATCCCAGTCTAGGAACCGCCATCCGCAAGCTACAGACTCCTACCTCGAACTGCAGAGAGAACTTGTAGGCGGAGTCTCTGGTCATGTCACTGATGTAGCTGTCGAAGTCGTCCAACTGGACTGGGCTGAAGGCGAGGGATAAGGATTTTCATACATACGGTGATGCAGGGGGGACCCTTTCATACTGCTTTTTATCATGTTTCATTATCTCCCCCCAGTTTCTCCCGATAAGGTCACAGACGCGCTGAAGCGATTTTTTTTTTTTACGGGCAAACATATTTTGTCACCACAGTAAATGTAGAGGAAGGATTTTTACAAGCACATTAAAGACCTGTGATTTGTGCAGTCCTTCAAGTCTTTGCAAGCCCTGCCATTTATTCCTGATGATACATGAAAATTTGTGGCAGATGACATACCCGTCATAAATTAATGCTTGCATGGGAGTGCATTACAAGATTCCTAATAACGTTTCACTGTAAACAACCTGCGCAATGTTAATTTCCTGCTAGCAAAAGGCCTTTATCCAATTTTCCACTTAAACGATTTGGTGGCAGGGTACAACTGAAACATTACAAGACAATGAGCTGGAATATTACAACAGTCAGCAGTCGATTTTTTAATAATGACTAATATCTTGAATACAGTACTGTGTACCAAACAGTGCATATTACATCAGCAGATAACATCAGCAGAGTCTTAGCACAATACAAACGCCATTCTAACTGGCCAAATGCAGCTCAATTTAGGTGTGGCCACTTGCGCTCACTGTGTACCGCTGTAATAAAGCGATTTTTACGTTTATTTAGTAGATGAGTTTATTCAAAGCAAAGTTTAAATGAGAAAGCTGGATCAGACAGTGCCTGGAGCAATTGGGGGTTAAGGGCCTTGCTCTGGTGCCTAATGGCGATACAATCACTCAAACAGCCAGGGGATTTGAACCAGCAACCTTCACAGGCTCCTAACCCACTGAGCCACACACAGGCTGGAAACATTCAGACAGCATGTGGTGAGCAGCTTGCCACAACAGAGATGCTGGAGGTTGAACACAACACCATCACTGCACCCCTGAGCTGCAGTGGTAACTCATCCCCCTTATGACTCTCTACTGACATGGTGCTCCGTCAGGTTAACTAGAAAATAATTATAGTAATAGTAATAATTATTTGGTGATTCACAATCCACCCCAAGGTAATCTGCAATAGCCTACTGGCTTAGTTCTTAGTTTATGTTTTTAAACACCAGGACTGATAAGATGCGGAAGGGAAACCTTGTACAGAGTGCAGTTCCGTTTAGAAAATATCTGTGATGGTTATTAATAAACAAAGGATATTGCAAATGATTCACAGTAATTTTGGATTTCATACAGTTCACTTTCTTTGCATTAATTGCAGGTGAAGCCTATTGGTTTCATGCATTTTTTGTAATAATAACATAATCAATAAGCACTTATCCAAACCAGCTCCACATTAAGCCTTGAGCCTCTCACAGGAAGCACAGGACAGACATTAATAAGTCTTTTGCAGTTTGTAGACGTCAATCTGTCTAAGCTGTATGTTTAGGGAGGTGTAGTTCCGGGAGGAAACCCACGCGAATATGAGGAGAACGTGCAAAGTCTACAAAGAAGCAGGACAGCAGTCAACCCCACAGGCCTGTGTGTTACATAAAAATAACGGGGTGAGCTGGCACACTCAGAGCTGGGGGCTCATTCTTGCTCTGGCTCTGAAACTGCATGATCAAAGTGAGGAAAGCAGCCGGATGTCAAACACGGAGCCTGAAACACGACACCTACTCATCCATCTGGCTGCTGTTTGGTGCACTGAATGAGCAGCAGCCAGTCACAGACACATGCCCGGTGATGTCCTCTCCACCGTCCTCTGACACACCATGCGGAGGAGACTGGCTGTATGGTTTCCATGTGAACACCATCTGAGTGGGAGCTGAAGCTTCACTGACCCCCAGTGTGCATGAGTGTCTTTGCTCTGTGTTTCATGGTGATCATTCACACACATGCAGACTCAAGGACGCAGATGTATGGGCCTATCCTCACCATTTTTGTTGGAGTTTATGGGGGCGGGGCCTTCGGGGCTGATTTGACCCCTACTAATGTTGAACACAAACCTACACTCTTGTGCAGACTTACCATGTTAGTTTCCTCTTCTTTAAGGCAGTCTTGCTCCTAAAATTAAAAATGAAAGATTTTGATGATAAGCGGCACAAAATTAAGGTTAACACCACAGCCAGTTCATTTGCACAGAGATAAAAGCATTTTGCTAATGTGGTTCTGTTAGCATAGTGATTTTTGCAGAACTGTAGTATTCTTTATGTTATTAGACATATTCCTACAATCACTTAAGAATAACACAGTATTATATATAATGGTGGCATGAAGGCATATGATTGCAGGAAACTGCAAAGGGAAAGATTTCAGTTGATATTTAGTCCAAAGTTATTCTGTGCTCAAGACGATTGAGAAATCCAGGGATGTCATAAACGGCAATCATACTATGTCTGATCCACATGACTACAGCCAGCCAATCAAAGCACTAGACATGTCAAACCCTAAGCCAATAAGCAAGGGAAGGATGTGACTGAACCACCTACCAGGCCCTTAGCAGCCAGCCACTAAACCTGAGAGCTTCAGGAATGGTCTGAAAGTTGCACTGCAATGCTTCACATACATGCAAGCAGCATTTTGGGATTGAAGCAAACGTCCTTCCATTGTTAGTGCTGTGCCACTAGTCACTACTATGTCAGTGAATGTTTGATTGCACCATCAATATTCACTCAGAATCCTATGTGGATGTAAGCAGTTAGAGCCTCTGGTGCAGAATGATTTGGTCGCAAGATTTAAGCGCAACGTAGATCCTCAGTGAGATAATGTGGGGGCAAGAATGTCGTGTCAACTAAAGGCTCTTAGTCTCCAAGTCATATATGTGTCCGGTTATGCCTCCAGGAATCCGGGGTGGCCCCGCCCCCCTCCCGGAGCGAGGCCCCGCCCCCCTCCCAGTGTGTCCGCCAGCGTGCAAACAGGGCCGTGCTTCCGGGGGATTGCCGAGGGCACGCTGTAGCCTAGCAGTCGGCTGTCAAGGGCTACTTACCATGGATTAATATAAAAAGCCAAAAGATAATCAGTCCAAAGGCAGGATGGCAGGAGAGTTAGGAAGGCGAAAAGGGTCCTTCGCCTGAGGAGTTCAAAGATGGGGGTAAAGGTAGGGACAAGAGATGGTGCTCGGTTAGTACGGTGGATGGCAGAGAGAGAGAGAGAGAGCACCAGAGTCCTCCATTAGCGTCTCATTAGCTGTTAATTCATCATGCAGCCTCAGCCTCATCTCAGCCCGCACACACAGCATCAGAGCAGCGTCGCCGCGGCGACGGAGGCTCCCCGGGGACCGACGGCTGTTCCGTAACGAGCGTCGCTCAAGGAGCAGCCTAATTCCGCCTGAGTCGCAGCACCCTCCGCTACTCTGATGAAGATTTCATCTACCTCCCGCGTCTGTAACCATCCAGCTGGGCATAAATGGATAAATATCAGATATCATTTATCAGTAAATTCACAGATAGTGTTTGTAACGTATTACAGTGATGGTAGATAACAAAGCACATTTACCGTTCACCTGAGGCTGAATGAGGTACGAGGGAAATGCATTAAATCACAACAATGCATTTTCTTAAGATTATTTTCTATGCATTAAATCAGCCGAATTAGTGTGAAATTCATTATGTGGGTCAATCGGGAAACAGCTGAAGTTAATTTCCAAGAAAGACGGATCCCTTGCACATTTTGTTTTTCTTTCAGCAGTAATATACTTCAGGGGCTTCAAAATAAAGCCAGAGAAATTGAACATCAATAAAGTATGTCGCTATTCTTTAGATGATTTTTGGGCCAAAAAAATGCAGCGTTTGTCTTTAAAACTCATTCTTCTTTTCATCCCAGAAGACCTAGATATATATAATTATATTACCTTTATTTTTATATAATTATACTGCACTTATTGTTTTGGTGATTTGAATATCGCAGGTGTTTTTTTATTTTTACTGGGAAGTGTGTGCAAAGTGTATTCTGGGCATATACAATATTACCTGCTCTGGGCAATATTTTCTAATAGAACTGAATAGAACTAATAGAACAATTTCACTTTCTCCAGATAGCTGTGTCAGAGCTAAATTTGTGGCACAATGTTTTTATTTTATTTTTTTATTATTTTGTAAATATCCTCACACTTTTTGTTTTGGCCTTTAAATACTCAACAAAATGAGTATTAAAAAGAATAAAACAATGATCTTCATGAAAAGAATCAATGTTATAATTCATGGCTTATTTAAATTTTTGGAATGAGTATTTCAGCAAAATCACGAGAACTGACATTATGTACCTCCGGTAACACTTTCCTTAAGGTCATGTTTTCAGTAATTTATAAACACATTCATAGTGCATTTTAATGCATTCATAAAGCATTATAAACATGGCTGTACATATTTATAAAAAGGCATAACACATTATAGCCATGCTTATTATGCATTATGACAGTAATGCAGTAGAAAGCACTCATAATGCTTATACCGACCGTTATAATGCATTATAAAAGTATCTATAGTGCATTATAGATGAGAGCTTCATAAGGCAATTATAATGCATAATAAACATGACTATAATGTCTTCTTCCTTTTGATAAATATTTATAGCCATGTGTATAATGCTTTATGAATATGTTTAAAAATGACTAAAAACATGGCCTTAAATAAAGGTTACTGTACCTTCTTCATCATTCACACCTTTCAGTGGACAAATGAAAAATCCATAAAATTAAATAACCACATTTAAAAGACCAAACAGCAAAGTGTGAAGATTTCATTCTGCCTTAAGAGGATCAGATTGCTTGGGGTCGGACCTTGTATGTATGTTTTATCTAGTTGCTTTAGGACATGCTTAAGCAGTATGTAAGCAAAGCATTACACAGACAAATCCCTCATCTTGCTCTAATCTTCCATAAAATTTCACTCTCCACATTTCAGAAGCTATGGCCAGCGACTGGATTAGATACCACAGAGTGCCGTTTTTTTTTCTTTTAAAGAGCAGAGCACAGGAGCTGAGATAACCTGGTGAGGGTGGGAAATGTACTTCCCAAAATAATCCATCAAGTACACGGGGGCTTTAAGGTGAGGCATCCTGTCCTAAAACCAGGTTGGGTCTGAGCCTTCTTCTCTGACAGGCGTTCTGAGCGGACGGTGTGTAAGAGTAATGGGGTCCTACCAGTTGTAAGGTAGCTTCCCATCTCGCTCAAAGGAGGCAAAGTTGACGAAT
Source organism: Mormyrops boulengeri (assembly GCA_026781065.1). Taxonomy (NCBI): domain Eukaryota; kingdom Metazoa; phylum Chordata; class Actinopteri; order Osteoglossiformes; family Mormyridae; genus Mormyrops; species Mormyrops boulengeri. The sequence continues at coordinate 29,007,163 of JAODLD010000001.1, forward strand.
GTCCCAGCCCCACACTCTCTGAAAGAACAAACAGATGTCCATCATGACAGCCTCCCGGGAGACGTCACTGTCTCTGACTACCTGCCTCCAGTGTTGCGGGGTCCTACAAATGCAGCTTACACAAACAGCCCTAATTTTCTGCTTGCCGAATCTTACACACACCTTTTGTTTAAAGATCTAACCTGCATTTCAAATTTGTCTCATATGGTAAAGAATATGCAGGGGACACAGAAGAGGCCAAGCAAATGTCACCGGTGTATACCCAGCAAAAACTTACACCTGCATTTTGGTCTGATAACCAATGCACCTGTGCATTTACATTAGTTAGTCTCTTGCTCAGTCCATCCTAATTATGTTTCATTATAGTGCTGGAAGGGACATTCGAACTACAATCACATGGCAATTACAGGCAGCAAGAGGTTTTCGAGGGGGATGATCTTACCTGGACATCTGTATGTGTTTCTTGCGGAGCACGATGAGGATGAAGAGGAGCAGGCTGATGAGGAGGACGCTGAGGACGGCCAGTGCGGAAATGGCTGCCACACTGGGATTCAGCTCCCTGGCTGGAATGAGATGGGATGCGTGTGACAGAGGAGCAAAACACCACAGCCACAAGACGGGAAGGAGGGGCATTCATTAAAGATTGGGTGTTTCTCAAAACCAAGAACGCAAAGATTGCACTTGTGGTCTTGGCAAGACTGGTCTTGATAACTGACCTCCCAAGAACGAACTTGCACTGCAACGAATCATGGGATTGGTCTCATTTGGTGAGGATGCATCCAATGTATCCTTGATATTTGGGGAGGAAGAAGAACGACATCTGGGGATTTTTACCATCCCCTGAACTTCTGTTCTTGAGTATTGGAACTGGTTTCCGGCAATGGAAGATGGCGTAAAATGGGTACACGACAACACAATTACCCCTTGCGAAAGCCTCTCAATACAGGGCCTGAAAAAAACCATGGTAGATGCCAAATGGGGCCAGACAGTTTGGGAAAATCTTGAGAAACTCATTGTGACCTACAACAGCTAGTAGACTCCATGAGTAAAACCAATGTGACAGAAAGCAGCCCCCTCCCCCCACCCAGGGTGCCTCCTTCGCACTTAGATGCCACACGCCACCGGCGTGCACAGGAGCTGTCACCGAGTGTCCCCTCTGTGTAACCCTGTATAGCATGTCC
>JAODLD010000001.1:29008443-29021536 GCA_026781065.1 Mormyrops boulengeri
AGATGGCCACATAAGCTGGCTCGCTGGGAGTGCTGTAGCTGTAGCTGGTGACGCTGCAGTTGTAGGTGGTGGCAGGCAGGAGGTTGGAGACTGTTGCCACATGCGAGTGGACAGTTTGGGCTTCCCTCTCCCCCTGGTCAACGTGGGACAGACTGTAAGCACACCCATGTGTGCGGCTCACAAGACCGCAGTCATCACTAAAGCCCAGTAAGGCCGTAACCGAGAATGAGAGGTCCCAGTAAATCAGATACCAAAAGCGTAACAGGACCACAGTAAGACGAGGCCACAGTTTAACACAACCACCAGTAATACACAATCCCATCATGATATCGGCACTCAGTAGACATTCAAATAGAGAGCATTTATATCAACCAAAACTTCAATTCCAAAGCCAGGCCAATACCTACTAAAGCAAAGGAGATGTATAGGAAAACCAAGGATATTTCAAGAAAAACCAAAAAGATGGCTAGAAAAGTCAAGGCAATATCAAGGAAAACAAAGGTGATGTCTAGGAAAACCATGGGGATGTCTATGGAAGCAGTGAAGATGTGTAGGACAGCCAAAGAGATGTCTACAAAAACCAAGGAGATGTGCAGGAAACTCAGACGGACACCCTAAGCTAAGACAGACTGGCTGGGCTACAGCCCTTCCCAATATGTTAGCCTAGTAAATCACTTAAGCTAAAGCATGTTAAGGTGCTGTTCAGCCATTTGGACATAAACACTAGAAGCATGCAGCCTGGCCCTGTCATTAAGGAATATAAATCTCCCCTCTCCCCTGATCCACCATTACTGTTTACAGCCCTGGCCCTTGGCCAAGAATAGATTCATTCACATCATTAAGTGCACCCTCAGAACCTTACTGCTCCCTGCTCCAAAACATTTTCCTAGCTTAAAGACATTAGCTGAAGCAATTGTGGTTTTACAACTGAAATATTGATGTAATCAGCAAACATTGATATATATGTATATATATATATATAGATTGATACCAGTTGGCTAAACTATAAACTCTCTTAGCGCAACCTTTAGCTGTTCTGCTTGACTAAGACATCAGCACAGGTACTATTAAACTGAGGGTGTTAGGAAGCTGTGTCTGTGACCAGGAAGTTGCGGGTTCACAGTTGGGCTCCTGAGCAAGGCATGTAAACCCCCGATTGTGACAGGGACCGTCTGACTCTGATTTCTCAAAAAAAAGTCACTTTGAATAAAACTGTCTGATAAATAAATTCATAAATAAATAGGTTTCTGTAATCCAGGATGCAGGAGTACAGGACAGAGGTATGAAGATATACATAGAAACACCAATAAATGAAAAAACTTGTTTTAGTTATATACTGAGCTGTGTATCCACCTCCAGTGATCCATGTACAACAGTGAAATGCCCTTGAAATCCCATATGCCACTGTGTCAGGACGGTGGCTTACTTTCGTGCTCCTACTAAGGCCCACTTGCTTGCAAGAAACCCGGTAGAAATCCACAATTCCTTCCTCGACCCAGAGCAGAGACACCGACGTGTGTGTCGTGTTGACAGCGTAGAGCGACTTTGGACGAGCTGGTTCTGTGAAATATCACAAATTAAAGAACAGCCTATATATGTATTTTCATTGTAAGTCTTGCTATTATGTACATGCTATGTAAAAATCAGTATTCATTATACGTCCAGGTTTCATTCCAGAAGTGAGGATGTAAGTCAATCTGGATGTAGCCCTGTCATTATAGTGGAGAGGTCAAATATACGAGTGATGCACGGATACCATTTTTTTAGACCGAGTACAAGTACTGATGCATGGTTTGTGGTACTTATTGATACCGATACCAATTAGGGCTGTGCAATGTCTAAAAAATAATATGCCAAATTTTAACTTAAAAATATTGGGATAATAATTCTGAAATGCCCCCCACTGCAACATCAAGCGGGGCACTCAATTTTTTTGCTGAAAAATGAAAATCTCAAAGCCTGAACAAAAAAATATACAGATAATCTGCTAAACAGTCAGCATTATGACTTGCTACCCAGGCGGTGGGTGGATAGCAGATCATAGCAGTGCTGATTATTGTTTTTGACTCTCTGTGGAAAACAATGGATTGGCAGGTTAATTATGATGTCACTGTAAAACCTCTGAAGCAGTGGGTCCCACTGTAGCCATCTCTCCACACTACAGATACTGTAAGCATTGTAACCATCTCTCCATGCTGCAGTTACTATAAGCACTGTAACCATCTCTCCACGCTGCAGTTACTATAAGCACTCTAACCATCTCTCTACACTGCAGTCACTGTAACCACTGTAACCATCTCTCTACACTGCAGTCACTGTAAACACTGTAACCGTTTCTCTACACTACAGTTACTGTAAGCACTGTAACCATCTATCCACACTGCATTTACTATAAGCACTCTAACCATCTCTCCACACCGCAGACACTGAATGCATTGTAGCCATCTTTCCACACTGCAGTGGTTCTGACCCAGTTTGATGATGTGTGGTGTGGATGTATTGTTGCTGCGCTCCGTGCATGCTGTCACAGTCAGGTTGTAGATGTCCCCAGGGGGCAGAGTCAGCGTTGCCTGCATGACGGTGCGGGGCACCTGGAGAAGCAAGGGGGTATCAATCAGTAATGGGGGCTCCTAACACCTGGACTAAATGCAGTAAGTAGCAATAAGCATGATAACTATTATAGGCGTTACAATACTCATTAACTGGCATCTCTTAAATAACTAAACTGTATTTCTCTCTGGAGGACACAATGCTAAATGACACTGCAAAGACCTGAACTATTATCTTGGAATGAGCTCCATTCAATCTGAGACATTCCTCTAGAGACAAATTCAAGTCCTATTCACAAGCAGGGTTACAGGTAACCAATACATCATATGTCACTCACACCACCTTCGACTATGCTCTTGAGTTTCCAAAATCAGGATCTTTCACATGGCCCTTTGTAAAGTACCTCCAGTGTGCTTTTGGGTTAACCGCTACCCTTGTCAACCCAGCACCCCCCAACACTCATAAAACCCTGCTCCAGTGTAGGTACAATATCACATGCTAGCAGGCTAATTGGCTCGAAATTTCAGGCTAGCCCAGGCTTCAAAATATTTGTTTGGCAGAATATTCTTTAATTAAGCATCTGCTCTGTTGTTGATTGTAAAGGGATGTCGGTACGGGAGGTAATTGGGCCTGTTAAGTGCCTTGTGTAGGAGCTTAGAGTGACAGGGGGGCAAGCAGTGAGTTTCGAGGTTGAGGTCTTGACACCCCTAGGCCTGAACTGCTTTAATTAGCCCCCTAAGGAGCACTGACAACACGATCGATGCCCTATGTGCCGACCTCATTAGCCACCCACATCTGCTGCAGCCAGCTGAGCGGCGCTAAGCTGGCTCGCGCGTGGGAGACGGCGCAAGAAGCTCACGTTGGCAGATGCTCGTCTCCTGGCCCCTCTCATGCCCTCGGCCGCCACCTGCCAGTGCAGCATGCGGGAATGGGACAGGTCAGTGAAGATGTCCCCGTAGGTCCACCTGACGTGGAGCACGCTGCTGGAGTAGTCCACCTGGGATATGTGGGGCGCCTCCGGAGCTAGGCGGAGCACAACACAGGCAACACAGAGGGACACTGTCCTGATTGCGGCATTGATACGCACCATACAGGCCATATATATTCTGTACAAACCAGCTTAGAATGCAAGAATGCTAGCATCCCGCTGCGGTTTTCAGGCATTGTCACAATCTAGCATTATATGCTCGAAAGGTAGACCAAGCCCTGCTCCAGATTTTTGAACAACAGCATCATATCCTCACAACATCAACTTATTATCCACTACCAATATTAAAATAAAATGCTCAATAGGATTAGCCATAAGAATACAGAATATCTATTAACTGTAACTGTAAGTCAGTTAGTAGGGAAGGAATTCATTGATTTATTGTTGAAATGCTGTACGTTGTCAGGTAGTAGGTAAGAAAAATCAAACTATGATTCAGATTCTGGCTGCTTGGACGTTGTTGTGGGAGCGTTGCGTCCTGCCCCCCCGAGTACCTGTGATGAAGCTCACAGTGGATCTGTCACAGCAGCTCCGTGCTGGCTTGCCCCACGTCTCCATGGTGACGCGGAATTTGTAGTACCAGGCGGGCAGTAGGTCTGTCACCCTCTGAAAGGCACGTGAAGATCAGCCTAGTGAAACCTATGTTCAGCCCTATTACCAGCCTTCTGTCTGATGTCTGCCCTCCGGAACACTGTGATGTAATCTCTCCCACAGTCATGTGCCGTGAGTCAGAGTGGCAGAAATGAAGCAGGCTGCACTATAAGTATGAGGTGAAATGAAGGGACACCACCGGCTCTGCTCTCTTCACACCCTGAGGAATGTGATTTTACCTAACATCAATGGGCCACAACTGGCAAAGACTCGTAGTAAACTGTACTACAGGGATTTATGCTAAAATCCTTCTTAACTCCTGAAGTCCACTCAAATCAAACAGAGGCCTAAAGCAATTGATGTTAAATGTCTACCCTTGCAGGGATCACACAGTGTTGTCAGCTTTGAGGTCCGGTGGGACACAGATGTGCTTCCAGTGTAAACCGAGTCCAAAACTTCACATGTACAATAGGTCACATGGTCACCAAGGAAGTAATGAAATTTTTTTTCAACCAAATGGTCATTGGTTTGAGTCTAAACGAGCTCCTGATATCATTAAAAAACTGTCTGACTATACAATAAGAATACCCACATATAGGGTTTAGAAATGGTTTATAATCATGTTATTAATTAGGTTGTACCACTTTGTAAACAATTAATTGACAAATGTTTTTTATTAATGAGTCAGTACCATTTATAAATGGTAAAAGCAGCCTTATTGTATCGTGGCACCAAAAATTTGATAGTCTGTCAAGCGAAGTTCAAGCTTTTAGTTTCACTACAATATTGATCGTAGCTCAAATGATGGCACTTAACATCAGTAACCATCCAGCTGAGTTAATGAGTGAAGCTGCAGAGTGCCTCTACATAGGGAGCAGTAGGTGTTACCACAGAGGCCACCAGCGAAGAGGTGGCAGTGAGCTCGTAGTGAGTGCTCCACTGCGAGGTGAGCGTGGCCGGGTTAAAGAAGAAGGTCTCTACGATGTACTTGTGGAAGGCCACGTTGTGCGGCCGGTGCCAGCTTAGGATGGCCTCCCAGGGACTCAGAGAATGCACAGCCAAGTTTTGGACACCCAGGGGCACTGGCAGGGAATAAAAACACTGTGTAACCTTTTAAACATTTTAAACATTTTAAAACCAATGCATGTATGTAATATGTGGTTCCAACAACTTTTCAATCAATTATTTGTCTCTCCGCACAACTGTAAAGTTAACCTGTGTACAACTCGGCAAATATATTAGTAACAAATTAAATTAACAAATGTGACCAACGTGATTACAGTAACCTATGTTTAAACTGTTATTTAAAGTTGATTTAATTTCTTAAAATCACCACCTTGAAGAACTGTGATTTGTAACTGAATTGATTGTTCTCTCCACTCCTAGTGTGCGGCTGTTGTTGCCTATGCTATCACTATGTGGCACTGCTTAAATTTTGGTGCGATATATCTAAAAATAGTCTTCGCTGATAAAATGCGCCTGCAAATTTTGAAAAAGATCAATAAAATACTTTTAGAGTTATGGTGTTCACAATTTCAAGTTGCCCTTTCCTTATTTTGCTGCCACTTAGCACTGCTGCTTCAATTTTGTGGCAATTTCTCTGAAAATGAAATGAGCTTTAGATATCCATCCATATAATGGTTTTCTGAAGCAGTAGTGGGATTCAGCAAATACTTTTTGACTTATCATATTCACAAGGTCAAATGTCAGCTGCCGTCACCCTTTCCTTTGTTACTTTGATACTATAATTTTGGGGCGATTTTTCTCAATATTTGACAATGTGTCTGCTAAATTTGATAAGACCCTCCAAATATATTTTGAATTATTGTGCTATTGAATGGTGGCAGACTGGTCTTAAAGTCATATGAATTCCCCATCCAGGTAATACAATTAATCTGTTTCTAGCTTTCTTCAAAATTATCTTAAAAGATGATACATGATCTCAAATTAATTATTGTGTTAAAACAATGGATCAAACGAATACCTGTTTACATTTAAAAAATGAAAAACAGCTAAATGAGGCCAAACAATGCTCCACCAAACACTTTTTTGTTACCAAGGGCCTACATTCAGTACATAGCATGAGACAGGTCTATACCCGTATACTTGTATTATTTTCCTATCTTTCACTCTCAGATGACTGATTGCCACCAAACATCTCTACAGCACTGAGTGCTATAAGCCATCAATCAGGATGTAATGGCTGATTGTTGGGTCCATCGCGAACTCACACGTTGAAATGATGACGGGGTCTGAAGCAGGGCCGACAAGAGGGCCATTTGTGAAGAAGACCAGAACCCGGTACTGTGCACCGGGGGTTAAGTCGGTGATGATGTCACTGGTAATATTTTCCTGTGGAGACAAAAACGTTCCTTGTCCAAGACATTTACAATGACCCAGAAACCATTAATCACCTAAGAAGTAAAGGTTTCCAGTGTGCTAAAACACTACCAATGACAGATGTGCAGGGTACCTGCAGATCCTCTGGAGCAAGGAGGATTTCTACTGATTGTGTTTGTCTAAATCCCAAAAATTACAGCTGATAATTTCATACCACCCACACATGTGTTACAAAGCCCAACAACTAAACTATCGGCAACTGACGGTCATAGACAACATTCATTGCATGGCTTGGGTACACTTTTATATACCTAAGAGTTTTGTTGAGCTGGGGTTCCTGGAAGGAACATCAGGTTTGGTAGGTTGGTGGAAACCTGTCTATTGTCTGAAAATGTTACTTCCAAGAACTGGGATACAGATGGGGATGGTATAGGGCTAGGAAGCCATAAAAAGCTGATCAGAACAGCTTGTTAATCATATAGCAGAGGTCTTAAGCTCCTCTGCAGAATGTGTCAACAGACAGTCTGTCCAGCACAAGATTAACATGCTGCTGTAACTGTATAAGAGTGCAGAGGTCCAGGGTCACCTTGTTGCAGTAGCTACTCTCTAGCCTCTGGCTGAGTCTCAGTTTAACATGCTGCTGTAACTGTATCAAGAGTACAGTGGTCCAGGCTCACCTCACTGTAATAGCTACTCTCCGGTTAAACATGCTGCTGCAACCATATCAGAGCCCAGTGGTCCAGACTCCCATCACTGCAGCAGCTACTCTCCAGCCTCTGACCAAGCCTCGATATAATGTGCTGCTATATCTGTATCAGAGGGTAGTGGTCCAGGCTCACTTCACTGTAATAGCTACTCTCTAGCCTCTGGCTGAGTCTCAGTTTAATGTGCTGCTGTAATTGTATCAGAGTGCAGTGGTCCAGGCTCACCTCATTGCAATAGTTACTCTCCAGCCTCTGACCGAGCCTTGGTTTGGAGCAGGTAAGGGACAGTACAGACACCAGGCTTCCATTAAGGTTTGTTGAAGGCGTGGCCCAGGAAACGGCTGCTGTATTGGAGCTCAGCATCCTCACTGTCACACCCTGGGGTCGTTCCTTGGGCTCTTCAAACCACTCCCCACTGGAACCTGCCAACAGAGCACTGGCACTGGGAATCCTAACAAATGCTATTTAAAAACAGTAAATACTGGTTTCTGCAATCTATAGCAAGCTACAGATATCAGGTCTTTTAGCTAGAAGTACTTGCAAAAGACAATTGTTATCAGTTGTGCCAATTGCAAAGACTTGCAAAATCTCAATGACATCATGCCAGTTAACTACTGATTCCAGGAATATGCCAATTATATGTAGTCCACTACTCAAATAATCGTGCAACACAGGAGTACATAGCGCAGAATTGACTGAGGTCAAGTCTGCAACCACCTGTAATATGCACAATTAAGTTACAACTGGCAGGCAGAACTGCATCACGTCCAGTAACAGTGACACCCGCAGGTCTGAAATAACAGTTTGCTTTAGTAGATACCCAGGAAATCAGGTGTCACTCCACACACCACGCTTACAAGCCACACATTAACAGGACAAGACCAAGTCATGAAGTGGTCAGTCTGGCCAGAGGGGGCAATATGACAATTACAGGACTCTTTTAAGGTACAGAGGGGAGCATATTTGGTGAAAACAATTACTTGGTTGATCTTAAACAGTATACCTCATCTGTCGTATCCTACATCAGCAATTGCATTGAAAGTGTAATCAACACAAAGGAAGTTCAGGAGTTTCCTAATCAAAAACCCTGAATGACCAAAGAAATCAACAACCTACTGAAACAAAAGGATGCTGCTTATAGGGCTGGTGACATCAGCATGTAGCTTAGCTGAGGCTAATCTAAGGTGAGGCATTTGTGCAGCAAAACACAACTGCAAACTGAGGATTGAGGACAATTTTAATAACAAGAAACCTTGATGCATGTGGCAGGGCATTCAAGCTGTCACAGATTATAAAAGAAATAATCATTTGCTTATGAGTAGCAATCTCTCAATGGCGGAGGAACTCAACGTTTTTGTTTTTTTTTCACGCTTTGATAGCGGCAATAATGATAAGGAAATGCTAAGGTTGGCACTGACACCTCCAACCACTGGTATTGGACCTTAATGAGGTCAGAATGGTCCTGCACAGTGTCAGCGCTCCAAAGCTGCTGGGCCTCACAGTATCCCAGGTCAGATACTTTAGGCGTACACTGATCAGCTGGCAGAGGTGCTTATTGGTACCTTTAACCTCTCTTTGACCACTGCAGTGTTCCCACAGTGCCTCAAAACATACATACAATTGTGACCATCTCTAAACAGTAAATTGTGAGCCGTCTATCGTCTGATTGAGCTCACATGATTTCTAAGTGACAGGAGCCCTAAAAATTTGGAACATAACTGGATTGGGCTGGGTTGGGGGTTCAATTTGATATGTTTTCATGGGGCCCAAAATCTCTAGCACCATCTTGACTGCAGGAAGTGGGTGGAATGAAACCTGAAAAACCTTTTCACTTATGCACATGTTCTTAAATAATTCTTTCATTTGTTATAGAAGTGGAAGCATCAGAAATGGATGAGGGGGTGATTCTGTCCCTAGGTCAATGGAACCTGGTCTAAACTCTTCCCATTTCCCAGAAATTATGATGTGGGGAACAGAGAACTGCTGGCTATCAAGTTAGCCCCGGAAAAGTGGAGACACTGTCTGAAAGAAGCTGCTCATCTGTTGGTAGTTGTACCAGACCACAAGAATCTAGATTATATCTGAGATGCTAAAAGAATGAACTTTTGACAGGTCTGTTGGGCCCTTTCCCTCATTCAATTCAATTTTGCAGTTACATATCACCCAGGAACAAAGAACTCCAAGACTGATGCCCTTTCCCACCAGTCTGAACCATCATAGAACTCTGTTTTCATTGAAACCATCCTGACTCTGTTGTGTGTCGAGGCACCCATTAGATAGGAAATTATGGAGATAGTTTCAAGAAGCCATTCATACTGCAGGGTTACCAACGTTGGTCAGCTGGCTAGCTTGCTGCAGTTGATTCTCTAAAATGTGCTGGATGATACCCCTGCCAGGTCTGCCTAGTGCAATGGAAGTGGCAGAATGCATGTTGAACCAGTTATTTAGGTTCTTCAGGATAACACAGTGCATTGTCACTGACTGTGGACCACAATTCACATCTCAAGTGTAGAAGGCGTTCTAAGATGGACGTCATTAATCCCACGAAGGGAAATTACAGGAAAATTCCTAAATGTCCTATTAGGGTTGAACCTTAGTCCATATTCTATCACCCTCAAACAACTGGACAGTTATAAAAACTTAATCAGGAAAATGGTTGTTGTCCTGAGATAGTACTGCTCTTCAAACCAGCTGGACTTGAGTCACTATTTTCCTTGGCCAGATTATGTCCAAAATTTGCTAATTCATTCATCTTTACACTACAATGTGTTTTAGGCTACCAGCCTCTTATCCTATGGGAGATGAAGGTCAGTGAGATCCTAGCTATGAGTGGCCAAGTTTGGGAAAAGGCCTACTGCAACTCCAAAGAGCTGCAAAAAAAAGAATAGAAGCGATTTGCTGACCACTGCTGCCATCCTACTCCCTTGCTCCATCTGAGACAATGGGTTTGGTGGTCCACCTAGGACGTCAAGCTCTGCCTTCTCTTAAAGAAGCTCAGTGCCTTGGTATATTGGTCCTTTCAAGATCATAAAACACATTAACCCTATTACAAACCGTTTACAGTTGCTGCTTGGTTATTGGATATCGCCCACGTTCCACATCTGAAGCTGGTCTTCTACAGTCCAATGAACCTGGCTTCCTCCCCTGCTGAACCTCCCCCTCCTCTGGATGTTGGGGGTGAACCTGCTTATACAGTCTGTGCCCAATACAGTTCAGTTCAGTTCAGTTCAGCTCAGTTCAATTCAACTCAATTCAATTGATTTTTATATTGTCTCTTATAGTGTTACCCCAAGGCATGGGTATGGGGATGTAGACATTCCTACATCACTTATACAGAAAATTTCGAAAACAGATAAAAGGGGATTGGATTCTAGGTGCCACAGAGGACAATTGTAATACCTAGTGGATTGTAAAGACTATGGAGGAACAATCGTGGGTTCATTCCCGTGACATCCTTAGCCCGTCCCTCACTGAGGATTCCCACCATGCTCACCCCAATCATCTTGCTCCTTGTCCCCATGGTCACACACATGGTAGGCATTCTAGAGCTTCAGGAGCTGCCATGGAATGGGGTACCGTCATGTCATCACCAAGCTCTACTGCCACCCAGCCATGCCCAGTCACTTCCTGCTCTGCCTCCCCCCAATATTAGACCAATTAATCTAATCAATAAATAAGTGTTAAAATCACTGGTACTCAGCTGAGCCACATTTTTGAGAAAACAGGGCCAATCGCTGGAGCAGGTTGTTGGTCTTCAGATTTGAATTACTGAAGTTAAACGTTTGGCTTCTGCAGGTAGATCCTCTCTCTGTCATTACCGGAATACTATAACGTAAGATAAAAGAGACAAAACCTAAAACCTTGCAGACACTATCATCTCTGGTCCTCTGCACACACCTCAAATTGGCAGTAGAAGGAATTCTGTTTAACAGCAGCGTAGTGACGTTTATCGGACAGAAATACAGGTCGATACAACAGCCACATTGAGCCAAACAGTCAATGTTCACCAATGGCAGTCTGAGCTGCAATTAACAACCACCCCGAAGCCTGAATAAAAATATGTGTCCAGCTAAATGGCCATTTTAATTATATATTGCTCCCAATTCCGTTAACTATGCAGGAAAACACAGCCATAGGGGTTAGTGTGAGGGCAGGGGCAGCTTACTGAGGTAGAAAGTGAAGCTGGTCTCCGCGCGGCTCTCTCTGGGCTTACAGTCTCCGGATGAGCTATTCGTTGTCACCAGCACCCTGTAGGTCCCAGGTTCATTCAGCTTCCTGACAAACTCCTGTGTGTTTTCGTCCAGCTGGGCCACCTCTGGGTGGCTACCTGCTTAAATACACACTTAGTTACATTCATAGACCTACCATATTCACAGTATTGCGCTAAAGTCTTAGGCTGCCAAAGAAAATTTTGTTTAATTTATGTTATATAAAATTACGATGCCCCAGTCATTTTAACATCTCTCCCAGTCACTCCAGTGTTTGCAGTAACCATCTGATATACCCATCTAATCAATCAATCTAATTAAATTAATTATAAATTGAACAAATGGCTTAGGTGCCCATGAGGAGAGGTATGCGAACCGAAGCAATGTTCTTCTAGCCATCCAGGAAGCTATCAGTAATGTTTTTAGAGAACAGAAAATAAAATATTCTAACTGTGTTTTTGTTACTCTTAATTTGCATTTATTCTAACGTTAAATTGTGTTTTTCTCTGAGGAAATATTCACTGACTAAACCGATAAATAGCTTTAAACATTTTCTTTGTACAACTCTGGATACATACAACAATTTCAGCAGTGTTCAGCCCTGTGTGGGTCACTAAATTACCCACAAAGGGATCCATTTTTAATATAAAAGAATGTGTGTCATTGCACATGCAAGTGCCTGTGTTGTGGCGTCTCACAACACAGCACATAGCAGACGCACCGTTTCTGGAGATGTAGACTGCAAAGCCATCAAACATGGTTGGTGGGCGAGGTGCCTGCCACTGCAGCTCCAGCAGGAGGTGGGGCAGCCCAGAGGTGGGGAACAAGGGCGCACGATGATGGGGTTGGTCCATGCCAGAACCCGAATCACTCTGATCTTCAGATTCTAGGACTGGTGCGTTTACAAACTCCTCGCTCGATATGGGGGCAGTGGAGGTGGGGCTGGCCGTGGCCAGTGGCCAGTAGGCTTGCAAGGAGCTCTCATTTCTTGTACTGCTGGTGGACGAGTCATCTGCTGAGCTGTTGGAGCCTTGAGTTGGGCTCAAGTGTTCCTGTCCAACGGCAAAGCTCCTTGGGTCCCCTCCTTCCTCCACAGGCTCCACCTCCTCCTGTTCATCTATCAAAGGGACATCACCAACCAGGCGAGAGTATGACCCGCTACGTGCAAGCCGTGGTGGTGCTCTCCCGCTCAGACGAATAATCCGGAAGGAGACATTGAGAGGTGGGTTGGGTGCTGTGAGACAGGGACCGAAAATGAGCCATAGCAATTCTCTTAAAGCCACATATACATTCATTTTCAACAGACAATGATTTTAACGACATCTCAGAGGGAACATTTGATTATTTCACATTAACATGTGCAGTCTCCTTTGATGGAAATAGCCACTCAAATTCTCTTTGAAAGATGCCTCAGCAGTATTTACGGGTAACAGATTTGAATACTTAATGACTCGGCAGGCATTAATCTGCAAGGGAAGCCTTCCCCAATGAGATCTGGGCCAAACGCAGGCACCCCTGGAGAGAGTGACATTTAATCCAGTCCCCCTGTTTCAAATTAACAACTTTGTGAATCTGAAGCTCCCTGCCTGAAAACATCAGGTATGAGCCTCCAATATACTCAATACCAAGCCTAACGCCCTCTTCGCACGCTGCAGGTCAGTGGTTTGTGCTAGCATCTGGCGGCGCCGGGGGGGGGGGGGGGGGGGGGGGGG
>JAODLD010000001.1:29021636-29033414 GCA_026781065.1 Mormyrops boulengeri
ATTCGTAAGGGTGTTTTGGTTTGTTTTTTGTTTGTTTTTTGTTCACCAATCGCCCCCCCCCTCCCCCCCCCCCCCCCCCAGCCTGTGACTTTGAAAACCATCTTCCCAAGTCTTGCCTGATTTTAAAAAGTTCCCAAAAACAAAATTACATGTAATCAAGCGTGTAACTTATCTTGGTGGATGGGTTAAAAAATGCACCTTGTACTTTTTCATATAATGATTACTCTAAACTGAATAAAAGTAACCTTAATCACAAAGTAATGGAAACACAGATCATCACCATTAGACCTTATTATTATTATTATTATTATTATTACATAATTACATGGTGGCACTGTGGCCTCATGTTGTTATTAGGATTTAACTCTCAATCGGATTCCAGTTCTATACCTGACCAGGTAGATCTCGCTATCCAAAGTGACCTACGCTTGCATTAATGCCTCGCTTAAGGTGAGCATGTATTGCCGCTGCGTCTTGGGTACCTGTCCTGTGCCGGCCGGGCTGGTGGAGCACCAGGCTGTGCCGGACCAGGGTGCTCTTGTTGGACGTGGCCTCTGACACCAGCTGGAAGGTGATGTTGCTGTAGCAGGTTCCAGGAAGCCAATGTTTGAAGACGGTTTTCCCCTTGAAGAAGTCTAATCCAAAGGAAAGGTTTCAATATTAATAATGACACTTTATTGATCCTTTGATATAATTCCATTCAATATGAAAGATCTCCAAAAGAGCACCATAAGGTCAATATGTATTCAAATTAAGAAACCCTAACAGTATTTGTACTTTGCACAACTGAAGCATCATTTCAAAGTACTTAAACGTTTACTCTTATGTTAAAAATGTTTAAAGGACGTGCATACACTATATGGACAACAGTATTTGGACATACCACACAACCACTGAATTCAGGTTTTTCATTCAGACCCACTGCCACAGTTCTATAAAATCCAGCACCTACGCATGCAGTCAGGTTTGCAAATATTTGCAGAAGAATGGGTCATTCGGAAGAACGTGGTACTGTCATAGGATGCCACCTTTGCAAGAAGTCAGTTATTGAAATTTCTTCCCTGCTAGATATTCCAAGGTCAAATGTAAGCGGTATTATTGAGAAGTGGAAGCATTTAGGAACAACAGAAACTTAGCCACGGAGTGGCAGAACATGTTCAGTAACAGAGCGGGGTCACCGAGAGCTGAGGTGCATAGGGCGTAAAAGTCACCAACACTCTGTTGACTCAGTAACTGCAAAGTTTAAAACTTCCTCTCGCATTAACTCCAGCACAAAAACTGTGCACCGGGAGCTTCATGGAATGGACTTCCATGGCCAAGCAGCTGCATGCAGGCCACATATCACCAAGTGCAATGCTAAGCGTCGGATGGAGTGGTGTAAAGCATACTGCTACTAGACGCTGAAGCAGTGGAAATGTGTTCTGTGGAGTGACAAATCATGCTTCTCTGTCTGGAAGTCTGATGGATGAGTCTGGGTTTTATGGATGCCAGGAGAACGTTACCTGCCTGACTGTAACGTTTGGTGGAGGAGGGATAATGGTATGGGGTTGTCTCTCAGGGGTTGGGCTAGGCCCCTTAATTCCAGTGAAGGGAACTCTTAATGCTTCAGCATACCAAGACATTTTGGACAATTCTATGCTTCCAACTTTGTGTGAACAGTTTGGGGAAGGCCATTTTCTGTTCCAGCATGTCTGTGCCCCAGTGCACAAAGTAAGGTCCATAAAGATATGGCTGGGTGAGTATGTCTGTGGAAGAACTTGACTGTTCCACACAAAGCCCTGATCTCAACCCCATTGAACACCTTTTGGATGAACTAGAACGGGCCAGGTCTTCACATCCATCATCAGTGCCTGACCTCAGAAATGCTCTTCTGGATGAATAATGGCCAGATGTCCCAAAACTTTTGTCCATATAGTGTAGTTCACAGGCAGATTCCAATGCCTTGTAAAAGTAGCAGACTGTACTTGAGAGTGAAGTCGTTCTGCATGCTTAGCGGAACCTACCTTTGTACAGCATCGACCGCTGCTCCTGTCCCTCAGAGTAACTGATATTTACTCTCGTAAAAACATTGTTCTCTGCAGACTTGAGCTCAAAGATAACGCTCGTTTCTGGGGCAGGTTTGTAGTCATGAATAAACACGCTATCTATTGGAAGAGGCTCTGAAATATAAGGACAAGGATATACTACAACATGACACAAAAACTTACTTATGAAGTATATTTCTGTCTATCTGTCCACCATTTCCTTACAATAACTGCTTTAAAGTCCTTTTATAGATCATATTAGCCAGAATATAACAAACAAATCTAAATTTACTGCACTATATTTACAGAGACAAAAAATAAACGTCTATTCATCTTTCTTTAATCAAGTGTGTGACACCTGAAGCAAAAAGGTCATGGAGTTTCTTACTTGTCAGGAGGCTGATAGTCTTCACTGGCTTGGACCACACAGTGCCATTGCTGACCATGAGGCTGACTGTGTAGCACAGCCCGTGATAGGAAGCGTTGAAGACCAGTGGTGGAGGGACAGAGCCGCTGAGGTTTTGAAACAGCAGGAAGTGGCTCTCAGGCTCGCCAGTCACCCGCACACCGTACACCGTGCCATTATCCGCCATGTCTGCTGGCTCCAGTAACATCAAGATGCTGTTGTCCTCTCTGACAGTGGCCACGAATGACACGATGCCCTGTTTCATGACACAGCATGCAGAACGAAGCAGCCTTAAAGACACTTCCCACGCAAACAGGGTCCAGTGGGGGGTGTAGTATTTAGACATGAGGTTTCTGGTTCCTGCAGTGTGAATGAATGAATGAATGAATGAATGTTATATTTACATAGCACTTTTCAAGACACCCAAAGCACTTTACGGAACCAATGTGGAGCCACTTCAACCACCCCCACTGTGTAGCCCCCACCTGGATGATGTGATGGCAGCCATTCTGTGCCAGTATGCTCACCACACAGTAGCTAAGGTGGTGAAGGGGCAAAAGAGAATTCACTAGTTATAAGGGATGATTAGGAAGCCAGATCTGAAAGGGCCACAGTGGGCAATTTTAGTCAGGGCATTGGGGAACCACCCTTACTCTTTCGAAAGGATGCCCAGGCGTCTTTTATGACCTCAAAGAGTCAGGACCTCGGTTTTACATCTCATCTAAAGGACAGCACCATTTTTACAGCACAGTGTCCACGTCACTGCACTGGGTCATTGGGATCCAAACAGACCACAGGATGGGCTTCCCTGTTGGCCACAGTATCTCAGTCACTGCACTGGGGTATTTGGGTCCACACAGACCACAGGATGGGCTTCCCTGTTGGCCACAGTATCCCTGTCACTGCACTGGGGCATTAGGATCCACACAGACCACAGGATGGGCTTCCTCAGTTGGCCACAGTATCCCCGTCACTGCACTGGGGCATTGGGATCCACAGAGACCACAGGATGGGCTTCCTCAGTTAACCAAAGTATCTCAGTCACTGCACTGGGGTATTTGGGTCCACACAGACCACAGGATGGGCTTCCCTGTTGGCCACAGTGTCCCCATCACTGCACTGAAGCATTGGGATCCACACAGACCACAGGATGGGATTCCTCTGTTGCCCTTGTCTTCGAGCATGAATAGTAATGGTGTTTGGACTCAGCTGATGTTACTCACACCCGTCCATTACAGACATAGTCATTGATCTCCAGTCCGAACCCCATAAACTGGGCGACAAAAGTAGCACAGGAAACGAGACGGGGTGCAACAAGCGACACAGACCTGACAGAGTTTACTGTGTCTTTTTACAGTCCTGACCTAGGACGATGAGTCACTCACAGGGAGCCTACAAATCTCTACTCCCATTTAAACTGTAAATATACAGTTTCTCCATTCAGCAGCAGGCAACATGTATCTGCCATTAGCTATAAATTCAACTTGGAGTGCGTTCCAGTTTCTATCTGAGCTGACTGACTCACTCTCAGTACCGTGTAGGGAGATTTTTGTATTTAGGCTTACAGTAACATCGCTAGCAAACCAAAAACATGACTGACAGTTCACCTCTCTGAACTTCAGCTCACCTTTAAAGTGAAAACAAACAGAGACTGACATTGCCACCATGGATTAAAGACCAGAAAGAAAGTGTGCGCAGCACACAGCTTTAATCATATGAATGTAATTTGACAGCATCTACCAGGTTGAAACACTGATTTGTCCCTGTTGGACACTGAACTCCAGGTTTGATGTAACTAACGATTTGCTTGAAAACAGCAGATGGCAACCCTCTGATCAGGGAATACTCTACAACTGAAAGCTCATTGGTTCCTACATTGAATAGTCCCCTCGGCATTCTGCAGGATTTATATCCTTCTATTTTTATCCTTCCTGTTTATACCCGTCATTCTCTGTCTTACACCACTTCTGTACCCCATTCCTTCCTGTTTATACCCCTCATTCTCTGTCTTACACCACTTCTGCACCCCATTCCTTCCTGTTTATACCCCCAATTCTCTGTCTTACACCACTTCTGTACCCCATTCCTTCCTGTTTATACCCGTCATTCTCTGTCTTACACCACTTCTGCACCCCATTCCTTCCTGTTTATACCCCCAATTCTCTGTCTTACACCACTTCTGTACCCCTTTCCTTCCTGTTTATACCCCCAATTCTCTGTCTTACACCACTTCTGCACCCCTTTCCTTCACAGATCTTTTTACATCATTGATGGTCTATGCTACACCAATCCTAATCCCTTGTACCTATAGCTTGGAGGTTCTGGCAGTAGCAGTGACCTTGTCCCTTGCTTCTCTGTGTCAGATTAAGACCAGCACCCAGCTGCCCGACATGGTCATCCTCAAAGTCCTTTGTACCGATCTCAGGAATTTTCACTATGTCGATGGGAGGAGAAATGACCTTTATGAGAAGGGAGCTGATTCATTGCATTTCATTGCTAGAGATGATTCACATGAGAGTCACTCTGGATTTAAATATATATATATCCAGATTCAATTTTACCATTATTGGAACATCCGTAATATTTAACAAAATCTAACTAATGGATATCAGCTTTAATATTATATTTTAAAAAAATTATATTTATATAAAATTATGACATGAAATATGATACGCAATATGCTTTGTGTTCCAAAAATCTCCACCTCCACCAATTTAACCACACAACGTTTCTCCACATCTTCATTGTGTAACTCTGGAGATTTCTGCTGAATTACAGACGTGCTTTTGAGATGGTTCTCTCTGAATAATGGCTTATTTCTTACGCCTCTCCAAAACAGTGCCGTCTTATGGAGAACTCTTGATATGATTGACCGGTGAACATTTACTATTCGCTAAGTCAATGAACTGTGTATCTCTCTTATCAAGCACATTACAGCAATAAGCACACATATGTGTGGCCAGTGTCTGCCTAACATACACAAGTTGCGTCTAAATTATGTAATGATGTAATACTAAAGTAATTTGTTAATGGCCAAGATGTCTATTCGAGGTCCGTTTTGGATTTGCAGGAATTACGACCTGTTTGCGATCTTCCCACAATGTTTTTGAAGTGGCCTAATACGCATGACCTCAAATCTACCCTGCCAATTAGTATTACATTATAACTTGGGTACTTCGGGCAGACGTTTGTGCACATCAGGGCAGGCTCTCCTCAGCTTCAGTCTCCTTCTTGTTCAGCCACTTTGGAGGGTCTTTGTTTTTAGACAGTGTTAGGTTGGTTTGATTCCATTTCCACTTCCTGATGTTGATCTCGTATGCCCACTGGGACAAAAACCTAAAATTGGTTTGTATTCTTTTCCGAAAAAAGACCTCATTCATCTTCATTTTAAGAATTTCTCATTCCATTTTCCACAATTGATCTCTAGCTAAGGTAGGGTTATCTCCAGAGAAATGTAGCTGTTGGAGTGGTGCTTTGTCATTGAGGACCCTGCATCTGTGATCGGAACGCTGCTCTTTCAAATCCCATGGTGTCGCATTTGGCCTTGGCTGCCCCTGCTTCTCAAATGAGCGTCACTTTGCATGAAACCATCTGCTAATTAAAAATAAAATGTTACACTTCAGTGGTACACAGGAGCAGACCAACAGTGAGGGAATTTTGATAGGATTTTTTTTTACCTATTAAAACTGTAAAACCATAATGACATCACCGATTCACCTCCCATAATCTCTCATCCAGTCAGGATCATGGTCAACCTGGACCCAGGAAACTCAGGCCACAAGGCACAGACACCCTGGATGGGAAGCAGGTCCATCACAGTCTACCACTCAGAGTCACTGATTCACCTAACATGCATGGAACATGCAGAGCAAGAGGCAGGATTTGAACCCTGAGCCCTGGGGGGTGAGTCTATAGTGCTAAAACCACTAAACCACCCAGCTGGTGCTCATTTAGAGTTAATGCAGTTAAATAGCTCAGCTGGCGTTTTGCTCAAATTAAACAGGATAGTGTGCTAAAGCCCTGCTGGCGAGGGGAGTCTGCATGTTCTTCTAGGGTCTTGTGGCTTTCCTCCTGCAGACCAAAGACATTCATTTAGGTTAATGGGGATCTCTAAGAGTGTTGCCTCATACCCTCCTCACTCCATTGTTAGATTATGGTAAGATTGCACTTAAAGTTTTGGGCCCAAGCACGCTTTTGTCATCATCATGTGACTTTTTGTGTTTGAAGAAAACTTAGGAAGAAAATCGCTATCGCACAGCACAATGGAGTTCTTCGTTTTGGGTGCGATAACACGACCATCTTACAGATTTATTGAGTGGGTAATGCATCGATTATCATTTAATCGTGCTGTCCTGTGTTTTACCAGATATCGCATGTTGCATCTAGTTGCTCCTAGATACTCTTGTCAGCCCAAATTTCCAGCAAACGCTGCACCTCTGCCATAGACCAAAGTGATCCCTTTGCTGCAATGTTTGTTCAATATTTGTTACTACCTGGCGCTACGCTACCCTTCTGTCCTCCAAGCCCTTAGTGTGTTTCCCCAGCCCCCCAGACTGCCGCATAGCTCATTGGGCTCAGCCTGCGGCTATAGATCCTTCGGTCATGCATTTCAGACCAGCTTCTTCTTTATTTGTAATTATTGGATTTTGTTCCTCAGTATTTATTTTCCATTTTAGTTTTCTTGATCCTAGTTTTTGGTTTGCGTTCTGTTCTGGGTTTTCCTGGGTGCCCATGTTTGTGATTATGTATTACTTGTCTTGTTATATTCTTCGTATTTGATTCTGTTTTTTAGTTTTCCTGTTGGTCTCTTAGTTCCATGATTAAGTTTATTTGACCCGCCTGTTTCCCTGTGCGTCATGATTGTTCTATCTGATTGCTTGTTGTGTTGCACCCTCTCTGATTGTTTAATTGTTCCATGTCTCACTCCTGCTGCTGCATTATCCTTTATGATTTCTGTATTTATGTTCCTGCCTTAGTTCAGTTCTGTAGTTGGTCATTTTGTCAGAATGTGCATTAGCTTTGTGCTAAAGTTGCTGTGTTGCTACGCGGGTCCCTTGGCCACTTCTGCTCCCCATGATGCTCCATTGGGTACTTCTGCTCCCCATGATGCTCCATTGGGTACTTCTGCTCCCCATGATGTTCCATTGGGTACTTCTGCTCCCCATGATGTTCCCTTGTCCACTTCTGCTCCCTATGATGCTCCGTTCTCCATCTGTGTTTCATGTAGTTATTTGTTGTTTTCCTCTTTTGCTTTTTGACCCCTTGTGGTCTCTGTATCTTGTGCCTTCCTGGTTTTGGGGAAGTGTGAGTACACCCTAAGTTGCCCACAGTGCATGAGGGTGTACCTCTGCATGGGATAGACTCCAGGCAACCACTGCAATAATGAACTGCATGAGAAGCTAGAAGAGCCAGTTCAGTTAACACTCCGCTTCAAATGAGGCCATGCTGACTTCGGTTGAACAGATTGATTATGTCATAAGGAGCTTGCTGGGCTGAACATGATACAACCAAAAGTGGAAAAGAAGACAAAAATTAGACGGCTTTTTTCAGCAAGAGTCAGTTTCCTAACCAATTCAGCCATCCAGCTTCCAGCCGCTTAACCCTAAACAGGGAGAGCATGCAAACTGCACTCCCACAACAGGGGATGAACCTCTGACTCTGGATGTATGAGGCAGCTGAACCACCCCCAAGCCAATCAGCCTGGCTGTGTCTTTTCTGTTCTATTCCTGTTTTTCTGTAAAAAGTCAATTTCACTCACTTGTAAGCATGATTTGTTGAAGTTCACAGTTTTACACGACAAAGCTGCTGGCTTGTTTCTGGTTGGTTTGTGCCACCTGCTCTCCAACCCCAACGGCCCTAACAGCCATCGGTCTGTCATTAATGACACTAATGATCACCACTACCCCGCCGTCACATAAAGACGCAGTGGTTTCTCCTCACCGTCAGCAAGTACCTCGGCTTGTTTTTACACTCCTCTTTGGGATTACCATTTCGCTATGTTTATTTTATACTTCAGACTTGCTAATCATCAATCTTTGCTTCTTTTTCACACTGCGTCGTCTGTATCTCGTACTAAAACAGCAGTGGGATGACGGCTCTGTTTTGAGCTTTTTTATGGGTTTGTTTAGGTGCAACAAGGAAGCTCTGCTACTGGTGAAATAGAGGAGTTTCCTGCTGTGAAGTGTGTCAGAAAATAGACTGACCCACTGATTCCTTTTCAACACTGTCTCTACATAAAGAGAGGAAATTAATTCCTCGTTTCAGGGCTGAATCTCATTACCCTCGATCTCATCTCCACAGGACACTGCCCCTGGCAGAAGCACTCCTCCAGAGCTGCATATCTCTGAGGAACATCTCCTCAGCATGCTGGTGTGTGCCTCTGAATCCTGATGACCCATCTTCCTACGGCGTGGGTGTCCTCCCGGGCCACACGGTCCATTCTGAGCAGCCCCGAAGCATCACCTCGTCTCTTTGTTGCCACGGCAATAGCGCTCCGCCAAATGGTGATTTTTCCAGTTTTTACCCACTCAGCGGGATTCGCTCAGCACCATAAGCAGTTCCAGACCCTATTTTTGTCTCAGTCCCCCTGAAAACGATTTTTTAAACTGATTTAACAATTTGTCCTGTATTTTCATATATATTTTCCCCCTCTCGGCAAATGTTATCGTGGGAAATGGGAACCCCCCCCCCCCCTCTGCAAATTGGTAGTGGTGGTGGTGTCCCATATTTCTTCAGGGATCTTTTGGGAAGCATTTTATATGTACTGATATCTCCACCCTGTCTGTGTTTGTGGAGAATGAGCATGTCTCAGAGGCCTTTTTGGTGAGTGAACAGCCGCTGATGGCACATCCATTGACAGGATGCTGTTTCATTAAGGCGAGCGGTGGGAGGTGGGAAGCTGGTGAGCTTGGTGACAGCGTTACGGCTGGACGGCGGCCACAGGATACCACGCTCTGCAATTCCTCAGAGAAGGAAAACATGAATCCATTCCTTAGAAAAATTTTGTGGAAAACAATTCAATCAATTTCTGGTGTGAAGTTGAATTATATTAACATCACAGAACGTGATATTCCACCAGCAGACAAAGGAAAGTGAACAAGAGGGTAGCAGCTTCAAGAGATACGAGTCCTCAACCTAAAGGACCAATTCAGAGACACCTGTAGGAACCATCAGTCTCCACCCAGAGAAGCATCACTGTCTCCATTCCAATTAAATAACATCTCTTAGCACACGGGAGAACCCAGAAACCAGCACTAGGCCACTAAACTCTCATCTGTTGGATGATTTTATTGCTTTTTCATCAAGAGGTTTGATGGGAAGAGTTAAGAAAGGTTGGAAGATGGATGGACAGAAGAAAGTATTAAGAGATGGCAACATAACTGTGTTTGTCACAAAATGCAAGGTACTGCATTTCTGGTCCTGATATGGATTTATTCTCTCTCTGATCATACAACTAACAAGCCTTGCCTCGGTTTCTGCCTCAGTATCTGACCTTGATACTGTATGACAAATCAGCTAAATACTTTCATTTTAGTGCTCATTTTCTTTTAAATAAGAGAATATACTTGATTTTATTACTGAACCTAAAGATATTTCAGTGTTAGGTCATCTTTATAATCTGACACTATGACCGACCTTGCTGTTTAGTCCTTAAGAGACATTCAAAACAAATGCACTTTATGCAGTATAGCTTTGGCACTTCTGGGTTTGTCCTTTTGCTTCTGCAGTGGACAGTATCCCCGTATCCCCGTGAGCTCAGCAAGTGCTGTGGCCTCACGCCTTCTGCAGTGGACAGTATCCCCGTATCCCCGTGAGCTCAGCAAGTGCTGTGGCCTTACGCCTTCTGCAGTGGACAGTATCCCCATATCCCAGTGAGCTCAGCAAGTGCTGTGACCTCACGCCTTTTGCACTGTGGGCTCCATTCCTGCCCTGATTCTGTGAATGTAGAGCTTGGATAGTCTCCACCTGTTCCACCAGGTTCCTCTCATAGTCCATGGACATTCAGTGGACTGGTGTCTCTATGTTACCCTTGTGTGTTTCCAGTGAATGGACTCAGGTAACTTCTTCAGGTCAGGTCAGTGTGGAGCTCGCAAAATCACAGTGACATGCTATCAGGGCTCTTGCCATAAAGCAGCCAGAGAAGGAAACAACGACAATATTAATTTAATATCCTCCCCCCCCCCCAATTATTAATACTTCCAAAAATAAAAATTTCATGACTGTACTTCTGAAGAAATTCTGTCACACTTAATAGTAAAAATCTGATTACTTTCCACAGAAATTCCTGCACTCATTTGTTGAAGCAGGAATATTAATAGTACTTTCTGCATTTGGAGTACAATTTTTAAAAACTGTGTAATATTCAAATTATTTTAAGATTACTCTGCAATAATGTTTCGGTTGGCCCCTTCTTGCTGTGTGGTATTACTGCGATGGGATTCCAGACTCTCGTGAACCTCGGATGATTCAGGACCACACAGTCTCTCAGCTAAGGAACCCTCTCTACCTTTCACTGCAGTGCCTGAAAAGGTCTGACATCAGGGCAAACAAAATCTCAGCCAGCCACACTGATTGAAAAAACCAGCAACGATAGATTAAACAGCACTTTCCAGAATGTCAGCGCTGATGTAGAGCATCCAGTTGAATATTAGGACCCCATTATTTCCATAACCTTCAAAGAAATGTGATGATGTACAAATATACCTATATGCATTTTTTGCTCAATTGTAATTTAAAATTATGTTTAGTAAATAGATAAAATATAAATTGCCAGGAGTTATTTCACTATAGTTCACAAAGATATTCTACTGTTAAACCAAAGATTAACTTTACCCCAGCCGAGCAGCTAGACGGATCATCTGTCTGAATCCATTGTAAAGGTGAAACACTCCCATATACCTCCTACTGGATACACCAACACAGGGGCAGCACCTCTGAGTTTAGCATCACATCTTGATAAATGTGTGGGCCGGTGTTCTTCACGGCAGCCAAAGTGATCCCCCGCTTGGCATGACCTTCAACATGACCTTCAGAAACAGGCCAGTGGAAAGTCATGTTTTATTCAAAAAAAAATCTGGTCTTGCTGGAAGGCTGCAGGGAATGGGATCGGTATGGGAATAAGTGGAACAGGGAATAGGCCACCATGAAGAGGTGCAGAGAGTTTTAGACCACAAACAGAATAATGCATGTGCTTTTTGCATTCATTGTGGAGTTACAGCTTCATCACCACCTCTCTGACTGACGATTTTTAATGATGGAGATGGTTGGAGAGTGACTTTTTATGAAAAGGCAGGTCCAAGTTGGCCCCCGGCGGGGGGGGGGGGGGGGGGGGGGGGGGGCGGGGGGGGG
>JAODLD010000001.1:29033435-29045121 GCA_026781065.1 Mormyrops boulengeri
CATTTATCAAACACAAACATCAGAAAGGTCTGGAGATGCACATGGGTTCTCAGACAACCCACATCACATGAAGGCTTAAAAATCACAGTGTTCACTACAGCACCGTATCAAATACTACAGACCCAGAGTCAGGGCTGTGGGCACAGAGACCAAAACACAATCGATGTGACTGTCAGCACACCAACCACCGCCATTATGAAAAATGAAAACCACAAATCAGTCATTATTCACTTGTCCTGTGAATATACTCTGACTTGAATTCTCTGTTGGATTGCATTTCAAGTTGCAATAAATCACAAAAAAAGAATGTAAATTACATATCTCTGGTCTAAGAGATATGAAAACTTCTAGAAACAATGGCTTTGACGATCCTTATGCAAGTACTGTAATAAAACCAGTCGAAGAAATGTGTGTAGCCAGTCTCAACATTGATGCTTTTTAGCAAAAGGTAAACTGTTGTTTGTCATACATCTACACTATATGGACAAGTATTGGGACACACCTCTCAGTCATTGAATGCAGGAGATTCATTCAGACCCATTTCCACGTGTGTATTAAATCAATCACAGAGACATACGGTCAGGTTTACAAACGTGAAAAAATGGGTCATTCTGAAGAGCTCAGTGAATTCAAGCATGGTACTGTCATAGGATGCCACCTTTGCAATACGTCAGTTTTGCTTCAGCATACCAAGACATTTTGGACAATTCTATGCCTCCAACTTTGTGTGAACAGTTTGGGGAAGGCCTTTTCCTGTTCCAACATGACTGTCGCCCAGTGCACAAAGCAAGGTCCACAAAGACACGATGTCAATAGAAAACCCATCTCTAAAACCACCTGTACTATTGATATGGCATTAAGCTATAGTTAAACCAACAAAAAAACAACATTCATCCCTATGGTAATCAAAAATTACTTTTGTATATCACAAAACAACCTCCAATAACCACTGGACTCTAAAGATAAACCTCTGAGTAACTATAATATCATAAAGCTAAAGCATACAAATAATTACAGCATTAATCTCTAACAGCCCCCAAATTTCAGTGTAAATCTTCCTAGATTAAATGAAGCCCTGTTGATGGAGAGGATTACTTGCACTTGACTTGACAGACAGAGTAACACAGGCCACTGTTTGATCAGCACGAGTAATGGAGGGAAATAAATCTCTTGTTTCTGTCGAAACTGTGGTGCAGCCTCATGTTCTGACAGCTGTGGCTACTTGCTTGAATAATAAGCGCCATCAGAGAAGAGGAACAGAGGAGGGAAGGCTACCAAACAGTTCTGCTGATAGGCAGATAGACATGCCCACGGCGGGGCGGGATGTGCTTTCACTTCATCTGATTGGTCCAATTTGTCGAACCATTTGAAAGGATTCATAATGGATTCTGCATAAATCCCCGGTTTGTAAACTGCACCCTTCTAGAAAGTCCAAGACAACCACGAAATATGTTCTTCACAAATATTTCTAGATATACTGTAACTCCTGTTTAACAGTGAGCTAGTCAGCCCAAATCAACAGATTTTTATTTGATGATAGCTTTCATTTGCTGTTAATGTATTTTGATATCTCTCAGAATAAAACGACTGATTTATGTAATTTATATAATCCCAAGGAAGCCTGAACAATATGTGCTTAGCTGAAATCTGTTTAATTTTGTGTTTAAAGCTTTAGTGTCTTTATGACTGCCCACGCATTCTCAAAATACCTTCTGCTTAACAATATGCAAAATAAATTGAACACTGGCACTGGATGCAGTGTTCAGGTATAATCTGGTATCTCAAAAATGACCAGAAAGCCTGTTCAGAGACAAGACCAGATAGGCAACTAGATGAGATGGTCAGATAAAGAATTACACTGTTTGGTTGGTTGGTTTCATCGATGGGCCACGCTGAATGTCCTTTACCACCCCCTCCCAAAAGCAAAATTAAAATATTGAAATAGTATTTTATATTCCATCATCTACAGTTTTGTTCACCTGGTGTTTATTATTCAGAATGAAAGTGTCACACAAGTTAAACTTGGGAGACAATGTTAAAACGGTACCTGGATCTTGTGTA
The DNA here is from genome assembly GCA_026781065.1 of Mormyrops boulengeri. Taxonomy (NCBI): domain Eukaryota; kingdom Metazoa; phylum Chordata; class Actinopteri; order Osteoglossiformes; family Mormyridae; genus Mormyrops; species Mormyrops boulengeri. Next base: position 29,035,497 of record JAODLD010000001.1, read on the forward strand.
TTTCAAGTTAAAAACAATAAGATGATTCTGAAGCTTCCGCTTTGCCATTAATTGTACAATAGCCCCAAAGCACACACTAATAAAGTCGCCACTCACGTACCAAGCCTTGTTTGACTTCCTGTGGAGCCCTAATTTGGAAGCTGCACTCCTGTCCACTCCCACTACCGAGAACATTCCATTGTCCTCAAGAAAAAACATAGCAGGGCTATTGGAAAAAAAGCCTACACATAGGTTTAAATTAAAAATAACTAAAATAACTGCATCTGGAGGGTAGCGTCGGTCCTTGAGTGTATAATCGAGTTAATTAAAATGGAGATGCTTGTCATAGGATGTGGGCTTTTAATTAAAAGTAAACATGAAGGAATGTACAGAGGCGGTGCTGACAGACACACGAAGAGACGTCCGGTCAGGAAACCTGTAAGCTTTCACCTCGGGTACCCACCCACCCACAAACACAATGCCCCCTTATCCAGGCTCAGCCCCCTTCATCTAATTAGGAAACCCTACAGAGCGAGGATAGGTGGGAAATGAAGCTGGCAGGTCAGGGCGCTGCATGCACGCTGCTGTTCTCTTTCAGTGTGGAGCAATAGTAAGTTCAAAAGGACTTTCATGCAAATCCTACTCTGTCTTTGCGCAGTATCTTAAGTGTATATAGGGAACTTCTCTTGTGATGGTTTTGGGGTTATGTAAAACACCCAGGGCCTCTAGTCAATGACATATTTGCTAATGACTTCAAACATCAGGGTTATCAGCGGTTTCCTTGCTGGAAGGGGCAACCTGATCAGGGCAGAAAGATTTTCTGTTAAAAAATGTATCAAGAACAAAAAGCTATTAATGCAAATTAATTTGCCTTTCATCTGAAGGATGCGAGTTAATATTAAGCATAATGCCTTGTATAATTCATTTTCAATTTACCTAATTTTTCAACCTTTCTTTATCTGGATTACTCTGTGTTACATATTTCGTGGTGGTTGTATAACGTTCTTAAGCGTGGAAACTGGAATTCCATTAAAATTTCTCATACAAAGACAAGTCTCCAAACTAGTGATGAAATCTTTCCAACTCATTTTCGAAGATCTTTTGGATGTGGTAAAATGTTGTGTTTGATGTCCTTTCCAATCTATTTTTGTTTATCAAATTACTCACATTTATTTAATAAAAGACTATGGATGTCAAATATTCTGAATTATCTCACACAGCAGGATGCGTCACATGATATTCCCGCTGCCCAAACTGACTGCTCCATTTAAAATCGCAAACCTTGGAAGACTCATTAAAGGCCCCGCGGTCCTGTCATGTGTGCCGAAAGCGCAGTAAATGCACGCTGGCAGATTGCTCTGCCTTAATCTCCGCATCCCTCCCTCGCCCTGGGCTGCAGTGGCGTCCTCCGCTACATGGCTTAATTGGATAAGGGTTTAACTCTCTGCCAACATAAGCAGCCTTAGTTTGGTCACAGCGTTAAAGTCTGCGGGTCTGTTTGGTCGACAGCGGCCCTAGGATGTCGATCCGTGACTCGCTCATGTTGAGAACGCGGCAGCACTGGCACTGGCGCGATGAACTGGAGCGAGCTGCGTTTCCCACATTACAGATGGCCCCCCCCCGTCCAGCACACACTGATCCTCTCACATGTCGTCCCTGTACCCTTCCGCCGCACCCTGTTCTGTTCCAAAAAGGGAGAGCTACCCCATAAGTCCCGTGTCCAGCAGTCTCACAAGCCCCATTCACCAATGGTAGAAAGGACCGTTCTTTTATTTTTTTTTAATGCTTTGCCAACATCTTCTGTCTCTCTCGCAATAAACTGCCTTCCTGTTCTGGTGGGGTTTGAGGCTGCAGTAAAAATGTGGGGTGTGAGTGTATGTGTGTGTTTTGGGGGAAGGGGGGGGATCTTCCCAATTTGGGATGCTGGCTTGACATCACAAAACTGGGGAAGGAGATCACAGATTCCTCACAAAAGATAATAGGTATGGAGAGACTTATCGCAGGACACTGCGTGCTTAGGCACCGATGAATGAAAATCACAAAGATATGCACATATACATTTACCCTTGTATTAAAAAGCATATAATGAAATATGTTTCACTGTACCCTGAGATTTTTATCATACTGTAGTCGCAGGTCTACATCTGCTGTAATGTGTCGCTTTTCTGGCCTTTAATGAACATCAGTCAGTCTCACGTTTGGACACTGATACCAACTGTTTATCTTCAAGTCACCCTCAGTGGGTCATTAAAACACGGACGTCTTTCAGCACGTCTGATATCACGGGTGTGGCATCTGTGTGCATGAATGGGTTTGGCTTGCTTTGCCTGCAGTTTGGTAAAGGACACTACTTCCTGTTATACCAGCCATCCCATCTCTAACATCTACAAATCAAACACAACCAAGCACACAACCAAGCACACAACCAAGCACACAACCAAGCACACAACCAAGCACACAACCAAGCACACAAAAACAATTATATAAATTAATGTGACTCGTTTTCGATACTTTTCAATTTCAGTTCACCTGCAGCTAACAGGCAGTACTGGAAGATGTGGATGTTTTCTTGTGCCAGGAAAAGCCATTTTAACCTTAGAAACCTTCAGCAAGTGTAAAAAGCATTTTAACCTTGCAGAATCAGACAGTTCTTTCGAAGACACAGAAAGCCTTGCCCAAGATCCAGCCTTCCGTACACTGCCAGCTATTTCATTAAAAAAAAACTCTTCGCTTGCACCAGCATCACATTAAATATGATATATTTTATCTGCAAGCCAGCAGAGGCATACTTGGTCTTCATATTTTGCGGTCATAATAATTAGACAGTAGCCTGGGGGGGGGGGGGGGGATGGAAAGAATGGAAATAAAACATCAAGCAGCTAGAGACTGAAAAACATCAAGCAGTTAGAGAGTGATAGACCCTCACCGTTTTCTCACTCCACAAAGACACTGCGGAGTTAACATTCATAGAAACCTAACGAGGACACGCAAGAAGCTGAATTAGACTCTTATCTCACTCATAATTGTGATGAGGCCTTAATCGGTTACCGCAAAGCAGTTTCAACCAGAAAAAAAAAAAAGATTCTCTTCTAGGAAGCACCCATTAAAAGAATCAAAAATAGCACATGAATCCAAACACTTACACACTTAGAATTTATTTTTAATTAAGGGAATTTTGATGGGACTATTTACTATTGACCTGACCTGACCTGACCTATTTACAGGCAACAAAACGCATGTTATCATATAATCATGGCCAGTTGACCGTTGTCAATAAAGCCTTTCTCAGAAAGCTCATGCAGAAAGCAGGCTAATCAGCAGCCCATTGAATCCAGCACTGTGGCTGCTTCTGCCGATCCTGTTTCCACAGATCGTCTCCTTCTCAGACATGGTTCGCACCGGACATGAGAAAGGAAGTTTTCATAAATCTTATTGCTAATCTTTCTCCTGGTGGAAATTACAAACTGGTACCACTTAAAAAAAAAATTAAATCGAGCTAATTGTTTTGTGTGTTTTACACTAATATATGTATTATTATTAATGGCTTTTCTGTATAATATGAATTACTGAAAAACAATTTCTTATTTTAATAACTGGCTTACAAAATTGCCATGTATTACATTTTGGGTCATGACTTGTGGCCAGTCGTTACCCAAAATTACCGACAGCTGCTGTGGGGGCAGATTTCTGAGCTTTGATTAATTCCTGAGTTAAGAACAGTAAAATCTACATCATCTGTTAAAAAACATCAGTACAGGAGATCCAGAAACCTTTATTAATTATCCTTTCCCTAATTATTAACTATCTTGAACTAATAAGAGTTTTAGCCAACATTGTGTCTTTCTGTCCATGGTTTAGGAAATTACATGTTTATATTGTGCTTGAAAGGAATAATAAAAAAAGAAGTTTAAAGATGATGTCATGAAATATTTAAAGTCAGTGTATAACACCAGCTTCTTAACTTTTTCAGCCACTATTAACCATAAAGATTTCGCCATTAGCTTCACTTCACCAATACACAGGAAGAGCCTGGTATTTTGTGTCATAAATACATCTTTCAGCACACTGAGGAGGTCGAGACTGACCTTCTTCCACAAATCACCTTCATCCATGTCATGTCCTTTGTACCACCCACATGCTTTCGGATGTAAACTCTTTCTTCGAACAAATTCTCGGATGAGTTCCCAGATCATAATTATGTTTTGAATTTGTCAGGTCGAACCCACGGTGAGCCAGATGTTCTTCGCTAAGTAGTGGAGGACACCTTGAGGCTATAACCAGTGGATTAGTAAATTGAGTTTCCTGCTGAGTTGCCTGTTCAAACTCTAATTCAGACTAACAAAGTACTTAAATTAAACCAATAATGCCAGCTCATTAGCTGGTCTTATTTAAATTCCATTAATTGTTATTGATTACCTGCTTAATTAAATCATTAATCTTCACCATATTCTACGCTATTTTGGCAGCCACTGTGAAAAGCTAAGTGGGAAAGTTTCCCTTTTCTGCACAGGTGAGCAACGCATAGACATACACAACAGCTAATGTACAAGGCAATTTGGGGAATGTTAACATTTTTACATAAATATGACCAATTAAATGTTCCTAAGTTTTGCTCCAATTAAATTTGATATACCCTGATTGGTGTCATCCTTTCTAAGGGTGATTAACAGAGCAACATCAGACTCTGACATGAAGAGTTTCTGCAGGTGAGAATGACAGTCAGAGGTACTGCGCTCCTGGACGTTTCAGATCATGAACGCTAAGGTGCTTTGGCCTCATCTAGTACCAGTAACAAGGCTGGCAGAAGACATTATGACCCAGACCCTGATTATTAACAAACAGGACACAAGACAGTCAGAGTTGCCTGCAGAGTTTGCCAGTATCAGTATGAGACCTGAAGAAGATAGTAATTGACAGTTGAAAGGCTTAAGTGTCAACTAAGCTCTTGTGGTGCCTTATCTATCCATAAACCTCAATACATGAGAGAAAACCTTTCCACCGTGATTAGGCAATTATGCTATTCCAGAGGTCTGGATATCCGTGAAATTCAAGCATTCTCAAATATAATCTTCATTATAAAAGTATGCTTAGGACTGCTTGGAAGTCAATCACCTGGTTGGCCTACTTCATAGGTAAACAGCCTGATTAAAAAAATGCCAAAAATTTTGCATACTTAATGGGGTCTAAGCTAGTGATAGATTTGATGTTTGATAGTTAATGAACTTCTAAGCCTGATACAAAAATGAGAAGAATTACTGCAACGTACGTAATTAAAAAGCATCTAAATTTAAGAATCATAAACTCACATTTACCTACGACATAAGAGCACTGGGGTTCATAGCGACTTTAAATAGATTTTCAGGGTTAATCTTCCTTAGCTATACTGGCTAAATAGTGAACATACAGTAGATTTTATTTGAACATGTATTTTAGCAAAATGAATTCATTACTGCAATGTAGGGGAGGAAATGTTTGTTTAGAAAGGAGACTTTAGAGTTGGCATTTATAGTAACTTGTTACTCAGAACCGCGCAACAACGCGATGCCGTTAACCAAGGAAATCCTTTTTAGATTGTCATCGTAGTTTTAAGGTTATCTGCGTGATGATAAAAGTAAATTTAATCATTATAACCCTAAGGGTTTTAAGGGGAATGGCTGCAAAAAAATGATAAGAATGACCCAGATTTGCCATGAATGAATATTTTCAATGACGACGTAAAGCTACCTTTCGTCTCTTCCCGAATTAATTAATGGACATGCTGAAAAATACCCTGAATAGCTCAAATTTTAAGAAGGGTCCAAAGCATAAATAGCCACGCTTGGAAGGTTAGCGGATCCTGTGTAATCTCTTGCATTTATAATTCAGAAAAAGGGGATGATTCTCACCTGGATGCTGCATAGGAGGCATATCGCACAAGGCAACATTGATGCGAGGATCCCGCGGAAATACATTGAAATTAGCGCCTCTCTTCAAAGCAGCGCTGCTGGGTTACTCATCGGAACAATGGCGAGATTTTCTGCGGCATCAGACAGCTGCCGGCTTATCGTTTTAGTGCGCAGCAGTGGCAAATCCTAGGAATGCGCCAGTGACGGGTGACTCCGGTGTCAATGGACACGTCCTGATCGTCGGCTTCAGAGAGATGGATTACCGGTTCGCTCAGTGCGACTGTACCGTCACATCAGCGCCGCGAAGAGACCGGACACCGGCAGCATCCCTCATTACTCTTCGGGGGAGACCGGCGGCCCCGCCCCTTCATGGCCACGCCCCGACATTCCGGCCCCGCCCCCGTTCCCCATGGCAACTGAACCGAGGCACCTGCCGGTGCACGTCGGGCGCGTGGTGGGAGGTGTTCTTGTCCATTGATGTGCAGCTTCAGTGTTTCGCAAAGCTTGTTATATACATCAGGAGGGCCCGACTGGCCATACCGGCCGTTTTCCCGGTGGACCGATGGGTTTGTGGGCCGGCAAAATTCATCGTGGAGAGATTACACCTCCGACCGGGATATTGTATCATAGGCATGTATGTGCGGTGGGTCTGTATGGGCAAAAATCCGGGGTCGATTATTAATCCCTGTCCAGCCCTGCACATCAGTGCAGTGTATTTCAAACTAATCTGACTAATTCCAGCTCATTAGATCGTTAATCATTGCAATTGTCTCATAGGTTTCCTAGTTCAAAAGATTGATTCATTACATTTTATCGTTAATAACAATTTACACTTAAGTTTATATTCATTTACATTTCTGGGACCCTTACGCTACATTTCAACAACATGAGTATAGGTTTTACTTGAAAAGCACATATTTACCACAAACATGAGTACCGAAGCAAAAGCGAATGATAGATAGCACATTTTACGCATATTTGTATACATATGTAGGTTTATATTAATGGGGGACAATAAATACAAAGGAATTATTAAACTATCTCGTGGGCAGATGGTACTGTAAGTTAGGCAGTCGAATTGTAAGCTCTAGAAATTTACAGCGTTCATATTCATGCATTAAGAAAATATAAAAAGCGACACCACCTAGGTAATACCACAAGACATCAAAAAATGTTTCCCACTTTACAGCGAACTTGTATTGGTGTTTTAAATTCTTCATGATTACCTATAATGGGCAATAATACGTGCGATCGCATTGGCAACCCTGGGTGTTGTGACTAAAAATGATTCTGCCCAAAGCCTCGCTCGCAGGGTACAAAGGATTCCTCGAATTAGGTTAGAGGAAAAAGAATATTTTCAAATTCAGTAACAATATGTCTATAGACTTAAATTCCATTGAATCTCGGGTTAAAATCAGATAAGCCGATTTACCATTGACTATTGTGTATATTTAAGTATTAGTAATAGAAAATTAATTCAGCTACTGGGAAACTTATTTAAATTCCTCTTAAGCATCCAGTTGCTTTGGAAAGTTAATTTATGAAGAGCGTTCCTCCACCCATTTCCCCAGAGGCACTTATACAAACGGCTGGAACCCGCACTTAGTGATCACGGGGAACTAGACAGGATAGTGGAAAACTGGACGGGAAAACCTGGCCGCAGTAAAACCAGTTAGCTGAAGGCCTGAAGATTTCGGACGCAGCGTGCGGCGCCACACCGCTCCGGTCCGTGTTTTCGCTGCTCACGGTTGACGCACTGCCGGCTGAGAGCGATCAGAGCCATACGGAGGGACGAGGAAGCTGCATTTACCGGCAGCTGGGCAGAAACACCGAGCAGCCAATCGCGGCTTTGTTGTGCGTCCACATGGCTGAAATCTCAGGCTGCCTATTGGTTGATTCCGGTTTCCAACAGCCTATAACATTAATCGCATCAGACGTGGTCTGGCCCCGTTTCAGAGTAACAATGATTGCTTTGAAAACCGGCAGTTGCTATGATTTTTGCGTTTATAATAATATTTTCCTTAAAATGACTTTAATACCTGCAACAGCTTATATGCTCGAGAGTAGACCTAACAAGAAGTCCGTTTAATTTCCTCTTGCGGATTCAGTGTTGTTGCTATTCAGATTCACTCAGACAAATGTAATTTAAGAATATATTACCCTTGCAATGAAAACGCGTCACAACATTACAGATTTTAAATGATAAGTAGAACTTATCGTATAATATTGATCGATTGTATAAAATTCTATATCCTAGTTAATAATTAATGCAGGTTATATAACGTCCCTCAGTAGCGCGATTTACATTTTTGGTAAACATTTTGACAGTTGTTGTATTCGTAGAAATAACGACTTCTTAATAAATATAGCAAATCTGTGAATGACGTTTTAATTTTTAATACATGTTTTTCTTTATTTTAATATCCAGGCAAAGTTACGGGTTTAAAAAATATTTATCTTATACTGCCACGTAGTGGTTAATGGTTCGGTTTATATCTCTTTTGTTTTAGCATCCCCCGCTTTTTATTAATCAACATAAATCCGCAAACGACCCCACATTTGCAAAGCGCTTGCTTTTAATGCTCCAGAAAAAGGAGCGTTTGATTTAAAAACATTTGGCAACGTCTTAATTCATTTCCTTCTATTATTACTGCCTTATCGTTTGATGTGCCTTATCATTCGAAGCTATTGTTAAGTGTTATTAAATTTATGTACAGTCAAACTGCGTTATTCGGGAAGTTTTTACTTCTTATAACCCTGAGTTGTCTAGGCTGAAGTACACCCTGGACTGGATGATAATCCGTCACAAGGCTCATGCACTATCATACACTATTGCTATTTTAGAGACACAAGCTAGGTATGTCTTTGGATAAGAGGTAAACTCCATGGATACATGACGCCGCAGAATGCCGGAGGCATGACGTTGCTGTCCTACCCACAGAGCCACTGCGCTACCCGCCTCCATGTAAATTCTTCAAAGTAAATTCTTCAGTCAAGGGGATGGATGGAGGACGGAGTCATTCTCAGCATTTCTTAGAAAGTGCAGGCAGGAAGGTGTCTTCAAAAAACTTGAATAGACAAAAAGTCTTTTATTCAGTCGTGAGAGTGGCAACAGGGCTACTCATTCAGCCCCCATACTGTACCACCCAAAATACCTTCCCCTATATTCAATTTAATTCTTAAAACAATTAAATTAACTGTCTATTGAGAAAAAGAAGTATGTGGTTGAACGGCAGTATTTCTTGCATGTTGATTCCTGGTTCAGTGGCCTCAGCATTAACATGAAGCCTATGTTATTGTGTCCACTTGCTCAGCCTATACACTGATGATTATTGTGTCCGAGGTTCATAAAACATTCATGTAGCATACTGGAATTCTTGATATCTTTCTGAAATACAAGAACAAGAATTCCAATATGCTGTCTCCAAAAATACCACAAACTACTGCATAGTGGTCTGTGCCAGGTTAAAGTGAAATGTATGTATTTGTGAAGCATTTTTAAACATTTGTTGACCAAAGTGCTGTACAGGGTCAGCATAGACAGACACACAGACAGACAGATAGATAGATAGATAGATAGATAGATAGATAGATAACTGAAAAAGGAGTATAACACAAGATAAAATTATTACATAAACACAGATGGCAAAGAAACAGAAGATGTTAGTGGTACTGACAGAAAGGAACATGTCAAACTGTTAATATGACTTAAAGGCTAGAGAGCAAAAGTGTCTATTGAGACGGGATTTTAAAACATGCGG
>JAODLD010000001.1:29047187-29095724 GCA_026781065.1 Mormyrops boulengeri
ATGTTTTAATTGCATTTGTTTTAACCATAAACACAAGACGACTCCCCCCCCCCCCCCCCCCAGCCCGCATTCTGCCGTTCATTCTTAGCTGGGAATGATGGATGGACTCTAATGAAATTATGTTTTTGATGTTGTTTGCATTTATGTTACGAACAATCAATTTTTAAAATAAATATTAGGCTTTCTGGTCAGGCATGTATGACCTGACCTTTCGTAAACATCGCACATGGTCTAAAGAAAATTATTTTGTATTGGTATCAACATTTTAAATATACAGTATATATATTTTAAAATGATACCTATCCTTCTTACGCTCCTAGATTCCATGTGCCAATTATATACTACTTGGATTTTCAAGCGCATCGCTCTGTACCTTTGAAAGTTTTTAAAAACAGTTGTTGTTGAAATTATTGTTAAAAGTACTGTGAATACATATACTGACATCTTTTGTCACATCTGGGTCGTACTTGGTAACTTGTCGAATGGCTGCTTTCTGTCGTGATGTAACGCTTCTAATCTTAATCGGCTAGTGGCAGAGAGGGTACCTTTGAAACGCGTTCACAGGTGATTGCACATTTATCGTCTCCTGTATTTTGTCCAGTAGTTACAATCCGTATTGCACAGCTATAAATTCTTTCTCTGAGCAGATTTTTTTTTTAAAGCAACATTCTTATTATATGTTAAACTATTGCGGTCTTTTCGTTATTTCGCTTTATGTGACAGTAAAAATAGGTAAGCCATTTGCTAAATAAACGATATTAAGACGCAAAGGTTCGCAGCTTCTGCAATAACTCAACAGTCATCACTCATTTAGGCATAACTGAGAAGGCACTTGCTTGTATATTTCCATTACCAATTATTATGTATTTAGCAGACGCATTTGTTCAAGGCTAAGGGTCAGCAATCAGTGCTGCATTACTTGGTGTTCCCTTTAGTCAAATGTAGAGCTGAAGGTGCGAGAAAGTCCAGTTATTTAGCTAGCAAGCAATGTGACACATTAAACAGCAGTATCTGTTAGCTGTGCAGGGCCATATACAGCGGGCAATGGGGATGAACAGACCTCGGCATTTAATTCGTAGATAATCACTTTACCTCCTACTGCTTGACTTTTATTTACAACAATTTACAAATTTCCCCCCTTTGACACAGCTGGAAATTTTACTGGAGTATAGATGTATACGGGCAACAAAGTAAGGTCTGCTGAGAGTTAAATCTGCAGCCTTCAAACTACAGTCTTTGTCCTTGATAACTGTGCTACACATTGTGGAAAGCAGGGGGCAGCGTGTCAGGGACCTGAAGACCATGTCAACAAATGGACTCCTAAGAAAGAAGGAACCTGTGCAATGGCTAACGACATGCTGATTGACCACTAGGAAAAAGGTGGATATAAAGAAAATTATTTAAATGCAGTTACAGGCATTTTTACTAAATTTGAGTTATGAGCCTCCATTGAACTATATCTCTATCTGCTATGCTACTTACTCCTGTTATGAAATTTTCTTTTCTTTGAAATATGTAGAACCACCCATAGAACGCAAGATAATCAGTTAATGAAGCTTCTCTGTATGTAAAAAAACAGCTTGCTTTCAATGGCTAATTAGCTAAATTAGGGCAATTTAAGGAAGCTTTCCCAAACAGGCACTTAACCCTTGCATCCTGAAAAGCTTGATGCTTTACCAACAGAAGCTGTGTAAGATCTTGCATTTCACAAACTACAACCCATCGGCATAAAACCATTTATAAAAGCGAAACACATCCAAATGATGGGAAATAATGACCCATGAGGATAAAAATTATACACCAGTGATTCCCAATCCGGTCCTCAGGGACCCACAGACAGTCCATGTTTTTAAAACGTGGACTGTCTGGCAGGGAGCTGGGAAGAAGCAAAAACATGGACCGACTGTGAATGGGACACTGGCTTGCGGTGACCTGTGGATATTGTGAGAACGTCCAAGCAGTTCCTCATCCTACAGAAGGTCACAGGGATCCACCTGGGTGCTGTTTGTTCATTTGCTCCATTTCTTGATGTCAGATGGATTTAAAAAAAAAAAAAAACTGAAAAGCAGCAGTAATGTGCTTTCTCTGGACTGGGGACATGACCTTGACATGGACTGCTTTAGCTAGGGTATTTTACACTGGCAGCTAGGAAGCACATTTAATCCTGCCACAGTGTGGTTTGCCCTTAACATTTAGGCTAGCGCTTTGTCCATTAGCAAACCAAGCTTATTTCCACCGAAAGCACTACTTGCATATTTTTGGTAATGCTGAATGTGGAGAAAATGAGAACTTTCTCTTTAGAACTTTAGGGCCGCTTCTAGTTCCTTGGCAGAGAGCCAGTAGCTTGGATTTGACACCCACTCGTTGACTTGCTCCAGTGGTGGTCATAGACCCGTTATATGATTGTGGTGGAAGACATCCCAGACAGAGAGCTTACAAGGATCTCCAGTCCTGTGCATAATGATTTCACTTTCAGCAGTTACCTTGGTACATAGAGTGTTGTTTAATTCCTTTAGCAAATGCCCTTGTGCAGTTGCCTCATTTAGTGACCTTAGGGGCAGTAGCAGCACACTGCCAGAGACTCTGGTAGTATTATGATCCTTACTGTTCAGTTTATAAGGCCTGATGCAATTCATACGAGCTGTAAATTGACCTTAATATATTTAATTACAGATCATGAACAAATTAAAGGAAGTTCAAGGCCAGCCCTGCAAGGTCTTTACCATTCCTATGAAAACATCGATACAATCTCTTGGTGCCAGATTTTCATGTTTGAACACTTTAATGACTTGGTGATAATTTTATTAAGACACTGCAAATAATTTACTACTGGGGTATCAATAATATCTGTAATATTTGAGTATAAGTGTGCCTGTTTTTTAATAAATCAGTTATGGTGAATTCAGCTGCTTAGAGGGTAATTTAATCACTGATGTTTCTAAATGCATATTTTGGCATCGTGTTTATATTGCCTGCTCATGAGGGAGTCGCAGAATTGAGTGCAGGCAAAACCAAACACAGTCGTAAATCTTACAGGGAGGATTACATTTTCAGTCATGAGGAGACTTGAATGAGACAATATCAATAAGAAATACAAAAAAGTTACTTTTTTTTTACCTACTAAATGGAAATATCAGTGATTAGAAACACAATGCAGGTAAGGGCTACTTGTTCTTAAGAGAATAATGTGGTTTTGTCTTCACTAGCATGTAAATATCAGAATAGGAACTTTGTTATTGGTTGGGGGGGCTGCCCACTGAAACACATAAGAAGGACATTTCCACCATAGCTGCCCCCTCGTCCTCAGCTCTATAGTACTAGTATGTGAAAGAAATGATTGAATGTATGAATGAATGTCACATTTATATAGTGGTTTTCATGACTGAGAAAGCGCTTTACCAAACCAATAGGGAGCCACTTAAACCACCACCGCTGCATAGCCCCCACCTGGATGATGTGACGGCAGCCATTCTGTGCCAGTACGTTACCACACAGTAGCTAAGGTGGTGAACGGGCAGGAGAGAATTCAACAGTTAGATATAGGGGATGATTAGGAGGCCAGATCTGAAAGAGGTACAGTTAGCAGTTTTAGGCAGGGCATCGGGGTACCACCTCTACTCTTTCGAAAAATGCCCAGGGATCTTTTATGACCTCGGTTTTATGTCTCATCCGTAGAATGGTGCCATTATTACAGCACAGTGTCACCGTCACTGTACTGCGGCATTGGGATCCACACAGACCAGAGGATGGGCTTCCCTTGTTGGCTACATCCACACCTCTAAAAAGGTGGTTGGCACAGGAATGTTCTGGACTAAAGCCCTGACCGTGGGCCTGAATGTACTGATGTAAGGTATAATTATTTATCAACTGACAGATTTCCTGGTGCCGGGGATTGCTGACAACTCGTCGTGTCTGCATGCAGACATCCACCAGGGGAATCGTAGGTTGTGTGACTCGGCCAACTCGCCCACAACCTTGGCTGTAGAGCCTGCCAGCCATGGCGAAGAGCGCAGAAATCAAGCTGGCTGTTTTTGGCAGAGCCGGCGTGGGGAAATCAGGTAAGCGCAGTGGACGGAGAGACTTCCATTTTCTGTGTGGACGTGGTTTCCACATGTCAAGTTCTAGGCTGAGCGCTGAAGTTGTATTAGCAATTCCTTTCCTTTCCTTAGCAATTCCTTTCCTTTTCATTTCTCGTTTTTGATTAATCCCCTCTGTGAAACACGCACATTTCATTCCCTTAGGAACGTCTTTTTACTCTGTCAGTGGTTATTGCGGTGAGTCATCCACAGCATGGAACTCAGATTCAGAAAATCACTCTCTTTGTTGGTTTCCGGATTTTCTCTTGGATACATTCCTGTTCCGTGTTTCATGTGGGCATGTGAAGGGCCTAGTGGTCTCAATGTGTCCTTAACCCCCTTAAATATAATTTATCACCCAATGAAAACTGAAGGTCGATGTTCTCCCTACCCCCCAACACCAACATTTATATCCGTGAAGTACATTCATCAGGATTTTGCAGATATTTTTTGTCTTTTGTGTGAGACCCCACTTTGTACTACATTCCAGCTCCATTTACTATTGAACCACAATGACTGCAGGACAGCATGTCTGTCACAACCATTGTGGCACAATTGATTCTGTGTTAATCTGAAAACAGCTTACGTGAGGTGATGTACGACACTTATCAAAATGGCTACAGTACAATGGGAATTCTGCATGCCAACTTTCAGTGTACTTGGAAACAGAGGTGGCGCCAAAGAGGACCTTGGGGCTGCGGTAGCTACCCCTATGATAGTCATAGCACCCCCTTAGCACCCCCAAGAAATTTTTGTGGTTTATTAAGATTTTTTTATCTTTTATTGTGTGAATACTGTAATTTAATATCTCACCTTGTGTTTAAGACTGAATGTCATTGTAACTGTCATGGAGCGGGTACTTCATACGTGCCCGCATATTTGCGCATGTGTGTTGGGGTGTTGTAGTACAAATTCAGTTGTGACGACAGGCACATTAAGGGGAAACCCTAACTTTCAGAGTAGCCTTGCTGGAAAGTCACGCAAACCCATACCACCAGCAAAAGAATCTCTGGTGCCACTCCACTCCTCCTTGGAAACAGGTGACTTCTGTTAATTTTACCATCCATCCATCCATCCATCCATCTTCCAACTGCTTATCCTGGTCACAGTCACGAGGGGGTGGGGGGCCTGGTACATGTGCCCTGCAGCACAGGGTTATGCCCGGAGTGCCAGATCATGTGGCCATTTACTCTTAAATGAATCATTTGATTCATTTGACTCATATTGAAATGGCTTTATTTTCTTTTTATCCTTTAATCTTTTAGCAAATAGTAACTGTATTACATGTCCCATTTTGTGCATGCTGCTCTGGAATTGTAATTGAAATTTCTGTGCATGCAGGCTGCATGAAGTGCACATTTCATTCCTAATCTGTAAACTTGGAACACATTTCCTTACCGTATATCCTTAAATAAACTCCTCCATTGCATTACAGTATGTCCCATAAAATCCCCATTTCTTCGTTTGCTGGAATCTGCCAATATTGCTCTGAGAGTGGTAGGTAATAAAATGGATTATTTCAAGAAAGGGTTTGATTTTTTTCCTCATTTAAAAAAACTTGACACATTTATCTATTGAGAATGGGTATGGAATGTAAACAGCAGCTTACCTTTTTAAACCTTTTATTTGTATAAAAAATTTGAAATCAAATATAAAAATTAAAGTTACCCAAAAATACTATGTGGAACAGAAACCACCTCCTGCAATCCTAATTAGAAACCAGACACTAGAGTATAATGAATATAGTGGTCTGCCAATACGTTTGCATACAATGAAGCTTAAGAATAATGGCCCACGTACGTGATAAATTCTGTGCAATCGTGCAATGTGGGCTTTCCGCTGGAGCTTATGTATGCACACCTGCCTACATAGATCAAACAAAATCCTGCACTGTCCTTACAGCTCACCATAAAGTGATGAGTCATCTGGTGACTCACAAAGAATTAAAGGCCTCATTCATATCTGCACTAGTTAAAAAAAACAAAACTCTTATCTCTGAAAGCCAGGCAGGCAGCTAATGGAGTAATGAAATCAAAAATTAGTCCTTTATGCTCTGTGCCTATTACAGAAACCTGATTCATCACTAATTGAATCAAAACCCAAAATAACTTCCATATTAAGATGCTACATGATAAAAGTGCTTTTAAGGAATTCTCGGAAATGTCACAGGCCACTTTCACCCCACAGAATAAGGCTCTGAAAACTGTCTCTTCAGACTGAATGAAGATGGCCTGCTGTAGGTGCATGGGATGAGAAGTCCAAAGCGATGCTGTAGAGCCTGTTCCATGGAGGGCCGACGTGCGGGTTTGTGGGATGACCTCTCAATCAGACAAACGGCGTGATTGTGGAAGCAGTGGTTCTCAACTCCAGTCCTGGTGACCCTCTGTCATTGGCTGATTGAGAGGTCATCCCAAAAGCCTGCGCCCACAGCGGCCCCCCAAGGATCAGGTTCCCTACCCCTGCTGCAGACAGATGCACAATCAAAGGATCTTCCGTTGATAAAGTTGTACCCAGGGATAACCACACACACGGAATACGTCTGACTCTGTAATGATGCACATACAGGTCACATATGTGCTCTACTGTAATTACTACTCTCAATCTCAATTTAAGGCACCTGTACTATACAGAGAAGTATATCTGTACAATGGACAAACAACTTCTGATGAATACAATTTTGATTAATGTCACTTGCCAGTAATCATAGTAATCATCTTTCTGAACAGAATAAAGTGTACTATTATGGTGTCCCAGGAAACTAGGTTGAATTTGTGAGTAATATCTGGAAAAGTCATTTGCATTTCACTTTATTTTTTCACTTTAATGTACTAGCAATGAGCTAGCAATGCTTTTGAGGGTAAAGGGGTTCAGTTCTGATTGGTGACTGGATCTCAGCCTTGAGAGCAAGGTGAATGTCTTTTTATTGCACCAACCTCAGAGGATTGGTCATAAATAATGGAAAAAAGTTTCAAGCAGTTCATTTTTTATGTCAGCCTGACACACGGCAAGGGGCTTTATATACTAAAATATGCTATAGTATTAAACAAACTGTCCTTTATTTTTTATTGTTTTCCATTTTTTATTGTCTTTCCTCAGCAATAGTCAGTTGAGATCATTTGCAAAAAGGACAAGTTAAAGCTACACAAACTGTTAATGAAACTAAATATTATTGGTTACAAAGAATATGTTTACTCTATTGCTCCAAGAGCAACACTTCATTTTAAGGTTGAGCCCCTTTATTAATTATCCTATTATTCTGTCCTATCCTATCCTTTCATTAAATACAGAGAGTGTCATGACTGCAGGGCACGATGCTGGCAGAAAAGGGGGTGATGATCCACGGGTAACTCCAACACAACAAAAGGGTTTATTAAAGGAACAGAACAACACAGGGAGTAGAACTTGTAACACAGTAACATGGCACAACAAAGGCCAACTAACAAACAGAGCGAGAGCAGGCACTTAAATACACACAAAGAATCAGGGCAAACAAAGGAACAGGTGTAACTTGTAATCAACTCAACCAATCAAAGGGTGCACAGATTAACTAGAAACAGGAGGGGTGGATTACAATGATCTAAACACAGAACTCCTACAAAGACTGAACACTAAAAGCTAGCAACACAAGGAATAACTAAGAACCAAAAACATGCAAACAATAAAACAAGACACAAGGATAAACCATAAAAGATACAAAAAGCTAAGGATAGAATAGAACCCAAAATTAAACAAATGGTGTGGCAGGCCAAAAGCCAGCCTTGAACCCAACAGGAGGAATGTTAGCGTCTAAGCCACTCATTCAACCTATGAGCTACTTAGTTTTCAAGGAGCAAAGGCAAACATACTAGGGCTAAGGGATTCAAAGACAGAGGAGGAGAGGATGGCCGGTGACACCTACTGGCTAAAAGGGGAAGATACACCAGGAGCCGGGTGGGACAGTACAGACCCTGACAGAGAGGAGATCAAATGTGTAAAGGTCACTTTGAGAGCAATGGTGGACATGCCACATCAGGGGAAATGTCGAGGATAAAACTGGAAAGGCCCACGCAGAATCTCATTATTAAATGTGCAGGACGATTCACATTCCTGAGTGCTGAGCAGATCGCAAGATGTGATTCACATCATCATTATAATTATTACGCAGATGCCCAGGAAAGCCTAGTCATGAACTATTACATTTGCATTTTTTATCATCAGAATTTTGAGAAACAGTTTCAGCACATAGTTATTTGTAATCCGACTGCAAGCTGAGTTTAGCGTAAACAGGTGGTGTATCTCTTTTATTCTCTGATGTGCATTTATCATATCATTTTATTATTATCATTATTGTCATTTACACCATTTCTCTCTTTTTAAAAATATATGTAATTCTGCTTTATATAAATACGCAATAAATCAGACTAGATAAATAAGAAAAAGAGTAAGACAGATAGAATATTATTCATACAATGAGTTTTACAAACGTGAGGTACCTGACTGAAATTACAAAGACTATTTGTTGCTGTATTTTTTTTGTAAAGTGAGCTTTTTACGCCAGAGTATTTGCAATTCATCCATTCGTTCAGGAAACCGGTTTTCTTCTTGCAAATGGAGTCCATCTATCTTTGGCTCAAAGAAAACAGGAATAGCATCTCTTTAGGTCAGATGAGTGCTTAAAACTTGATTTTAAACATACACACACGTTCATACTCAAAGTGTATAGAAGGGAATCTCATATAATTATATTTGGAAAACTGTCACCAGGGGAAAGAAATCTGGATGTTGAGGAAATGTCTCTGTTTATGATGGTATGTCAAAAGGTCCTGGGAGTAGTTTTGTTTAGTTGTAGTGCAGAGTGTACCAATATTTATTCAGAGGGGATATGCATGCTTTGGCTTGAGTTCTTGTCCCCTCGATTTTCCTGTGTGTCAGCAATCAGATTGGGCTGGCCTGAAAGCTGACAGTCATATAAATCCCAAAGCTTCTTCACTCTTTATGTGCCAGGCTAGATTAACAGGTTGGATGGCGCAGGCCATAAACGCTGCCGGGGAAGGCTATAAATCAATGCCCATCTTCGCCGTCGCTAATGTCCAGCTTCACACACAAGCAGAGATTAACTATCCGGAATTTCAGGCACTCCACAATGCTGCTGTTTTTATTTCCCTATGTATGTCTGTCTGAAATATAAGACTATATTATATAACTACCCATCATACAAAATGCAGAGGTTAAACCTAAAACAAAGATGGGCATGTTCCAGATAAAAGCATTCAGCAAAATGCAATGTGATAAAACTGTTAATCAACTCAGTGTCATGGTTCGGGAAGGATGGAGGCAAAGGCAGGCATCGAGGAAAATGAAAGGGCTTTTATTCTAACAAAAACACAATATGAAAGGCAAAAGGAAACAAACCGCGAGGGGTCAAAACAACGCTGGGAGAGCAGGGGAGAAACACAGGGCACAGAGTAACTGGAGGAGTAGCACAGGCTGGCAGTAGTATCACACATGTAACAATACAATGACCAGACTGGGGAGTTCAGGATGAGGAGGCACTATATACACCACAGATGAGGGAGCAGACGAGAGGCACCTGGGGATCATCCACACAAGGGCTGAAACGAGAGGCACCTGGGGATCATCCACATGATCGCTAAAAGGAGAGGCACCTAGGATCATCTACGAGGGCTGAAACAAGAGGCACCTGGGATCATCCACATGAGGGCTGAAACGAGAGGCACCTAGGATCATCCACGAGGGCTGAAACAAGAGGCACCTGGGATCATCCACATGAGGGCTGAAACGAGAGGCACCTGGGGATCATCCACTCGAGGGCTGAAACGAGAGGCACCTGGGATCATCCACACAAGGGTTGAAATGAGAGGCGGGGTTAAACGAGGAACAAGTATGGCTCGTTAGTGCCACACCACAGGGAACACGGGGGGAAAAAGGCATGCGGGGCATGACATTCCGTATGATGAAACCATAAATTAGGACCCACATGGGAGCCACTACGATGCTGGAGAAGTTATGAGCCTTCCGTAAAGAAACAGGTTGTAGGGCATATATGGAGAAGACAGGTTATACTCCAATTATTTACACAAATATAGTAAAATGTGAAATAAAAACTTAAACACAAAAGCCTTCTTGCAAGTGTGAACTATCAGATGGTGAGGTTACTTGGAATTGTCCTAAAAGGTCAATATATCAATATTTAGAGTACTTGATTCAGTTGTGTTTAATGTATAAAAGTACAAAAAGAACTTAACATTAAAATCTGTCTATGAAGCAAAATTCAAGACTTTTTAAGAAACTCTGATTGTTTCATTAGCAAGAAATTGTTGTAATATTTAAACATTAAACATGCAGAAATCTGAACAAATGTATTTATGCAGAGGTGCTGGGGAGGATCTTAGGATGATTTCAAGTGGATTGTTTTGGGTTGGGGGCCCAATTTGATGGGGCCCCTGTTTGTTTGATTGTAAAGTGAGGGAACGAATACTTAAGTATGATCTGAGCATCAGATTAATGAGCATTTATTTCCATCTGGTCACCTCTGAGTACCCTTTGTGATCCGTTGCCCCATCTGCTTTATGGTTTGGTTGTGCTATATGTCAGTAATGAAGGACCCACCACCACCCATTGAGCTGCTTAACTGACCTTTTCATAAGAATCAGTGTGGGATCATCTATTTTCCACCTTCTGCTCCACCACCAAAGAAAACATTTCCGTAAATGATGCGATCATGAGCCACTGTTTAGGGTCAGCCTGGGCTCCAGTGTTTGCGTTCCAGGGGTCAGTTCTGGATCAGGGACCCCGCGGTAGGTGGACCTTTGGTAGGTGGTCCAGGATGAGAAGCTCCATGTCTGTCTTCGAGTCCGTACGCTGGCATTCCAGTTCCATGGGGAAAAAAACGAATACGTTAGCAACAGTATATCACCCTGTCAGAGCTTAAGAAACCTGGAAACAATCCTCAAAAAGTCGTTAAAGGGAACAGGACCCACCATGACACAGAAAAACCTTAGTAGGAACGAAGATAAAAATATGATGTTCCATGCTAAACAGAGCGCAGGGTCTTGGATGCGGAGCCCTCTATAAAACCTGGTAATTACTCACAGTAGCATTCTGAAAATATGTGAGATTTTATTCATTGCGACATTTGGGAAATTGAAATTCTAAATAGGCAATATAATTCCTGTTTGGATTTGATGCATTTCACTTTCTCAGTTTAATCTTTCGCGAAACATATTCATTATGCCGTAAATGAAGACAGTCATATTAAACCTGTAGCAATAATATGCAAAAATTAAAGTAGAGAGCTGTGCTGTAATAGAGGTGCAATTTTCCTCATTCAATGGCTGGGTGTGGTGTCTAGGGAGACCTGCATGTTGACAGTACTGTCCATCAGCTAAGACAGCACCTGTTTTGAGGTCAGATGATGTGAGATTTGAACCCGTTTAAAAGTCACATTCAGGTCTGTGTGCTTTAAATTCCCAGTGTTTCCACTGGTAGACGAAACCATGAGAGGAAGTAGAGGGTTAACAATTTCAAGGGTGAGTCACCAGCTATGAAGACCTAAGTTCTGCTCCACTAAAAAAAGTACTTCTGACAAACATGGCCTGCATACATAATATAACAACTGCATGATTGTCATACCTCCTTAAGATGTGCTTCAATGGAAAGGTCTTCAGAGTAGCATAATGTGTTACTGCAAAAAATTTTGTAATTCTTGTACCTTTAATGGTTATTTGGTGCAGTGTTTAACGTACAAGCCAAGTATGACTGAACTTATTCATCAAGGTGGACAGTTGAAAGAACAGAGTATGATGGAATATGAGTATGTAGGGGGGAATTGCAGCTGCAGGAATTAAGCAATAGCAGGTTTACTCTGCTGGGGGGTTGGGAGGAGTCCTGCATGATACTGGTTCCCAGTCCTATCGCTGAACACACCCAGCCATTCCTCTGGAACACCTGATTCAACTAATCATGGTCTTGAAAATGAGTGCATTAGCTGAACCAGTCCATCTGCTGCTGGAAGAAAACCGATAAATGGAATAGACAAAGGGAGCTTAAGGTGATATGTGGACACTGCAGTGTTACAGGATGCTGAAAATATTTAAAGTGTTTCTGCAGCTCTGAACATTAAAAAATGTGCTAGTTAAACGTGTTGAAACTCAAATCAGAGGAATATCCTTGTAGAGCACATGGATTTAAATCTTTTATCCAAAAAACCGTACCCCATAATCAGCACTCATTAGGCAATGATAAGTTTGCAAACTTAGCATGGTGTTCTTGCTAATTACCTCCGCCACCTACCCAAAGCATGGGGGGGTGATCAGATTCCGTCAGCGTTTCTCGCATATGCTGGGGTATCTTCTGCCTGTAATTGGAACAGGATGCGCCTAGTTTATCTCTCACCATTCCCATGGCCGGGTCGACATCAGCCTGCTCCCATTCACCGACCTGAACCAGTCCATCGCCAAAGCTGGAACCTGGCGACAGTTCCCGAGAAAAGACCCTTTTGTGCCTTTATTTTTAGGCTCTCACCGCTTTCCGATCCTCCGCTGTGTTTCGTGAGCTGTCTGCTAGCTGTCCCCGGTGCATGAGTCATATCGTTCGGTTTTCTTTAACAGCCTACTTTCCTTGTCCCTGATGCTTACAAGGCTCTCACAATTCAATGTCGGCGCTATTAAACCTGTTTTACCGTATTTTATTCTGGCACAAACTTTTCATAGCGTCTCTGGGGTAAATGCCTCGGTTAATATTTTTCCAGGGCGAGTCTGACGAAGCTGGCAGCCATCTCCACTTAAGATATTTTAAGGGGCTTAATTTGTGGTCCATTAATGCCTTCACATACAAGCACACAAAAATGAGCGATTTTCTTTCTCAAATAAAATATGCCTTTGAATGTATAGGTCTACAGAGAGCCAGCCAAATCTGTACATACCATGTTCTTTTTTCCAGCAGGCTTTATTGTATATAAACAATTCATTTTTAACACAGTTGTCCGAATCATGAATTTAAGCTCAATCTCTCTGTCTGAAGCAGTGGTTTGATCCAGTTAATTGCATCACATAAGCCTTTAATATATTTCTCACATAAACTGAGTATTAGTCATAGATTGGCCATGTTACAATGTAGTAATGAAATACTCCTTGCTTTGCCAGCCGGAGAGAGGCCTGGGGCTAATTTTCAGAAAACATATGACGTTTTCAGATGGATTTATTATTTCTTTCTAGCATTAATCACATTTTAACCGTTAAGTCTGAATTGCTTCGATCAAAATTTGCAGCTGTTAAAATAAAAACTGTGGTGTGTAATTCACTGTGGATAAAACAAAAATCTGCTAAGTGACTTTAATAAATGCCTTTTGAAAAGTAATTTACATAAAAATTGTAAGCTTTCTCTGTACCTCGTCTAGAAAGTTCAGCTACTGCTCCTTCAAAAACTATTTTTTGCAGCGTGGCTAGGAATATGTTGCTTTCCTGGGTGACCTAAAACGAAGCAGGTGTAACTATTGTGACAGTACACAATGTGTTTCCCATGACTAATGACTTTACACCCTGAGATGTGAAGCTTTTGGCCAGGTCTGTGTTAGGACAAAGGCTCTATGTTAGTATTATGGATGGTTCTACATTAGCATTACAGCTAGCTCTATGTTAGTGCTACAGGTGGCGCTAGGTTAGCACTACGGCTAGCCCTATGTTAGTGCTACGCTACGTTAGCACTACAGCTAGCTCTATGTCAGTGCTACGATTGGTTCTACGTTAGCACTACGGCTAGCTCTATGTCTATGTCAGCTCTCATGGTGCATGCATTTCGACCAGTTCACACCTTCACCTTGTGTTTCTCACGCTGAGAAGTAAGGGATAGTGTCCACCTAGGTGTCCCAGCCTTTTTTAAAAATTAGTTGATGAGGCACAGGCATACAAAGTGGACTTTTCTGCCGAGTTCGTAACTGCCCCGAGTATTACAGAGTTAATAGCCACCTACCAGCGAATCAGAAAATAGCATTTGTTGTTTGCAGGTAAATTCCAAAATAAGTTACATGTGAAGTTACAGCTGCAAGCACTTTGTTACATGGATGCGCCCGCAGATGTGCAGAGTGCAGAAAAGATGGAAGCGGAAACAAGATCCGATGAATGCGGTAGACAGGGCTCTCACGTCTCACGCATTGACCATGAGACAGTCGTTTAGCCCCTAATGTAGTCTCATTCCAAACTTTTGATGAAACTTGAGAACCTTGCCCCTGCGTCTGTGAGATCAGAGTACTTGCTCATTAGCAGAATCGATGATGCTTTAACAATTAAATTCAGTGTACTGTATCTAACCTGTGAATTCATTAAAATCCTTTATGCCTCACAGACAGTGAATAAGCTGCATGATCTTACCTGAATCCCTGAAGATTTATGCAGGCATGTAGAACTGACTGAAATTTAAACATGACAGCCACTGTTAAAGCTACAATGGCATATTGTCTTTGATTCTATTGCTAATGTACTGACTCTGCAATAAGTAATCTGCTCACTGTCCAGATCTGGAGATCAAAAACTTGTGGAATCCTGAGGATTCCATGTGCTGTAATCTGTGGAACAAGTGAAATTCATGTAACCTACTGTTGATATGGGCATATAAACTAAATACTGACCCAGATGTGTGCTTTGTCTAGTAGGATTACCTAACCCTAAACATACCTTTGCCTTATCTACATGTCTTCTTAACTGTTTCTGCTAGTTATAATCACCTAGAGCCTGTCCCAGACATATCCCAGGACATATACTTCATCTCCACAGGCAATTTAGAGCTGCTAATTCGACCAACAACATGTGTTTGAACTGAGGAAACAAACCAAGGTACCCATAGGAAAGTCATGCAGCACGAACAGAACACGTAAATACACCCAGACACAAAATGATGGCAGTAATCTAACTCACAACCTTTAAGGTGTGGCACAGCAATAAGTGACATTGTTGCCTCCATTTGCTTTTCTTTAGTCTAATTGTGAATGGTGTTAGACTGGCTACTCACCCAGAAGGACCCTCCCAAAGGAGCAACACAGCCCGGCCCACAAAAACCCTTGTCCAAAATGACATGATGGACGAAGAAATCGTTTCACAGAAAGGAGAAGCAGGAGGGTGTCTTTCGAAAGGCTCAAATCATCCAGAGAATATCTTCCCTTTTATTTAGTAACCACTTGTAGAGGTAATAAAACTGTTTTAATATCCCTGGAGATCCACCCAACAAAAACAAGATTAATCTGTCACTCAGCTGGTTGTGTGACAGCAGTGACGATATACAGGGCAAATCGCATTGCATGTTATGGATGAAGTTGTTTCTCTTTTATGTGATTTTAAGAGCATCAGAGATTTTAATAAAAAGAAATGGGAAGACACATGTTTGTCGGTGGGGGAGGAGTCTCCTCAGGCCTTACTGGAGAGGCCGCATTATTCCTATTGATTAGTTTCACCGGCTCCTCTTTTCTCAGCACAGTATCTAAACTGATAGGTCCTTTTTGTTCCAGCCAATAACCTGGAAGGCACGGATGAGAAGTGAGATGTAGCCTCGGTGGGCCCGGAAACTGTAGCCCTGCCATTGATTATTTTGTTTTCATCAGTCCTGGTTATGAGATATCCTCAATTTTGACCTATTTACATTCTTTCCCAGGGAAGGGAAATCCACGATAATAAATCCTTTCCTTGCCAGTAATGCCATTTGTCATGGTTTTATTTCCTTGTTTTTTTTTTACTGGAATAGTTAAGTCTGGTAAGGTTAAGTACCTGCAAAGGAGAGGGTCACACACAGGACAGCCCTTTGACCCCTTCTGCCTTAAATCCCAACCGCTCCAGGAACGCTGGTTCACACTGTTCTCTAACCCAATACTTTTCTCACTTCTGTGTCACTTTGGACAAGGGGGTCTGCTGAATGCATTCAAGTAGATAGCATTTCATCCATCCTTCCAGGGTCACAGGGGGTCCAGAGCCTATCCTACAGGCAATGGGCGCAAGGCAGGGAACAAATCAGGATGGGGCCCCAACCTCCAATTATCCAATCTCAGCATGGTTTTTGGACTGTGGGGGGAAACCAGAGTACTCGGAGGAAACCCCACAGGGGAGAACATACAAATTCCACACACATGGAGTCACGGCTGAACCTTGAACCCTGGTCCCAGAGATGTGAGCTGACAGTGGTAACCACTGCACAACCATGCCATCCCATCTAGTATTTGTGATATTTTAATTCCGTCTACAAACTTGGTCTTTCCTGTGAGGTCAGTATCTCATGCCAATAAGATTTTTTTGGGGTGTTAGTTGGGTAGGAGTTGATGAGGATGACTGAAAATCAAAACTAAGCTGTTTGTTCCTATAGCAGGAGCAAAGCTATTAGGATCAGGGGACTAGAGTAAGGAAGACATTAAACATCATTTGACTTATGTAAGTAGCTGAGATGTGTTTACTTAAAGCAATTGAATTAACCAAATGAGTTTGTTGATGGGGTGGCACTGTGGTAAGTGATGTTGCCACATACCAGTGGGACCTGGATTCGAGTCTCCACTGTGGCTCCATGTGGAGTTTGCATGTTCTTCATGTGTCATCATGGGGTTTCCTCTGGGTACTCTGGTGTCCCCCTACTGTCCAAAACATACTGAGCTTAATTGGAGTTACCAAATTGCCCCTAGGGGTGCATATGTGAGTGTGTGAGTGTGCCCTGCGGTGGGTTGGCGTCCTGTCCTGGGTTGTTCCCTGCCTTGCATTCATGGGCTCCGGGCCCCCTCACGACCCTGAATAGGCCCAGAAAATGGATGAATGTAGTTTGTTGATGTTAATACAGCTATGGGGTATGTCACTCTACAACGTTTAATTGGTCAAATACTGTAGTTCCACAGACTACAAAAAATAAC
Source organism: Mormyrops boulengeri (assembly GCA_026781065.1). Classification (NCBI taxonomy): domain Eukaryota; kingdom Metazoa; phylum Chordata; class Actinopteri; order Osteoglossiformes; family Mormyridae; genus Mormyrops; species Mormyrops boulengeri. The sequence continues at coordinate 29,064,138 of JAODLD010000001.1, forward strand.
TATAATCTTCGGCCTAGATGTTGTTGTATTATCTGTCTGGGGTAGCACTCAGTAACGCCAGACCTGCTCTGAGAGGGAAGCTCAGCTTGTAAATCTGTCTCATGAAGGAGTGTTGGCAGTTTAACAGGAAACCTGGCCTTCCTTCAGGTTAATGTCCTGGCAGTCACTACCTGTCCCAAGTGTGTGTACTTGTGCACATGTTAGTTTGTATCAGTGGGACGTTCTCTAAAATGTAAAAACTCTCCACTAACAGTAACCGTTTTCACCTTCAGCCAGACAGTGACTTAGGATGTCATTAACATCTTAATTACTCTGATAGATAAATACTGTCTTCCAGAATAGAGTTTCAGAAACATTATACCTTATAAGACAGAAGGCTTCTCACCGCCTGCAATTATGCCACAAAAAACATCTGTGGCCAACTGCTTATCTTATCCCAGTAGACGTAATGATCCCTGAATTACATTGACCTAGAAAGCCGAACCTAATGGACATTTAAGTGAGGAAAACTTCAGATGTTGGCTAAATTGTTTTTAAAATGACCTGATCATTCTTGAGCCAAATTTCCCCCTTGGCACAATAGGCAGGCATTGTATTGGGGGCATCGTGTGGGGGCTCAGTGGGCTAAAGGCTGGTTCCTATTTCTCCGCACGCGTACATGTGGGTGTGTCTGCGTGGACTTTTGCAATGCATTTTACATCATCGTGCGCCTCTGTGGGCGAACACATGCTGCACTCCAAAGTTTGTGTCCGCGCGGACAGTGTACGTGCAGCTCTGGACACGCTGTGCATGCGTAGGCTCTTCTTCCTCCATGTCCATATTGGAGTGACGTAGCAAGTACGTAACGTGCGCATGCACTCAGTGTGTTTCCTCTACGACAAGCCGTGCGCATGTGCAAAGTGCGCGGCTTGACCAGAGAAGTATGACTGTTCCCGTGTCCTTATATGCAGTGCGGATGCGTGCGTGTGGCGTGTGCAGAGAAGTATGAACCAGTCTTGACTCTCTGCGCCTGTGATAAGAAGGCCGCTGGTTCGAGCCCAGCCTCAGTATGTCCGTAAGCCCTTGAACAAGGCCCTTAACCCCCAGCTTCCTGGGCGCTGCTATGGTTGGCTGCCCTTCGCTGCCAGCTTGCTCTCACCTACAAAAAGCAAAATGGGAGGCAAAAATAGAGCTTCCCCATGGAGATCAATAAAATATCTATTATTATTATCAGTTGTATTAATAAAGGACATTTCTTTTGGTAAACTATGTAAATAAATTATCTGTATTACTGAGGACAGACATACAGTAAGCAGAGTAAATACTAAATAAACCAACACTTTTACAGATGGGCTTGTTTGGGTGCAAAGGTCACAGGGACAGACAAGTTTGTATGACGGTGAAATCAGGAAGTATGGAGTACATTAAAGTTAGTGAGGACCAGTGTGTAGCAGTGCGTGTTCACAATTTTTAAGGGTGAATGCTCACACCTGGCAACAAATAGGGGGTCTCTTGAAACGTTTTATAAATTTTTAATTTTACTTTAAAAAGCACTTATTTACCCAGTATGATATTTATCTGACTCCTTACTGATTAGCTACATAAAGTCGTAAAGCTTAGATGATGAGAAAATTATGAACTTTATTTTAATATTGGGTTTTCCAGATGTGAAGACATTCATTTCTTCATTTAGGTGGTACAGGACCTTTTAGCCAGACATATCCAGGATTAATGTGCTGGAAAAGAAGTAAGGCAGTGGATGAATGAATGGATGGATGGGTTGGTAATTAGCTGTATTGCTCTTATATACAATAAAGGTGTTCCTCTTGTGTTTGGCAAAGATATCATCATGCCAGTAAGATTACTCATTCCCATTAAAGGTGTTAATAATAATGATCAGAGATGGATAGCTCAGGTTAAGAAAGTAAAGACCAAGACCAAGATTTTGTTTCAACCTACAAGTTGAGTATAAAAAGTCACAGTCACAGGGTGCTCAACTGGTTGGTCGAAACTAAATCTTGGTCTGGATTTTTATTTTCTGTATTGGAACTATCCACCACAGATACTAATAATAGACATTTGTCATAATATATGGAAATACAAAGAACAAAAGAAACGGCAGATGCTATCCCTAGGATTCCTATGTGACTTCCTAACTTTGTAGATGCATAGTGTAAACCTTTATCATCAGTGGTTGAATCAATGTATACAGTATGTTAACGAAATATCGGTATATGTATAAAGTGTAATATCTTTTGTCAGCTGGAATTGTTTCAAATTTGTAAATATTCATCAAACAGAAAATTCCTACCCTTGGGGCAAAAGTTTTAAGTACTGTAGGTTTAATTTTGTACAAGAACATTGGTGATGTTTTGAATTTGTCCACCTCCAAGTTGCATGACATATGGGCTGTTTCCCTGACTTACAATCACACACAGGAACATCACTTTAGCGTGAAAGAAAGGATCAAAATGTGATACAGGAAGTTATCATCACACCATGTGTGCTGGTTGGTTGATATCAAAGGACCCTTTCTCCATGCTTTGTGGAAGATGTGGCTAGATGCTGATGTCATAACATAAGGCATAGCTGCCATGCCATTAAGCCAAATCAAAACAGTTGCTGGGCTGTCCAATCTGTTGTAAGAAAAATACGTCATTGGGTATAGATGTGAATTTGGTGCTTACTGCAGATTTCCTCCCTGTCTGACATGTCTCAATCTTTGTCAACAGCTCTCGTGGTGAGGTTTCTGACCAAGAGGTTCATCTGGGAATATGACCCTACACTCGGTAAGGAGAGTGTTGATTGGTATTGGGACTCTCAGGTTGTGCACGCGCCTGTTCATTTCCAGGTTCCTGGGGCTAACAAGTATCCATTAATAAGTAATAATTAATAAACTAAGAGGTTCCTGGTTAAAGCTGCAAGATGGGGCGCTGCTTGACCTTCTGTGGAAATATCTTTCTAAGAGAATGAACTGCTCATAGCTATGATGTAATGAAAATGTAATAGATTTATGAAAGCACCATTCACCTATGTTCTGAAAACAGGGTTTGAAGCAGTCAGTATCCCCTATGTTTCTGCTGTCACTCACAATCTTTTACATTCACTTAATCTCCAGGTGCAACCATTATTAGGAGTGATCCTTTCCTGTCACTTAGGTGAAAACCTATTGATTTACATTTTAATTGCATGGATTCAGTAAATCTTAGTCATACAGGTTGTTGTGTAACAGTGACAGTTGAATTGAATTGAATTGAATTGAATTGAATTGATTTGGAGTTCTCATCACAAGCAAAACACAACTGATGCATGTCAAACATATGGATACAGACTATTAACAAGATAATGTTGTTTTTTTACTGGATGGCTGAGGAACAGGGCCATGCATCTGCAGTGTGTTAGTAAGCAGCGATTTCCCTGGTTTGGTCCATGGCCCAAGCAACGGGATCACTCTGAGCCTCCACAGGCTAAGGCGGCGGCATCACTCTGAGCCTCCGCAGGCAAAGGCGGCGGCATCACTCTGAGCCTCCACAGGCAAAAGCAGTGGCAACACTCTGAGCCTCCACAGGCAAAAGCGACGGCATCACTCTGAGCCTCCACGGGCCAAGCAGCCGTTATGTTCTGAGGCCCCAAGGCTCAAACATCCTAATGTGCCTAATGTGCCTATAAACCATTTCCTCCTGCACCAAAAAGGAAGTGACACTTGGCTCTCCACAGCAGGGAATATCGACCAGATAAACAGGCTCTTGGGGTAAAGCAAATTTGCTTGAAACATTGTAAACAAGGCAAGCTGTCTTTAACATCACACTGGAAAAAAAGGCTTTCAGCTGGCATCACCACTCTTCAAATTTTAGTAACTTAAATTCAGAATTGGGTAATTCAGGTCCAGAGAGTCCAGACCAAGATTTTGTTTCAACAAACCAGTTGAGTACTCTGTGACCGTGACTCTTTAAGCTCAACTTGGACCTGAATTACACTGCTTAAATTCATCACATTTTCACATACTGAACTTGTATCGACTTACACCACCCTATGTGTTGACACTGTTATTGGTTTGCTCCATTAAATAAAAAACCAAGCACCTATCACTTCTTAAAGAGTATACATATTTCTTGGCAAATTTAGCCAGTCACGAGATGGATTGTCTGCCCCAATTTTACTTGCTGCTGTAAAACATTAACCCCTGTCTCTGAAGATCAGCATTTCTGTCTCGCCTCAGCTTCCTGGTATCAAGAGCAGCCCTGTTTTGTTTAGCTTGTACAACTCAGAAGAAAGTGCGCTTTGATGCCAGTGAATTAAAAACATGTGAACCTAAACCACAGGAAGAATGTATGAAGCTTATGTGTAAAGCTTATTATTATGCTTAGCTATGTCGCGAACAGCATTTTCTTCTCATCTAACCTCATCTGGGCCTCTCTCGGTGGGTTTGCATGAAATCACATACTCTCAGTGACCGATTTTACAGCATTAAGGGAGACAAGAGCAGATGTAAAGACAGCCCGATGGCCCTTTAACACAGCACTGTGAGTAAACTAGAATATCAACAGCTTCCATGCCGATGGACTTAGATTCTGCAGAAGAATCAGCTCAAAAGGTGGTTAGCACTGATAGGCAGGTAAGCAGTAGAATTATCAAGGTCAGTAGAATTATCAAGGTATTTTATGGATTTTGAACCTGTGTTACTGTGGTCTAATTAATGGTTATTCCCTGTTTCTTAGAGTCCACCTACCGTCATCAAGCTGTTATTGACGATGAGTCTGTAACCATGGAGATCTTGGACACGGCTGGACAGGTGGGCCAGAACAGGCTTTAGGTTTTATTTGTCAGCTCTTCCACCTCAACTCATCCTGAAGGTCCTTGGCTAAGATTGCTCTATGCTCAGCTGTTCAGCTGGGGCAAACCCTTGCTGAAGACCATATAGCTAGTTCTGTGAGCTAGTTCTCCTGCTGACACTGAGAAAGTCATTCTTTATTCATTTATAGCCATCGTTAACTCCGTAACTCTGATTTAAGATTGCAATTAAGAGACTGCTTGAGTGAAAATCAAACTAGAACTTTCAAAGCTTTTGTCTGGATGATGACCATGACATTTTTTTACTACGAAAGTTCCAAGTTGGTGGTTATTGGTCAGTAGTAAAGATGTCATACATTCTTTGCTTATTAGTCAATATATTATTGTTTGTCAGTTTTTATTCACCAGTGACAACAGGGTAATTTCCTGGAAATGTTTATTGCATAATAACAAAGCTGAATATGGATTTATTGGATACTATCCCCCTGAAGGAAGAGATGCTACAGAGAGAGGGCCACATGCGCTGGGGAGATGGCTTCATCATTGTGTATGACATCACTGACCGCGGCAGCTTCGAGGAGATCGTGCCACTCAAGAGCCTCCTGGAGGAGGTGAAGAAGCCCAAGCAGGTGACCATGATGCTAGTAGGCAACAAGGCCGACCTGGAACACGCGCGGCAGGTGAGCACAGAGGAGGGTGAGCGGCTAGCGGCTGAGCTGTCCTGCGGATTCTACGAGTGCTCGGCCTGCACGGGTGAGGGCTCCGTCAGCGAGGCCTTCCTGGAGCTGTGCCGGGAGGTGCGGCGCCGCCGCATGGTGCAGGGCAAGGCCCGCCGCCGCAGCTCCACCACCCACGTCAAGCAGGCCATCAACAAGATGCTCACCAAGATCAGCAGCTAGAGGGCACTGCGTCACCCCACCTGCCATGCTTGCGCAAAAACAATTGCCGAGAGAAATTCATAGTAAGGCTGCACATAAGTTTCCTTGGAGATGAATGGTGAATGATTTCACTCATGGGATTGGAAATAAACACAGGGCACCTACCCTTTCCTAACAGCGCTCATGAAAGTTTGTTGTGCATGCTGAGCAGAGAAAAAACCAGCAGAGGAACCACTTCTGTCAAAGTGGTTCTGAAGACCACCATCAAAGGAGACGCATACAAACTCAGTGGCAGTTCCAGGGTCTCCTGGCTGCCTTGCTTTTCTTCTCTGTGTACTCTGGGCACCACACTGACTGTGGGCTGTGTTTATGGACTGGGCACATGCTACATTCTATGAAATGATTGGTGCTGAACCTGTGGTCACACTGACCGTCGTGTGTGTTCATATTCACCAACACCTCTGTAGGGTCTTTAATCTTCCAAGCTGACCTGTAGCATGTCAGATATTATGTAAGTCTGTAACTGAATAGTATTCATACAAAATTTACTGGAATCTATGGAACACTCATCAAAGAATTTTCCCGGTGAAATTCCATCCATTTTCTAACTGCTTATCCTAGATAGGGTTCTGGAGGGTCTAGATCTGAGGTTAGGGCACAAGGCTACAGTTTACCCTATGGAATAACATTAAATTGCAGGGTACAAACACACAGTAATACTCACTGGGAAATTTTGCCCAATTTCATAACTTTTGACTATAGAAGGATCATGGGGAGAACACGACTCCACACACACACAAAGCAGAGGCCTGATCCATAGCCAAAAAGCCAGGAGGAGTGAGGTAGCACTGCTACCCACTGAGCCACCATGGAAACCCGCATGTTGGTTTAGAGATCATGTGGTCATTAGACAAATTCCAGTATGTTCCATGCATATGTCAGTAAATGGTGTCATGCCCAATCCCAGTTGGTCAAATCAACGTGCAGGAATCCTGCTTTAGTGGCCTATCTAGTGTCATGCTAGGCCAGAGTGTAGGCCCAGGGAAAGTACACCAGTCCTTTGATGGTTTGGAGGATTGAGTTTCTCGCCATTCCAGTGCTCTGCATTGATGGTTACTGTCAGATGGGAGACTGTAGAGCCGTGGGTGGCACTGAGCTAATAGGGCTCTCCCCAAGCAGGCTATGTCTGCTGAGGGAGACTACAGGGGGACGCGAGAGAGGATAGCTGACAGCACACATGTGGGGAGAGGCTGCCATCGGCGGTTAATGCTGCAGGGGTACCAATAGCAGAATGAATAGAACATACCCTATGGGGAATATAGAGCTGGAGAATAGAGACGAAGAAGCGAGAGTCAGCATAACACATATCCAGCAAATAGGAAAAGCCAGACAGGTCAAATGGTCAGACTGACCAATCAGTGCTCTAAAGTACAACAAAAAGGCGGGACTTGAATAACAGCGAGGTCATGCAGATATGAAAATGTGAAAGTCACTTCTGGTTTCACAGGCAAGTATCCATGTTTGTGGTAAGCACTTATGTAATTACAGGCCATCTAACATTGCTTTCACACTGGCAATGTTTGCATGTGAAATGAAGGGGTAATTAAGACATGAAGTATTCCACACTTACGTTTCATTTGTAAACGGACCTTTCTGCTTGCCACATGTATGGTCTGTTTTGCACATGTCATAATTCCAGTTTTATGAGGTGATAATTTACAGGGATATTTGCTGAAAAGAGGCAGCTGTAGTCAGATTCACACTCGGGTGTAATTGCTGTCATCAGCTTGATCACGTCATAATATTTTGTTCATCCACAGTTTGTTGTAATTATTATTTACAGTTGTCTCTTTCTGTTTCTGAATTGCTTGGAAGACATTGGCATAAGCTTTGTTATCCTGTAAACTACGTATAACATCAGCCTAAATGCTTAGGTTGTTATGTAGTTTAACTGTAAAATGTATAGATCTAGTCTATGCTGTGTATATTGTAATCAAATGGTATGCTTGATTCAGTAAATCTATGCTTGTCACTGAAAAATACTAAATAGATACAACGAATAACAGAAAAGTGTGTATCTGCATTTGTAATTAAAAGTGATATATATTCCATGAGTGTAAAAATTGCTTGCTAGATATGTATTCAGATTAAATTTGCCTCCCTTGCTGGCACATTGCTCAGTTTTATCACGATTCTCTCCACCTGTGATTGATAGTGATCTGGAGAAACAAGGATTGCGATTTCACAAGCAATTAAGCGTGGGTGTAGATTAGCAGAGCGCTATGGGCCCCATTATAGCAGATGACAATATGTGTCATGACGCCATTTCATTAGCTTTAAAAGTAAAGAGGTTGCATCACGATGGCTTTAATTGTACCCTGACAGCTGCTGACGGAAACCCAGCTTTTTCTGAGTCACATACCAGCCTGTCTCTGTCCTACACACAGGTAAAGCTGGTCTGCATGTAGCCGAAAGCTTGCTCCTCCTAGCAGTGAGAATATGAGCCTGGCTGTATTTTCATATGATATATAAGACCTTTTTTGGATTTTTTTTGGAATTAGCAGTTTATTTTCTATGAACAAATAAACTGCAAAAAAGTCAGAAACTATTACTCATTGTATGTTCCATGATTAGCCACTTCCTTGCACATTAAATACAGTTTTGCAAGGTTCACTCTTATTCAGTAACCTATAAAGAAGCCATTAAACACAGCCATAAAGAGCAGGGGAATATCTGTCAACCCAGTGTCTAGCACAGAGTCGAAGTTGCAGTGTAATACTCTTTCCAGTTATGTCATAAGCATAAAATAATAATAAAAAAAAAAACCGATAACATAATGAAATGAGGAACGTAGCAAAACGAACAAATTGTGCTTGTGATGTAGGGACTTATTCACAGCCACTGAAATGTCACAGTACATGCACAACAGTGGAATTTCAGCTCCTCTACCGATACACTGCGACACTTTTCAGTGTTTCAGTGACAGGGCCGGGAGGCTGGAGCCTGGTTTTTTCTCCTCCACTATTTCCTGTTCCCAAATGTGGAAGGTCTAGGCACACCCCCCAGAGGTGAACTTGGCCGGGTGCGGCCCCAGGGGTGGCTGGATGTGTCTCTGCATGCAGCTAAGGGACCCCGTGGCCCTATTTAGGTCTGTTGGTTTTGGGAGGTGCTTGGGTCTGCCCTGGGTGGGACCAGATAATTACTGGTGGGGATCCAGAAATATCCCGTGCTTACCACAGAGCAGCAGCTCTCAGCTCAACAAGGCCTGACAGGCAGAGGGCTGACCACAAGCTGCATTTTAATACACCAGCAACGGAAATAAATCAGTAATGCTTACTGTACAGACACATACATGTCCATCCATGGTTCGTGGCTGGAGAACATATTACGTGTCACTTCTGCAGAAATTGTATCCTATAGGAATATGCCTGTATGAAATACCCTATCACTGATATTGGTATCTACATTACATACTAGTCACAGTGGGACATTATATAGTTTCATGTTTAAATGTTTGGTTTATAGAATCAATAACAACAAAAGTAATAAAAATAATAATAACAATAATAATAATAATAGGCATTACCTGGCCTAATTAGACTATATTGCACATAGAATAATGTACATTTACAGTATATTCTATGTCCTTGTGGTTTTCAGTTTGCTAACAACTGCGCCTCCTACTGGTTCTCTGATGGTACACTTTTTGCTGCTGTTTACACGGAATGGAGCTTCTGCCCCCTGGGCAAATACTGCCAGCTTCTCTGGTCCTTTTTCTAATGCGTCGCTTTCGAAATCTCTGCTGTTTCCTCCTCCTGCTGCCCGCGATGCCAGAGATGACATGAGATTAAATGAGCGGCAGTCAGAGAGATTTGGAACTCTTCAGGAAACCGGCCCGTATGGCAGAGCCTCCAGCAGGAAGGCCATTTCTGAAAATAGACCGTTTTGAAACTGCCCTGGCATTTGCGGCAAAGCGGCTGCGTGATCTTGCAAAAATGTGGCAAAGAGGCATTGTGGTCAGACGGGTTTCAATTGGAACTTTTTAGTCAAAATGGCCAAGTGTTACACTTGGAGCAGACCCAGGACAGCCCACCTCAGGGTTACATGCAAACACAGCGGGATTACTCAGCTGCTACAGCTTCCTACAGGCCACCGTGTACGTTGGCTGTACTGCAAGCTCTCATCAATGAAACAAAAACACGTTACAGCACAGATAATTGTTCCCCTCCAAAAGTAAAAAATAAAACTGCAGTCACTTTGGATCATGTGGAAAACCCAGCAGTGATTTTTTTTCAGAGAAATTTGCATCTGCAAATTATTTAAGATGAGTTAAGCTTTTGGACTCAATCTGACTGATTATTGTTTAACAGGGAGACTGGCTGGACCTCAAGCCCAAATGTTGGTCTGTAGGAACCAGAGCTGTGTAGGTCTGGACCTATGGTATTGATATCCTCCTAAACATCTAACTGCATCCCTAACTGCATCCCTAACTGCATCCCTAACTGCATGTAAAATAATAGTTATTTTGCACTTTACAGTACTAATGTAATTATCACACATTAGATTGAATCCCATAAAATGTTACATTCATAAAATGTGAAAAAGCTGGCTACCTTTTAAAAGGGGAGTTGGGTTGCACCATTTTGTCTTACAAATGTAAACAGGGCAAAGGGGACCTTTTTCCTGACTCAAAAACACTGGGAGCCCCAGCCCCCACCCACTCGTAGCCCACACAGCTGTGACTGTTCACCATGTGACTAGACATGATGTCACAAAGCGGGGTGCTCAGCGCCTCTGCTTTCTGCTTCTTCTGCCACGTCCACGGGGTGATTCGGCATGTATCAGACATACTAAACCCAGATCTGATATGCAGACCCCAGAACCAATGGGCACAGTTTCCATTGCAAGCCTCATTCTTGTCTTTTCACTTTATGTAGTGTGGCCCCCTATGTTAAGTCATACATTTTGACTGAAATTAAAAATAATTACAGAAAAATGGCCCATGACTAAGAGTCCTATGACACGAATATGTGTTTTATGGTGCGCATTACATAATGACCTTAGGGATTGCCGGGATTTAACTGGATCAGGAATGGTACTGTTTTCCAAGGCTCAGATCCTTGTTCAGTGTTAATAGTGTTAATCTATAAATATAATTATAGGTGTGGAATGAACAATGGAACAGACACACACACACCATACGCTTCTGTCTGACAGGGCATCTCCAAGTATGCTTGCTGTTTCTCTGCTCATGCAGCATCGGTAAAGTGTAGAATTCAGCACTTGGTTTAAATCTTACCGAGTCTAATGAAAAGTTTTCCAGCAGCTCTGTATATTATGACAAGGTTTATCGGCAGCATTTAACAAAAGCATCATGGATATAATATAGTTTCTCCCCTTTGCCCAGTCATACAACCAGATGCTTCACTGGAACAAATCATGTCATATACTTTTACCTCACAGAAGCCTCCAAGGGCCTCAAGCAGTAACCTTCTGGTCGACTACCTACCTTCAACTCTCTTCGCTCCCATTTATTACATTTCACACGCACCTTGGGCAGATATTGACATAATTTGTAATTTTTGATTACAAATACCAAACAGAAAAGTCAAAAGACAGGCCTGGGCACCAAAAGTCTTGCCGTGTCCAACACCAGCCTGGTGGGCAGTGGTGGCTTAATGGTTAGGGAAGCACACTTGTGATTGAAAGATTGTTGATTTGAATCCCTGCCCAACAAGGCACCACTAACCCTGAGCAAGGTGGCACCACTAACCCTGAGCAAGGTACCCCCCCCCAAGCACTGCTCCCCAGGTGCTGAATTAGCTGCCCCCTGTGGTGTGTCAACAATGACCACTGATCTCCTAAATATAAAGAGGTTTTTTGTTTGTTTGCTGGACCTTTGGTTTTTGTAGCCTATTTGGTTTTTTGAATAATCACAGCCCCAGCAAGGCACCCTTACCACAACCCGAGCCACTATGCAGGAGCGTCTGTGAAACACACACTGGGGTGCCTGACATGGCTAATGGCTAGGTGGAGCTGGAGAGGCTTAGGGCTCTGGAATGGGAATAAACCACAAACAGGAGAAACCCAGGCTGAGAGGAAAAAAAGGAGATTTGCTTGCAGTGTCTTCCTTGCCATCTCTTCCTGAGTTCACTGTGTAAGAAGGCCCAGAGAATCAGGTAGATAGGAAGCAGGTGACCTGGCTATTAGCATCCTTGCTAATTATAATCCAATTAGGGCCTCTACAGACAAAAGTTTGGTACAAACATAGTTCAAATTTAGGGAATTCAGCTATACATTTATTCGAGATCTTTTATTATTGAAAAGTGGGGGGTATTTAGATAGTGTTACCTAGCTGTGGTTAACCCAGATTTCCTCATAAGGAGCTACTCCACAGAAAAGGTTTAGACAGTTAACTCTCACACATCTGCCGTGACACTCACGCTTTCAGACTCACGCGAGAAATCTTACGGCAAATCTATACTATTCCATAATAAACCTAAAATTAGCTACACCAAAAGCGTTGGGGTACTTTACAAACCCAACAGATTACTTACAAGGTAATAAAACTTTTACATACATGTAAATGTGTGTGCAGACTCGTCTCAATTTGAAAATCTCACTCCAGGCAGCTGGCAAAAGTTGGCAACCCTGGGAAATATGTTGTCAGGAAACCCGCTTGCAGGCCATATATCAATGTCCATGGAACACTTTTCCTTTGGGAAGCTGTCCATCTGCCTTTAATTTAAGCAAATAATAGTTTGTTTTGCAGTTTCCTCAACTAAAATCAGCCATGTTGTAGCATGTTTTGCCACTCACTCCATCTGAGGGGGCGTGTTCCAGTGAGAAGGCCCGCCCAAAGCCAGTTGATTGACAGCTTGGCCCTTTGAGAAAAAGCAAAAGCAATAAAGAAAAGCATTTATTTTCTTATTCTTTTATCTTTATTTGTATTTGCTTTACTTTATTACTCAAAATTATTTTTTTTTATTCTTTTACAGATTTCTTATTTTTTACGGCACCCCGATGACTCCATACAAACCTTTTTCTGGTTAAGTGCGGTGTATCCACGCTGATGAGGGGAGAATATGCTTAACTCAAACATGTGTGACTTTTTAAGTGCTTTTTTTAACTTAAGTGCTTGATGAGAGAACCAACCACTAAATGATCAATCGGTAGATTATCAAAAGATGTCCAACACTGCAGCGAAACAGGGTGGATATTGGTTAGGTGGGACACTTATATGTTTGATATTCTAGGAGATATTTTGTGCCTCTGTGGTCTATTAACTTAAGCTCAGTTCTTGAGCTTTCAATAATACTTTTATGTTTTAATATAATATAATTAGGATCATATTTTTAAACTGAGAGAGAAAATACATTTTCAAAAATTATCCCAGTTCACCAGTATCCACACCTAAGCAACACTTAAACACTATGATATATGTAATAAAGTTAAGTTGTAAGTAGTATTGCAGTGGCCCAGTTTTGTGCTATTTTCCACAAGCCCAGTGGAGCCTGTTTTCAGGGTTGGACGCTCCAGGAGGGACTGCAAAACCATAATGACAGGAAGCACCCACAGTTAATGAGTACTACACTGTTCTTTACAGTGTCATATTCCCAAGATGCCCTCGGCTTGCATCTGTAAAAGGTGTCTGTCGCAATCCTGGCCCTCAAATCCTGTGTCTGACTTACCATCCAGATTTAGATAATGATTATGTGGGTGAGAAAAGACAGTAAACAAACTTATAGACATAAAAACATAAAAACTGGGAGGGAGCAGATTATGAGTTATTGTGCAAATCTGGATTAAATGTGTGAGGCTGGCGTAACAATGGACGATGAATAATGTGGAAACTGTCTCTCAGTACCAGATAAGGTGTCTGTGATCTTAGAGCGCAGGGTGAGGGTTCAGCATAGGCAGGGCATATCCAGGTCTTTTTGCTCACTGGGGAAAGTTACTGGGGGCTGACTAACTCAGTAAGGTTGATATTTCTCCTGAGATTGTTGTGGATGCTTTATTTGCTAAACTCTGTAATAAACAAAAGGTCAGCTGAACAAAGGTGGAGCGCAATACAAATGGCAGAGGTGAAAAGTGGCTGATCTCTCACTGCATCCTGTGTTGCCATCCTCTTAGTCAGTTTGTCCTCTCCATCCTGTGTTTTGTGGAGCGCTGTGGTTGTTATGGTGACCAAGGTTCTCCCAGTTTTCACAGGTGAACAAAACGATGTGCGTCTCTGTGAGAAATACACCAAAGTCTTGGAGAGTGGGGGGGATCTCCAACGCCTGTCAGGCCTTCAGGAAAAGCATAAATGAGAATCCAGTAGAAAGAGGCATTCAGTCCAGAACAAGCACAATTCAATTCAGTGCATGCAGTTTCTGATATTACAAAACAGGGTTGTTTTACATCGTTTTCATTTTATTATGAATGTCATAATGTTGTTAGGCATTTGAGAAGTTTTATAGGGATGTATTTAAACCCTGTCCTCATAAATAATGTTTACCTAATACATAATTATTCACTGCGGATCTCAAGCTTCATCACCAGGTGTTTTTTTCGAACTGCTGATGTTCTATAGTGGAGGGTGATTGTCAGACGGGGCAGATCCATCCACAGACAGCACAATGTGGCAAGTTAAAAAAGAAATAAATAAGAACTACTGGATGCACTCTGAATACACTCTTATGCATTAGGGAAATGCATAGCGGCCTTGGCTTGTTTGGGTGCTTAGAGATGGCTAACTTGTTTCAAACAGACTCGTTGAAGCCAGTATGTGATCAATCAAACTTGATCCACTTAAGATTTTGCGTCAGCACCACTCCACTATAGTGAAGCTCTGAGCAATAGCAAGTCACCAATAACACTGTTATTTTAGGTAAAAGCTTGTCCAAGCTTGGCTTGCAGGGGCTCAATAATGTGCTTCTATTTAGGTTACTTACACAGTACTATATACCATTTACAATATAACAGGATTTCTAAGTACACAAGGTAACTTCTCTGCACTAAACCCTTGTGTAAACATTATAGCATTTTCTTGGTTTTCATCAGTGGCCTGAAGGTAAATTATATTTATTTATCCTGAGACACGCACCTTTCCCTGACTGACTCATATTGCTTCCAGGCAGAACAGAATGGTAACAGCTGAATTTTGACATAGTCTGTCTGGCCTTAAGACTGTGAGGATGTCTTTATGTATATTTGTCAGAGTAGCACCACAGCACCCAGAGAAAAGCCACCCATCCAACAATCTTCCAAATGCTTATCCTGGTTATGGCTGGGGAGGGGGTGCGCGTCGGTCCCAAATACATCCACACAGTTCTAGGCTATGGGGCAATCCATACATGCCAATTAGCTTATCTGCAAATCTGTGAACTGTCGGTGAAATCTGGAGAACCTGGTGGAAACCTGGACAACTTCGGAAGAACATGTTATGGCCAAAAATTATCGGCAAGACACCAGTGCATGTGCAAGAGGAAGCCTGCGGAGACCCGTGAGACACACATGAGGAGAACATGACCTCCACACACTTGGCAAGGTGACGCTCAGTCCTGGTACTGCTGATATGCGTCTATATTAGCTGATGGATTATTTAATTAGAACTTGTTTTACTGTGTCATTTTCATTTTGTAATGTATTTTATTTTACCATTTTTGAAATGCACCATATGTAGCATGACTTATTTCTGCATTTTTTTTTTCAAAATCATTCCCAGATATTAAAGTCTGTGTCTGGCTCGCTGGGAAGACCGTTGCTCAAATTTGTGCAGACATTCCTATTTTCATGTACTTTGGCTGAACTAAACAGGCAGCCTGCATAGGATTTCATAATCTAAACCTGCTGCATGTACCCGTCCTTCCATTTTGTGACATGCTAACTGGTAAAGAGTACTCATAAGTACTTAGTAATACTCACTAGGAAAACCAAAACTAGCTACAGGACTGGTTCATCAATGTGAAGACATAAAAATTATTTTCGTGCTTATGTTTGGGAATAAGTGGTTCTTTGAATTGTTTATTTTTTGTGCTTTTAAGAAATAGTTCTAGTGTATTTAAATACTAACAGGCATACTGAAAAAGCTTTAACTGCATCATGTCATAACATGTCATAAAATCTTGTTTGTTGTTCAGTTGTTCAGATGCTAGTTTTTTTCAGCCTCCTATAGTAGTTCCTTTAAAGACGTTAAGGCACAGACCTTCTCACCTTATAAGGCAGCATGATGCTGAGACACACACAGCAGGGAGCCGGTCACCAGAATCTTTTCTTGAAGGACACAGAGTCGTGACTCTCAACAGCTGAGAACACCTGTGAGTCTTGCACCCAACTCCTGGCTCAAAAACCTGCTAGTGGTGGAGGTGAGAGCTGCCAGAGACCACGTGTGGTTTCCAAATGGTACCCTTATCTAAAAGAGCTGAAGGTTTGTGGCCTCCGCTCCAACAGACAATTTTTAGATTTCCGGTAAAATGGAAATTCGTGCTGTGGCTGTCAGTTAGACCGGCTAATGGGCAGGCAACCACATATGGCAAAGCCGCTATTTTTGTACGGATTACACTGATCGCCGACTCAAATAATACCTACTCAAATATTGGATAAATTCCGCTGCAGGTTAATACTCCAGACGATTGACTGGCACAGTATGGTGTGTTTGTGTTGTGAGTAAAAGACAGGAGGATGCACAGGGCTATTGGTTTACTGAGGCGCCAGTCTTGGTTTGAAGGAGATTAATTAATAAAGGCTTCAGCTGGACGGAAGAACAACCTATGGAGGGATCTGTGGAATGAGGACTGGGGAAAGTATTTTGAAAGCAATCCGAACCTCTCCCAAGGGCACAGCAGGGGTGTATGGGATTCAGAAAAACCTTAACGTAGTTGCTTTGCCAGTAAACATATGCGAATGGAACAGATGTTTTATATATGAGAATGAGAAGATGCAAATGTAATTGGTGAGAATTGCATTGTCTGTTTGTGCGAGAATTTAGAGTGGGTTCTGCATCCACCTTTGTGCAAAAATAGAACAAAAGCTGAATCCTTCCCAATTACACCAGAAGCCAGTTTAGCTGGTGAGTTGCCAAGGTACAGCATGAACCATGGCAGCCATTTTTTTTTTAAATTCCTTGACTGGAAACAAAATAATGACTTTTCTATGGTATAAGATGGAGGACAGGCATGTGTCAAGGTGAGGAAAAGTCATGTCCATTCAGTCTTTTCTTGTGCCATTCCTACCAGTGGTATGAATCACAGTTCTGTTTTCTCCCATTATGCTTCTTCAAACCCCGCTGCCCGTTTCATGTTTTTGTGCATCTCCTCTTTTGCTGACACCCAAACAGCTTTTCCTTCCCCCCTCCCTCCCATCCCCAAATCAGGCCCCTGACTCGTGCTCCAGTCCCTGTATCACATGAATATGTTTGATGTTCCTCCTGGACTACATCTGACAGACAACATTCACATGATTGTAATAGACTGACCTAAAGATGGCAGAAATATGCAAACAGCAATACTTTTCAGTATTAAAGAGCTACCTTTCCTTGGAACTAACTTAGAACTAACTCTTGTTCTTCTGTGTGCATGTGTGCCGTTGCATGTTCCCTTAGTGTTGTGTGGGTTTCCTTCAGTAACTCCAGTGTCCCGAAGTTGGGTGTGATTGGGTGATTGTGTGCCCCATAACACATTGGCATCCCATCTAGCCTATACCCCAGCCTTGTGTCCTTTTCTGTCTGGGACAGGCTTCCGGACCGTCAGGACCCTGTACTGGAGATGGATGGATGGACTAGGACAGAGAATACTGAGACCAAAATCCCCCAGAAGACTGGTTGATTTCAAAGGCTGGAGAAGCTCAGCCACACACAGCCAGTGCAGGGGCACAGGGGCAGAGTTAACGCAGCTGTGCAGTTCTCTGAAGTGCACCATGCCCTACACTGATATTAGTAACACATCATTGATTTTGTGTGTTATTCTACAGTTACTCTACAGTGATTATTCTGATTGAATAATAACATCTCAGTATTCTCTGAAGACGTGCTCCTTGCTACTTTATATAAAATTACATTTCAAAGAATATTTTAAGAAATAATGCTTCTTATTAACAAACTAAGACCATTAGCATCTTAAAAGTATTTTATCTGGAATGAAACTCATTGGATTCATTTAATTGTTTTTTCCTGCAAAATAATGACAAGCTGGTCCCTGGAAATTTTTGCTGAGTGGGGGGAGGGGGGGTCCCCATGATAACCTTTGCCAAGCGATAAATTTTTTCCACCAAGGGTGGATCACCCATGATAAATTTTGTCAGCCTATATAGCTATCACCCCACCAAGAAAATGGCAGCTATGTCAGATGGCCAGTCAAACCCAATCCATGAAGGATGGAGATCACAGCCCCCCTTCACATGGTATTTTGATGGCTCTATCTCTGTTGCCTCTTGACACCATCAGTAGGTAAGTAGATAGGTAGGAATACTTTTTTGGTCATAATCCCTGTAATTTCCTTAACTGTTCTTAACAAAAACTGTAATTCTCAGGCTTTTAGTTTACATTTTTCATTCTCTAAACATGGCCTTTAATATTTCTGCTTGGGATTGAACTTTACATTCTTATTTCCTGAATATTACAGTACCCTTCAGTCTGTTATTTTCTGTATACTTTCTTTACCACGTTTCTGATTCAATTTTGTGTAATTCTCTTTTGCTTTCTTTAGTGCTTTGCAGGGAAAAGCACTTCCCGCTGCCTTCATCTCCAGTCATCATCTGACAGGTTTAGGCCATGAGACAGGCAGTATTGAGTGCCGTCTGAATCCAGTTGATTGGTGTTTCCGTATTCTGGGTTATGGCTGTATTTCAATAGGTCAATCTGCATCCGCTTGCCCAGAAATCTTTATAGCCTTCGGGCTTTAGTGTTTCTGTGATTCAAAGTACCTTTCTGCAGTTTTGTTTAATCCCATGAAGACTATGGTAGGTCAAGGTATTCTTATACCCCGCAATTGCTGAACCTCAGGCTCATCAGACTGGCTTTTGCTAATACCAGTCATGTTCCTTATTGTATTTTCCTGAAAGTCAGTAGGTCACAAATACTGATCAAGTTTTTTAGTCTCCTAAGAGTTGCCATGTTTGCTTATGAAACACAACTGACTCCCAAAAGAGGTATCTGCACCTCCAAAAAGGCATGTTAGAGGTTACTGGAACCTTCTCGTCCAAGAAAACATTGTCTGTCCTGGCCTCGCCGACTGTAGCTCCCATCCAGTTTATAAATAGCAGCTAGAAAAGTATTTCCAACTTTTTTAAGAACAGTGATCCCCCGCCTATCGCGGCAGATGTGGTCCAGAACCATCAGCGATAGGTGAAAATCCACGATATAGAAAGACCATATAAATAAACATTTTTTATGGTTTAGGCCTTAAAATACCCCCCCACACGCTTTAAACACATGTAAACTTATTAAAACAATATTGGATGATTGCTGCAAATACTGGGGTGATTTTTGGAGAGGTTTTAAAATGGCATAATATTATAGTTTCACACCAACATGAAGATTTTTGCACAGTACTGTATGGATACTTGGCGTCCCCAGCCTCGTGCCCTATGATGGACTGGCATCCCATCCAGGGTGTACCTTACCTCGTGCCCTGTGATGGACTGGTATCCCATCCAGGGTGTACCCTGCCTCGTGCCCTATGATGGACTGGCATCCCATCCAGGGTGTACCCTGCCTCGTGCCCTGTGTTGGACTGGCACCCCATCCAGGGTGTACCCTGCCTCGTGCCCTATGATGGACTGGCACCCCATCCAGGGTGTACCCTGCCTCGTGCCCTATGATGGACTGGCACCCCATCCATCCCATACAGCTTTCACTCCAAGGAGACTTCAGTCTAACTCCAGCGATGAAGGATGATTGCCCACACTGCCACATGCCAGCAGGAAGTGACTAAGAATGCCTTATGCATCCTCCTTTCCCCATCACTATCAATTTCAGCCACTATTTCAGCATTTGAACTCATGTCGTACATGGACAGTTTAAAAATTCTTGCATGTCCCTCTATACACCAAAGGAATTTTCGTAAATGAAAACAGGTGGAATAAACTCTTTTATGCAGTACAAAATCTTTAAAAAGATGTAAATCATTGTTATTTATTTGCACGTGGGCTTTTGTCCAGGATGAAAATGAACAGAAGAAGGTTTAGATGATAGATCCTAACAAGGTGTGGAATGAGTAATAATGAATGTGATTATTTAAGCAATTCCTTACTGAATCTGTCTTTCCAAAGTACTTATGCTGAATGCAGATTTGCAATGTTCAAAACTTAAGAATAACATCTTAAATATCTCCTCGCAGCTCAAAATATGAAAAATATGTAACAAACAGACACAGGCTTTGTCTTTATGATTGCCGTCGGTTTGGATCACTCAAATGAGAAGTGCTGGTGTCATGCCAGGCAAAAGGAAGAAATGTTTTGTGGTTCTTCTAGTTTATTTAAGACCACAGTCACCGTCTCAAGGAAAATTTGCATTTGGGCCTCATCAATGACTGGTTTCATGAGGTCATTTCCTCCCCTTGGTCTGTGACAGGCCTGGAAATTCCAGATTCCACAGATGACGACTTGCACAGAAACCTGAGGCTTGACAGGGAATAAAACTGATTTCTGAGGGAAAGAAAGCCTACCTTTATCTGGAACCATTATTTTCTATGGCATAGGAACCATGCCTATTAAGCAGGATATTGTCTAATTATTTAAGTACTTCCAGTCTAGTTTGTTGAGGTTATTAAACCATTATAGTGCTCATGGGGTCCCATTACTGGCATTCTTTCCCACTCAAATTTCCAGTTCACCTACACATGTGCCTGAAGTAATGTATAGTTATATTCTTTTAGCACATTTAAATTCACATTTATATTTTCAATTACAATTATTTATTTAGAAGACACTTTTGTAAAAAGTGACAAAGTGAGGCACATTACAAACATACAGGTGTGAAGGAGTCAACTAAACAAGTGCGGCTACGCTTAGCTTCTATGGAGTAGCTGTTAGAACAGACATGTTAACATCAGCCAATGACATAGAATACACCAGCAACACAGAACCTCATTAATTCAACTCAATTCAATTCAATTCAATTCAATTCAATTCAGATGAGTGTAAAAGGCCAGAGACATCTGCAGTAGTGCTAGTATTGGTACATGTGATTGGATGATTGGACCTAGAGAAATTATATAAAGAGAAGTAGAGGTCCAAGGACAGAGCCTTGGGGAACACCAGTTGTTACCTGATGTGACTTGTACACCTTTGTACCCTAAGACAGAAAAACTACAATTAATTTTAGGGTATCCGATGTGAACACAATAATTTCACCAAAATAAGTTTGGTGTTTATTAAAACAGTTACATTGCAGAATCTTTCTACAAGTCATTATAAGGAAAACAGAGTGCAGCATTTCAGACTTTATAATGCCTCTTTCTGTCCTCCCAGAATAAAATAAGAGATGTTTGCTTGCTTGACTGCAAAATAAATGATGAAATGTGACACGGATCAGCATCCAGTTCTCAAAGGTCGTGCTTCAGCAGATAGACCTGAGGGATTTGGTCCCAGTAGACTCCGTGACATGGTCTGGGGACCGGGCTCCTCTTATGTAGTGTCTCTGCAGCTTGTCTGCTGTGATAATGGCAATGGCTCTTGGCAGAAGCTTCAGTGCTGATGTCTGGAACGTAGGAGAAACTGAAAAATATTATACAATTCTAATAAGTGAGTTATTTTGCAATCATCTTGTATGATCGGTTTATAATGAAATGTCTTCTACTGTTTTGTCTTATATTTTTCCAACCTCATTGTTCTCCTCCTTAAGTATGTTCAACTCTACATGACCTCTTTGATGTTTGAAGGCGACTTTGCCCGTATCCTGTCCATACAGTCGGCCCTTTGCCAGATAAGAAAACGTCCCTGAAATCTTATCTCTGGCTCTTCGTTGTGTTTACATTCACTTTGCAATTTCTTTTGGGAGATCATTTCTCCTTTTAAATATTATTTTTTACATATTATTAAATACGATAATGTACATATTCCTATATATTATTATATTCGATAGTCATACAGCAGTACATTTATTAATCTAGCACAGGGTTAGGCAATCTTATCCAGAAGGGGTAATTTTTTATGCAGGTTTTCGCTACAACTCCCTAATTAGATTATTAATCAGAGGACTGATTGGCTAAAGAGTTCTCTCACCTTGGTTTGAACAGCTGACCTAAAGGTCATCCCAAAAACCTGCACACACACTGACCCTTTACAAATAAGATTGCCTATCCCTGATTAAGCACAAGTGAGAAAGCAGGATGAAGCTGTTCAATTAGCAATTGGGGTTAGGGACCTTGTTCTGTGCCACACGGGATCACAGAATTTGAGACCGCAACCTTCCGATGATGTGCACAGAGTTCTACCTCACAAAGCCACATACAGGCCCTGCAGTTTTTCCCAAGGAGTATTTCTTTGTGACCCAACACCTCCTCATGATCCTCCTGTATCTAAAGGTGAAGATCAGAGCTACAGGGAACAAAGCGGTTTTATGTCTCTTCAACACGTTAACTCCATACCCATACATGTCATCAGTTGGGGAGGGGTGTGTTTAAGGGTCATTCAGAGTACATTGTGGGGAATGTGGACTTAGGGGTAATAAAACAAAGGAGAATGTTTGGACAACACTCGTTTGGTGTTACTTCCATTCTCAGAAAATAAACACAGCTGAATTAAATTGCTCTGGGAGACCGGATAACCCGTTGAAACCACTAATGTTTCTCTTGAAATCAAATCCTGAATGTAAATTATTACAAACTCCACATAAGATCGCTATGTAATATGAGCATTGATTTCAGGGCTTGTTTTTAAACCGGACGGTAAAACCTGATGCAATTTACAGTGTGAGTTCAGATTCAATCTGCTGATTTAATCTGCTGATCTGGTATCAAATGGTAGCAGGCAAATAGAAGTTGCTGGGGAATATCCAGGGCTGTATGGTAAAGGTGCTACTGAAATTGCTGGTGAAAAGGCTCCCCGCAGCTGGCCGCGCTCTCTCGGCCTCCAGATAGCTACAGTTGCTTCGCTCACACTGAGGCGATAATGAGTTTCCACTGCAGGCCTTCACACAGTGTACCAGATTCCAAGCACCCAGGCATGCAGATTCCAAGGCAGGGGAAATATTAAGAAAACGTCATTTTAAGATGATTTCTCCAATATACAACATGTCAACAAATTGTCTGATAAACTACATAAATGCAGAGAAAACATCGCAAATAAATATTGCAAAACCATCTGCTCTAGTAAATTAGATAATCCCGCATTTCGTGCTGGGTGAATTCTTGTTTGTTATGTAGTCTGTTTTTTATATGAGGGTAACTCTTTTGGCCATGGTGCCACCTTTTGGCAAGAAGAAGGAACTGCAGCAAAATCATTGGGAGGATCCCTGCAGTTTGAGCGGCAAACAGAACCGCATGACTTGTGGAGTGGGCCAGGAATGACAGGTTAATTGGGGAAGGGGTTATCCTTTTCAGCAGTCAGACGGGCCAGGAGCAGGGTCAACATCACCTTAAAGTAAACACAGGGGGCATTTTCTTCAGGTCAGGATGGTTTAAAAACCTGGAAAAGGGAGATTGGGACAAATTCACCAAAACAGGCAGCAGCTTGCAGCAGGCTTAGGATGGGCAGCAATTCTGCAGTCATGGCTAGGAACCACACTTTTCGGGAGTGTGAGGGGATCAACCTGACCTTCTCCCCACACACAAAATTATAAAAATATATGATAGCTATAGCGTGATAGAGACCTATAGAAATACCATGATTAAGTTGTGCTCCTCTGCGGTATCCACAAAGAACAGGGGATTGCTCATTAAACCCGCTACTTCAGCCTGACCAAACCAGTTCTAAACTCTGTATTAGATCAGTCTGCCCCTTTTGCATGATGTACTGTCCTACATTGGCAGATCCATTTTATTTCTGCACGTTCAATTTAACATTATTTGCGCTGATCAAACGAGAAAAACTCCCGATTTTTGGAACAACATTCACAATACAAGCATTTTCCACACTGACTCTTCACCTGTTAGGATTATAAGGCCTTGTCTGTGCTATTTGGTTGTCACTAATTCACAGTTAAATTTTATCCCTCATCTGACCATGTCCGTGACTGGACCTGTCCAGTTTGCCCGCGTGTGGACTTAAGGGTCAAAAATCACAGATAATGTTTGTGGGTTTAGGGAAGCAAGGTCCTGCGTGTGACGCCAAGGCAGCTCGCACAAATTATCTTGCTACAGTCAGCGCGTCTCTATATATAAAACGGAGGTGAACATACAACCAGGCATGAGTGACATTATACAGCCACTCTGACATCCCTTCTGGAACGTTCCATTAGACTGACATGTCTCGCACCTGTGCCTCTAATCCCAGTTAATACCGCAGAATCCAGGGATCAGCAAAGGGCCACATCCCCAGCCTGCGGGCCGCCCTTGAACTGAAAACCCCAGCAGCCCTCTAGAGCGTTTGATGAGGTCTATGCGGAGGCCTGGGCAACAAAATGGGCTATTTACGAGAGTCATAAACCGAGGCAGGGGCGGCTGCAGGGGGCGCTGCTCTCCCCTCTCTTGCTCAGAGGAGGAGCTTGACCTAATAGGGCAGGGAAACAGAATGAGCTCTGGAATGGCGGTGCAGAAAAAGGACAAGCGAGACGGAGACAGGGGGTGTGTTTCTCCTGAGAGATGGACCTGCTTTTATTCACCTTGTGAGGAGGTGTGAGGTCACAGTGATCCTTACACATCTTTAAAAGGTCACCGCTGGCTGCCCTTGGATTTCTGTGCTGACATGAATAATAGAGATTGACACAGTAAGGGGGAAACTGGACACAACATGAATGGAAAATTTTCTGTGGGCTTTTTAGAGCTTTTTATAACCATCTGAGGATTCGTGGCTACCTGTCCAATTAGACACATCCTAAACAGTTTGACCTTGGACTGGAAGAATACTTAGTCATACCAGGACGCGTGAACCACAGCGCCACCTAATGAGCTGCTGTGTCACCAGAGTTATGCCTTAAAAGCCAGTTAAACCTTTCTGAAATACTGTTAATGTGGTGGAGTATCACTGTAGCATCAGAAAACCAAGGTTGTGGGTTTGAATCCTATCCTAGCAGAATGTGTGTGGGGTTAGCACATTCTCCATTACACAGGTTTCCACAGGGTCCTCTGGAATCCTCAGGAGGAGCCGTAATTTGCATCATTAAATTACATGTAGTGTGTGTAAGTACCCTGCAATGGATTGGCTTCCTGTTCAAGGAGCCCGGTCTTGTCTCCTAAGCTTCCTAGGATGGGCTCCAGGCTCCCTGCAGTCCTTTGCTGGATAAAAAGCTAGAAGATGGGTGTTCTATCCATCCACTGACTTTCTGAAACAATTTGTCCTGTTCAAGGTTGTGGAGGGTCCAGGGCCTATCCCAGAGGATATGACTGCATGGCAGGGAACAACCCAGCATGGGTCGCCAACTCATCGCAGGGCACACTCACATAGCATTCACCCACATTTGCACATCTATCTGCAATTTGGCAACTCCAATTAACCTCAGCATGTTTTTGGAATGGGGGGGGTGGGACTGGAGTACCAAGAGGAAACCCCACAACAACACAGGGAAAACATGCAAATTCCACACATGGAACCCTGGCAGAGACTCAAACCCTGGTCCCAGAGGTGTGTGTGTGTGCAGTGCCGCCCCTGGCCAGAATTTTATTTTGAGCCCCCCCCATTACAAAAAAAAAATGAGTAAAAAAAAAACACTAACAATCTTTTCCTTTTCCTGTGCACTCTTTCCTAACAACTTTTATACAACGTTCTTAGCGGTAAATTGATCTTGATTTTACGTCTATCTTATGAATTGAAGAACAGTCATACAGTAGATTACTAAGCACTTGTTGTAAGTCGCTCTGGAAAAGAGCGTCTGCTAAATGCGGTAAATGTAAGATGACTATCACAAAATGCGATTTAGATTTACAACCTTGCGGTGTCAGATTACTCGTCTTTTTCTTTCTCTCCTGCCTTGGGCTGCCTTTTTGCTCTAAGCACGCCTCACGGCAGCGATGCGCATCCTTTGCACATTTGCAGAGAATGCGTCCCCTTGCGGAAAATGGGGCCCCCCATGGATCATGGGGCCCTACGCACAGCGTGTGTTCTGCGTGTAGGGAGGGGCGGCACTGTGTGTGTGTATGTGGGGGGGGGGGGGGGGTAACGGTGCTATCCACTGCATCACTATGCCCCCCAGGATGGACATTCTTGCACCTTATTAATTTTGACAGGGTACTTGTGTCGACAGACTGTTACATCACTTTGATGTAATGTAGAAATTTAAAGCAAAAGTTACCTGGTGTTAATCCCAGAACTGCAGTTCATAACCAAAAAAGTACATTTGTTCACGTTATATTAAACAAGTTATTTTTTAATTGTTTAACTCCAAAAACCAAATGGCCCATTTCACATTTACACAGACAGGATGAATTACACATATTACACAGGGGCATCTGGACCAAGGCAGAAGAACAGAGGAGTGTAGAACCTGGGTCCATATGTGCAGCACGCCTATTTGTCTACATACTCATATACAGCAGTCCACTTCACTACTTCAAGAGAGGCAGATAATATACACAGCAGATTCAGATGAGCCTATTTATGAGTGTGGTCGCAGGAAATCCAGCCATAAATCAAATGACAAAATGAGAAGGTGGAACCGTCACGGCGATATTAAAACCACATCTGCTACAACAGTTACTGAGGAAGGTTATTTTGATGGGAACGCTTGCAAATTATATGTCCCTTTGCCAGAGCAGAGCAAGCAGGGAATGAAATCTAGTACAGCCTGTGATTCGTGGATACCAGTATCTCACAAGGTGGAAAATGGAGGATCTTTTAAAGAGCTACAGGCATTTCTGGCTGGTCTGTTCACCGTTGTCCTGGCAAGAACACAAATGCCGTATGTGTGGTTCTTTATTTTTAATCAGAAAAAGTGTTTCATGAAGAGGAACACAAAAAATATGACTTTGATAATGTGATGAGACCGAATATAATAGATTATGGCTGTGAGGTAGTATCTCAGGCAGTATGGTCCAAAACAGATTCCCCGATGGACAAATATGTCTCAATACACCATCTTCAGTTAAATGGGAATGGACTTTGTTTACAGAAAAGCATAAATCCAGAACTTCTTAAAGGGGCAGACACCGTGAAAATGCACCCCTTTGTAAAGCAATCACTTTCCATTAAGCATAAATATAATGAGCACACATAGTTTTCTATGGTCCACCCTTATTATGATGAGAAACAGACCATGCAGTAATCCAAGGGACATTCAGAACCAAAGCATCGAATATGTCCTCCACCTAATGAGTGATAAAATAAATTCATGACCATATCAGATTTTTCAGGCCTGTAATATTATGGCTTTTATAATGCATACAGAAGACTTAATTTCACTGTTTATGAAGAAATCTGTCCAGTTATCAGCTCAGCCCATAGTGAATTACAAAGACATGAAAGTGTCTCACTACTCCAGCATAAAATTTGGTCCTTCTTGACAAACATTGGCAAGTCAAACGTCGATGCACATACAGAGACTGTTCATCAGAAGCCAAAATTCTTCTCAGAACCAACAACCAATACCTTGATTCAGTAATGGCCAATGAAACACAGAAAATCATGCGGTATACTCAACTTACAATCCATGTCAACATTTCAGTCAAATTCAAAATAAATACTGGCTTTAAAAACATTGTATAAATTAGAGTTGAAAAGAAATTAGTTACTTAAGAAGGTAAGGATTAAAATCTACATGTTACATATAATTAATATTCAGCATTCCCAAAAAAAAGTTACAGTTAATAAATATGTTAATAAATCAAACTATTAATATCATAAAAACACACTGAAACAAGGTGACCACACTTAAGGTTCAACACTCATAAGTGGAGACCTAACATGAAAACAACAATTTCTGCGGAAATGGCCCTTAACTGCCATGAGGGTTAAAATACTGCATGCAGGAATTACAGAGGACAGGCAGAAAGGTCTTTATTATCCTGTCTGCTAAAACAGACAAGAATAATCACTAATTCCAGTGTGAATACAAGTGAAACCAGATCCCAGTTAAATAATGTTTGAAAATGCTGGCAAAATATGCATAAAGACAAACAAACAGACAAACAAAACAATTTCACAAATCTGATTTGCCCATCTGCATGAATTCACCATCAGCACCTGCAGGAAATGTTTTTGTCATATTCATACTGTACACATACATACTCTCGGTAATGTATACAATCCAAAGGGACCAACTGCAAGGCATCTCCTGACTGATAAGCAGCAGGCGAAGTGGGCGCTTCCTAAATTAAGGCTTCAAAGTAGCTGACAGCGGCGGAGGCCAAGCAGCAGAGCGAAGACCTCCCGGTTTCAGCTCCTCAGCGTTAAGAGCTGTTCAACTTTTATGGCTCAAGAAATTTCTAGCAGAGACATAAATACCCAAACTGTAGAAAAACTCCTTTGGCGATTTATTTACAATGCAGCGCGCACAGTGTCGTTAATACCGTGTCTAATGATCGAGGGATTGAGCTGCGATGGAAGACTGCTCAAAGCGCGAATTTCATAATATTCTAGCTTTGCATGTTTGGTTGGTATTTGCAAGTCAATTAACACAGAAATAGTCTTTTCTTTTCTGTCCTAGATGGTTCCAGATTGCAGTGACAGAAAGGAGCAGTGCTTCCACTGTGGCTCCACTGGATCCCAAGCTAGTGGCTAAGCATGAATCGACCTGCAAATGTTATTAAAAGTGAAAACAAAAAAACCCAGCAGCAAATCTGGCCATTAGCTGCACCATGATCAGTAATGACATGGTAGGTAGATGTACTACTTTTCTCCACGGAGAGAAAGAAGCCAGCGGGAGTTAATTGGTTGATGAAGACCCTATATACTGAACTGCTTGATAACACTTCTGACCTGTATTGCAGTGTGTGTACACAATGCTGTCCTTCATCAACTGCTGGAGTGAAATTTGAAGCCAGTACGACGTGTTGACTGGCATAATGATGACTTTGGGCGAAGAGTACACGAAGGCAATTAGACGCAGATATACAAGCTCCCTTCTGGGGACGTCGGACACTTCCGAGCGGCGGCTCTCCATGGAGACGATGAGGAGGAAGGGAAGTAGGTGAATCCTTGGGGACGGGCAGGGCGGCTAGCAGCTAGTCCGAGAAGAGGCTGGCGAAGGACTGCCTGAGGCTGCGGATGGTCTCGGCCTTGGCCTCATCCTCGCTGGTGTTACCGCGCGGGGTCTCACTCGCGCCAAAGTCATTGGTCAGTGACCGGGACTTGCTGCAGAAACAACGAGATGCATTTCGCTCGACTGCAGCACAGTATGGATAAACCAGGCTTCCAAAACCATGTGGGACATTTAGAAGGAAGAGCAAGATGTCACATGGCGGTTAGGACTGTGGGCCTAATGACCTGACACTTGCTGAGTCACTTCCCTTCATAAACTGAACAATAGCTAGTGCATGTTACTGGGAAGAAGTCTTCAGAATGAATCAGTGAAGTTTCTGTAAGACCATTTCAGATAAGAGGGTAAAGTATGTGCCTTCAGATTCAAGCTAATTACAATATGCCTGAAATAGCTTGAAATGTAATCGTGCTTGATGAATTACTTACCAGCTTAAAATATTGCTTTAAAAGCAGAATTAGAGGTCAGGTTGCACTAGTTATTAAGTAATTTGTTCATTATTTAATTTATTCACATAATTATATTGGCCTTTGGTTTTGTTGCTGATTAAACCATTACTGTGATTAAAGACATTGATGTAAGGCTAATTTAGGAAGCCATTAAGGTATTATCTGAGGCTCTGTAGGACATTTCTGTGATTGTTTACACAGGCCCTGGTGACTTGGAGAAGCAGCACATACTTGAGCTGAGGCAGCTGCCTCTGTGTGGCTGCGCCTCGGCCGGATGATGCTGGGAGAGGCCCAGGCTGGAAGGCCTGGTTCGGTGACGTGGAGGCTGAGCGGGCGCGCTGCGGGGAGCCCTGGGCCGAATGGCAGGGGGACGCCGAGGCCGAGCGTGGGCCACCTGCGCCAGCAGGAAGGACAACACCTAGGTGACCTCAAAATGGTCGGCAACATTTGCTTTTCTAGACAATGCCAAATGCATGGCAGCAGTCTGTCCAGGGTGTGCAAATTCACTCGAGCAGATACACTGATACTCTGTATGAAACCATTTGTGGTAAACATCCAGGTCAAACACATAAATAAATACTTCCATCACTCAGATTCAAAAGATACAAAGGCAGCACACAGTAAGCACACTGCCACAGTGCTTAAACACACCATAAAATTACTAGCATATGAATGATGTGGCCCCTGTACCCAGTTATTTCATAACTGATGAGAAAGTTTAATAACAGCAGGACATACAAGGGAGTTCAGGTGCACTGAGAATTGCAATTGACTTGGTTATAATCCTAAAAGACGTATAAGGAAGGGGTTCTGACTCACCCTGGGCCCTCCTGGGCTGGGTCGTCTGGGGCTGCACCTATTGTTGGAACAGATAATATATTGAACAATCCTCATGTTCAATGAAATATCACTTTGTTCACAGCACTATCAACAATACTTATATTCTAGAACAGGTCTTCCCAACCTCCTATTACACTTTTGCTACATAACTCCTCAACATTTTTTTTTCCAGATGTGGACATTTCAGGTCCAGCACATAAAAATCCAGATAAGGATTTTGTTTCCACTAACCATTTGAGTATAAAGAGTCACAGTGACAGAGTACTCAACTGGTTGGTTGAAACAAATCCTTGATATAGATTTTTACTTTCTGCACCTGAAACGTCCACCTCTGATTTTTTTTTATGTTTTAAAATTCATCTTCTTGTATTAACATTCCAAATTCTGTTTTCCTCAATACAGTAAAAGTCTGTCAACCTCGTATATAAAAAGCAAGGTAACAAAAAGGTAAAAATAAAATAAGACTTAAACTGAAGTACATCATGCAAAGTTAATCAGCGTGGGCAGTAACAATGAGAGACGGGTGAGGATTTTTTGCATCACCTTGCCCATTGACATCTCAGGCGAGCAAGAACCAGTCAGCAGGGCGGCCATCTTGGTCAGCACCAAGTCTGCGATCAGTTGTTTGTCTTCCTCCACGTGCTCCCCTATCAACGGCATGGAGCTGTCCATCACCTGGGAAGAAGGAACAAATTCCCTCCCTGAATGGAAAAAGAGAGTAGCCTGGACTGGTGACCACAAGGGTCTCAGAACAAATCACATCATTCCGCGATCAAGGCTGCTCTTAGCTGTGCATGTTAATGCTAACACGCCTTGATTTTACATGAGTGGATTTAGTTCACCTTTGATTTATAGTGGATAGAGACAATTCTTTATAAGATTTTGACAAATGGGGACTCGGCCGCTAGAACTTTTAAGGCATCTCTTCTATGCATTTTTCTACAAACTTGTCCGTAAACCAAAGATTGGAATAAGTCACTCCTTGGTGAGTCCGAGTCAAGCCTCAAATCAATACAGTGCAAATCTGAGTCCTTTGCCCTCAAGTCCAAGTTGATCGAGTCCAAGTCTCTCATCATTTTTGCTGACTCGAGTATCAAGTCATCAAATTTGTGATTCGAGTCCAAGTTGAGTCAAGTGATTTGAGTCCCCACCTCTGCAATAAACCAACAGGATTAGCTCCTGTATGTTGGTGGCAGCTGCAAGGCAAGAAAACACCCTGCAGGGGGAGCCAGATGATTACAGTACACACACACAAGCACAAACACACACACACACACACGCACGCACACACACACACGCACGCACAAACACACACACGCACACGCACGCACACACACACACGCACGCACAAACACACAGACGCACACACACAAACACACAC
>JAODLD010000001.1:29095943-29143556 GCA_026781065.1 Mormyrops boulengeri
GCCCACTGTGTGAAGTGTTGTGAAAAAGTGGCCATGGTATTGAGACAAGTGTGAAAATGATTGGAAAAAACTGTAAATACATGAAAACCAAAAATCTTTTTGTCTTTACTCTCTACATTTCACAGGTTTCACTCATAATGTATTGTTGCACAAATGCCACCAGAGGGCACCATAAACCAAATTATGTGCTTATTTTAATCCTACTGCTGGAAATAGTGGCAGACAAGATGAGCAAGATGTAGATATCCTTACTATAACATTGTCTAATTATCTAAAACAATTCAAGAAAACTTATACCTTTCATTTGATACTGGTTACTAAAAAACAAAACCTTTCTTAGATAAAATGAATTTATACTTTTAAGGTCTTTGGTCCATCTAATTAAACTATTGTAACTATACATGTTGGCCTGCAGGACCGAAAACAGAAATTTGGCAGAACTTGGATTCTTCATGACTAAACAAATAAACAAATAGCTGTTACGTGTCTCAAGATGGAAAGAGCCAGTCATGAACATTCACATTTTAAACCTCTGGTACGACATGATAGCAAGAAACACACTTTGTTTATAGCAACGAGTTAATGTAACATAACAAAAGAGACTTATCTTGGTTGTTTAAAAGTAATATTCCAAAAATACCATGAAGGACCTTGGAAAAGTATTCAGACCTCTGTGTTATTTCAAGTTGTGCTTGATCAAATTAAATAATAAGGGACACCCTGGCCAAATGGAATGGCATGATTCCACTCCGCTGACAGGGTTATGATTTCATTTTCATTACAGGTGGGCAGTGTGAACATATTCCCCAGGTGAGCTGGTATCTGTAACCTATTATCAGTCTGTGTGAGTGTATGCTGGGCTCACATCCTGTTGGGGGCGTCATCTGCCTCATGCCATTAGAGGGCGATGTGTAGTTCTGTGCAATAGGACCCAGAAGGTCATTGGCAGAGTGATGCCACCATTGGGCCCGTAGCAAGGCCCTTAACCCCAACAGCTCCAGCGACTGGCTGATCCTACTCTCTCATTTAAACATCACTTTACAGAAAGCATCTGCTAAAAAAAAATGTTAAAGTGCTTCTTGGGATAACTTAGTATAATTCTGGATTCTACCTGTGTAACAATGAGAGTCACAATTTCTGGCCACTTTGATTACTGTTCAGTGGCCAGGCATTGACCACCACTGCGTAGCTGTTCTGTGCAGGAAACACAGAGGAAACTCCTACGGGTGTGAAGAGCATTTAGAGCACCATGCACCATCGTAGATAAAGTGAAACTGGCTTGCTGTGTCAGAGGCCCTCAGAAGATGGCAAACCAGGTGGCTGCCTACGTCACCCAATGGGTTGAGCGGCACTGGGAGAATGGTACAAAATGACTTCAAGGTCTTCGACCGTCCCAGTGATTAGATATAGGCAACTGCGCCACATCACACAAGCACTGCGTAGGAAAGGATGCAGTCAAACTTCAGGGTGTAAACAAGGAACAGAGGAGAGGCTACAGTCAACAACACAGAGGACTCTGTGAAAGACTGGCCTGTATAGGAGGCAGCAATATAGGAGGCACCTGTCATAGTGAAGCCGGGAGTTTCACAGAAGGCATGAGAGGATCCCAGCTAAGGTGTGGGAGAAGATTTTGTGGTCAGATAACACACAGGAGATTGTGGGCAACAACTGAAAGCTCTATGTAAGGTACAAAGCTGACATATGCAAGAAAAAACTCTTCCATGAAATGTGGCGGTGGTGTGTTTGTCTAGGGGTGCCTGTCGTCAGCAGGCACTAAGCATCTTGTTAGGGCTGAAAGAGCAAAGTATAAACTGAAGTGAAAAAAATTTCAGGGCTAGTCTAGTCTACATCTGTTAGAAAGTGTACCTGTCATGTACCTTTAGAAATGTTATCAGGGCACTGATGTACCGGGCCAAAGCAACATTGGAGAGGCCCTGTCAATATTCCACTATCAATCTCACTGAAAACATGTGACACGATTTGATAGGGTCCAGAAGCACCATACATGCAACTTGAAAGATGTAAAGAACATCCAACAAGTG
The DNA here is from genome assembly GCA_026781065.1 of Mormyrops boulengeri. Lineage (NCBI taxonomy): Eukaryota > Metazoa > Chordata > Actinopteri > Osteoglossiformes > Mormyridae > Mormyrops > Mormyrops boulengeri. Next base: position 29,097,986 of record JAODLD010000001.1, read on the forward strand.
ATGAATGAGCAAAAATCAGTCTGAGCCTGTGTGCAAAACTGGAAGATGCCTGGGCTCTGTTATTGGTTCAAATGGATGTTTTCCTAACATGTAGGGTTTCAGTGCCTCTGCTAGAATTCATCTTCCAACTAATTATGGCGGGTCTGGAGTCTGTCTCGGGCAGCATAGGGCACAAGGCTGGGGGACACCCTGAAATGGATGCCAGTGCATCACAAGGCAAATGCACATGCAGGAAATTTAGACCAACTAGCCTTATTGCATATCTTTAGCCTATGGGAGGTAACTTCTAGGACCTAGGGAAACACACAAATTCCGAAGGAACAGAGTGGATGAGAAATTCAAACCCTCAACCCTGGAGATATGAAGCAAGTGCTACCAACTGAGACCCCCATCTATTTAAACTCACAGAAATATTTGCTAACATTAAAGTTGTTTGAATTTTTCCAAAAATAAAGCTTGGAAAGAAAAACACTTATTTGCATACATTTTCTGATGGCTAAGATACATTAGCAAGGCACTATATTACATTACAGGCAAGTTGAAACAGTGATCACACACAACTGACAGAAGCCACTTTAGACACATGTCAAGACCAGCTACTGTAAATTCCTAACAATTTCATAGAAAAAAAAACTATTTGATTTTCTGTAGGCGAAAGAGAAGGTTGTTTGCTGTCAGCTTATATTAAAGAAGTTAGCAATTAAAGAACTGGGCTCCAATCCCAGCTGGATGCCTGCTGTGATTGTCTTGTGAAGTGTCCTTGAATATATCCAATATCCAATCCCTCTAAACCTGACTGTGCTAATCTGGGCACCACATATAAACCGGCAGATGGACACATACAATAGACCCGAGGCCTCAAATACACAGATACGGAGTCACACACACTCACACTCAAGTGTAATTTTACAGTAAACAATTGCACCCACAGAGCACCTTGGAACAAGGATCCACAACCTGCTTACCCACAGGAAACACACAAGAATATGAAGACAATGCCAATGAACCAAAACCCCCAACCCTGGAAGTGTGAGTAATATATATTTTTGGGGAGTGCATATCATGTTATAAACAAAATACCAATCTCCTGGAAAATCTTGGATAAAGATAAACGCCAATATCCAAAGCCAGTACATTTGATAAAAAAAAAAAATGTTACTGTTGAAGGACATTTCCTCCCATCAGAAATAAGCGGGTATATTCTTTGGCCACAGAGATCCTACAGGGTAATCGAGCACTCTGTGAAAACACTCTCATTACATCAGAACTCCTTAAAAGGCTTTTCCGTGTTTTCCAGAAAGTACCATCCCCCTGCTCCATTCTACACTTTTGCATCCATGCTTCATCTCCAAATGCACAGATAATCCACTATGAGAAGGGTCTCTCGCTCCTAAGAAAAACTCAACGGTTGCCTTCTCCCACTAAGCACAGGCCTTGGATTATAAAAATTCACTGCTGTGTTGGTTTGAAGTTGAATTCCCACAATGCAATGGGAGGCCCACGGCAGTCAGCAGTACTGAGACGGTGCAGCCTGGCTGTAGTCAGAGCCTGGGCAGGAAGCAGAGGGCAAACCCCTGCTCTGGATGAAGGCTTATCTTAGTCACAGTGCCTGCAGACTCTATGATGGCAGGAGAGTGATCCCTGGTCCGCCTGACTGATTTAAGGCTTACGTAAACTAGCTATATAGCTATGTTGAGGTTCTCTTTCTACCCCTAACACCGTGCCTTTGGCACTTTGCTCAGAAACCAGGGTTAAGCACACAGAGTAGGTTTCTAGTAGTTGTCTAAGGGATCTGAGACATAGAGGCAAAACTGGGACTGAATTTCCCCCCAGTTACTTGCATTATAATTAGTCCAGCTTTGCATGAATGCTCATTGCCTATACACATCAAAAAAAATTTTGCATTCATACGAGGAATGCACATTTTTCTTTCACCCAGTAATGTACTTTCTTAAGCATATTGCTCAGCTAAAGAAAACAGATCTAACAATACATATTTTTATTTAATGGTTGTGGAATTTCTTTGTTTACTTAGCAAGGGAATGACGACATCGTCCCCCTCAGTAATGAGGCACAATGACGTGGGGGAGTGAGAGATTCCTGGTGCCTTTTCTCATGTTGTCGTTGCTGTCATCAGGCATTCCGGAAGGCTGATTCACTCCCGTTTGGGGCTCCCGCCTGTTGTCAGGGAGGAATGCATCGTGTCACTGTTTCCCTGGAGAGCAGCGATTTCCTGAGCGTGTTGATTGTTATGATGTCTAAGCTGAGCACACGCTCTTTATCAGACACGCACACGCAGGTTCAGGCATTCTGAGTACCAGTGAAACATCAGACTACATCCACAGGACCTACACATCAAAGACAAAATAATGCAAATCAAACTCCATGGTTCAAATTCATATTTTTTTCCAAAGAAACAAAAAGACCTAAGTTTTCCCAAATGATAATTAAGAAATGCTGACTATTTTTTAAAGCATGCCCTCATTTTTTTCGAATTGTGGAGACAAATAAAAAAATTATAATTCAGAAGTAATGTAGACCACCTTTTTATTCACCAAAGATTTGTGTAGTGTCTGTGATGTTATCCGACACATTTCAGCAGAAATTTAAAGGTAATGAAAATAGAAATTAACCATGTATTGCTAGACTCTAATTTCTTATGCTTAAGAATATGGATACAAAAAAATGTAAGTTTGTATAGGCAATGAGCATTACCGCAAGGCTGGACTAATTATGATGTAAGCTCTAGTGATACCCCTTGGATAACTTGTCTGTCCCTTAACTTCACCGGCCATCATGTGACCTGTGCATTTCCTCATTTGTTTGTTCCCATAGTATAACGCATAGCATGACGGATCGTGCAGTAAACATGCTGGTGGGATGCAGCTGGTGCTGTGCTTTAGGGTGGGGAGGGGGTGTAGCTGTCTCACCGTGGCTGCGCCCAATGAAGAGCAGCACGCTACACAGGCAGCTGTAACTGCGGGAGCTCCCCTGCTGTCTCTCTGCCTCCCCCCTCCCCCCTCCCGGCGCTCCGTGGTGCTCCGGCCGTGCTGCAGGAGACGGGCAGGCCGGCGATGACATCACAGACACGAGGGCCAGCAGGCATCTGGCCTCCATCTCACGGGGAGGAGAGGGGGGAACAGGAGGCGTGCGCCGCGAGGCCCGTACCCTCCGTTTACCGTCTGCCCTACGGCCGCTTCGGATCCCAGCTCCTTGCCGTATATGGGCATGAGCGCGCGGGAAGGAAAGGAAATGGCGAGTGGAACATTCCGGTCGCTTGTGGAAGAGAGACGCACCCCAACAGGTGTGAGACGACCCGGCAGTGTCAAACTGGATCCGCCGCAATATATAAACCACAGGACATAAATACAAGTACAATCCACAGCACATAAATACAAATATAAAACCACAGCACTGCTTAAGAAATGCAATAAACCCATTACTGCACATAAGTACAGATACTCCTCAAATTCTGAGGGGTTTAGGGCCAACAAACAGGTCATAAGTCAGACTGGCCATAAGTCAAAAGTTATAAAGTAGCATCTGCTAAATTAATAAAATATAAATGTACAGTAAGTAGCATGTGCTGCAGCTAAAACCTTCACCTTTCCTCTGGCTTGTCATTTCCTAAGCAATAGTACCGTATCAAACAATCACTGTGGACACTTTTGTTTGTTTATGTCTGCCAACACCCAAACACTGAACGGTGTAGACAAAGCGGCCAGAAATTGTTTTGTCTGCTGTGGCAGCAGGAGTAGCCATGTTATCATACCGCACACCAAGCAGCTGACACTAGACCTAACAAAGGACCCGTGTGGTAAATAAAATTGCTTCTGAAGGTAAATACATGGGTTAGTTGGATGATCATCATAAACGTTGTAAGTCACATATGGAGTATATTGAGGTCTTCTGGTACAGGGGTTGTTGGGATTTGACAGTCATCAGTTTTCATGTTTCATGTTCTGTGTCTGGAGGTTGCATATTCCCCCTGCGTCATGTGAGTTTCCTTTGAGGACTCCAGTTTCCTTCAACAGTCCAAGGACATGCAGTTAGCCTAAACTGTGTCTCTAAATTGCCCATAATACGCCTATGTGGACTGGCATCCTTTCTAAGGTGTCCTTTGCTTGCCTGGGATTGGCTCCATGCCTACCTTTAGCCATGTACTATATAAGCAAGACGAATGTTTACTGATACAAACAAACAGTATAATGGGTTGTGGTTATAAAACATCGCATGCAGAAATAAATTCTCTTATCTCTGCTTTTTTCCACTATCAGACCTTAATGGACTGTTGCTATTCCTCAGAAAGCTGGTTGTTATAAGGGTTCCTGCAGGCTGCTCAAACATGCCTTTCTGAGGAAGACAGTACATGAAATCTCAGTCTGGCCCAAACCTCACAACTATAAACAAAATCTCTAAGTTGCTGCCTCAGGTTAAACACAGTTCCCATGCTAACGCTCTGTGAGATACTGGCACTTTAATATACTCCTATCTGACCGCACCCATGTTGATGGAGATGATTGCTCCGTAGAAACTGTGCCAAAAATCAGAAGGTTGGCTGGATCAATCGGTGTGTAACAGAACATAAACTATTACTCTTCCAAGTAATGTGTCATGTTTAAACTATTTAGAGATCCTCTTACTTTCAAAAATTTCACAACGCTGAGCAAACATGATAAGTTAAACTGGGGGATTACAGACGTGTTAATCATCCCATTTTACCAGGATAAATAACAGTGGACTGCTGTTGCATGGTCACTTTTATTTCATTGCTGGTTGATTGTCTCTCCCCAACCGTACTAAACACTGGCACACAAGTAATGAAAATTTAGAAGAATCTGAAGACCTGCAAACATCTACAGATCCATTCAAGCGCTTCAAACCTCATCTGATGTCCTGGTTGGAAGAGCTTTACAACCTGCTACAGTGGACAGGAACGAACTACCCAGTGGTCAAAAACAGGTTTGCACAAATATCACAGTGCACAAACAACTGTTGTCTGAGTTTTCCACACAGCTTTATTATTAATGCTACTGTATCACCTGCAGTACGGATTTTACAAATTAGAAAGCATGTCTCGTGTCACCTGATGAAAACGGAAGTATTCCCCTGCTTGTTGGCTGAATGGATAGATAGAGTAAGGCTTGGCTAATATGACTGATGTGATAGCACTTTGGCTCAGTGTTCTGCAGTGCAACCACACACCTCTTAGCTACTACAGGTTTCATTTTCACCCTCAGCTCCTGTGTCTGTGTCTACTGTGTCTGGAATTTGCATGTTCTTGCCATAATTGTGAAGGGTTTCCTCTTGTAGTCGTAAAACATGCGATTAGGGCTACTTCTGTCTCTAAGCTGCCCTTGGTGTGCCCTGTGATGGGCTGGCATCCTGCCCCAGGTCCTTCCTTTGCCTTGTGCTTCCTGAGGTTGCGTAAGCAGCTATGGAAGATGGATGGATGCCACGATTGATGGCCCTTGATAAATATGTCTAGATTGGTTCATGTCTTCCTGTGACCCAGGTTTGAATGTTCAGCAGGTTCCAACAGCCCTCCAAGTGAAGCACTGACCTCAATGATGTAGTCGTTGCCGTCTTTCCCATGCACGGCCTTCACGGCACAGATGTCCAAGCCGCCAAACATCTCCGAGCAGGCATCCACCCATAGACGGTACCTGCCATAGTGGCAAACACAAGCACCATAAACCATATATCTTACCAGGATTACTTATTTCCCCAAAAAGAAGTACAATTCATCTTTCAAATTAGCAGGGAAGCGGAGCAGTCTTTCCCCTTCTGCAAGGAAAGCTCACACTTTCATTAAGGGTTTAAAATGAATTTGAAGGCACTCAACTTTAGCACCTGCTTGTGTAGTATTTTAAAGAGTTAAAAAATATTCATGACTAGTGAAATTACGAGTTTAGGATGTCATTAAGAACCAGTGGATTTTTCTTTCACCAAATGCACCACATGAGAGGCCATTTTGCGAGAAAGGTTGCAGGAACGCCAAGGGAGTGACGGACCTGTCCGTCATGGCGATCTGCTCCAGCATTGCAGAGCCAGTGTTGGCTTTCCAGTTCCCTGATATGGATTTCCTCCTAGAGAGGCGGAGATGGGAGGGAAAGAATGACGGATTACAGACAAATAACAGGCCAGGTTATCAAAGGGATAATTATTTCAGGTCTTCCCTAGAGACTCGAGTCCTCTCTGTAGCTGAACAGAATGACGCTGTGTTTATCAAAAACTGCTTCACCTGTTTCCGGTGCCTCAAGCTGAACCCGAATTAGACCACAGGAAAAATAAAGTGATTCATGGAAAAAGAAGCCGTGAGTTCGTAAGTACTGATCGTTACTTATTCTACCCATTTAAACAAATAGATGCATTCAAATCATTATAGAATTTGAAGAGCTGGGATTCCCATTTCATTAGGAAGAGTATTAACAGTGTAAATGAGAAGATTAGGATTTTACTCCCCGTGACTAATATACAGATAATACTGTTTATTCAGTTGCAATAATGTTTCAAATTTAAATCCCAGTCTCATTTGCCTTTGTGACTGATGGGCATAAAGCACATGGATGTACCATTGAAAATATCTGCTCAAGGGACAGTGCGTGACATGATTGATCTCACCTTTTATTTCTAGTTTTTAAGGGCTTTTACTAGCTGGTAATTTAACTGTGAGGACTCCTTTAAAAAACAGTAGTGTAGTAGTGCGCGCCAGTATCTTTTACACTCAATGAAGCCCTTTAATTGCACGATCCTCCACTTAAATACTGGGTCAGATGTAAAGCCTAGTCCAGCCCCTCTGAGAATCTAGCCCCCTGGTGGTGATCTTGCAATGGTATCATTCCCAGGTTCAAACGCTGGCTCCCTACAGCAAGTGAAGAGCAAAGCAGCTCATGCTGACCTTCTGAAGAAGAGCCAGGGGAGGTATGGAGGGATGCCTTCGTTGAAGCATGTCTACTCACAAGCCGTTTCTACATCCTCTTCACAAAGCTTAAGTTTAAGCCCCAGTAAAACTACATAATTAGGCTTCATTAGAAGGCCTTTAATGGGACAGTGGTGTTGTGCAGTTTAAAAGAAAATGTAAATATTTTTTACAAGCAATGATAAAAAACTAAAATTTTAAATAAAAACTAAATTTTTTTAGCTATGTAAGTGAGATAATGTCTTATTAATTGCTGCACCTGTGAATGAATCCTGGAAAAAATGCATCTCTTACTTTACCAGCAGTTTGGGCTGTCATTTCCGTCCCTATATTGAATCATTAATTGAATAATCAAACACGCTGCTGTTGATCGAACCCTTAATATTGTCATAAGCCGCACACTGCATCTCAGTCCTTACATATAGGCCTTGTAATTACTTCCGATTTTCTGGATCCTGATGTCATATTTGGAGTCGACATAAGGCTCAGAAGTCGCGTAGGTTCTGGCCAAAGCAACGACGCTGGTGACATCTTGGAAGTCATGGGGATTCTCGACTTTAATCTGATGGAAAGACAAGCGAGAGACATGGCCATTAGACAAGTTTGAGAAGGATGGACATGGGTCAGGTGACCGTGGTCAATTGTGCTGACTCGCCTCACCCTTCCCTTGATCGTATCTGACCATGCAAAATGATGGATTCTCTAGTTAGTTCTCAACCACAAGTAAAACTAAACGTGATCCAGATACAAACCCTGAATTCTGTTGCTCTTTAGTTCTTGCGAAACAATTATTTTGCTTTGCTGTCTTTTCCCTTTTGGTTGAACTGTAAACCGTCAAACATCTTCTCCAATAAATCCTGTGGCCCGTTTTCATGTCATGTGGATTTGTTCATCAGATGGAGTGATTCTTTCAAGTAATTAATATAAAGCCCAATGTGTCAATCTCTGTGGTTTACAATGCGCCAAGTGTAGACTAAGCTTCAGATACAGTGAAACAGTTCCTGGGAATCCGAAAGACAAGACAACACATAGGATAAGATAAGGCAGAACTTATTTTAGTTCGGGGGGGGGGGGGGTTGCTTTTGTCCCATGGCATCACAAGAGCTCCCAGCACAACAGCCCTCAAACAAGCAAACAACAAATAAGAAAGTCTACACTTAATCAGCACCTTGGTACAGGTGGGGCAGCTTTAACTTCTAGTGCATTAGACTGTTCAAATAAACAAACAAACAACTGTATGCATAAATCACTATATATGTACAAAACAGTGCGGATGATATAAGTGAGGTATGATTAGGCTTGTAAACATGGACAGTGCAGGATATATTGCTGATGGAACAATAAAGTCGCAGGTGAAAGAGAGCTGGGTCAGTGTCCATTGGGGCTGGGCACATGGAGACTGGAAGCTTTAAGCAAACAAATGGCAATAAACACAAAGGAGCACCTGAAACGATCATACATGGGCCTGTGGCTGTGTTCCTCGAATATGCCTGTAGAGATGACGGGCATCATTATTCAGAACAGAATACGGCCTGGACATCAGTCTACCTTCTCTAGCAGACCTCACTTTGCTCTTCATTGATGCATCACAGAACTTCTGTAGATGGCACCAGCCAGAGCTGCACTTAAAGTCCAGGGTATAGAGAGTCAACTGTAATCACTGCAATTCCACCATAATCTGCCATATCCATTTGCGATTCAGTAATGTGATACCCACACAGTTTATTTAGTGCTACTCAGTAAGAGCTCACCAATGTTTTGAATTAGCATAATCTATTATCCACAGGTATTAAGAAGCTTCATTATATTCTGAAAGCTGGAAATATCGTTTTAAAAGGCTTGAGATATAAATCTAAATGCAGCTGCATGTACAGGCTTGCAAATTATGTCTGCTCTCTAAGAAAAGGGTGTTACTGCACCCTAAACAGCTAAATGGAGATTGATTTTAACTTTCCCATGGAGGATTCTCAAAGAGCTGGGCCCAACTTGCCCTTGGTTCCTGCTAGGGAGCGGCTCTGGGTTAGGGATGTCCCAAGATTTAGTGCATTCTCAGGCCATATTTAGCCTGTTTGTGACCACAGTCACTGTTGCTATGATTCACCTCTCTTTTCTTGGGAATGACTGGGAGCCACCACAGGAGCGCTGTGGATGAGAGATCGTGGGTCCTCCCGCCCACATAGGTGATGGTGGTGAGTAAGGGGCAACATCCCACAAGACCAGAAATGTGATGATTCATTGCGGAACAAAAGACTCTCCCAGCTGCTCCTCTTCCAGAGCCGAACGTCTTGTAGCCCTTGGGGCGACCCTGACCTCAGCCTCCCCAGCATGAGAATTGTTACTCATAGTACAAATGCTAACAGCCCCCTGAAAACACCACGTCACCATGCTGGTTCCTGACAGACCTTTAGAGCTTTACAGTCTTAACCACCCTGCTGTCAGAGCTGTAAAACTGGTGTCACTTTAGTCTAGTGTGTGGTATGTACATTTCCTGGAAGAAAATCTAATGAATATGCTTATATCCTTCAAGGTTTCGCTAATTCCTACAGCATTATTTTATGGCGGATTCTTTGGCCTTGGTTGATGCAAGAGGCTGAAAGCGAATCAGGCAAAATGACATTATGCAAAGGCGAAGAATAAAAAGGAATTCGCTCCCACAAGTGATCGGAGCCCTCGATTCGCTTTTCGTGACCGACTGAGGAGAGCCAAAGAGCTTCAAGTGCTGTTCACATGGACTTCCAAAACCGAAGCGTGACAGCAAAAGATGGTATGATGTTCGAGGCTCTAGTTCCAGGCCAAGGTTCCTCTCAGGCCCCAGTGACGCTGCCGACGCGACGGCCTATGCAGAGCACCAAAGCAGAGCTGGAGCGTCTGGCAGCTGGAACTCTATAGCCCCACTGGGCCACATGGGGAAAGACGGCTTACTGGCTAAGAGAAATGAACCAATGGGAAGCGCTACTCTGTGGATACCGTGTGAAAGAGCTTTTCTGGACAAGCTAGTCCTCGAGAGTATTGGGTGTTGAGGGCTGTTGTTTTCACACCTGCCCTCCATAAGCACGCATGCATGTGTGTGTGTGTGTGTGTGTGTGTGTGTGTGTATGAGGCACATGGCGCACTCGCTAATGATCTGCTTAGCTGGAGTGATACAATATTCCCCTAGCATATCGCCCCAGGGAACAGTCACATGCTAAATCTGTAATCTTCACTGTCATTTACAACAGTTCCATTGCCCTGAGGTACTGGAATGCGATAATTCAGCTGTTGTTCCATCAGAATCCACACAAGGTGAACGGGAAAACAAATTCCCTTGCACATTTTTGGCTGGTCCATAGCCGGGGCCTGCAACTTGAGCGGTGGTGTATAAGTTGCTTCTAGTTTTTCATTGGTTGGCTCAATACCTAGAAGCAGTAAATGAGTTGGAGGGAGGGTCAGTGGAATGTTTCGAAGGGAGAATTCAGAGCCCCGTTCCAGTCACACATTCCAACGGCAGCGATGCGACATCAGAAAGGTGTCCTTCTGCATGCATGGTGGCTGCTAATGGCACCATATAAACCAGAGGCCTCAGGAAGTGTCCGGTTCTTTCCCCAGGAACTTAAAATATTCCCGTGAAATAATCAGTCGTTTAACAAATAAAATCTAAGATGTCTTCCTTCCCATGACATGCCTTGGAGTCAAAAGCATAGAGAGCCCGGTCTGTTCACCTGCTGCTTACAGTCCCTATTTGTGCAGCGCATTGCAGGCGATGTCTTTCTAAAACATTAAACTTTCACAGAGCAAAAACCGGCAGACTATTTTTTTAAAAGTATCAAATTTACAAGATCTTCTAAACCTTTTGATTTAGGTTGACCTAGTATTTCAGAGATACTTTACTCTAAATGGCCCTAATGCTATCAAACTGTTCTGATGGTGTTCAGGGTTCGATTTTAACCTCGTCCCTATTGGTGGAGATTGGGAGAGGTAAGTGTCACCTGACTAAAAAGATATTATGTATGTATTTAGCAGCTGTTTTCGTTAGTTGCTTGAATGCGGTTGTTTACCATCAAAGCTCAATGGTCTTGTGAGGTTATAATTCTATTCTAGTACTGTGCACCTTTGCATAAGCGGTTTGTTGATACCCTATAGGCAGACAAAACAATAGGTCATGTGTGCATCAGATGCCTGCATTAACACATAGGTTTGTTGGTTAATTGTGTTAAAATTGTATTTGGATAATGAGCATGGTGGATAGTCTGAGTGAATGGTGTGTGAGTGTGCCCTGCCCTGCGATGGGTTGGCGCTCCACCCTGAGTAGTTCCCTGCCTTGTGTCCGTAGTCTCTAGGATAGGCTCTAGACCCCCTGCCACCCTGAAAAGGACATGCTGTAACAGAAAATGGATGGATGGATGGATCATGGATGGATGGATGGATGGATGGATGGCATTGTGGATAAGTGAAAAATTTACTTTTGACTTTTAGAAAGTAAATATGGTGATGTGCAAAAGCCTTAGGCAGTCAAATGAAATGTTTAAAGTGATTTATCTAGGTAGTAAATATATATTTGCCCACACAATTTAAAAAGTCAGTAAGGTAGTGGTTGCATCAAAAAATACATTGGTGTATTGGACAGGTCCTGCAAATACTGGGGTGATTCAGGAGAGGTTTTTAAATGGTTAGGCTAAAACATTTTAATAGATATAATAACAGACTTTTACACCAACATGAAGATTATTTAAACATCATTTTCTATGACTGCCTAAGACTTTTGCCCAGTACTGTACGCTCTGTATAACTATAAACGTGCTTTGTATAAATTTAATTTGCAAAATGTTTTATTAGGACATATCATCAACTTTCTCCAATCTATGACAGATGTAGACAAAAAAACAAACAATGGTTGTGCATGGGACAGGTGAGAATGGTGGCAGTCCTTCAAATGTAGGTCTCTCAATTCTTCCCTGAACACAACGAGAAGCTTAAGCCACAGGTGTAATCTTGAACCTGATTCGGAATTTAGCGTAACGCTGACACTATGCTTCCATCAGCTTTGCTAGCTCAGCCTTCGGCCTTGGAAGCTGTGGGCGACCCTCTTAGCCAATGGGAGGTGGGAGAGTGATGTCAGTGGGGCGTGGCCAGAGAGCAGTGTCACAGGCCTCACCTTTCCCATGCCAGCGTGGGCGTGTCCCATCTTCACCACTACTGGGAAGGCTGACGTAGAGACCTGAAGGAAAACACAAGTGAAGCACGTCACACCTCAGAAAAAAAATTACATGTAGGAAAGCATTAGGAAATAGATCCCAGCCCAGTATGACTATGTAAGCTCAACTTGTTTATTCATCCTTTTAGTGTGGTGAGACTATGCGGTGCAGGAGTTTTTAAAGGAGGCCTTTTAAAGAGAGAGGAAAAATGATGCGATCTTATGTCTGGACAGACAAAGAATTAGTGTTGAAACATACAATTATCCAATGTACATTTCCCAGTTAGCAAATACGAGCAGATGACTAAAGTCTCACCCAACACAAATGAGCACTGTTGTTACATTTTTATTAGGAAACACTATTAGGGGAAACACAAGCTATATAAGAGGGCATTCTTTCACTCAGAATTGAGATAGTGATTTTCTCTCACAATTCTTGAGCAATGTAGACCTACTTCTGTCTTTATTATTAACTTACATTAGATATCATCTATATGAAGACGGTACAAGCAATACATGGAAATGCACAATACCGATATTGCAAGCTGACATTTAAACTTTAACAATATTCAGTGTTAGCAGTACCAAAGCTAATGATATAACTGCTAAAAGAATGGAGATGAATGCTTTGGATGGTCAGCCATTTTCCGTAGTGGAGGATGAGGGATTTTGTCGGCTCATTCGCCATTAATAAGAGGCCTCAAAGCACCAGCTGTGATATGTTTATAATTCATTATTAAGTCTGGCCCGTATATCAATCTTTCATGTTCCACAAAATAATAAACGGGAAGCTTGGCATGTGTCACCACAGGCAACCCAATCGCCCCCCCCCACCCCCGCCACACCCAGTTGGCATGTAGTTCTGAGATTAGCCAGCTACCAGTATTGGTGATATTAGACAAAAATATAAACCAAAATTTCCACATCAGTTCACCACTGAAAGCATGATCTTTACAGTAATGGAACTGTCACATCTACTTTGCAGAACAGAAAGGGTACACTCCTGGTTTTTAAGAAACCCACCTCCAAATGCAAGAAACACTAAACATGAACTTAAATCTAATCTGCTCTTGATTGTAATACTTCATGGTTTTTCTACCCCCTCTTCAAGTCACTTGGTATAACACAGTCCTGTCATATGTTTGTATGGTGTGTGGGGGACGCTTAGCCTGAGATAAACTCCTGCAGGTAACCCTGCCTAGTTTTTATGCATTTTAGATGTGATGTAGCATTTATGTTAGTAGTGTTTTTCCTGAGAAACATGTTGGTTACATGTTTGCTTGGTGTCTTGTGGTCATGGTGTGTAACTCCTCCAGGGTTTCCCCAGGTGATGCACATTTTTGGTTCTTTTGATGCAACATCAAGTTTTCATGAAGACATTTAAATAAACTGGAGCTTATTGTTTTGGTCCTTATTACTCATGTCTCTCTCATATTGAGGCTATTTTGGGTTCACTTATCTTGAGAATAGCTTTTAGACCTTGTCATCTCTCTTTCTTTATTTACAATAATAAAAATAAAATCTGTAATTGGTTGGCATTTGTCCCGTTACCCTGAACAGGATCAGCTGGGGGAAGGAATATTGATGGTTTTGCCCAGGCTTGGGCTGCCCCCCCCCCCATAGCTGGGTGTGAATGGGACTCAGATGCCCTTCTGAATTTATGGTGGCAAAGCAGAAAGGAATATGCTCAAACATTCCTGGTCTCCATTTGATCTTCTGGAATACCTTGTATACTGGAAAAAATCACACATGCTGACCTTACTGTCATAACTCTCGAAACTTGTACAGCTTATAATATTTTAGTTCAAACAAATTTGATATAAAGGGCATATTTAGAATGCTCACATGTTTTATTAATTCCCTTCTGTTTTCAGAAAATTAAAGATAAGTTGTCTAGGAACACATTGGTAGTTAAGAACTAACGTGTCAATACAACAAGGATCACACTGTAATATAAAACAGAACAAGTCATCCATGATATCAATGGTCACCTTAAATGTAGTGAAAAAATGCTATAAAGCCATGTATCCAGATTAAAATACCCAAATTTATGTGAAATAGGGGAGCTTTCAGAAAAATGAGGTGATGAGATCTACGCTAGCCATAGGCATGAAGATAAAAGAGATAAAGTGAAGAGCAGACTGGTGCATTTAGCCCGAGGCTGTGGGGTCATGCTGACACAGTGAGCTGGCCACCTTGAGCCCAAATGCCATAAGAGGCTGGGAATGCTTAAGGAAAATGGTCATTTCCTGGACTGGGTGGAACAGAGCTTTCCCAATGCCTGGCCGTGATCTGGGGGTCCTCTGCTTGACCGTTCATCAAACGGGGCCCACCCCCGGCTCTGGAGAGCAGAAGCCGTCCTGTGAAAGGGACCCACCATGTCCTTCGGGAGTCTCTACTTCCTTTGCGGAGAATTAGGGGCAGATGGAGAGCTTGCCGGCGAAACAGCAACCACGCCCTGTCTGATTAGCGCGGGCTGGGGCCTTGTGACTCCGTGCCGCGGCGTACTGAGAGCGCCGTATTTAGTCTGCCGCGTCCTAGATGCTGTCCACACCCCGATACAATCAGATGCGTCAATGACGCAAGCAATTACAGAACTTTATATTCCCGCAATTTCAGACAAAACCGTTTCATGCATGTTTTACGAAGTACAATGCAAAGAATTAGTGCCGGAAAAATATCAAATTAGGATAAATATTTGTTTAGGAACATGTTGTGCTCTTTCACAAGACTTAACTATTCCACGGATGATGTGCAACTTCAATTTAACCATTTGGGACAACTTACCCACCATATCTAACGAAAACTGGAGAAGGCCTGAGAAAAGAAAACACAGGTAGCTCAATTGTATTAATTACTGACATATATATCTAAATTACTCCCTGATAATCATTTTACACAAGCATTTCCTAACACCATAGGTCAAAACCTAACTAGAATATGACATCTTTAAGAAGAAAGCATCGAAAGGTCCTCACTTCTTATCACAGCACTTAATCAGAAGACCTGCTTAGCTTCGGATTTTATCTTCAATGTGTAGCTCAGTGGGTCCCTATGTCCAGAAGGTTGCATGTTCGAATCCCATGGTCAGCCGAGTAACATCAACCCTGTTGCAGGAAGCCTGGCTGACACTGCCCTCTGGCCCACACTCAAACGTAGCTTCACACAAAAGCGTCGGTATGGTATGAAATGAAATCTTCTCTCCTAACTGTACGCATTTTGCAATGCGCAAGATATAGAAAGACCATGTGGCACCAGGGGGCAGTGAGTGGCTCAGTGGGCTAAGCTTGTGTGCCTGGGATCGGAAGGTCACCAGTTCAAACCTTAGCAGAATAGTCACGTACATGTCCACTGGGATCTCCCCCCCACCCCCTCTGGCTCTAGGGGTGCTACATGCTGGCTAACCTTGCAGTGTGAGCCCCAAGCCTGCTGTCACCCACATGCTATGTGTGTCACGTGGGGGTAGCAAATAAAGGGTCAGCAAATATAGGATCATTTCATTACTTCCATACAGGAAGGTTTTCCTGTGATTATTAAAAATTGTGTGAAAAATATACATATTAAGTGACTAATGTAAAGATTAGTCATAGTATGATATAACTTAATGAAGTGACTTTGATCATTGCAGTGTACAGATCCAACTGAGGTTCCATAAAAGACTTCAGGGAATGCTTTCTGCTCAAGCTGAAACATGGCGTCCACCAACACAGCGGCCCAACAGTGAAACAAGGAGATGATTCAGTTGGCCTCATGGCTGCCTGACCTCACAAACACCAGCATGCCACATTCCAGCGTCGTGAATAAACATGTGTTCAAGGTCTGAAAAACTGAAGGGTAACGTTTGTCAGAAGATACGCCCATTTCAGCCTTAAACGGCATGAATTTTCCAGAAACCTGCAAGAAAAAAGTGAGTATTTTCTTATTCTAAAGAACAGGGGGTTCAGGTTCAGTCCGGTCATACAAAACATGGAGCTATGACAATTCAAGAAGTAATTACGCAGGTCTCTCAGTACAGGGTCATGGGGGAAGGGCAGGAGCCCATCCAGAGTAGCATAGGGGACAAGGTATGGGACCAGCCCGGTTGGGACCCCAGTCCATCACAAGGCTTACACAGTTCCCCAGTCCTGCAGCCACCTCCGCGTCGTTGACTTCCAGTCCCTGTCCTGCAGTCCCTTCCTCCTTGTCGCCCCATAGTTCTGCACTCCCTTCCTTGTCGCCTTCTCGTTCCCATCCTTGTCATCGTCCTCCAGTTCCAGTCCTCGTCCTGCAGTCCCTTCCTCGTCATCACCCTCCAGTTCCAGTCCCGGAGGTCCCTACCTCCTCTTCGCCCTTTGGTTCCCGTCCTGTTCTCTCCAGTTGTCCACCTGGCACACGTGCTACCCAACCTTTCCCTTTTCTGTTTCTTGGCCAGCTGCCCCAACGAGTCCCATTTTTGCCCTCCGCTTTTGGTTCCTCTGCCCTACTCCAGTCCCAGTCTCATGTTCCTGGTCCTTTCCCTCGCCTTGCTCCTTTTGTTCTTTTCCCTTCCGGTTCCTCTACTCCATTTTGTTTTCTGCCTTGTGCCCCTGGTCCAGTCTCTAAGTCTTCATGTCCATTCCCAAGTCTGTTTGTTCCTGATCCCCAAGTTCTGCCCCCTACTGTGTTCCCTCATCTAGCGTTCTTGTCTCAGCTCCCGGTGTCTGTCCTGTCAATCTTTGTTCCCCTCCTGTTCGAGTTCTTGGTTTTGTCTGTCCAGTTCCTTGATTTTAGTTAGTGGTTTCCCTGTCCTGTTCTGCAGCTTGTCTTGTCCACCCATTCTCTGTGGCCCTGGCAGTGACCTTGCGCACGTCAGGTGTTCGCTTGTTAGGTAGCGGGTACTGTCAGGGTCAGCCCCTGTTGTTCCAGTCTGTGTCCCTTCCCCGTTTGGCCAGCAGGCGTTGCTGGTCATCCCATCCCTTGTGTTGTCAGTCTTTGTGTTTTGCCCTGTGCCCTGTCGGCTGCATGGCTCAACTTGTTGAGTGTGCGGTTGTCTGTGAATCCCTCTGTTGTGTGTTTGAATCCCACCTCCTCTTTTTTTGTATTTTGTTCCCTAGTGTTTTCATTTGTATGAGTTTTTTGTTCCTGTGTCTTGTTATTTGTATTTGGTTTTGGTTTCTTGTTTGAGTCTTGGTTATGTCCTATTGGTTTTGTTACTCCTAGTGTTAGATTCTGTTTTTCCTGTTTTCTTGGTTAGTTCTTAGTTTCCCAGTTTAGTTCCTTTGAGTTTAATTAGTTTCACCTGTGATCTGTTCTCCCTACCCTTGTTACTTAGTCTCACCTGCCCCTTGATAGTCTTGTTACCCCTCTGTATTTAAGTCCCTGCCTCTGTTTAGTTTGCTAGTGGTTTGTTGAATGTTCTGTTGTTTGTGATAGTTGGATGTTGGTGAAGTTTTGAATGTTCTGTTTGTAGCCTGCCTATCTTGACCCTTTTGTAATTTTTAGTCCTTGTTTATCCCCTTTTGTTTTTGACCCCTCGTGGTCCTTTTGGTTTTGGTAGTGTTCTTAGTGTTTTCTGTTTTGTTTAATAAACCCCTTCTGCCCGTGAGCCGCAAGTGGGTCGTCCACCATTTCTGTTCCCCACCTGCATGATGCCTCGTCCTCGCTCCAAACCTGCCCGAATCCTTAACAGAAATGCATCTCACATGGGAGGAACGTGCAAAATCCACACAATTCGAACCCCCATGACGCTCCAAAAAAGTCACTTTATGATTGCTGCATTGCCCAATCTGTAACTGATAAACAGAAAGCAGGCCCAGATGGTCCTGTCTTATTGCAAAGTAAAGCCACTTTTTGACTCAAGAAAATTCTTGGTACAATAATGAATAGTGGATGGGATATTGAATATACAGAGCCAGAGTCGTCCTGCACTGACATCCAAATTAAGGCGTCCAGATGTCTTTAGCAGGACCCAAGTCCTGTCTCCAGTGCTGTCACCACAGCTAAGGGAAAGTATTCCTTAGATCCCTTACCCATCCCCTAGCTGCCGCTGGGGTCTTTCAAAGCCACCACACCAAGGAGCACCGAACACAGCATCGAGCCACGCAGATGACAGAGTAGAGGGATCCTGGCTCAAAGCGCCTTCCAAAGATTTGCTGGCAGGGAAAGAGGAGCGATGTCACTCACTTAGATACAGCCATCCAAGGGAGCTGGGCTAAATAAGGCCAGCAGATGGTTCTGTGGCTTCAAAGGCCAAGTACCTGCAGTGGGTGAGGCAAGTCTGCCTTTGATACGCATGGATTATTTCATGACTGTAGCCACTAGCCATTACCTTTTTAGCTACACAAAGGCTGGGCATGTTCCCTCTAAGGAGAAAAAAAAAGCATTCAATTATTTTTATAGGCTAAGATGTAGTTTTATGCTATTAGTTTGACTTGCGACAGGCTGAGACCACTTTTGAAATCATAATTTCTTCTTTATGAAAATATGTAGCTGATAGCCCGTTTTTGCCACGCATGCCAGTGATAGCCCCTAGTAATTGAAAAAAAAAAATGTTTCAGAGGTATACACGCCTTGTGCCCTCATACAGGAAGTCTGTTTGGCTGCGATTAGCAAAGTTGTTACCCAAGAAGGTGTAACACTGAGATTACTGCCGCCACAGTCTGACTGTGGGGCAAGAATATCCCAGACACCCTGTTTTTATCATTTGGCACTTACGGTAGTCTAATAACGTGAGTCACAGGAACTCTTTCAGCTTCTGTTGTTGCACCTCCAAACCGTTACAGAGATCTAATGGTTGTGTTGATTACGGTCATAAAGTTTAGCTCCATCTGTTTTCCATTGTGCTCTACAGTAGTCTCTCATTAGGAACAAAACATTTAGGAAGAGTTTGTACCAAGGGGATCATACGCTCCTTGAACACAGATTCTGTTTATCACCTATCATATATGCCCATATAGAACCTCTAATATCCTAAAAATGAATCCCCATGACAGAGAGCAAAGATACAGCTACTCTGCTACTGCTTAATGCAGCTCAAGACATAAAGGATCCTGAGTAGAACCTCCTCAGAGGGACGTCCAGACACTTTAATGCCACCTCTTCCCGGAACAAGTGTCCAGACAGATGTTTGGCGTTAGTCACAACCCTGTGGTTTGCTGGTTTCTTTTAACCATTTTTTTTCACCGCTACTTGGTTTGTGAACATTTGGACATTATATTGCAACATGGTGGGAAAAGTAACTTGTTTCTGATTTTTGGCCACATTTCTCTTGTGAAAATACACCATAAATGTGATGTGAGTAAAGTAGCTAAATATTTTAAAGGCAAATTTACCGACAAGGTTGTATAATACAGGGCACCCTCAGTCAGGCAAGTTGCAATCAAGTCAAAACATATAAAGCAGACTGGATTTATCAGTCGGCTTTAAGACATGAACAAAATAATAATAATAATTTAATCTTGGCAAGTTTAGATTTCTCCCATTTTATTTCATGCCCTTGGAACTTTAATCAACATACATATTCTTACATAAAACTAATGGTCTCCTGACTAAAGCAGAAATCCAGATACTTAGTTATTTTGCTCACATTTGTTCTTGACCTTGTAATAAGTGGAACAAAGTAGTCAGATTAATATGTCTGTTGTTTTAAAATGCTAATACAGACCTTATCAAACATACTGTTTAAACAATCAGAAGGTGGCTGTTTCATATTCTGTAAAATTGAAGGCACTCAACCCGGTTCTTACCACTGGCATTTCTATTAAAGACAAAATAATCACAGAAAATGGCATCATTTAATTGCAGACTATAAAATGGGGCTAAAAGTGGCAAAACCGCTTCAGCTACTATAGCAAAAAAAAAAAAAAACAGAGAGGTTTATGATAAAGCCTGTACTGTACTTTACTGTAAAGCCCATTCAATACAATTAAAGGAACAATAAAATGCTATTATTCCTGCCGATAAACGCTGGTATAAATCTGCATATTTTACCCGGGTTCTTCTTGTGTAGGAGTTGTATGTGTTCAGTGAATCAATAAAATCAATCAATCAATCAAGAAAATCAAGAAATTAAAACAAAAACCCATCACAACCCTGATTAACTTAGTCTGAGTCTGAGCTGAGATCTACTAGGGTATACACTAAAGACCATTAAACATAAATTAAAACTTTAAAACCTAGAGTTTATTTTAATGGCTTTGACTTAATACAGTAAATAGCATTAAAAATGCCCTATCATAAACAATCTGAAAAAGATTTGCAATTGTGTCTTTTTTCAAATATAGTTTGAGCAACTGTACATTGACATCAAGCAAAAAAGAAATCTTAATTTGGTAAAGCATGGCGTAAATCCTCTCTTCACAATCATTTTTCCCATTTGGCTGGCAGGTCAGCTTCCATTCTGTCAGTTTTGAGTTTTAATAACATTCACGCATGCCAGTAGTTAAACTCCAAAAGAATCCAAGAATGGTGCCCAGAATCCTTAGATACTAAACTTTTATAGTCTCTCCCACTTCAAAGTTTTTGATCCCAACGGCGAAACGTAAGGAACTGACCCCAGGCTGAGGAAAAGAGGTTTCATCCTATAAACCGAGGCTGTAAATGAATCCAGGCAACGACTGGCTACTGTGACCCTGAGCCAGGGGCTCTAACTGGAAGCAGAGGCAGCAGACCTGGGAAGAGCCAGGTAAAGGCTGGGCAGCAGGTGTTGTGCCTGCTGCAGAACAGGACACTCTGTTCCTCCCACAGACCAGAGACATCCTGTCTCAGTCGTCTAGTTGGGGTCCCACAAAGAACTTGCATCCTAACCATGGAAAACCATGTCTTGGACCCATGTGCTTCTTGGAGTAAGTTCTGGGTGACCGCAACCATAGCTGGACAAACTGTTACTAAGAATGGACAGATGAATAAACACAGGCCTTTAGTTACTCTAACAGGATGTGGTAGGAAAAGAATGCAAGTTAACTGATGAATATGTTCAATTAATAGTCTAAATAACAGGAGGGGGCATATACAGTAGGAACAGTGTAAATATAAAGGACAATTATTGGACTCAAAGAAGACATAGCTGAAGAATTTAATCACTGATGAGGGGATGAGTCAGGTGACCTTGATTATTGAACATAGCTGCCTTGCTTCTGGATGTACATATAACTTTGTATGTTGTACTTTGTTTTCCCACAGGGACAATGACTACAGTCCTGTCACAGCCCAGAGACCTGTTGCAGCAAAACTGTGTTTATTTTTGACCCTGACCCACTCTGGAATTTGATCTTTGTTACTCTTACAGAAGCTCCTTTATTTTCATGTTGTGTTAATGAATCCCATTTCCACCCTATTCACTCTAGCTCTAAAAAGGAAACCCCCTCCCTTTTAAACCCGTCCCTCCCGGCACACTCCCCGTGTCATATGCTTTTGTTTACTATCCCTTCCCAAAACACTCTTGCACTCTCATTTTCCAACATAGCTAGTGAAATGTTATTTTAACATTCAGTCAACACTGCCTATGTGAACTAACACTTGAGCTGATTTCATGTTCTGGGGCTGCATCACTCAGGCTTTCTGTTGAGTCATTAGCATCACCTTCTCCAGTTACTTGACTGCCAGCAACATTTTAATTTGTCTGGAGCTACCTGAAACATGGGCTTCACTTCAAAATAATCCCTGGCCCCTTTCAGAAAGAAATCAAAGGAATACATTACGGCTCTTGTTTACTAGCTAGGTATTTTTTATGTGAATTTGCCTCCAAGGATGACATGTGAAACAACCTATTCCTCTGATTCCCATACTCACTTCTTTCATTTTTTATATATATTTTTGAGAAATACACAAGGAAGCAGAAGTGAATATTAGAAGACACCCAGTTGTATCACTTCAATGGACATGAATTAGTGTCCTTAATTAGCCATTAATTAGCCGCTGTGCATGAGGACGGAGATGGATCCTTTTTCGTCAAATGGTAGATAAAGAGCTGCTTTGTCTGAAGCAACTCTTAAAAACCACGAGACATGTATGTCACTCTAGACAAAACTCTAGACTAACTAACTTAGCAGATGAGAAGCGGCCCCAAAGAAGAGTAACAGGAGGGTTACTATAGTTTGTGATAGCAAATGTTGGTGTAACATCTGACTGCACCTTTGGATGGCAGTAATCTGCAAGCTGGCCCCCTCCTATGGTAACCATATGCCAACACACTCATCCCTAAGGGATTTTTTGAGGCAACTGTTTCCTGTGTTTAGGTGATAAGACTACGGCCTCTCAATTAATGAGGAAGAACAGCTGAATGATTGGGATCGGGGGAATTCATCTCATGGGGTTAGTGGCCAACAACCCAAGGACTAACGACTAGGTTTAAAGTACTGGTATTATACAAAAGCCCTTCCTCTCTCATTGAAAAACTCAATTTGACATTGTGTGGACCCTGGCAAAAGTTCACAGATCACTGGTAAATGTGATCTTCACTGGAAGGCCCCTTGAGATAGCCAACTATGTACTTCAACAACAAATAGAACATTTCAATTATTTTCACAATTTTTCCTGGTCTTGACCGTGGGTGATGTTTGTCTTCGTTTCCCTATTGCCAAATGTCCAAAAATTCAGCCAGACCCATGCTGACAAATCAATATTTCATCATCAGAAGGTAAAATATTTCTCTGTATTTAGCCCCAATCTGGATACAAACAGGGTTTGCTTGTGGATATTGACATAAAGGTCATCAAAGAAAGAGATGCAATCTAAAGATAGCAAATACACAAATGACACCCCATCATTGTACAGCAAAGTATATTGATTGCTTTGGCTCCTCTGAGCCTCGAGGTCATGCTTAAGAGCACATTCTCTTTCTCTCACAGTATATCAGAATATTTACATTGTCTGACAAAAACCTGCATGGTCCTCAAGCACAATGCCAGAGGAATTTTTGCCTGCTGCTCTGAACCCTTTGAGATGCTGGTCCAGGCCCTCTTCAGCTCACTCCTGGCTGACCTCCCCACGCACTCCGTAAGGCCACTTCTGCTCACCCCGAAATGCAGCTGCTCTGCTGCTCCTTCATCTCCCACCACTAGCTACCAGTCATGGCCCACTCGTTCTTTTTATAGCCACGTTACTAAAGTGTGGCGACTCTGGAGAGCAACATGTGTATTCAAATGGCTGTAGTTCAGAGGGACGCCTCAAGGCAAAACAATTTGTAACAGCTGCATAAGACACCCGCACATGTTCATATTTCCAGGGAGGAAACTGACAAGATAATGCCACACCAGCATAAGGTGCTGATGTCTTACTACCTGCAAGACCAAGGTATCAACTACAGTAAACAAACTGGGCAATATTCCCTGTTATCCGAGATATAAATACAGTGTCAGCTACACCTGCATACATAAGAGCAAGATAAAGCTGACTTTAGCATGTCTGTATAATGGGATTACCTCCTTCGACATATTCTTGATAGATAGATGCCCTCATGCGTGGGAGTAGAATCACATTGTAATTAGAATGTGAGGTATGTTTTCCTTGTGGAATGTTGTTGGTAGAGCATTGGTGACTTCAGTGACTTCAGAATGCCACTATTCAGCACCACGCTCAACACCCCATAGGCACAAGGTGCCTCCACCAGTAGCACTCTGTGGGAAGACTACATATCTTGTCTACCATCACCATTGAGGTGGTGATGTCTATTCATGCCAAAGAAAAAACATTACTAGTTAAGGGCAATGAAGAGAAACGGATATAAAGAAACCATAGGAAGGAAATATGAAGTGGAAATAAACAAAATAACCATGTAGTTCACCCAAAATTTAGTAACAAGTATATTTTCTTATGTAGGTTTTTCCCCATGGTTACCAGACGCAGTTTGCTTTGTTTGTCTAACTCGGGCTGCTCATAGAATGTGTAGGAAGAATGTGATCCAGTGATGTCATCTAGTGTTAGATCCCTAGAACATCAGCTGGTAAAATGACCAACTTGTTCCAAAGCATGCTCACTGGCCACCATGGTGAACCAAGGAAGCTTTCCATACTGCTGTGTGCTGACTCACTGCCTGATCTCTGAGGGCTACACCCCACTTCATGTCCCGCTTCTACAGGAAGTCAGGGCAGGAAGGAAACTAACCTAATTATAACATGAGAAGAATGTTTCTGGGGTAACATTGACTTTGAGCCAGAATTCACAATGACCTTGGGCTTAGTCCCGAAAATCTATGAAAATTTCTCCGATTTCCCTCAGCGAATGGGCATATGCTCATAGTTCATATGTCACAATTTTGCCTCACTACCCAGTTATGCACTTCAACGCAATAATTTTGGCATCTTCTGACTGCACACAAAATATGTGCATGTGTAGAGTGCAGACTAGTCATCTGGACTCAGATCTGGCGGGGGTGGGTGTACCATCACAAGCATGAGCTCATTTTACCCATTTGCCATTTTTACTTTTGGTACACCGCTATCGGGAGCATTTGATTTCAAGTGAAACCTTATTTTACCTTATTCCTTAATATTTTGACAGCTGTCAGACTCCAGTTGCCAGTAAAGTAAACGATGGGTTTAAACTAGTTTGACCATCACTCTTTTACACAGATGTGATGAACTAGCACATCTTCACACTTTCATCTATATACAGCTTAATGTTTACTTGAGAAAGTATCTTGATATGAATCTGTATAATACCTCTGTTAAAAATGCCCCCCCCCCAAAAAAATAGAGCAAAACAAGACTAAATCTTCACATCACTATGTTTAAGTTTGAGTTGAATTGTACTGAGCTGTCAGTTTGGTGACATCATAGAGATAAGTGACACAAAAACAGGAAGTTCTGCCTTATCCTGGCATGTACCCCTTTGTGTTGCTAGCCATACGCAGCCTCCTGTCAGGCTGCTACAGACCATGCACCTCGATAAACTTCAAACTTCAGCTGGCTTTGCACCTAGGACAATATTCGCAGGAATTCCTCACTTAGTAACCACTGACCTTTTAGCTTTGGTCTTAGACGTTTGCCTATTGACTTGTAAAGTGGTGTGAAAAGGTGTTTTGTTCCAATGAAAACAATTACCCAGAAAGCTATCCCGTAGTATACATAAACAGACGTCAAAAAGAAATGACTAAAAACTCACTTCACTCTGTACATTCCACATATGTGTAATCACTGTTCATTAATGCAGCAATTATCATGGACCGAATCACTTCAGAAACAAACACCATTCAAATTATCATATTAAGGCTAATATGAAAAGACCACATCATCTAAGTCCATAATTTATGGTAAGCCTAAAACCATGCCAGAAGAATAAGACAGATAATGGGAGTCATTAATGCATTTCACAGTTGGCTCAGAATCACCTTTTATACACTCTGATATTTAACAACATAGAAACAAGTGTGAAGTAATTAATCAATTCATCATGTCAGCAGGACAATGGCCACATGCGCTACATGAGGGCTGGTAATGATTTATAAGTTATTTTAAGAAAAGAAACATTCATAAATGTGCAAGTCGAAACTTGTTAATGAAACAGTCTATAGAGTACAAATGTTTTGGTAATAATTATATAAAGGGTGTATCTTCATTAAGCAAACCCTCATCATTTAGGCCTATAGGAAACTGCCCTGACAAGGGAATCGTGAATTTGAAGAGCATTTGATTTGCTCGTTTCATCCAAAACAACTGATCATTTTTAACAGAGCCTGTAATTTAACTGGAGCAGGTTCTTTGCTCAAAGGTACAACAACAAGCACAATCCTGGGACCAGAGCCAGTGGCACCCGGGCTATGAGTCTGAAGCCTCACCATTACTCAAACTGCTTGTAACACTGTCTTTATATGACAAGGCTGTCATAAACGTATGATTCGTACTGAAATACTTTACATAAGCATTGAATATTCAAACTTGAAGAAAAAAAGCAAACAAACAGAGAGTTGCTTTTAGTACTTCTGCTGGAACTCAGACCCCAACAGAAATCTGTGTTGAACAGGTTTCCTGGTGTGTGATCTGATCATGTTCACTGTTGCCACTAATCATTTGGGTCCTGTGGGTTCATGGATACACAAAAAAGTGAACAAAAATCTCCATTCCCAAGTAATGAGATCCATGTACAGTTCACCACGAAATAAGCGATATATATTATATACATGCACAAAGACATTCACAGTATACGAATACACACTGCCATACTCTATCCGTGTCTCATATTCTAAAAAAGCACTATGACATCAGCTTATAAAATGTGGCTTATCTAACACGGAGTTTCCTCCAGCTCTGAGGAAGGGTGAATGTTATTGCTCAAACAGGAACAGAAATCTTCCACTGAATACAAAAAAAAAAAGTTTGGGAAAAGCGCTTCTTTGAGTAGCCCATTCCAATAGCTCATGCTGCTGTTATTTCAGCGGCGGCCCGCTGATTGGCCGCCGAGCAGCTGGCCTGAATTAGCGGTGGGTGGCGTTCGCCTCCAGCACACTATATGTAATATGTGAGTCCGGAGCGTTCAGAGAGACCGAGGGGGATCGGAGGCGCTCGTGCGATCGCTAAGACAGAGCTGACTTTCTACGGTGCGCGCCGATATTTAACAGTACAGAAGCGAAGATGCGGTCACTCAAGTGCGCTGTTATAAGCCTGCTGCTGGTGCAATTACTGCCGCTGCACCAGATCGCCCAGGCTTGCTCCTGCGCCCTGTCTCACCCGCAGGATGCCTTCTGCAGCTCGGACATAGGTAAGCCTATGGTTGTTTTTTTTTTTATACTTTACAAACGCTATGATTTTGTATTCGTAAATGTGTCTGGGTACTCGACGTGGCTTTTTTTTTTTTTTAAGTGACGCTCCTCCAGCACGCTGCGCAGCAGATAAACTTCTACGGGAGGTAATAACCTTGCGCGCACGGTTTTCTTTTTAAATTGCATTTATTGTTTTACAGGTGGTCGATTTATGTAAACGGAGTATCTTAATTTAAAAAAAAAAAAAAAAAAATTATATTACATGTGCCACTGTCCGTTGCTGTCTTCGTAAACAAGTGTCCGTTAACAAATATGTAGGCTTCAGGAAAATTTTAAAGCTGCGATGATCTAATTCTAGCTGTCATATCGTAGAAGCAGAACGTTATAACTAATCTGTAATTGCAGTTTGTTATACAAATTTAGATCTATTAATAGTTCAACGAAGCCGGTAATAAAAACTACTTAAGCGTAATTTGTATACTTTCTAGTAATGGGAAGAGTTAACCGTGTCCATGGGAACGAGTCAGTGCCAGTGTTATGTTTTTCAGGGCGAAAAGGCCACTCGCAGAGCAATAAAACGGGGCTGTGAGACGGCAGGTCGCCAGCTACAGTAGTTCAATGCTGTTTGAATAAGGCGGAGAAACTTCTCTATCCCTGATCAGATCACAGTCCTGATCACTGGGTTGTGCCGGCCCGCACGGCTGACGGATAGCAGAAGTGACAGACATGACCAAGTTTATGCCACTCTCCTCCTCAAAAAACTGGTTTATAATAAAAGTAGCCCACTTGCTATTGAAACTGGCTTCATGCTGGAGAACATTGTTCCGTTCATGCGCATGCTGTGACCCCATGCCCGTGCTGTACTGTTATATACTGACATCTGGATTAGAATAGGCTGTATGCAGATATTGTAATTTGCTTGAAAATGTGGCACATTCATCACCAGGCATGCTCTGCCACACAAGTTGCTGGTGCTCTGGTTAGCTGTCATTGCCGAGATAAGACCATCAAAGCCACAGGGCTGCGTAGCCGCTTTGTAGCATCCTATCAAACCGATTCGCTTGATTTGATCCAGTGCCTTATCGAGGAATACCTTTTAAGCCACCCATTTAAACATTTAGAAATCTGTTACACCATTACTGAAATCTCTGGGGCTGCGTTGGTTGCAGTGAGTTGTGACTCATAAGTGGGAATAAAACATTATTTGATAACTAAATCACGATTGTAGCTGGAGGCTGCTTCCATTGGGGGTAGCAGGGTTGGAGAAAGTGGATTTGTCAACAGGAAGTGCTGACTGAGACGGGAGCTGAGCTATGCTGGTACTTGGATGTTGAACAGTTACTGGGCTGTCTGATCGTACTGTTGGGTGCAGAGATGCTCTTATCTGCGACTGTCAGACGGGGCTGTAATGCAGCTGGCATGCGGGCGGGAGAGGGGGGCGCTCTACTGCACGGCTGTGAGCGACTTCAGGGTGCCCGACCCGCGGAGTTCCTCAAAATCCCTCATTCAAGGTCAGGCAGGAATGTCCCTCATGGGACATTTTACATACAATAGATGAGGGATAGGGGTGGCATGGTGGTACAGTGGTTAGCACTGTTGCCTCGTACCTCTGGGACCAGGGTTTGAGTCTCCACCATGGCTCCATGTGTGCGGAGTTGGCATGTTCTCCCTGTGTTGTGGTGTTTCCTCAGTGTACTCTGGTTTCTCCCCACTGTCCAAAAACATGTTGAGGCTAATTGGAGTTGTCAAATTACGTGTGTGTGTGTGTGTGTGCGCGCGCTGTGATGGGTTGGCGCCCCATCCTGGGTTGTTCTGTGTCTTGCCCTCATAGGCTCTGCACCCTGCATAGGATAAGCGTTTATAGAAAATGGATGGATGTACAGGGATATTATGCTGTTAAACTTGACTTAAGTATTAGTATTGAGTATTAGATGACAAAAACAAACCCAGAATGTAGCATTATGCTGAAATGATTTGATTTGAAGTCCACATCTTTCTAAGGAGTAAGAAAATGGGCTTTTTGAGCTGATGTAAGGTGATACTTCTAGAAGTAACCATTTAACACTTCTCTTTTTTTTTTTTTTTTTTAAAAAATGATTATGAATATGTATGGTATGTCCTACTTACTTACACGTGTGTTGTACAGGATTACACCTGCCCCCCCACCAATTTATTCCTAATTCTACTTGCCACTTGTGCTCTGGGTGGCTCTTAGAAAAAAGAACCCCATCAGCTTATTTCAACTCTTGGAATAATATTCGACAAATGGAGCAGCATGTGAAAGCCTGAGAACATCATCAAGGACAAAGATAGTCATGTTTGCAGGACTGTTAAGTGATGTTCAGCGAAATCTGCTTTGTACCCTGCCGGATTAATTTAAGGAAGGAGATGTAACTTATTTTCAGACAAGGCAGCAAGTCTTAAGGAGTTGGATCCTTTTGTATTCTCAGCTTAAGGCCCAGATAGACACACAAGTAAGCTAAACCTCTACAACCTTCTTTTTCACCCTTTCTTCAATTTAAACATATGGTCATGCCTTTCATTTTGTGCTCCTTTTCTCCAGCTGGTTTCATGGTCTTGTGGCCTTCAGTAAATGTGCTTTAAGTCAACTGCTCCTTACAGGACCATGAAAGTGTGCCATTAGCTTGCGCAAACTTAAACAAAGGCTGACGCTTCACTTGCAGCCAAGCAATTATCAAGCTGTGGTCGAGACTTGTGCCAGTTCAACCCCATTAGGCACAGCGCTGAAGGAACTGGTCAGGAAGTGACATGTCTGGATGCCCTTTCGCTTTGAAGTGAACACTTCCCAGGGTGAGGCCTGTTTTAAAAAGGACAGTGCTACCAAATTGGCCTTACTTCAGTGTTTCCCAATGGGGTCCTTTGGGACCCCTTGACAGTCCACATTGTTCAGCAGGGAGCTAGGAGGGATCAAAAATGTGGACAGTCTGAGGGTCCCCAAGTACCAGGTTGGGGTTGGGAGATGCTGCCTTGCTCCATGTCAACACTCAGAATAGGTTTATAGTAAACCTTGTTTTGGCGCTCTTATTTACTTTCATATTCTATCTGTATGTTCGAGCATCTTTCTATCTACCTCACCAAGTGCAGTATTCCCACAAGCCTGGTAATGTAATTTCAGTGTGGGTACTTGTTCCAGTTCAGCCCCCTCCCCAGACGACTGCTTGGCTATACGTGGCAGTCATCTATGCCAGTCCCCATGCCCACTTGCCCACTGGCCGGCTTGGTCCAGGCTGCATTTCAAACACGCATGGAGTTGCGTGTACAACATATGCAAAGCATGTTCCAAGCAGGAAATGAATCGGCCCATTTTGGATGGTCTTGTCTAATTTGGCAAGTGAGAGCTTTCACATGTGGGCCCATTTCATTCCCAGAATTATGGTCCGGTAAAAGACAAAAAGATCAAATTGGTGTCCAATTTGCTTCATCTCATTGCCTCATTATGTTGGCCTGTTTAGTTCAGCATGTTTATCATAAGCAACAATACATGTGTGTATCATTAACTGATTACATGAGACCAACATTTTAACCACCGCCCCTGCGATAAATTGGCACCCTACCCAGGCTATACACCACCCATGTGCCATGTGCTGCTTTGGATTAGCTCCAGAACCTTCCATGACCCTGAATGGGATAAATGTTTGTGTGATGGATGAATGGAAGTAAACCACAGATTATTTGTAGATCACTGATGGCTCAAAAGGTACTTATTGGATGCACACCTTTGTATTCAGTCTAGCAGTGTGGCCTTCATTCAGATTTGGAAGTAACCAATATAAGAGAAACCGACCCGTATAAGTAGAATCGTGTGAATTTCACTATTTCTGAAAGTTGATTCCTTAAGACTTGTATTTACAGACGATTAAGCAATATTAGCCATTTTGACAAGCGTTTTAATGCATCTGCTGGATGACTTGCCTCGACACTTCCATGGCATGCATGGTATTGGATAAGCAGTGGGTTCACCTGTTCCATAACCCAAGGTGCTGGATAAAAGAACAGAAGAGATGGCTGACATGGAAGTGGCCTGCTGTTCAGTTATTTTCATGTAAAGTGAATGACTGCTGTTTGTAAATTACAGCCTGATACAGCAGAGAGTGTCCTGAATGACTAGACCATGGCTCCCTATGATAAAGGGTCAAAATACCCCGCAATGACTGTCTTAGAATGACTGACAGCTGCAGGAATGTGCAGCCTGTATGAACCTTGGGGGGGGGGCATGAACAAATTTCTGTTGGTACTGATCATCTCTAGGTACCTGTTTACTACACACATTTTTGAAGAACTAGTCCCTGAAGAAAAGATGCTTGAGGGGAGCTTATCAGTGTAGCCACTTTTTGAAATAAATAAATGGCACGAAGTATAAAATCTACTATGAATGATGCCTCAGAAAGACTCTCAAATTCTGCATATCTTGTAACTTTTTTTTTTTTTTTTTTTTTTAAAATGGTCTTCTAAAGGGACACATTGCGATCTTTGCCTGAAGGGCTGAATAGCGCAAGTGTGCAGTCTGTATAAGACTCCAGAGTGAGAAATCTACCTCAAGCTCCCCTTTATCACTGTGGCAACAAGACCATCTGAAATGGTTAAAATTGGATGGAAACTGGATCAGCTTAGGACTGTTCTGGAGCCTTTTGACAGTCTGCTGGAGGCGTCCAAAGCCAAGTCCTCGGTGAGCCCTGGGGAAAAAAATATGGCAGCACTAGGGTCTGGAGCCTCTCCGCTTCGGGCACTCTTTGAAGCTGGTGCCATTCTCCCTGGAGGTGCCCTCTGGGAAGAAGGGGGCTCAGTTTTATGGTCTCCTGAACCTTTTGAGTTCTTTCAAAGGATGCACAAATCAACTAACGTTTCATCATTCTTAAAAATGATGCAAAATGAATGGGAATAAAATCATAGGGAGTGGTCCTCATCTGCATTTAGTCTTTGAGACCACTCTAGTGAAGAGCTTGAAATGCATTACAATGTGAGCACACAAGCAAAAATATTGTTTTTACCCATAATGCTGTGTGTTCTTTGCACTGTATCATCATGGTGCACCTGATGTATTATCTCACATTGCTGCTCTTGCCTGTACTTTTACCTCACAGAATTGTGAGATGATTCTACCCACATGAGTCCAGACCTGCTAGTCTACTGTTCGGGGCTTTCCGAGGGCCTACGTTGCAGGGTGGCTGTTCTGCTTTTGTCATTGTGCCAATCAATTAATCGGGGTGATTTATGTTGTGTTGCAGTTATCCGGGCCAAGGTGGTGGGGAAGAAGCTTCTCAAGGATGGCCCGTTCGGCACCATGCGATATACGGTCAAGCAGATGAAGGTGAGATTGCCACTCGCTAACCTACTGCTGCCTGTGCTTCTTAAATCGGTGGCCTATAAACCAAGGACAGGGGACATACCTCTCTTAAAGCAGGCGATGGCAAAAACATTCTGAGACCGCTGTTAAGACGTATCTTTTACGAGTGGAATTTTGATTTTAAATGTGCTTTGTAGCTAAACAGATTGTATACTGTAATTAACTTTTAAAGAAAATGGTACATCCTGGCATTTAAGAGCCGGCTTGAGGCCAGTGATTACGCAGGGTTGTTAAACTGTTATAACCAGCAGTGATAATGGTCTTCAGACAACTGCTTCCTGCAGACAAAACTGTTATGACTGACACGCATCATATCCTATGACCTCTCCTCTGGGATCCTATATGTGGTTCTGAAAGCAGTTCCATAGAAGGTAGTAGGAAGCCTCTATTTCAGACAAATGATTAGTCCAAGTGGCTTCGATTCCCTCGCCATTTCCAGCTCCTCAATCTGGGATTTTTATTTTTTTGCAACTGTACTATAAACAGCGATTTCCTGTTGATGAACAGATCCATTGCAAGGAATAAGAAACGGTTATTGTCAGCATTGCAATGCCCTGACCATTAGACTTCGGTGAATGAAGATGAAGGCCTGGAGATATGGGGAAATCCCCCCCACATAGACATACCTGATGTTTTATAGTGTTCAGAGTATCGGAGGGGGGAAAAAACATTGGAGTAACTGGTCAGGAAGTTGCACCATTACTGGCTTCTCTTTGGTAAATATAGTATGACCTTGTACGACTTGTACTCAACATTTCCACAAGAAAGATATATGTACATGTATTTATCAGGCTTCCGACATTAACGGAAACTTTCATTTCGAATGATGTGCTTTTCCAGATATGTAAAGAGGCATTTTTAGAGCAACAGTTGCTAAACATATTCTATCAAGTCACAACAGGATCAGCTCTATCCTTGTTCTTTTTCATTTTAATCCCTGATGTTTCCTGTTGACTGACTTGACTTCTTGTAGTAGCTTTGGACAATATATAATGACAAGATGTATTTATATGAAGAGCCAAGTGAACTTGGCTACTGTTTTTTAACATAAAAGTATTGAAAAACAATAAAATGATTCAAAATGCTCAAAATAATTCAAGTCCCCTATGTGATATTTAATTAGTTGTCTGTTCCTCTTATTTGCAGATGTATAAAGGATTTGATAAGATTCAACATGTCCAGCACATCTACACTGTTGCTTCTGAGAGCTTATGCGGCGTCAAATTTGATGTCAACAAATACCAGTACTTAATCACAGGTAAGCGCTGCTATTTTTGGACTGAATGAAACTGAGGGAAGTTGGTCTTTAAAATGCTGGTCCTGGTGGACGTTCTGTTGACATGTAAAGGTCACTCCTATCAGAGTGAATATCTCTCTAGGTTGGTAGGTGCCTCTTTAATCGCTGCAGAGCCCTCTGAGGCCCACTGCGGGACTGTATCTCCACACCGTAGCTTCCCCAGCCCTGCAGAGCAGCTAACCACAACTCGACTCATTTCATGCGAAGTACGAACACACTTTCCCACTATTTACAACTCCCAGTTTACTCTGAGGTGGAATTCAGTTGTGTGCAGGGAGAATTCATTTGGTTAGGTTTTTTTTTTTCCCCTTTTTTTCCTAGAATAGTGTCTCTCTTTCTTTTTTTTCTCCCTGGATAAAGCAGGGAAAGCATCTTGTGCACTATTTTCCTCAATGCCTGGTCTTTGTGTGACCCAGCCCCCCCACCTCAAGAATAATTGTTCACTGCTGATCTCCTATGACTATATAGAGATCCAAAACCTCACAACTTAGTTCTGTCCTTTTAATTAGCTGGGGGAGTGTACTAGCCCTGCTATGTTACCAGAATTTGTAGTGTCCTCCCAAGGCCCCTGAGATTGTGGGGGGGGCGGTAGATGGGATCCTTCCAGGCCTGACACTGTCCCGGCTGCTCATCCATCTTACTTTCCTGTGTCTGCATCCGCTGCATAAAGTGCCGCATCCTCACATGACCGGCGTCTCGCATGACGGAGTTCAGAGCTCCGCGGAGCACCTGCTTCCTGGCCATAATCTCCACCTCTGTAGCAAGCCGCTTGCGGCCTGTTCCTATTAATATAACGCAGGCGACCTTTGGAAATACAGAAATAGGGGGCTGTGGTTTGCAAGTGCTTACTGTACTATCATCTTACTGTAGTAAACGGCTTTGAAGCCATGGCTGTTTACTTGTTTATGATTCTGGCGTGCTGGATTTGATGCCATTTCCCCCTCCCCCCAGGCCGTGTGTATGATGGCAAAGTTTACACCGGACTCTGTAACTTCAATGAGAAGTGGGAGCAGCTGACCCTGGCCCAGAAAAAGGGCTTTAACCACCGGTACCAGCAGGGCTGCAACTGCAGGGTGAGTGGGCAGCCGTGCGCCAGCAGAGGGCCCAAGCACCGCCGCCACGGCACCAGGAAGTCTGCCGGCAAGCAGAGCACCCTTCCCAAGCACATGACCCTCCTTTGAGCCGCTCCCTGTAGATCCTTCCGGAAGGCCGCTTCGGCACCAGCAACCCACTGGTTTTACCCTTTGGTATCTATCTGTAAGGCCCTGGACCAGGCAGCGCAAACCCGACATCGGCTCTAATCAGAATTAGCTACAGCATATTTCATCTGTTTATTTGTATTTTGAATATTTTTTTTTTTTTTTTTTTTTTTAATATCAATCGATCTGAAGTATCGGAGCACATTCTGTCCATATGGTATCTGGGAGGCTACCTGCTGGCTTTGGATAGTCAAAAACTAGCAATTTGTGCACATTTTGTTCAAAAGGGGAGGGAAAAAAAAGTGCAGAGTTTAGCTGTGAAGGGAATGAGCAAAGTGAAGGCTGGTAATGAAAAGTTGACATGGTGAGAAGATGAAGGGAAGCCTTACAACCCGCAGCTGAACTGCGGGTAGTTTTGGGGGAAAACTGCAAATCATCCAGCCATTCGGCCAGCCAACACTTTCTGTCACCCCAACCCCACATTCCTCAGTGTGGGAGACAAAGACACTCTTCCACATATGTAACCGCCCCCCCGCCAGACGCGACACGGCAGTCGTAAATATTCAGTACAGCTGCAAACATCTGCCACGGGGACTTTGGTCCCAACGACACAAACAAGCGCGTTTAGCAGGCGGGGGGATGGCGCGGGGCCAACCCTTGGCCGAGTATCCAGTACGATGGAGAAGCTTCTGGAGTTGCTTGCGGGGATGGAGACGTTGGCGCTCAGTTACGACTTGACAAAATGGGAAAAACTTAAGCGTTTCCTTTATTATAGCACCTGCATGAAACATGAGTGATTTCAACAACATTAGGGGTCAACTATATTAGTCTGTGGGGGTTTTTTTCTCTTTTCTTTCCTCCCCTACCCCACTTTTAAGATGCACATTCTACGACCAACATGTTGAGGGGGTGGTGCTGTAATTTTTATGATGAACTAAACCATTGTCTACACCCGCATGCACCCCCATTACCTGTACTAAGGCCAGGAACAAGACATTTCTCAGGCGTCACCCTGGAGCTACTGGCTGTACATTAAATGCCTTTCTCCGCGTTCTCTGTCCTTTCACTCTCCGGTCTAGGCAGGCGATTGTGATATTTCCGGATCACACACGTACTGCATAACCTTCAGCCCTGTTCCATTTTGTTCCTGCTACTTGCTCTTTGCAGCTCTTCCTGATTCCTGTGATGTTTTCCTAACGCTTAATTACACATCAGCTGTACATTGTGAATGTCTCTCGCACCTTCATGGTTTTTATAATGCATGCATTATAGTACGCGAACTTGTGTGCACAGTGCAAAGTACAGAGTTATAATGCACACAAATACACTTAACTGGAGAGAGAATTTTTCGTTCAAATGCTAAATGTAAACTCCAGTCAATTCTCTCAGAGAATTGCTGTAGTTATCACTTTCTGTCAGCGACAACGGCTTATCTGCAGAAAAAAACATTTTAACGGATTTCCGTGACATGGTGTTGTAGTAGCAGAGAGAAGTTTTTGAAATGTGACACGCTGGTTAGAGATTTAGCTCCGTATTGAGAGAAGGGATGCACGTCTTTGTGAATGAGTGCCTGATGATGCCGGTTGGCGTCCTTGTGGGCTGATTGCAAGGCTCAGTGCATGGCTTCGGTCACCCTGAACCTGTGCTGAGCGTCTCTCTCTCTCTCTCTCTCTCTCTCTCTGTGTGTGTTAATAATACTGCTTCCTGTCTGTCTGAGGCTTCACCCGCTGTGTTGCTTGTGTGTTTGTAGATTAAAGCCTGCCACTACCCACCCTGCTTTCTGACTTCCAAGAGCGAATGCTTGTGGACGGACAGGCTTTCCCACTCCGAATTCCCTGGACACCAGTTCCGCCACTTTGCCTGTATCCAGCAAAAGGAGGGACACTGCACCTGGTACAGAGGAAGCCTGACCCACAAAAAAAAGCCACCGGCACCCCTGAGCCCCGAGTCCACCCCCCTCGCTACCCGTAGGGTGCCACCCGACTCTGCCGCCGTAACCGCCGCTCCGTGACGCTCTAGTGCTGGCGGCACAGCGGCAGCGCTCAGATCTAAAGCAATACCTTTTTTGTTTTGGCTCGCCAACTCCCTTTGCTTTTAAGGTCGGCCAAACACTGCCGTAAAGGACAGAACCAAAAGCCACACATCGGACATGCGTAAACGCCGCGGCCACCCAACGGGGCCACTCCTTCAAGAAGAGCCTAACCGTAGACGCTTGCAGCAACATTAAGTGACTTTCCTAAGCTGAGCGTTATGTTTGTGCTTCCATTAAGCTTTCAATGTCCGTTCCCTATACCTACAGTATAGTGTGCACTGTCACCAGTGCGGACAATGGAACCATAACGCGCGCTTCATTAAAACAATTTGCCTTGCCACTGAGGTATTTATGTCAGCAGTGTTCATATCGGCTATTTAAAAATGATTTTGAAATATTGAGGATGTAGTATATATGTGCGTGAACTTGTCTGTTCACAGTGCAAATGGTATATATTTATTGGTGTTTTGGTTTCTGAACCCCTATTGTGTGTGTGCTCTATAGATTATCAACATTCTTAGTGCTAATTTATTCATACAAGTATTTGGTTAATAAGCTGAATGAAGATTTAAAAAAATAAATAAATTCATGTATCATCATTAATGATGAGCTCCATAAAATGAACAGATGGGTTACATATGATATAGATTTTTATTATTAAAAAAGTATTTATGATGTCAGGTCTGTACAGATCTGAAGACTCCTTATAATAATAACTTTATTTTTTAATGGTACCTCACCCTTTTTATAACTTTCTACTACAGAGCAAGCACTTATTCATTAAAGAAACAATATTTTTCATGTTTTTTTTCATTTAGCTTTGTTTAAAATCTTATTTTCAGAAGATATCAGAAAATGTATATTTTTGTCTCTCTTTTGGCCTCTAAGGAATTTGTAGACACACATTTTAAGAGCTCTGAGTACCGTGACGAGTGAAATAAAACTGGCTTTATTGAGGTCCAGTGCATCAATAACGGCAAAATGTATGTTGACCGGTGAGACTCAAAAGTAATTACGCAAGATGCTTAACTCAAGCATACGTGATGGTCATGACTAATCCACATATCATGATTGCTGTTTGATACAGATCATGTCATTGTACTTAAAATAAATCTAACAATCAGACTCTGGCAACTGATTCTAGAGTATCCAGTGTGAAGAGGTGCGAGTCACTGTCCAGTTGTGTAGATTCTCCATCACTTCCATCATCACTAGTCCTGTGTATTTTAGTTTTACACGCTACAGTAAGATTCACACCAAGTTTTCATGGCAAGTTTTACTAATGTCGCTGTCGTTATCGTTGCCATTTCTGTATAGAGACTGCTTAACATGGGAAGAAATCATGGTCACCTTGATTCAGTGAGGCGCAATTTAACCAATGATTGTACTGTTGATGACGTCTGTTTCTATGTGTGCATACACATTCTTTGGGCTTCCGTCTCTTGTAGGAGCTACAAAAATATTTGACTTTTAACACTCTCTGTTTTATATTTTTATAATAAAGAATTAATGAAAAGTGCCATATGTCTAGCGTGTTTATTGTTGTTATTGGGCCATTGCACTGATATCCTATCTTTAGCGTAACTGAATTGTGTAAGGAGTGTGTGATCTTTCGCGCCTCTCTGCTCTGAAGGCCAGGAAAGACCCCACTTTCTGCACAGAGCTCTTTCCAGAATTAAGGGAGTTAAAATGGAGCATGGTCCCAACACAGGTGGGATCTTCAGGCACACGCAGATCCTGAGCTCCGTTCCACACATCCACCCCGAAAGCGGCCCAGCCCTAACAGATGGGAGGCCACCACGGCTCCCTACTTATCTGCAGGGCGAGGAATGTCTGGCTCGCACGCTGGCAAGTTCTAATCTTCATGAAAACATCATACATGATGGCAGGAAGAAGCCAGAGAGAGGCCATCTATTGGAAACCCTTCTTTGAGCTCCCTGACGGAATATGGGAAGATAAACATGCACCCCTCCCCCCCAAGCTCAAATCTGATGTCATCGTAATAATTTAAAAAGCTCCATTCCTTGCCCAGCCTTCGGTGATTCACAGTGCTTAATAATTAGCTGTTCTGGCAGACTCAAACCAATTATGAAGTCTGTTGTTTAAAACAGAGCTTTGAAATGTCTGTCCTGCCTCTTCACTCCGAAAGATAACAGCATTTATCTTTACATGCCTAAGATCATTTCCCCCGTTGCTATCTAACAATGTTTTGCTTTCAGCAAACGTCTTAACGTTTTAGCATCTATGTGTGTGATGACGGCAGGAAAAAAGGGTTCAAAGCCTTACAACTGACATGCATTACTTACACATCTAAGTAAATGACCTTGCCCAGAATAATTACAATCACAAATTGATTATTAGCAGCCAATGTGATCCAAACAACGCCGTCCATGCAATTGCACTTAGTTTATACCAGAGTCATTTCTATCCCCACTTCTGTACAAATCTTATAAACCTGCTGTTTTTTCTGTTTTCATTATGGTGGTAAGAGGGTGTGAATTGAAAGTCGTAGTAGGAGGCAGAGAGAGCTCACCATCTGCTTATGGCTTGGGTAGAAGGTCTGCTCATTCAGAGGAAACTTCTCAGGGCCCAGAGCATGAAACAGCTTTATCATCTGGGAGAACTGGAGCAACGAAACAGCAATGAATGCTGCATGTTAGACCGCATGGCTCGCCAGATAAATGACCGATTGGGATGATGACTATCATTATGATTCTGATAATGGTGTTTTACACCACTGGTCACGAGCACGTGGCACCATAATAACATCAGAGTCCACTTGGATATTATAATAGGATGATTCTTTATGAAGAAAGTGATGTGAAGAAGCAACACGTGTAAATGTACAGGCATGAGACTGTGAAACCTGTGATGGATGGATTACAGTATACCGTAAATCACCAAATATGGCAACTTCATAAATGTCCATTGGTTTTAGCCTGTTAGTGTCTCTTAAGACACAGCAATCCTACCACCTCTACTGTTTTGAAACCTTACATCTTCTGCCACTAGCTACAACAGCCATTAAACAATGTACATCAATCTGGCCAGGCAAGCAGACATACCACCCAAGGTTTGCTGCAGAAGTTGTAGATGGAGAAGAGCGAGTTCACACCAGGGACACCCCCGTACTGTAAGCCAATCACCAGGCTGCGGAAATCGTCGCCCGGGGTCATGCTGTAGGCGTGCTGGCGAATCAAAACAAAGTCTGGCTTAAAGGACCTGGGGAGACAAAACAACATGAAAAAGAACACAAAATAAAATTAGCCTCCAGCTGCACTGTGCAAGCTAGCTAAAGAGAGCAATGCAAAGGCCTGAATTTAAATACAACATCCTGATCATGAAATGCTGGTATGACAGCAGCGACCAAAAATCCTCTTCGATTATTATTAGCCTTAATCATTATTGTTTATCTTGAAAATAGCAGGCACCCTGTGGTTTCACTTATTACACATATACAGTGGGGTCTCCTGGGACCCCAACCTATATTTAAGCCTCAATGCTGGGAATGACTAAGAGGTGCCTACATCAAATGAGCAACTGTGATTCTCCCAGCAGACTGTAGCTCAGTATAGAGGAGCTCCAGGACATAATCAATACAATAGCCAAAAAGCTGGCTTTCCCACGCTCAACCAAACTCAAGGGAGGCTTGGATTTAATTATTCTCAGCACAACATAAGTGACATAAAATATTAGCGCGATTATATAATAAATGCATGTAGTCACTGCCCATCTGTGTGACAATGACAATGATATTTTTAACGCGATTTGATGAGAAATGGTCGTTTCAGAAAAACAGATGAGGTTCGGGTAGCAACCCTCTGCGCTACGTATAATTATAGTCTGGTGGCAAGGCCATACATGCAGGGGCGCTGCTTAATGATTGAATGAGTTAAACAGGGATCTGATGGACACCGACTCAGTCTCTTGTGATAATTCAGAGTCAGAGATGTCTGGTCCACTTCAGCAGCTGCTGCTTCTCAAGCGCCACAAATCGCATTAGCGCTTCTTATTTAAAGGCCTTACAGTAACATTTTACATTTCAGCCGGCTGCTTGCAGGGGAGGAGTTTTTCGGGGGAACAGAAAGACGGGGAGGAAAAACAAGCACTTGTTCTGGAATGGAGCGTGGGACAGGCTGCCTAATTAACACAGCTAAATCCCGTTCGTTTTCAAAGCGCCCCGGGCAGAGGCCCAAAAAGGCCTGAACTCTGACTCGCCACTGATTGGGCAGAGCTAGAGTGCATCAGTGGGTGATTAGGAAACTGTCTGAAGCCACACATGCATTGGCTGCGAAAAGTCTTTCTTTAGTGGAATAACGTGAAGCCATGTTGAAGTATACTGTACAGCAGGGGTGGCCAATCTTATCCGCAAAGGGCCGGTGTGTGTGCAGCTTTTTGGGATAACCTTTAGGTCAGCTGTTCAAACCCAGGTGTGAGGACTCTTCAGCCAATCAGTTCTCTAATTAGTAATCTAATTAGGGAGTTGCAGTGATAACCGGCATACCCAATGGCCCTTTCTGGATAAGATTGCCCACCCCTGCTGTACAGGCCCAGGACCAGGCCTTGCCACATGCCCCACCCCCCTCCCCCCAGCCCTGGCTGTAATAGGTAAATGCGAGAGAGCAATAGATGTTCCTTTAATAGTGAAAAACCACCTATTGTCCAGAGAGGGGTCTCGCCCTACTCAGAAGAATGGACCTGAGATAAGATCTGTGGTAGGGCTGTGTGTCTCTGTAAGAAGTAGTAGGAATTCTCAGAGGACCGATAAGCCATCCAGCCTCCATAATACGTATCACTATGACCACATGGCACCGCTTGGTCCTCGCTCTGGTCCTACAAAGTGTCCAGCTGCATGCATCGTGCAGCACGAGCACTGGACGTCAAAAGTGAGCAGCGTCAGACATGTTTACAGGATATAATCGCTGTGTATCTGTGCGGAACCAGCAGCCTGTCTGGCTGTCTAGTCATTCATAGGGGAAAAGAAACCAAACAATATGAGGACTATCTGACATCTCCATGCTGTGTCTGGCGAGCCGTGATATGAGAGTGTATTAGGATGTCCTGGTGTTGTTTATACACGGGGTAGAATATTGACTAGCAGTTAAAGGTATGTATTAAAGAGAATTAAAAACTTTATGATTAACAACAAGCCATGTTAATAGAGTACTGAGTGATTTAAAATGTGATATGATCCAATGTCCAGCACACTAGTAGCCTATATATTAAAGCCTGAATATGCACTATTAGAGGTGGGACAAGATTCCAGGCAGGGATAAGATCACTGTACAAGACACTGAGAGAGAAGTAATGAGCACACACTGATACAGCGTGTTGCCACACCCACCACACAACAAACCACCTCAGGGATGAGAACCCAAGTGCAGCCGTGCAGTGGGTGATATCTCAGCACCACACTAGTTTGAAGGGAACAGTGTGAGGTTTTTCTGAAAGATGACTGGCTGCAAAAAACCAAAACCATGAACAGAGCTTTGATTGGTGGGAAATTGCACCAATCACATAGCGCACAGCACCTAAACTTGGGTACTTCAATGTAATATAAACATACACATGACTACTATGTATTACTCATCTATTTTCCATAACAGTTTACTCAGTATGGGGCC
Organism: Mormyrops boulengeri; assembly: GCA_026781065.1. Taxonomy (NCBI): domain Eukaryota; kingdom Metazoa; phylum Chordata; class Actinopteri; order Osteoglossiformes; family Mormyridae; genus Mormyrops; species Mormyrops boulengeri. The sequence continues at coordinate 29,140,248 of JAODLD010000001.1, forward strand.
ATGGCAGGCCTGAAGCCCGACCCAGGAAGCCAGTCCAGGACACGGCACAGTTCACCAAAAGTGCCCTGAAGAAACGGCTGGGGTCACGATCAATGCCCTAACCCTGGATTTATGATACTACAGTGCCACTCACGCCCCTGTTTCAAATTACTAAAGTTTCAGCAATTACTGGCCACCAATCAGCCCTGCCTCGCCTTTCGGAAAAGACTGAGCAGCTGGAGAGATTACTTGAAACTCCAAAGCAGGGCAGGAAATGTTGGGGAGGCCCCTGAAACGGTACTGAACTGTCATGGGTGAACATGGAACTCCTCGCTTACCGATGTCATTCAAAGGTGAAATCCCAGACACAGTAAGTGATTAAGGAACAAGCAGCTGTTCCTTCGAGTTCCACAGCAATATATAAAATAGTGCTGAAATAAAATCTCTGCCTGTTATAATGGTTACAATAAGATGAGTGATTGTGGATCAGAAGACACAGGAGAATGAACGTTTGCCATGTACGTCAACTGGGAGGGACGCATCTCATTTTCAAACTGGGTGTGTGATGTAATACCGTGTAATGCAGTTTGCATGACGCCAGAGAAAATGCTGCGTATTTATGACATTAACCGACAACTAATGTCCAAGATTATAAACTGTTAACGAAATCAAGATTAGATGAGACTTGAGGTTATTTAAAAAACGTAATCAAAGCCAAGATAAATCAAATGATAGGTAAACAACCGTTCACACGGTTGTAATGCAATCTGAGGTATGTGAAACTAAATCAACACAAGATGGGATAAGAAGAATTGTTAGCATACTCCGCACGAGTGATTTACGACTTTCCAAACAGGAGAGCAGATGTTACGACTTCATGGCAACCTGAGCTCGGTTCCCAGTGACATAAGCTAAGCAGTGCATATCTTTACAGCAAACTAATGCACTCCATCTGCATTCTCACACATGTTAATTTGGCCTGAGGATCCGCCAACAATAAAACAATGTTATGTACTGAAATTTTTATGTCATTATTATTTTTTTTTTTCTTGGACGGGGCAGTACGTGCCTCTGTAGGTTACCACTGTGCCCATAACTGGAAGGTCGCCAAATCCTGTGGCTTGCATGGTGATGTCACCGTTGGGCAATGCCCTTAACCTCAATCACTCCCAGGATGCTATAGCTGACCCTGCTTTCTCACTGTTATGTTGCTTTGGATAAAAGTATCTGCTAAATAAACACAATAAAAATCCTAAGAGTTCCTATAGCTTCAAACAGAACACTGTACAGTGCCAGTTAAAAGTCAGGACACGTCAAGCCGCCTTACAAAGGAGAGTGATCGCATGTCACATTACATGACCTGGCCACCTTACCCATGCACAGTAAAAATGGTTTTGGAGGAGTTTGACCAGAGAGTGAAGGAAAAGCAGCCAATGTGTGCTGAGCGTATGTGAGACCTTCTTCAGGACAGCTGGAAAAGCTTCCCAGGAGGCCGCCCCATGAAAATGGCGTAGCGGAGACAGTAGGGTCAGACAGTCCCTGGAGCAATTGGGATTAAGGGCCCTGCTCAAGGGCCCAATGGTGGGATCACTCTGCCGACCCTGGGATTTGAACTGGCAGCCTCCTGAGTCCCAACCCATTGTGCTACCCCCCCAACAAATGTATTTATTTAAGATACTTTTTTCATCTGTGAATAATTCCATAATCATTATTTTATACTTTATACTTAAAATTTATAAATATTGTACAGAATAGTACAAATTAATTTTTATATGGGCAGGTGTGCGCAAACTTTCGACTGATACTGTATATAAACCATTTGTCATTTACCTAGTTTACATTGTTTTTTTTTATTTTTGACAAATATACCCAAGTAAAGGCTACAGAATTTTCCAAATCCAGTCTGCATGAAAAAGGCTGCCCACTTGTGGCGCACACATACCACAGTCATCCTCCTTCAGGGTGTCTTGCTGCACCACCAAAGCCAGGCTAATGGCTGCATATGACCCGTAATAAATGCTGAGAAAGATGTCATGACTACGCTTGTATGAGACACATTCATCCGACGACGTGGACATCAACCTGTCTCATGTGGATAACCCCATTACAATGTTGGCTCTGAATCCTCCCCAGCACCACAGAATGGCCAGGCGAGGCCATCAGCCTACCAGAATTGAGGAATTCCTTATTTAACAGCTAAACAGGGGGGGGCAGTGGTGGCTTAATGGTTAGGGATGTGCACTTGTAATCGAAAGATTGCAGGTTCAAATCCCCGACCAGCAAGGCACCACTGAGGTACCCTGAGCAAGGTACCGCCCCCAAGCACTGCTCCCCGGGTGCCGAATTGGCTGTCCCCTGCTATGCCACGTATGGGTTAAATGCAGAATACACATTTCGTTGTTGTGTGCTGTGTCAACAATGACAATTAATCACGAAATCCTAATTCTACACTGCAGCTGCTCTTGCCTCTCCCCAGTCTGATAACTGGCCAGTAAAATGATTAACCATTGAGCTTTGGCTGTCACCACGGTGCATTTCTAAGCATCCTTCAGCATGCTGGAGATCGCCGCAAACCTCTTCATCCTTCCATAGATGGCACGAGCGCATCCAGGGTCTCTCTCTTCAATTCCCCTCATAGGATGCGTATGGCATAACTCAAAGAAGTCAAGGCTCACACTGGAAGTTTGCCGTAGCATATGATATATACTTATCACTCACTGACAGAATAAGAAATTCCACCCCGGACTATATTTAGTATTACGCATACCTGATTTTCTCCAACTCTCCTGTGAGCTATGCATGCGCGGTAGTGCCTGGCTTGTGGCACGTTCCACCCAGCCTGAAGGAAGCTGGTTGGTTTTCAGAAACGTGGTGCTCCTTTCCTTGGGGGAACGAGTCTTGGCAGCAGAATGAATTCCTTTATAGGGTTGGCTGCGGCTTTTTAATCTTGTTATTCTTAAATTGCGACAGGAAAGCCAAACATCAGTCAGGCAAACCATCTCTGCCTGAGACCTACCTTACATCATGTGTAAATGTGGCTTAAATTTAGAACAGAGCCATTTAAATCCAATTATAATTCGAAGTTATACTTCACTGATGTACACGTGCAGCCATTATGTTGGAAACTTTTCATAATGGTGCTGATTTAGATGCTTATGTCCATTCAGCAGTCATTGATTTGACCAGCACTGAGCAAACGTGTGTGTTGAGCTGGGATCTCCCTGGCAGCCAGTCGTCCATCTCACTACTCCCGCGGCGGCGGGGCGGCGGGGGTGGGCGGGGGCGGCCGGGCGCGGCGGGGGGGGGGGCGGGGGGGCGGGGGGCGGGGGG
>JAODLD010000001.1:29158142-29181801 GCA_026781065.1 Mormyrops boulengeri
CACTAAGACTGACCCTCAGCTTCCCTGGATCTCCACACTAAGACTGGTCCTCAACTTCCCTGGATCTCCGCACTAAGACTGACCCTCAGCTTCCCTGGATCTCCACACTAAGACTGGTCCTCAACTTCCCTGGATCTCCGCACTAAGACTGACCCTCAGCTTCCCTGGATCTCCACACTAAGACTGGCCACTCCAATCTTCAAGGAAGGGACTTCAAATGCCAGTCTGCAGAAACTGGTGTCTCTAAATTGCCCATTTTGGGTACCTGTTCCTGCCATGGACTATGATCCTGTCTACGGTGTTCCCCCTGACTTGTACCCCCCAATCACACTGTAGTGGATAAACAGTTGTAGGATAGTTGGCAGACTGATTTAATCAGCAAAACCAATTTACACCTGGTTCTATTCTTTTTTTTTTTTTTAAACAGTGACAAACATGTTTTCAGACGGCGTGTTGGCACACAAAATGAGTAGTAAGTTTCACAGCTGTATAAAGTGTGGGAAACACCCTCAGGATTAAGGAGATTCCCTCAATTTTAGTCACAAATGTTGCAGTTGAGTTTTTTTTTTCTTATGACGAGCTTATTTAATATTTGCCCTTCTGCTTTCCTTCTGCTCACAGACGTCTGCCCCCTCCAATTTTCTATGCCCACCACATTACATATTCAGCCAGGCCCATATAAATGTTCTATGGGTAAAACAGACGGAAAACGTCTGCTTCACTCTCACTTAAAAAAAACACTAACTAAACACGCCTTCGCTTTACTGGAATTGATGGCCGGTGTCAAATAAAAATCTTTTCCTCGAGGCTAAATTCCAGAGCTGAGCTCCTTCGTCCGCATGTTCTGGAAACACTGAGCAGTTGGTATTCTACCACTGCCCCGTGAATCCCAGCACTGACCTCTGACCTTCCGAACACGGCCACATTCCACTCCATCAAATATTAGATTCTAGTAAACTATCCCTGCTGATCAGTCAGTGAACGGTAGCATTCCAGGAAGCCAGGAAGTATGACGAATTTGTACCAGCCATTCTATCTTATACACCAGATGTGGCATTAACTCTGTGACACCATGGGGTCCATGACACATTCCAGCTGCTATCAGCATGGCCTGGGATTGGTCTGTTCTTTCCCTATATTCTCTGTTTGACATGTTATAGTTACTTTATCTGTAGACCACACCAATCCTTGTGTACAGTTTTACAGTAATGTTTGTATTGCTGGTCATTACACTTTTAATTAAGTCAAGGTTAAACATAATCCAGAAGTTAATCAGAGTAGCCAGGCAGCAGTCAGATAAGGGTCAGTCAGTGGTTACTAGTCAAATCGTGGTCAGACAGTGGTTGGTAATGAGTTAATAACTGAAAGGAGAAGCACTAATTCTGGAGCCTTCCGTGCCCATATGTGTCTTGGCTGATCAAAATCTACAGACTTAACATTAATTCACAGCAACTAGAGGAGGTGGGACCAACAGATCAGATGTCTTGGTCTCGCCTCGTCTAGTTGCTTGGACCAACCTCCGCTAAAATCTGATTGGTTATGCCTCTGACCCAGTCATTTTTCGTTCTGCCCTCAGAACCTCTTTGTGCAAGTACAACACACCCAGAAGGCCCAGCCCAGTCCGAGCCCTGTGCCCTAGTCCTACAGGGAGACATCTTCACACAGGCAGGGCTGAGCCAAGGGGACACCATGGGACCCATCCCCACAAGATGATATGTATGGACCACCTGGCGTAATTCCTGTGAGGGGCAGTCTGAGAGACATGACTGTGGCGGGGATATTTGAAAACACTGACCCATGCTCATGGCCTCAAGCAATCATAACTGCATTTGGAATGGGTCATACGGTCCCATTTGGACAAGGCCGAACTGCACAGCCGAGATTACATCCTCATAGTTATGGGCTTTTGGTTTGAAACCCAGCTGCCGAGGTCCTGAGATCCACTCTAGACTCAGAGAGCATATAAAATTATCAGTATTTAACAGCCAAACTAAACGGTGTCCTCAGTAAGAAGGAAATAGTGCAGGAGAGGAACACAAGTAACCATATCTGATATCATTTTGGGAATTGTTTATTTTCTTTTTAAACAATATCTAGAGAGGCACATTAAAGCTCTTGGAACTGGGGCCACACTGGAGTTGCCTGTACGACACCCTGTATCCTCTATTTAGCTTAATGTGGAAAAAGTCGGCTCTCTCGGGGTGCTGTGCACCTGGGCGGGAACTCACAGAGTACCAAGTCTAATGTAAAACTAACGAAAGCTACATACTCATGTTCTTATGGTACCTACATACATGGGTCTAATAAGATACACAGACAGGGATTATCTATGTATCTAGGCTAACCATCTATTTGGCAACAACTTATCGTGGTTTGAGTGACAGGGGGTCTTGTAGCATTTCCCAGGCAGCATAGAGCACAAGACTGGGGTACAGCCTGGAAGGGATGGGAGCGCGTCAGGGGCACAAGGCTGGGGTACAGCCTGGATGGGATGGGAGCGCGTCACGGGGCACAAGGCTGGGGTACAGCCTGGATGGGATGCCAGCGCGTCACGGGGCACAAGGCTGGGGTACAGCCTGGATGGGATGGCAGCGCGTCACGGGGCACAAGGCTGGGGTACAGCCTGGATGGGACTGCAGTGTGTCCCAGGGCACAAAAAAACTTTTATATGTTAAATAACATGAGAGATCATCACCCAGACCTAGACATAGATATGGCTGATAATTTTACAACTGGGTTTTCATTATGTATAGTAGACCCTAGCAAGCAGGACCAAAACAAAGCCTGAATTACTGCATACTGAATAATTGCCAATCTAGTGTTTATTACTTTTCTGTATATACCTTTGCTAATTGTTGTATGTTTTTTGTAATGTCTTCTAAAAACACCACCAAGGCAAATTCCTTGTATGGCAACATACTTGGCTAATAAAAGGATTCTGATTCTGAACAGGAGAGAATTTCAGAATCCCATAAGCCCTCACAACGCGTTATTCTCTACACGGCAATGCTGTAAAATTGAACACAGAATTTGCAGTTCACAGTAATGAACTCGATGTCCAAACCACAAAAATAATGTCAGTGGAATATTTAACAACCTTGGGATTTGTGAAATACTGTCAAGTAAATCAATAGGAGTCCAGGTCCAAACTCTAATACCGTGCCTGTCCAAGCCCACTGGATAAGTATTATCCCAATTTTATCAACGTTACTCATATAATGATTCTGTGCAACTAGCAGTTAACTAGCTAGACAACCATTAAAACACAAGCATTTTAAGGCAGAATTATTTTTGTATCAGCTGTGATGTGTAATTTTCCAGACAATTACCTTTATTACTGCCATTCATGCTTTGTGACAACATTGGACCAGCTTTCCAAACACTTTCATTTGAAAGTGAGTTTTGCGGTCATACTCACACAGCAGGAGAGGCCCCCAAGAGGCCTGCTTAAACGTTTCTCGACATGTGATACGGAAAATCTGTTTTCACTGACGGAACCTTGACTGGACGGCTAAGAACATGTGCTTAACTGGAAAGTTGCTGGTTCAAAGTCCGGGAACAGAACAGGCTCACAGTAGTCCGAGACAGGACACTAACCAAAACCTATTTTGCATTTGGTTTGCTCTCCTTATGATATTAAAAGCAAACAACTTACAATGTTCTGCCCATTTGTTCCACTGGGCTTTTTGCAGGATCGCTTAAGGTTAAAGGCCTTAATCGGTGGTACAGTCCCATGTCTGCGCCTTTAACTACAGTGTCACCAGCCACACTGTCTAAACAATGCTGTGTTTTTCTAGACCAAAGTAATAGATGAACCAAGGCTAGGTACTTGAAGACGTTACATTTTCAGTGGGGTTTTTATATTCAAACAGTATCCTTGAGTTAACAACCAGCACCATCTGCTGTTTGTCCTGTTTTTTTGGCTGAGATTCAGCACGAGTCACCTGGTCATGTGCCATTGTTACACAACAGCGCCACCCCGTGGAGAACTTGAAAAATGACTATAATGAATGGAATCCTTTCTGTGCTGTTGGACAGACACAATTCTGTATTGTGATTGTTCAGTATCCAGACTGGTGGCCCTTTTTGCCTATTATGTAATATCATCACTGTACTTCATCAAGAACAGAAATGCATTGTGGAAGAATCTCTTAACAGTTTTTCTTTTAATGAAACACACTCTTAAAATACTCAGAAAATCCCAGGCAAAAAAGCTTGAAAAATGAGATCTTACATATCAAAAAATTTAATCAAAAATATAATGTATGAGAAGAAAAAAAAAAAAACCTCAAGATAACTCGTGTGCCCTTAACTTTGGTTTGCTTGGTTTATTTTAAGAACATGAAGAAACAGAGGTGGGAGTGACGTAGGTCATGTCAGCTATTCACATCCCCATCTCCGTCATCATTCGCAGGTTTGACGCTCTAATCTGGGACTGTCAGCTTCACCCTAACAGTCAGCTGCTACTGCCAGTGTTCCCACCTGCCAGCACCTGCTACTGCCATCTACAAGACCAACCTTCTGCAATGGTATGAAATAAAAATGGGCCAGAGCCCAAAGTTCATGCTACACAACCTAAGAGTGACAAGACCCGGCTGAATGGCCAAAGGGCAACCTGATAACCACTCGGAATACAGCACCCACATCACCCTATCGGGGGAATTAAGGTCAGCACCCCACACCCCCTGCCCCAGTCGGTACGCTGTCATTCACCCACTTCCTTTCCACAGGTCGCGTCTGGAGGAGAGCACCCTTCTGCCAGTCCCACCCACGGTCCTTGGTGACGCTGGATGTCGGCAGGATGATGATACCCTGACGAAATGCGAGTCAATGATCCGTTCACTGGGCCATTTGGCCAAGGGCGACTGACACAGTCGACCGGGAACAGAACCTGTAGTCTCGCTGGAGAGGCAGCTACAGCTACAGTATTTCACTTCACTGACGTTTCCGTGAAACAGCTTTAAAATGAGCAGCCATTTGCTGATTGGAAATCCTGGTCCAGGGCGACACCAGATACGGCAAAGAGACAGTAGAATGTAAAGATTTGCAGGGAATTTGGTATAATGCAGACTTTAGAGATCTGTAAACTCAACATCCTTTCTTTTAATATCTGGGATTTAAATTTAAATTTTATTTAAATTGTGGAAAAACTGATGTTAATTATAATTAATTTGGTACAGCTGAGCAAATGTATTCATTGTTTAGATATTTTCACAAACTTTGAAATTGTTTTACTACTAACAGTAACAAAAAGCAAAAAAAAGTTTTCAAAAAAAATTTTATCTGCTACTTATCTGGGTAGTTTGTGTATAATATACACTAACTAAAATTAGAATGATGCACAGGAACATAAAATGTCACAAGAATTTCCCCAGAAATGTACTGATACTTTGTTGGATGGCTAGAAGATCACCAATGTCCAGATCATTTAAGCTTAATTTTCTATGGTAGCCTAACATTTCTTCACAGTACTGCATAAAAAGGAGAAGAATAAAATATGCAGCTTAAGTCGGAAGTTTGCATACACTTAGGTCGAAGTCACTAAAACTCATTTTTTAAACATTCCATAGATTTTGTGTTAACAAACTAAAACGGAAGGAAAATTGTGCAAAGGATTGGGCCAAAATTCCAGCAGCTTATTGTAGAAGGCTACCTGAAACATATGACCCAAGTTAAACAATATGAAGGCAATTCTACCAAATACTGACAAAGTAAAAGTAAACTTCTGGCCTACTGCCATTGTGGTACAGTGAATTTAAATTTAAATATTCTGTCTATAAACAATCATTGGAAAAAATTAATAGTGTCATGCACAAAAGAGATGTGCTAACCGACATGGCTAACATGGAATTTGTGGAGTGGTTAAAAATGAGTTTTAATAACTTCAACCTACGTGTACGTAACCTTCCAACAAGTCCAAACATAAAAATATGCTATTTATTCGGAACGTTATGGAAGGGGTCAGCTGTAGGGTTAAAGTGAACACTACAAACTAGAACTCCAAGAACTATATTTGGCCTCAAAGTCAATATGATCGTTACTTCTGTTAAGGTTTAAAAACCCACAGAGATGGCATCTGATCCTGTGGGGCATTAACATGAAAAGCTCAGCCTCACAGATAAGCCCCAGTCCCAAGTGGTGCAACGGGATACGAAGCCATATTCAGGGATGATCCTATTTAAGATGGAAGGCAGCACAAGGAAGCCAAAGCAAACGCAAGCAGGCAGCAATTGGTCAGGTACCTGCTCCGGTAACCAGGACAACATAAGTTTACAGACTTATTTCATAAAATAGAGTTTACTTTACACACAAATGGATGGGGCAGTTTTTGATGCTCTAAATCAGGAATAAAATAGGGCCTCCTGTAATGTACTGTAATTGTAGAATAACACTGATATCAACTATAGAAAGGAAGCCATGTAATATTTGCACCTGCTCATTTTTCACTTTATTATCCCTGCTTATGTCATTCATGGGGCAATAACAAGACATTGTGTAAACCCTGCATGGCCCTTTTGTGATCAGGGCAGATCCCTCTTCACCTTTTCATTCATTGCCATTTGTGTGGCAGACATTAATGCCCAGGGCTGTGAGAGCAGGGCAGGAAGGCTGGCGGGCTTTTGGGATGCGCCCCAGTAGTTTAGGTGCTCTTACCAGTCTGTATGGGGGTCATCGATGACCAGAAGAATCTTGGGCTTGCGTGGCACTAGCGTAGGCAGGGCGGTCGCAACTGGGGCCGGCTTGGAGGGAATGGTCATGGGCGGGGCCGGCTTAGAGGATATGGTTGTGGGCGGGGCCGGCTTTGAGGATATGGTTGTGGGCGGGGCTGGCTTGGAAGGGGCAGCTGTGGGTGGGGCTGGTTTTGAGGGGACGGATGTGGGCGGGACCTGCTTGGAGAGAGCAGGTGCAGAAGGCCGTGTGTCGGCCTGTCCAGCACTCTGATTGTTCTGTGAGGGCTTGACCACGTTGGAGAAGGAGCTAAGAAAGGAGGAGGCAGAGGAGGATGAGACAGGGCCCGGGCCAGCAGTGAAGCCCGGCTGGGGGGGCGGAGGGACAGTGGCAGGTCCGTCCGGCTGCTGCAGGTCCATCATGTAGCCGTTGGGCAGGTTGGCCACGAAGCTACTGTCAGACAGACGCCTGCGCAGGTAGTTCATGGTGGAGGTGGGACGAGGCCTTTCTGGGATGGATCACACTCCTGTGGAGACACCATGACATCAGCTTTCGGTGGAAGAAATGGAGAAAGGGCATAAAAGGCAAGGGAAAGTTGACCCACGCCACCTACAGGACCACTAGCACAATCAGCAACTCAAGGATATGCAAGACATTCTTCAAAGTCACCTTTCGCATGCTGCTTGTGTGGAAAAACCCAGCAGATTCAAAACTCCAAACCAGGGAACGAGGGTACTACCAAACCAAAATGTTGAATATTCTATCATGGGGTAAATAGAAATTTCAGAGACATAAGAAATACAAAAATAACCTAAAATTCTACAACCTAATCAAAACTACCAATAATTCCATCGTTCCACAGTTTCACCTGAAATATTTGCTGCAAACTCTGTACAAATCACAGTAAGCAAGTCAACAGTGTCATCCCATCACAGCTGCAATGTCGGAATAGTTGAATAAAGGCAGGTATTCCCATAAAATATAAAATGTACAAATGAGTTTTGATAATGGTCAGCACAGGACTGTGTTTGAACCTACAGCTAATCATACGTATTAACTTGAATAACTGAACAACCATTGAGTAGCTAAAAAAACACTGTATAGTGCAATTCTAAGTATTCATAGAGATGATTCCCTCGAAACAACCTCAAAAAGAATGAATTAATAATTAAACATTACGTATGAAGTCTATGCACTAATGTCTAATGTCATTTGTCACGGTTCAAATTTTAAAACACCTCTTAGCTGATTATCAATCAATAGGTCTGCAGGTTCTGAGATAAAAACTAGTAAACATGGGTTTGAACTCCACCAAGCAATGTTTTGTCTACAGGAGGGTCAAGCATAAAGAGAATTTGCTGTATTGCTCTGGGAATGAACGCCTCGAGATGGTACATAAAGCCTTCCGGAATAAACGCGCATAACGTGCATGTGGAAACTCAACGCTAACGTCAAGGATACCATGGAGGCATTGCGTGCACATTTGGATTGAAAGTGTTATCATGATGAGTTTGTCTGATGCTTATTTTCCCATATGGCCGCCAGCATGATGAGCACTGAGCACTAGAATTGCCGTAGGGAGACCCGAGACTGCATGGTGAGGACAGAACGTAAGAGCGATGAACACAGTAAAGTCCCCATCGGGCAGAGAGTAATTTATAATTATTAAACATCAGACATTTCAAAACCATATATATATATTTGACTTCTATCCAAGATGAAAATGAAAAACTATATCATACAGGAGAAGAAAAATTGGACCATTGTGTGTATATTCTAGCACTCATATTTCAGCTGCTGCTGCATAATAAGATTGAAGGTTTATCACAGAACCAAGGCAGGAGCTGTTCTCACTCCTGCTGGCAGGTTCTCCGCATCAGAACAACGACCAGCAGCTTTTTTGGTCATCAACAGCTAAATATGCACCACGGCAGTACTACATACACTTGACATGACGCGAGCTGTCAAGTCTGTGTTTTCACAGCACTGTTGCACATTTCTAGTCCCTTGTCTATTGATCATTCGCTAGTTAGTTGTGTTTTTGTGTCACCATTTTTGTGTTAGTTCCTCTTCACACCGGCGGTACCTGAAGCCTCCCAATTCACTTGTTGCTCGTGATCAATAAAATGTCTTGACTTTTAACTTCTAAAAAGAAAGAAAAAAGAACCCGAAGGATCAAACAAGCAGGATATACATAAAGATGCCGAGAGATCACCCAGAGGCTGCAGATAGCGGGCGTGATGGAGAAGCTTTCTCGCAGCCTTTAACGCGCTTAATGCCTGGCCTGGAGGCTTTCACACAGGTCAAACCAAGCTGACAGGAAATCGCATTTAAAATGCGGCATTGAAAGTTATTTAGTGAGTCAGGAAATTCTAGAAAGTCTAGAAATTTACTGCCCATTTCATTAAGTACTGGGTTGATTGTGTACAATAAATGCCAATAATTTAAATATAGCCTTTTTATAATATAAAAATGAATCTTTCAAAAATAAAAAAAATGTGTAAACATTACAAGAACATGCACTACGGGAAATGAGCTGAGGGATCATTATTGTAGTGGAAAATGAATTAGTAGCTATCAATGTAATGATTTGTCAAAAAACAAATTAAAAACACAAATTATATGCAGGTAGTCCCCGGGTTAATAACATCCGGCTTACAGTACATATGAACGGACTGCAATAAAGCCTATTATATAAAAACTTTGGGTTAAATACAGTGGTTTGTAATAAGAAACAGAATACTACTGTGACGCTCATGAAAACATTGTGTGGCTTCAGCGGTTCGTCAGCTCGAGGTACAGTACATAACCATATGCAGTTACATTAATTATTACTGTATTATTATTACTATTGTTATGTACTGTATTATTATTTTTCCAACTTACCTACAAATTCACCTTAAAGACAGACTTACGTAAATGAGCTTGTTTTGCGACCTGGAGACTACCTGTATTCCAACATCTTCTGGAAGTTTTCATTTTCTTGGCCCGGTAAATTCTGTAATGTCTAAACCCAAAGCACATATTACTCTGCAGCGGTTCCCTCATACCATAAAGTGAAAACAACAAAATTTGTGAGATTCTCCTCAAATGCCATTTCTACACACATATTAACCTGAGGCATCCACAGAAAGGCCTGCAGATGTCAGAGTGGCGGTGTGCGCCTCTATTCGGCAGCGGGGGCTGGGGGCCATATGGAGCTGTCCCTTGTACATGGTCCTGAAAGCCTCTCCCTAAAGGAACAGACACAGAAACCACAATTTGGCCCCGAAGCACCACCTTCTGACTCAGCCCAGTGCTTGTTCTTGAATGACAGCTAACCTCGATAATACCCAGTTAAAGCAAAGCTCTCTGTACTGACTGCCAGCTGATGCCCATGAGAGTGCTGATTAATGTAAGGGTTGGAACAGGGGCCTGTCTCAGGAACTCCCCCTGGCTGCACTTTGGGGGCTCTGGTGCCATTCCGCGAACCTGCACCGCTCTGTAATTACAACACACATCTGATGCTCCTGACACAGTGAATAGCATGCTGTGCTCTCTGCTCAGTCTGTGTAATCAGGCAGACAAACTCAATAGTCTGTACCAACACCAAGAAAAAGGCAGCATGACTTTGATCTTTATTACCATTACCCACCCATCCATAGCCACTTAATCAGGATATATAGGACGCAAGGCAGGGGACACCCTGGATGGGAAGCCAGTCCATTGTGAAACACACACACACACACACACACGTTGGGGACCGTCCATTCATATCTGTGGGAAAAACCCTAATCCCAATCACGACACCCTTAACCCCTACCCGTCCCTAACCTTAACCATAAGTAACCAAACTAAATACAAGATTTCTGGCATTTTTAGTTTTTTGATAGCATTCACAGGTTTATATAAAACTGAGGTTATCCAAATGGGGACCTCAAAATGGTCCTCAAATGTGATCTATGCAAACCCCCCCCCCCCACACACACAAGGGTTTGTAATTATATATCTTTGTGGGGACTCTCCATTCATTTCTATTAAGAAATTTTTAATCCCTACATGACGACCTTAACCCCTACGCAGTCCTAACCTTAACCATAAGTAACCAAACTAAATACAAGATTTTTAGTTTTTTGATAGCATTCACAGATCTTTGTGGGGACCTGAAAAATGCAAAAAAAAAAAAAAAAACAGGTTCAGAATTTACCTTACAATTCAATCGATTCAATATATTTTAATAGTGTTGATCTCTCCAAAGTAAGACAATCATACCAGAATTTTCAGATTGAATAATCCCTAAATAAAGAATTGCTTTAAAATGTATATCAGCTGCACTGACCTGTCGTCAGTCATGATCTAATATGACTTTCTGGTAAAATCACATCTGTATGCTGTCAGAGTTAAAGTAGCATGAGAATAAAACTGGTTCCAGTAGCAGAAAAGCTGCTGGGAGAACTGGTTTGGCGATAAGTGGAGTCTGTAATATCCATCCCACACCCTCCTCTATAGGGCAAACAAATACTGACATAATACAGGTTTTGCAGATAAGTGAAAGCTTTGAAACGTGAGGAGAATCCACACAGCTGTGTGTTCTCTCAAAAGGCGACATGTGGGGGGACACGAGCTTCACTTCTAGGGGGTGTCGACTAATCAAGAACTCCTGGTTTCCATACTTGACTTACTGCACTTCATGATTAGCCTGATGTCACGCAGAAAGTCTCCTGTCACCACAGGTCATAGTCCTGCTGCATCAATATCATTATGTCACACCTTCAGTGCACAGAAACCTAATTACTGTGACTCCACTGAAACTCTCCAGTGTGAGACTGACAAGAAACCACATTCACCTCCCTCTCCATTTGTTGCTAAGCAACCATTTCTTTTTTTCCCCATTTTCTAGTATTATTTGCTACTGGAGTTTGTCAGAATTAATTACTCACACATTTCTTCTGACTTTCAAACAATGGTGTAGTTTTACTTTGCTCACCTAATGCAACACACTGCTCACTGCTGCAGGATTACAGTCTGGCCTCTGACCTTCAAATCAAGCCACAGATCACGTGAATTGGAAGAATTCTTGCTCCCGTGTTAATTAAACAACATACACATATATCAGCAGGTCACCACTATTCGCTCCCATTGGATCAACCAATATTGCATTATCACTTCTCAGCACAAATCACTTTGTTATGGCCCTAGATGAGGGTCAGATATCACACACTTGCCAAAATCCTACACAGTTTGCAGTGTTTGGTAACATTACCCAGAGGTGGGGTGAACAGGAAGGGTATCATCTGAGCCAACTGCAGTGTAGAAAATGTACAGATTCAATAAACATGGGGACATTTTTATGATATTGCTACCATCATATATTAACCCACAAATTCATATAGAGTACGGATCAATAAATGTAACAAAGTTTCACAAGTTTTAAAAATGATCTTGTTATACAGCACAAATACAGTATTACTGAAGTGTGAAACACAAAGCAGTGTCTGATTAATGTGGGAGTCATATATCATCAAACTCTTCTCATTGTGGTGTGAGCAAGCCTGTCATACTAATGTACCCACTACCCCCAGTCTGATTAGCATTTATCCTTAGGAGTAACCTTCATCAGGCCAGGAAAACCTTAACATAGCTCCCAAAAAGGTCTTTTAAAACTGGATGGATACAACAACAACAAAACATGTACCTTTCATATCAGAGCAAACGTTCATTCATAAAAGACTGCCTTCAGAAGTAACCTAACAACAGGGATAATTTTGCAATTACTCAAAAGAGTAACGTTAAATTGGCTCACAGTGAAGAACACTAAATAAGGGATTAATCAAATGCATCAAATATCGTTAGATGAAATTAGGCATTATTAAAGAAGGACGCATACTGAGGAAGGACATATAGAAATCTGAAGCATCGTAGGGAGTGCGGTTGCATTCGTTGTACATCGTCTGCGTTATTTTTTTTTGCTAGATTCACGTCATGGTCACAGGATCAGACCAACCTGAACCTCATCGTTTAAAGTCCCTAATGAAAGCGAAAATCAGGGGCAATCGTATTATCATATCCTTGCACAAAGTGTTTATAATGCATCGTGGCGGTATAACAGAAATTTAAGTGGGGAAAGACATCTGTACATGATAAGTGAGTATAAACCCCGAGGCAGTCGGTTTGTAATGTAGTGAGATACGTGAAGGACCTTTAGCTGCGTCCTCCACTCGAGCCATGTGCCAGCGCTGGTCTGCAGCAGATCCGCATCGCAGTCACCTTCTCAAAGCTGCATTTCCACATCATCCTACAACAGACCTAAAAGCCGCTCATCTTACAAGAACACTTTCAACTTTTGTGACTTTAATCCTTTTCCCCCATCCTTTACAGGAAATATGACAGCCTGTTATTAGTATTGTCCTTGTGCAGTGTGACAAAAACGTACAGCATCTTTTAAAAGTGCTAGCAAACTATCGGTTTCCGAAAAAGAAAAAAAAAATGATGCATCTAGTTTTTTGGGGGGGTAGACCAGAGGTATTTTCAACAAGTGCATCACCGCACCGGCATGTCTGAGTCACCCCCCAAATCCGCGCCGGTTCCTGTCGCATTGGATACATGCAATCCATGCAGGTATCGGACTGCTTTGTCATATTTTAATACACTTGGCAGAGAATATTAGTCATTGTGTTTCGATCGGGCACAAAGAAATCCCGGAGCTACGTCAAAAATGACCCTTTACCTAAGAATCACCTGAATATCTGATACTATACTTGATCAATACGTACAACTGTGATAATAAAGATTTATCTATACATTGTATTAAACATCTATACAGCGGTGCCACGTTACACATTGACAAGCAATCGCTTCTGCTTATGGGAAAGTCACGCCAGCGACTGAGACCTTCCGTTTACCCGATCATGTAATTAACGCTCCAGATCGACTAATAATGCAAAAGTCAGCGCTTTGCAATGCTTTAAAAATCGTTTTAACAAGTATTTTGCAAAGGGACGCCCTTATTTACCTGTCTTTCGGGGCTCTCCGCCGCCTCCCAGTTGAACAAAGCAGGCTGGGGACGCGCTCGGTTTATTGCCTTCATTCATGCTGCCGGATTCTCATTGGCCGCGTCGTATCAGAAATTAAAAAGACGCCCCTCGCCCCCGCCCCATTCGGTCCTACAAATATGGCATTAATATTTAAACAGCGCTAAAATTAGGTAATGTCACGCACCCGTCGTTAAATAGCCGAACTGTTACCAACCTTTTACCAATCATACATTGTCTGCAAGTACGTCAACGACTTTATTATACATATAGCCGAAAGGGCTGTTATATGTAACAGTGAATAAAGTAAGTATTGCAATAGGGGCTGCATCCCTTATTCAAAGTCTGTTACTGCATTATAATTAAGATCCTGCAGCCAGAGAATAATAATGTTCGCCTGGGCCTATGCATGAAGGTTGTCCTAAGCGTCATTTCATATTTATAAGAATATCCATCAGGGTCCATAGTTCAGCTCCTGCATGCTATTTTATTAATATATTTTTCTTTTCCTGCTGGTCCATTAGCTTCAATGACTGCTCAGTCGATGGGTACACTAGCTATTTGATGTATGTCCTGTGAGGTAAGGAAGTAGTGTACTAATTCAATTTGCCCCTTCCTCGGGCTCCCACTAAAAGCCAAGGTTTCTAAACCAGTATAATTGCCAATTAATTGAATTGTACTGTTTGTACTCAGGGTGGTTTCGAAAAATCGCCCTGAGCTGAAAAATTGCCACAGGCAAAGTTTCTTATACGCAAATTTAATATTAGTGTTAAAATGATGATGAGGTTATTTTATATTTTCCATCCATCCATGTTCCAACTCGTGTTCCTGTGCAGGGTCATGGGTATGAATAATACACCCACCTACGGAAGCTGACTAGATAACATCTGTATGAGACCCACATCAGCTCAGGTCTTCTCAGTCCAACGGAGCAGAGGCTCCATTCCAGATCTGGAAACTTCTTACACGATCATGGAGACTGTGCCCAGCAGCGCTGAAGAGAGTCACTACTCACAGGTCCTAACCACAGGCAGGCCCACTATCTTGGGGAGATAACTGGGAAAGGAAATACTCATAAGAGAGAGCCCAGGAGAACTGCAGGTCTGTTCTAGCTATAGAGATAGTAGGTAGTTGCTAGGGACCCCGAGTTACCTGTGTTGTAGAGGATGTGAACTGACCCTCCATTTTCTCAATGGGGGTCTCCCAAGGCTTGGCCTGGGGCTCCTGAAAAGTCCTGGCCCTATTGGAAGGGGTGGCACATCATGGGCACCAGGCTGAATTCATTTTGTCCCAAAATTATGCACCGCCTGCCTGAACAAGGGTAAGTATAGGGGCGTAGACTGACCAGTAAACAATAAGTATCGTCTGACATCTTGGCTCCAGCATCCCGATTAATTCAACCGAGGTTAAATATGAATTCCTATATTTTATAATAAAATAAATAAATAAGGTAATGATGTCTGAAAAAGGGCAGGACAAATGTACTGACCAGAAAGGTTCAAGCAACCAAAAAAGTCTTCATCATGCAAAACATAACACTGGAATCTACTAGAAGAATGGAAGCTTGAAGAATACTGTAGGGGGATGCCTGTGGACCTGTGCACAGGGTACTCAGACCATCCTTCATCTCCACAAACTGTCCTTCAAATCCAGCCAGCTGACCCTGTATAAAGTCACAAGGGAACAACAGCCAAAGAGGGCTAACTGGGATTCATTACTCAGATGGCCACTGGCAGCCATTCAGTTCAACTCCGACACCACCACTGCTATGCTGTCCGTCATCTCACTAATGACGCAATGCTAATATTGACATTACAGCATCCTTGATCTCGTTATTTCACAAGGACGATACAAATAACTGAGACTGACCTCAGTCTAAAAATCCGAAATCATTCTCACTAGTCCTTCCTGTCTGATTCCAGTGAAATTATCACTCAGTGCTGTGAAATTCTAGCATACATGAGCTTCAGGGTTACCTGCTTATTAGGATTTGATTGACTCACTACGCTAGGCTAGATCACATATTGCTCAAATACTAGCTTCAGCAAACCCATTAGGAACGAAGGGCCGACGTAGTAAAAGCAGTCGGAGGCCCTGGTGTAAGAATCACCACTGACATACTCCATCATCATGTGGTCATTCTAACAGCTCTGGGTCACAGAGCACCACTTAAATGCGAGAATAATGTCGGCACACGAGCATTGTTAAAGAAAGCCGTTCCCTGAGGACCTTGTGTAAACCTCGCCTGGACCCCTCTGGAACAGAAGGTCAGAGATGAGCCTCCCTGGTGATGACTCATGCAGTGATTGCCATACCCCTGGTTTAATCCATCAGCCTCATGCTACATTACATTTCAGGTGCACATTTTGCCTTTATCATTAATCCTAAAATTTTATTACACTCTCAGCATATAAAATCATTCTTATACCTTGTTTGCTCAGCTTTCTTGTTTGGACTGGAGATGCAGAGACACGACGTAGAAGAAGAGCTTTATTTTTACTGTCAAGAGGTGAAGCCACGGGATTACAGAGGCTCTGACTTCCCTCCAGGGCAAACCAGAGCTCCCCCGGCACCACTGACTGGGGGAGATTCAACTTAAATATTTAAACAGGATATCCAGTCAGAGATGCACACTGGTCCATGGCAGCATCCCGGCGTGCGCTTTTCCGCCAAATGCTCCCAACTTGCAGCTCCAGTGCCTTCCCTCCCCCCCAAGTAATGCACATCAAAAACTCACCCACTATGTCTAATGTCAAATGTGTGCCACTCCACAGTCCTTAGGGGATCTCCCACACTACTCCCACTGCACTCTGCACAGGGCAGCTAATATGTGCTCCAAATACTAATAAGGGAGTCTCCTGATAAATGATATTAAACAGTGTGACCCCACCCCAAAATGAACTTCCTCTGCCACTGCTTGAGGTAATCCTCCATGTGTATAAGAAAGAACTACCACGATTGCACCATCAGCTACAATCAAAATGGTGAATTCCACAAATGGCAAATCACAGTTCTGGAAATAAAATTACAGCACAGCGTAAGGATGAGAGAGCAGGGTCTGGCCGTATCCCGGAACCAACTGAGGTTAAGCGCCTTGCTTAGGGGCCCAATGGAGACTTTGCTCTGCCAGCCAAAAGACTTGAACTGGAGTGCTTCTGATCACGGACACAGAGCCACATACCGCCCAAATGAGAGCAACTTGTGTGCCCTGTGCTTGTTTTGTGCAAAAGCAGCACAGAATTTCTGAGCAGTGGGCCTCCGTAGCCCCATCGATTTTGCCCCGTAGCTTTAAATAGCCTTGAACACACAGGCATAGCTAAGCTAAGGCCCAGTGCACATCCAGTAATGCTGCTTATTACACACTCGTCTGGTGGGCTTTTGCTCTCAGCAAGTGTCCTGGAAACGAGAAAATACCAAGATGGCTGTAAGCTGCTGCCCTACCACATGGGGGATTTATATTACATTACCTTGGTGACTCTTACTTACATTAGGGTTATATGAAGACACGGAGGGCGGCTGATGCATTCTGACAGAGAGGATCCGTATTCCTGTGCGATGAATGCCTTAGGAAGATATAGCAGGCGATCCCTCCTAATGCAGTACATCCCATAAAAACAGGGACACCAAGCCACACTGTGACACCATTTGCTCCCCGGGCAACACTCCAGGCAGAAATCCAAACAATGTGTCAGGCCTAATGGAAGTAGGTAATTTCAGAAAACACTTTGTATTGATTAGGCTTTCTGCTTTGGCCCATTTCATAAAGTGGTCGTAGCGTAAAATGGATGCAATTTGCATTTTGAAAGCTCAAGATTTTAAGTCGTCACCATAGGGAAGGTTCATGAGAACCGGCTGAGCATCAGCAAACCAACTTCCATTTAGTTTCCTTTATATCACATCACACACTCAGTGTCCAGTTTATTAGGTACAGCAACATGCAACTGATTGTAGAGGAGATGGGGCCAAGCTACTAGTGGAGGTGGGACCAAAACATCTGATTGGTTGGACCCACCTCCTCTACAGTCCGATTGGTTATATCTCTGAACCAATCATTTTTCGTTCTGCCCTCAGAACACTTTTGTGTAAGTAAAACTCCCATGAGTGCCACCACGCTGCCTCCAGCTACCCACACAACAACAAATTCAGAGAAGAGTCTCCTTTCTGTTCATCAGGGGCTACCACTGTCCATGTTCTTCTCTACTGTCCTGTACTGGGTTGGGGGTAGTCCAGCAAAGGCAACCAGAGTAGAAGCGCTTTTTAAAAATTGTGAAAATTGAAGCTGTACAGTTGCAATTACAATTGTGATTAGGTTAGAAAAGTGTTTCACAACCCAGTCCACAGGGACACCCAGACAGCCCACAATTTGGCTCCCTCCCATCTCCCAGCACACCTGACCCAAACAATGAGTAATGAGGACTGGGTTGCGAAACAATGGATTAGAACAATAGTCATAGGAAATATAGACTTGATGCCCTGTTTTGAGGTTTATCTGACAGTCTCAGTCACTGAGCGTGTACCAGCTAGGACCTTCACTTACGCACTTCACTTTGGATCAGGACAATGTTTTCATGAATAATTTAGAACTTCGGATCAGTCTCAGTAACACTGGTTTGGGGCACAGTTGAATGTTACATATTATATCACTAGTCTGTCAAAAAGACATCGGCTCAGACTAGTCTTGTCTGATTACAATCAGATCTACCCTTTATGATGTATTTAAACAGACAGCGCCAAAGACGACATCCTGTCATATGATTGATTGGTAGGGATTTAGGCAATGTTGTCCATATTAGCATTCTTTAGGTATTGCTTCTGGGAACAGATCACATTTAGGGAGCATGTATCCATCAATTTTCTCTGACAACTTATCCAATACAGGGTTGTAGTGAGATCAGAATCTATTCCAGCCTTTCAGAGGGATGCCAATCAATTACTGGGCATAGGCTTTGACTTGAAACCCAAGGGAGAATCTGTGAACTCCACACACACAGAATATAGTTACTTGAATGCTTGGAAACAATATTACAAGGATATAACTTAAAAGCAGCTACCTGCAGTGGATCTCTGTATATTACCAAAGCTGGTCTTTGTCAGGAGAAATATGTGTTTCAAAGACAAAAAATGAACACATTTCAGCTTTTATACACACACACACGGGTGTGTAATTATATCTTTGTGATCTGTCTTTTTGAGGCTCTCCATTCATTTCTATGGGGAAAACTCTAATCCCAACATGACGACCCCTACTCAGTCCTAACCTTAACCATAAGTAACCAAACAAAATACGAGACATGACATTTTTAGTTTTTAGATTGCAGTCACAGATTTTTATAAAATTGAGGTTATCCTTGTGAGGACCGAAAAAATGGTCCACACAAAGTCAAAATACCAGTTTTTTATCACATTATTTGGACATTTAGTCCCCGCAATGAAATATATACATAATATACACTGAGACAGACACATACACACACACACACTGTTACGATCCGGGGAGCTCGGACCAGGGAAGCAGATGAAGGACAAAAAGGCTGGGGCAAACAGGGATTTAATAGGGAGACGTAGAGGCATGCAGGACAAGATTCACCATAACAATACAATGACGGAACTGGGGATACAAACTCTGATGTGGACTAAATACACAAGACTGACTAGATCAAACAGGAAACAGCTGGTAACAAGCGGGATTCACACGAGGGTAACGAGGTGGGCGTGGGCCACATACACAAAACAATTACACTATTTGTGAATTTGCGTTTGGCTTTTAGGGAAGTCTTATCTCTTACAGACTGATTAAAAAATAAACTGGGAAGAAAGACCTATATCATTTCTTTATCTTTTAATTTATTCATGCACAATCATGAATAACTTGATGGTTTTATCTATTTATCTGTGTTTGTCTGAATATTTATTCAAAATCTCATTTGTGAAGTAATGCATTGAAATTAATAAAAATTTGCTTGTTTATCTTAATTTGGTGGTAATATAACACAGAAATGATTTATGATCTTTAATCATACTTCATGGAGATAATTATTATGAGTATTTCCTTTACAGTTGCAGTGTCCAGTGACCAATCATTGCTAGTGTAAGTGGATAAAGGATTTGCTTGATAATACAAGGGACCAGCAGTGGCTCTTGGAACTACAGGGTCTAGGTAAGACAGATCCAGCAGTGACATACTGGTTATTACTGTACGGGTGTCTGCAAATTTGGAGAGGTCCGGAGTGGATTTTGCCTGCTCCAGTGACGCAGTGGGTTTTCGTGCTTTACGGCCTGGCTTTCGGAGCACTGGGGAAGGTGGACTTTGGAAAGGGGCACTTTGATGGTGAGGAGACGCTATTGGTCTGAGACATGGCTGTGGGGAAATATGAGGATTCCATCTGATTTGGGATATGACTGGGATCTGATTTAAAGCTGAGCGGGCATTTGGTGGAGTTTGGGCTTCAGTTTGTTCCATCAAACAGGAAACCACAGAGAAGCAGAGGAAAAAAAAAAAAGTACATATGCATGGATGGGATGGCAGTCCATTACATGAGAATACACAGCATATATACAATTTCATTAATAAAATAATAATTACATCATTATATTTAAATTACATGTTTTATCACTATTACGTTATGTTTTATCATGAGCATACAGTATCTGTGCATATGCACACCCGGTTTACAAAGGCTCGGAGAGAGACACACTTGGTTTGTTTGGCCTGAAATATACACACAGTTCAATAAGTAACTAACAAAGCAAAGATCCGTACATGTTTTTGTAGTCAGTGAAATATCTCCCAGAATGCACCAGCTTCTCCCCACAGACTGTATGGCTGCCGCAGGGACAAATACGGGCTGTCTTCTGACCGGGCTCCTGGCGCCTGACAGCTTGTTTGTTTGCACCACATCTGTAAGGTAGAATGAGAAGGTGAACAGCCTTCACACAGAAGCAGTAGGATTATTATCCATGTGCATTTCTAAGATTGTACTGGGTTTTTAAAATGACATTTACTTTGAAGATTACCTCGGGAGCTCAGTACATATTCCTGTGACCCTGCGGTGAACTCCAGAAGCCCATTATGGTCCCTCAGATACTTCTCCAGGTCTTCACTGGTGATACATGCCTCACTGTGATCTCCACTCTGCAACATAGAAGCACTCTTCAAGCTCCTGTCGGAAATACAACTGCCAGTCATCCCACTTCTAAGTCCGTGTTATTTTAGATTCTCACAAAGCAATGTTATAAGCGAAAACCGTAAAAATATTAGAAATAGAAAATGTCAAAAAAAGATTATTTGAATTTCCATCCATCCAATCATCTATCCATCTTCTGACCTCTTATTCAGTACAGGTTGCCTATCCCAGGCAGCACAGGGTATACAGTAATATGGGGTTAACCCTGGATGGGATGGGATTTTCGTCCAAATCGCTGCACAAGTAATTATTAACAAATTAGCATTAAAATTACAAACTAGCATTACTTTACTCTCCTGTGCTTTCTTCAGCACTGACCTCTATATATTATTTATTACTATTATTAACTTTACCTGTAATAAGTATGAAAGAAAATGATGGATGAAGGTAAGACCAAATCCAGCATATCCAGGAACTACACCAGGTCCGGCAATTTCTGAGCCAATATGGAAGCGCATCTCCTAGCTGAAGTCCAGCAGATCATTAGTGGTAAAACAAATTAGTCATGGTTTACTGGATATTTACATGCAGGAAAACCAATGTGAAAACCAGTTTACCACACACAAAAACCTAGACCTACTGGAGGAAAAGCTCCAGAGAGAAGTCTCTGATGACCAGTCATGAAAGGGATGAACAATAGGTCTCCATGGTCATTCTAAAGGCCAGAGCCACCAAACTCGAATTGAATATGAAAGTTCATGCTCAGAGTACATTTACATTTTCAAGAGCTGACTATCCAGTGACGTTCAGCTGACACAACTGGAAGCTTTCAAATTGAAGGCCTGTTCCCGTCGCTTATCAGATGTCAACATAACTGAGACCCTGGTTGTCTGATTCATATCACATACAAAGGGTTTTATGGATACCAAAAAATCCCTGTGAGGAAATCATTTCATTTCTTTTATCAAGAAATTTGGACAGTAGTCAAAATAATTAAACATAAGTCAGTCACAAGTTTATGGAGCAGATCTGCTCTCATTTGTCAGACAACAAATCAAATAAAACAAGCAAATATGTGGTGAAAGAATTCAAAAATCTGACCATCGATTATAATCTCTGGCATCCCATTGGGGGTGTCCCCGGCCTGGTATGCAGCCCCATAACTGTGTGCTGGATAAGTATTTGGAATATATATGGATTAGTTGAATTTGATCATTTAGGACCTAGTTCAGAGAATATTATGTTAATGAAGTCCTCTGTGTGGCTATTCCTTTAATCAAAACACACTGTATTACTGCACTTCACCTGTGATCCCTTAGGTGGACACTTATATATGCTGAATGCTTTTTTTGCACTTATTGATTTGAGGAGCTTTTGTATGCGGCTCTTGCTGTGTTTGTAGTGTATAGCTAGTGCATTAATGCTAACTTGCATTTGTTACTGGTCATTCATTGAAAGCTCAGCCTAGCCTATTACTGGAAGCTCAGCCTAGCTGAGTATGTTCAAGTGTTTCTTTTGTGCACTGATGAATCTCCAGGTAGCTTTTTCTGCTGGCTCTCACTCCTCTGTACATGTGACTCTCCTTTCTGCATGTGACTCTTTTTTTCAGGTTTCCTGGCAATTATCTCATTTTGCTAATATCCTCACAAGTTTATAATTAAAGGAGAGGGCTAACATTCACATGGAATCTTCAAGTGATCATGTTAGGTCTGCTTTTGCAAATGTTCTTGGATCTGTCCAAAATGTAATAGGTCCCACTCATTAGGATAATCACATTTTAGACGTCGTGGTTTGCAGATGGATTGCATTGTTCTTGCATAACCCTATTCTGTCAGACACACTTTTTCCTCACTTTGAATAAGGACCCATCAGGCCTACTTCCAGCTGATTCTGATGAGCTAATTTTCTACCAATGCATCAGCCATAAAAAATTCAAATCTGCAGAGTGCAAAAGGCACACTGACCAAAGAACATTGAAACAGGCTCTAAAGTTCTGTTAATGATGTAGGAAACTTCGTCCATGCATTCATGACCATGAGACTTCATTCCTGCAAACTCCCACTTTTAAACTGTATGGAGGAGCGGATCAGTTCATATTTCCTTTCATACAGTCAAATATATAACAGAATTTAAAAGATATCTCATCTCTAAAACCTTCCATGGTCTTAAGACCACTGTCTCCATAGCCTCTAGCTGGATGTTTTTTTCAGTTGTAGGATTCCATCACGTGATGTAGTGACCTGCCACAGTGATACTCTACAGTAGTGTTTCCCAATCCAGTCCTCAGGGACCCACAGTCAATCCATGTTGGATGAGGACTGGATGGAAGAAACACTGCTCTCTAGTGACCCCTACATCTGACAGTCAGACAATGTTCCCTGTCCACCAGCTGCTACATTCGACCATCAGAATGGAATCTAACAAATCCTATACAGTTATATTTGTTATTTGTACCTTTCATAGATTCTGTTAATATTGCTCCCTGACTGCCATTCGAAAATGACCCAATGTACTACGGAAATATGAGAGTCAGATGGTAGCATCCAGTCAATCTGTCTTTCTCAGTCCTTGACAGGGAAAAGTCCTATGACATCATTATCCATTAGGAAGCCATCCCAAGTGAGTGTACATTGATAAAAGAAGCAGGTTAAGGTCTATGGTCAGTAAAAAGTTTCATTACTAATGTAATTGCATTCTAAATGAAAAGATCATTTATTCTTGGTATTCTTAATATATATATATATATACACACACATACATACAGTTGTGTGCAAAATAGTAGCAGTCCGACATCATTAACCTGATCCATCACTGTTTTTGGTAGAAATTCATTTTCTGCCTTTTTCTACATGACAA
>JAODLD010000001.1:29189988-29206692 GCA_026781065.1 Mormyrops boulengeri
ACACACACACACACACACACACACACACACACACACACACATATATACACGTGTGTATGTAAATATGTATGTATAGCAATTCACTACCCGTGTGTACGTTGTTTGTGTAGGTGACACATAAAGCTTGAAGCTTCAGCTTGCATCGATTGTGGCAATCAGACAGTCACATGCATTTTTAAAGTCCAGCGGGCCCCATGATCTCACTATTGTTCCCCAATGCGCCGCTTTGCGCACCGTGCTGCAGAGCTGGGCTTCCCCGCAGCGCGGTCCCCTTTAAGGGGGCAGTGCCGCTGGACGGGGGGCAGCGCCGCACAGCGCCCGATCCGCCTCATCTCTGCCTAAAATCAATGAGCGGCTGCCCGATCCGCTGTTTCTGCTTTCAGTCTTTTCCAGGAAGAAACTGACTGCGGGGCACGACGGGCCGAGAAATGAAAGGAGGAAACGGAGAAGTTGAATTTGTCCTTTGTGAACAATGACCATAGACTGGAAAAAACATTAACAACACAAACGGGCATGCATGGTTTTTAAATGGATCGCGACCGAAAATCAGTGGTAGTGTGTTCATGAAGGATTATTTTTTAAAGGAAAACAGGGGAAAAGTAGGGAAAGGGAGAACTTCCTGAATTGCGAAAAACATGGTCTGAACCTCCAGGCGATGTGCATTGAAGATATTTTCGGATTCTTCATATCCGATGTGTTTTATTGTATCTAATCCTCATATTAAAGGATAATATTACAGAGGGACGCGTAATTATTGTTATCTATTGCTGCAAGGACTTTTGATCGTGCTGTTTGTTGTACACAAGGCTCGGTAAGTGACGTGCTCGCTTGATTCCGCTTCACCCTCAAAAGTGGCTCCTCACAGTCTCCATGCTGTGCATTTTAACATGAAACTGCAACAGGCTCTGCTCGGCTTGTTAAAAAGTACGCTTTATGGCTTTATTTGAAAACGCTCTTTGGGGCTTTAGAAAATGTCATTGTGACACGGTTTCTTCGGTTTCATGGATCTTGGTTTGTGGTCCTTTGGATAACGAGTAGTGAATTTATAATTGATCCCCAGCACTCATTTGCTTTTAAGGAAATCGCAGCCAAATATTAATGGCATTGTGAAAATTTTTTATTCCAGTGAATTTCACTGTTTTAAGCCCTATACAGTAATGATTCCTTCACGCACTTTGTGGATCACAGACTGTTGGTTCAGTGTCTTCGTGGTCCATTTGTGACTTTGCTCAGTGTTTTTAACTAGTCTCGTTGTGCAATGAGGAAGTCCATATCATCATCATCCCCCTCCAGATGTGCACATTCACCTTGACCCTGTTTCAGTTGAAATCTAGTGGAAGTTTAGCAGAGCATCTACTTGAAAGACTTTAAATATGTGTTTGTATGTAAACGTTAGGGTTTCAGTTGGACCAATCATAGAACGTCACTCATTTCTTGTATTTTTGTCATAAGATTACATATTCTCGGCAGCGGGTGACAATATAAACTTGCAAACTCTTCTATGCCACGAGGTACTCTTGTTACAATTTTGGCTTGATTCCTATCCAGCCTTCTATAGAAACAGGTTAGAGCTGAGTAGGGGGTACGGTCGTCATGTTGGGATTAGAGTTTTCCCTGTAGAAATGAATGGAGAGTCCCCACAAAGATATAATAACAAACGTACGTGTGTGTGTGTGTGTGAGTGAAAGTGAAAGTGCCCTGTGTTGCATTGATACTCCATTTAGGCTTCTGCACCTTATACATTGTGTTGCTTCGCTGGCTCAACACAAATCTAATATGGGTGGAGAGTAGTTCTGTATCTAATCTACTTGGAAAGATAAATTAGAAATTATATAAAATTGTGTTTCTTTTGGACTTTGTGCATGAAATGAATGTCTGTGGTCATTGTTAGGAATTTATGTTGCACTGAATCAGGCCATAATTATTTGTTGAGGTGATTAGAGGTTCATTGTTCTGTTTGTGACGGTACTCAGTGGTACCATGTTTTTATTTTTCTTCCTCACTCTGGCTACTGATCCTGCAGTCTGCTGGACCCTGTGCGAGCTTCATTACAGCACGGCGTGAGGTAGTCAGGTGCTCAGTCAGGGCACATTCCCATCAGATGGTTGGGGAAAGGCGGCCGACATTGTACCTGTTAACAACGCCAAGTACTAGCTGGGATGCATTCCTGCAATGTGCATGGAAAATATATACATGTCAGACATTATTTTTGTTATGTGTTAATGTTATATATGAGACTGAAGTTCTTGTGAAGATGCTTTTTATAAAACATACCTGGAAAAATTTAAGTGTTCAGGTATTCCAAAAGTTAGATAGTATACATAGTTAATTATGGGGAAACGCTGGATAGGGTTTATTTTTCAATTAATTAATTAGTTGTTAGATGGCCTGATTCACAGAAATCAATTATAATATTCTGCATTGTGAAGTATTCACTCACACAGACAGACATACACTATATGGACAAAAGACACCTGACCATTACACCTACAAGAACTTTTATGGCATCCCATTCTAAATCCAAAGGCATCGATATGGAGTTGGTTCCCCCTTTGCAGCTATAACAGCTGCCACTCTTCTGGGAAGGCTTTCCGCAAGTTTATGGAGTGTGTCTGTGGGAATTTTTGCCCATTCATCCAGAAGAGCATTTGTGAGGTCAGATACTGATGTTGGAAGTGAAGGCCTGGCCCACAACCTCTGTTTTAGTTCATCCCAAAGGTGTTCATTGGGGTTGAGGTCAGGACTCTGTGCGGGCCAGTCAAGTTCTTCCACACCAGATTCACCCAACCGTGTCTTTATGGACCTTGCTTTGTGCAGTGGGGCACAGTCATGCTAGAACAGAAAGTGGCCTTCCTCAAACTGTTCTTGCAAAGTTGGATGTAGAGAATTGTCCAAAATGTCTTGGTACGCTGAAGCATTAAGAGTTCCCTTCACTGGAACTAAGGGCCCTGGACCAACCCCTGAAAAACAACCCCATACCATTTTCCCTCCTCCACCAAACTTTACAGTTGGCACAATGCAGTCAGGCAGGTAAAGTTCTCCTGGCATCCGCCAAACCCAGACTCGACTATCAGACTGCTAGACAGAGAAGTGTGATTCGTCACTCCACAGAACACTGCTCCAGAGTCCAGTGGCAGCGTGCTTTACACCACTCCATCTGACGTTTGGCATTGCAGTTTGTGGTGTGGGACTTCCATGCAGCTGCTCGGCCATGGAAGCCCATTCCGTGAAGCTCCCATTGTACGGTTTTTGTGCTGTGGTTCATGCCAGAAGAAGTTTGGAACTCTGCAGTTATTGAGTCAACAGAGTGTTGGCAACTTTTACACACTATACGCCTCAGCACTCAGCAAGCCCGCTCTGTTACTTTACATGGCTTGCCACTTCGTGGCTGAGTTTCTGTTGTTCTTAAATGCTTCCACTTTGCAATAACACCACTTGCAGTTGACTGTGGAATATCTAGCAGGGAAGAAATTCCACAAACTGACTTACTGCAAAGGTAGCATCCTCTTCACTGAGCTCTTCAGAACCACCCATTGTTTCATAAATGTTTGTAAACCTGACTGCATGGCTAGGTGGTTGATTTTATACATCTATGGCAATGAATCTGAATGAAACACCTGACTTAAATGATTAATAGGTGTGTCCCGATACTTTTGTTCATATAGTACATGCATGCACACACACGTATGTATTAGGGGTGTAACAATGCATTGATTTTTATCGATATATCGATTTAACGGCAAACGATGCAATGCATCGACGTGACCACATAAATGTCGATGCATGCGTTTTTATTTTCTAGCCTGTTCCAGTATTGTTTTCATGATCCCCTCTGACGTACGTATATATGGTCTACACCAGGGGTGCCCAATATGTCGATCGTGATCTGCGAGGATGGATGACGCGTTCAACCGTGCCAGCTGCTGCAAATCTCTAGCAAGCTACCTAGTCGCCTAGTTAGACTTCAGTTTATTTCTACTAAACTTAAGAAAGGGTATAAAATGAATGGGGGAGCCAAAAACTTACCACTTCCATACGGAATGGGAGGAGGACCGTTTTTATCCACCATGTCAGATTCGAAGTGCATTTGCCTCATCTGTCAGTCTGCCGTTGCTATTCCGAATAAGGGAAATGTGGAGCGGCATTTTCGGACCGTTCATAAAAACTACGACATTAACTTCCCTCCGAAAAGCGAGCTGAGAAATAGAAAGGTGAAGGAACTAAAATCCCAGTTCAGTTCAAAAATACTTTATTTATCCCAAAGGGAAATTAATAATAATAATGAATAATATTAAAGAATACTCAATATTTTTATACATAAATATATGTTTATAATAGGTAGATAATTTTGACTTGGTCATTTATAAGTAGCTCGCTAGCTAGCGTACCTTCAGAGCGTGTGTTTAGTACGGCAGGTGACATAGGATGCTACGCTCAGAGCACACAATCTACTGAACACGTTGACCGTTTAATTCTTCTTAAAAAAAAAAACTCAAAGAAGATTACTAACATACTTGTTTCACCACAGAAGTCAGTCATGTTAATCTTCCTCATTCTACATGTCTGTCCATGCAATGTTTTTTATTTGACTTTATTGCACTTTATTTTACTTGTTATGGACATACTTTTTGTTACACTTTTGTATTTGACTGGAGAAGACTTGATTCAAAATAAAAATTAGTCACCATGTTAATCTACATCCATCCAAAGTTTTTATTTTTACCTTATTGCACTTTATTTTGCTTGATTTATGGGGCATACTTGACTACACTAGATTTTGTTTACAGTTCCCAATTAAATATTATAAAATGCTAATTACATTTGCCTTTTTTAATTTATTGAAATGTAAAGGATTGTGTGAAATTTCATCATTTCGACTACTAACCCCGGTATCGAACTGAATCGAATCGTATTGTATCGTGGTAATTCCTGAGGTATCAAAAAAATCGAACCGTTGGCTTAAGGAATCGATATTGTATCGTATCGCGAGGAAAGCTGTGATTTACACCCCTAGTATATATGTATATGTATAGGCGCGTGTGTGTATGTATATGTGTGTATATATATATATGTGTGTGTATATAATATAATATAATCTCAAATTTAGACCATCAAACACTAAAATGACCTCTTAATTTCAAGTATTATCAGTTGATATTTTAAGCTGAATTCTTTTCTTTAGCGGACCTCAATGATGCCATTTTCCTATTGCCACAGTATCAGCTGCTGCCTCTGAAGAGTCTATAGCCTGCTAGATATGCCTTTGTTTCTGTATCTCCTTGGAGCAGGAGGGGGTCCCTTTTCAGCCTCTGAGCGAGTGCGCGAGTGCCCTGCCAAACTGTACTTCCTCCCCCGCCCATGCGCCAGCATCGCGGCCGGCCATCCGGATGGAGGAAGGGCCCGCTCGCCTGCCAGCACACCTGCGTGAGTACACAGATACAGAAACACACACACACCTGCTCATGTATATACAGACTCGTTTGATGACCCGTCCGAGCGGTGTTCCTGGACGTCAGCCTTGCTGTGTGCTCTTGATTTAATCTCTGTTGCTTCTATACTAGTACATCAATGTGTCTTTGTAATTCTGCGTGGCTGCCGGGGGGAGATACCTCTGTTACACCTGGAATGTACAGAAATGTGAAACTCAATGAGAGATTACAATACCAGTGGTTCTGTGGGGGTTAATCATAATCATGTATTGACTAGATCATAATCATAATGTAATGTAGGTTAATCACAATGAATTGACAGATACTTTTCACCAGTAATATTAAGCAAAAACTACAATGTTGAAAGCTATAAATAATTGTTTAGTCTCCCTCCCATTTTACGTGTGAGTAGTCCATGACATTTTGTACAGTCTCTGAGGAAGCTAAATACCCAGAGACTGCATCAGGAATTAACCATTCGTTTGTGGCTACAATGCAAAGATTCCTACCTGTGAATTTGCTGTTGCACCTCAGTGCAGCAGAAATACAAGTGTAAAAACAAATGAATTCCTTCAGTCTGCTTCTGTCTGCCACGGTGATTGTGAATGTTGCAGCTATGTTAGATTGCTGTTTCATTGCAGCAGATGCACTTACATGCATTTTTTGAAAAGTACATTTTCTCTTGCATACCTCTTTACAGCCGTTAGGAGCTATTACTATAAATATACTGCACTTGGCATAACGTCATAAATCAGCTGTGATACATTCCACCGTTTCTGTTTTGCATGAATAAGTAGCCTCTTGGAAACCAGTTAGATATATTTGCACTGTAAAAATAGATTTTTTTTGCATTCACATATTGAATCCATTTTTATGTGTAAATGAGTGCTACATATATACCTAAAGCAAGTTACCAGGGTAGTTTTTTATGAAGAGCAAGAATTTCATTTTACTGTATACGCCTAAAAATAAGTTACTTGAACCTTGATTGGACATTGATGCAATGAATAAAAGTTTTAAAAATATATCAATCACAAAGAAATAAAGCTTTTGAGCAATGGCCTTGAGAGTTTTTATGAAAAATTGGCAGCTTTGCTTGGAAATATTGCCCCATAAAAACGGTTTCGTAGGTTGACCATCTCTGCTTTTCTTGCCTCACTTTTGTATGTGTGACACTTTCATTCCCACTGCATGGGAAGAAAATGTTAGAGGTAGTATGAACTGCCCCCCCCCCAAATCCACAAAGAACTGTAATCTAACAGCTGGCTGTTGCAACAGAACTTGCAGTACAGCCCATTAAAGTGTGAGGAAGTCGCAGCTGTGCCTGTCATTGTTTTTTTCGCGGTAATCTCTTCTGCAGGGCTTG
This sequence comes from Mormyrops boulengeri, assembly GCA_026781065.1. NCBI lineage: Eukaryota > Metazoa > Chordata > Actinopteri > Osteoglossiformes > Mormyridae > Mormyrops > Mormyrops boulengeri. The sequence continues at coordinate 29,196,784 of JAODLD010000001.1, forward strand.
ACCACAGATCTTGACTGGGGACTTTCTGTTTCTGCAGCTGGTTCGGCGGTTTTACAGCCCATACTTGTGCACTGGTGCCACTTTTCGTCGCAGTGAGCCACATTGGCCGGACTAGCTTGCCCTGTTTGAGTGGCTATCGGTTTATTGAATGCATTCTGCCGTGACCTTCAGAAAGCCTGTAGTGAAATGCCTGGCCATAATCTCTTAAGAATGTTACCAGTGTGACAGATGTGAACAGGAGACCTCGGATAAATGCCACGAGTCACCCTTTTGAACCTTACAGTGTGAAGGATTCACTGAGCTGAGGAGGAGTGTGAAATGAGTAAGAGGACTTGCACAATGAGGCATCTCCGTCAGCTTGAATATGTTGGTGTGTGTTTGGGTTTTCATTCTGCTCATGAAGAGTCAATTTGGGAAAATGCCGCCCTAGAAAAAGCACCACTGTGGTGTCGTTAGGCGTCCTGAAAGCTGATGGGAGTTCCGACAGAGACCGAAATGCAAATACAGAGTGTCTCTCTCTGTGTCTCGGAGGGAAATTTCCTGCACATTTCCTACACCTGGAAGCCACTGTTTTACTTCAGCAATTTCCTGAGTGGCAGAAGGCCATTCCCGAAAAGTGGAGAATAAGAATCTGGAAGGGAGCCAGTTCTTGCGTCCCAAGGGTGGAATAAAACACGAATTGTACAGTTCGGTGTCTTCCTTAGGAAACTGGGGCCCTGTGCAGCAGCGCAAAGGGAGCTGACTCAAGCAGATCTTTATGCATGGGGCATGTGTTCAGCTGATGAAATGAAGGGTGGTGTTTTTACACGGCTCCCTCTGTGGCTGCTGCAGCTTGGGCTGGTGGCAAATAAAAGCAGCACCGGTCACCTTAATTACGCAGTGGTCCTCACTGCATGAAACTGGGGACTGTGTTTGAGGTTGGCAGTATACAAAATGCAGACAGCATGTTAATTACATTTAATTGTAATTAATTACATTTATTTTGTGTAATTTTTATAATTCTGTGTGGGCTCCGGTTATGTATGACAAGGTCAGACCTTTTAGGGGAAACTGTATGCCAAATCACTACAATTTGTGCTGCACAAACAGCTGGAATTAATGATTTACTTTTTATTTCCGGTATAATTTTCTCAGGAATTAGACTAGATTCAAAGATTTAGAACAAGAATGCAAAGGTTTACGTGATTCACAAAAAGACTGTGTCCTACCTCCTTGAAGGATTTTTGTAATTATTTACACAGAGGGTAAACATTTTTGGAGTCACAATTTCTTTTTGCAGACAAAATCAAGTTTACTTGAGTAGGGGAATAATTATGTTATATAAATGTATCATTTGACACGATACATGTACAAACAAGCTAGGATAAGCATGAGATAAGCGTGTTTATTTTGGTAGATTATAATGTAGCTCAATTCTGTAACTTTGCAAATTTTTCTGCATTGTGTACAATGTACATGAGAATGACCAGAGATCAAAATGTCAGACAAAGAGGGTTTGTGGTAATGTACTGTCAGAATGTGGGCACATTAAGGTGTTTTTTTAGTGGAGGGGGGTTGGGGAGGGGGGTTGTGAAAATCTTCCTTTTTCTAATGAGTTTTTGCATTGCTGTTATTTAAAGCTTGCAACATTGTATTTCCCCCTTAATATTACTGGTAAAGTTTAAATAATACCAGTGAAATTTTTATGATTAATAGCATCCCCAAATCAAAATGCTTAGTTATTACTTGCTGATTATGTCATTTCACACCACAGCGATTGTTGCAGATTAAAGAGATTGCTTTCGCTTCTGCTGTGTTCTTGCCATGTTTGAAAATGTAACATTCATCAAACTTCACGGCTGCATTTTCATGATTCATGTTCCCCTGTGAGACAGACGAACCAGCTCAGGTCATGCCAAGCTGATGAAGGGTCAGTGATTGAGCATTCATTTCACATTGCTCCGTACTTGCGGTGTTTCAGTCCGCCTCCAATACAGAAGTGCGGTCTCATCTCAGACTTGGCCGTGCATCGGTGTGGCCTTCGTGTGAAAACGTGGCACATTGTAAATGTCCTTATGGCTGAAAAAGATTTTCGGGACAGCTCACAGTGCAGTGGAAAAAACACCATTAAATTACCCCTTTTTTTTTTTTTTTTTTTTTTTTTTTAATACTCCGACAATTTTTTTTTTTAATCCTCCAATTCCTGGAGTACTTTATATATATCCCATTTGTGTTTTTATATAGATGTAAAAAATTGACCTCAGGTTCCCGATGAAATAAAAATAGGCTTATGGTGTGAATAGACGACAGTCCACCCCATATAATGCTCATTCAGGGAACAGATATATATGTTTCCAGAATTATTCAAAAATAATATTATACATAAATAATGAAAGTAACCAGAGTTTTAGAAATGCATGCACACAGAAGAGCTTGTAAGGCCCCACAATGCCTTTGCAGTTTTGAAATTTCTGCATGCTTCCTGTCTCACTGGGCAGAGGAGATTAGGGTAATTCCCATGTTGATGTTACCAGGATCCAGTTTCCTCTTTCATTAGAAAGTGACGGTTTACAGATGGCTGAAAGAAATGGAGAACAAATAAACAAAGAAGAAAACTGCTTTTATAATCAAAATGAAGAGGAGGATAATTTGACTGATTCCTGTTTTTTTTTTTTTTTTTATCTTTAATGGAACCAGTTTTGGTTGCCTTGCCTCATTGACTTCCTCAAAGGACACCTCCAGGCCACAATCTTACAAATGAGTCAGTTTTGTACCTTATAAAACGTGCACATATGATGTCTTGCTCAGCGCCACATGTAACAAGGCAGTTTTTGTGGAGAGGATTTAATAGGAAGGCCAAATTTTCTGTAGTGTGAATAAGGGGAGGGGCAAATCCGACAGTGAGGAAATACTGGTGACCCCCCCGCCCTCCAAAAGTGATGTGCATGATAGGTCTTGCATCCTGCATCCTTCTTCATTGCCAAAGAGCCTTAATCTGTTTTGTGAACCCCCCCCACAAAAAATAAACAACTAAGATTTACTCCAAGGTTGCCTAAGAATGATGTCTGGAGGAAGTGACCCTAGCAGAGGGGGTTGTGGAGGACCCCCTCCACCCACCCCCACAAAAATAAAGAATTCTGCTCAAAATCAGAATTTTGGTTTATATCAGTGCTATTGTTAACTGTGTTATCAGTTAAGTGAGCTTGATCACAACTGTATTGATGAATCACCAATCTCTGCTACTTTAAATATGTAGATACATCTTCTTTAATAGTGGGCTGCATTTTTGAAATGTTGACTTCCTACTTAAGGATTTATTTATAATATTAATACCTTGCATTCTGACATATAGGCATTTATTAAGGATTAATTTAAAAATTAAGAGACTTGTACGACAAACACAACACTTCAGAAATGGGTATCCAGTGGTTGCAATACAGACGTGAAGTATATAGATTTTCAGACGGTTGGCAGACAGGCAGCTTGTAAAATAAGGTTCTTCAGAAAGGATACGTGGCAGTGCTCCAGACCTTCTCTTATCGCTCTCTGTCTTTCCTCCTCTCTCTGTCTGTCTCTCCCGCTCTGCTTTGCGCACTGGTGATAATAAGCACAGCTGCTATGGGGCCTGACCACAGGAAGTTTCCTGTGCTGGAAGGAGAGAGCTGGGGGGGGAACTTCCTGCCAAGAGGGGCCCTTTGTGGGAAGTTGTTTAGAGCTTCCTTCCCTCCCACTCAGCAGCTGCGCAAGGCCATCGCAGATGGTCACGGCGGGGTCCTCAGGGGCTGCCCAAATCTGCCTTTTCCGCCATTCAGCGGGATACCCCTGAATATTGCAGGGGAGTGCATATTGTAAACACGGGCTCACGTGACGGCCTCACTCACGCATTTGCAGCTCCGGATCGGCCACGTTTTCACACTTTCAAAAAAAGAACAAACACAGAATCAATGTGAAGGTGATAAAATTCAGCCTTTTAAACCTTAGTGTTTGTTTTGTGGTCTTCTGCTGCCGTTATTCTGTATATTTTCCAAGCAGATTCTCAGATCTTTGACCCCATGATGTTCTGTTTGTGCACTATAAGAAAACAAATATATTTCCATGATATTTTTTGACTGTGGCTTGAACAAAGAAGCATATTTAGAAAGGTACATTTTGGACAGTTATTTACCAAGCTAGTAATTTACAGTTTATCTTTTATTAATTTAAGGAGAGAAGAGAAGTGGGTTAAGATCCTTGAACCTTCCGGTGGCATGCCCAGAAGACTGATAACAGCACTGTGCTGGTTTCTCTCTGCTAACAGCGCATTCCGTATTTTATGAAAGAAAAATATCTGTGAGTGGGGGATGAGACGAGCTTGTGGTGAGTCCTAAGGAATCCTTTGCGCAAGATCATAAAGGGAGGCGTCTGAGCTGTCACAGAGCAGCCGTATCCACACACATATATGGGAATATACTGTACAGCCATGGTGACATAAACTTCTGTGATACGATGACAGTGAGGAAAGCCTCACCATGATGGTACACTGTCAGTATCTTTTAACTCTGTATTTTTAGTATTTTTTAACCTTGGTGAGTAAAATATCAAAACCAGCATCTTCAGGAAGCTTAATTTTTGACGATAAAGTTGATAACTTAAAAGAAAGAGATATTATGCAGAATGTGTCATGGATGGCGCTGTCCTGGACTGCACGGTTGAGTTATAACTCTAGAATGGTGTCATTTGCTGAGGGTGGAAGCAGACAGTCTGTGTGATTATGCGCTCAGGGCTCTTGGAATGACTTCTAAGCTACATACATGCGTTTCACCAGTGTGTTTTCAGCCCATTGAAGTTGAGGCCTCCTTTATGGTAGAGCACAGATTGGATACCTTTGTGTACTTCTTGTGGTCCCAGTCTTTCCATTTCATCATAAGACAGAGTACTGGACTGTCAGCTGACATTGACTATTTCTTAAACAATGACCAGTTAGCTCTCCGTGTGCCAAATATATAACTCATAGCCTATTTCAGTCTGCCTAGCACTGTTAAGGTTGTGTTTCCATAGAGAGAGATTGGCCCTTCCAGTGCTGGTGAGTCAGTAAAGAGATTTTTATCCCAGAGGGGATATGTTTCCCCTCCCACGCCTCTGCGGGGTGCTTTGTCACCCCCTGCTTCTCCTACTCTGATTCATTCACATTCTCTTATTCTCCTCCAGGCCTATCTTTCACTCTTCTGGCAAAGGGAGCTCATGTTTGCTCCTCCAAGATGCAAAGTCTAACCCCTGCCTTTCTCTTAAATCTCTTTTGTTAAAAATGCTGTGGGTAAAGACTGGCTTTCGTCCTGGTGAGGAGCTAAAGCAGAGCCTTTGTTAAGGTCTATACCCCTCACACTCCACCATCACCCAAACAGAATACAACACTCGGTTTTTGTGTTTGGGATAAAAAAAGAAAATAATATCATTATATCAGTATTTGCAATTTCAATTAATTGATTGCAGAAGTTTTTAGAACTTAGTGTAGTTTCTCAGCAAATTTGGGTAGTTTTGTTTCTATGATTTTGACATTGGTTTTGGGAACAAATTTTATGGGATACTGGATGATTCTTCTGTACAGAACCTTTCAAGATGGGTGATATTTTGAGGTTTGTTCTTATGGACGCTTTCTGTGAGTGAATGTATCAGCTATGGAGACAAAGGTGGGGATAGCAAAACATTTGGGGTAGGTGATTCTACAAGGTCAAAATTTTTATATCGCCATGAGGCTTAAAAATCGCTTTTTGAATATTAGTTTAAATGTAGGTTAGTATACTTATGTTGGTTACCTGTATGTGCCCTATTGCACATGGCTCGGTTTAAGGGACTGACATAGGCGTTATCATGGATGAGCAATCGTTTGCGGGGACTTTCCCAGCCATCTCAGTTTAAATGGGCAAACTTTGGAATCTGTAAAGTAAACACCTAGGCACGAGTGCAGGTATCTGATTGGGTTCACAGTTCAGTGCGATTTTAGTTCAGCAGGGAAACGATTCGTTTTAAGATTGTTTATTATTAAAACTACAAACACAGTATAAGAACAGTTACAAACATAAGGTAGTGTGTCTGTCGACGTGTCCGAATAACAAAACCGCTCAACAAAATGCTCGTTTGCGCTGTAAAAATAAATACGTAAAATTAAAATTTAAAAATGACTGCATCATAACAATCATACTTAACAAAATCCCATGTTCTCCGCTACAGACTATGGTCGCATATCTGTAGCAATAAACAGTCCTGTAACCTCGGTAGTCGTTTTTCAGCCCGGTCTGATTTTCCTGGTAAAAGAGACCTTGAATGCCATGAGGAGAAGTTAATAGTCATAGGAATGCCATAAAAAATAATAAGATACAATAAATAAAATAAATGTGTTTCTTTATTGCCTTTGCATTTTCTTTATTGCTTTTTCCATATTGATTTTGCTTTCCCCCCCCCCCCAAGGGCCAAGCTGCCAATCAACCGGCTTTGAGTGGGCCTTCCGAGAAGGGGCTGGCAGGAGAAAAGGCTCAACTGGGGTAGCTCACTCTGTGTGCTGGGTTGTACGTAGCTCTGTACAGTAGGCGGTAGCAGTATGCGAACTGGTGTCCCTTGGTAATAATGGAGAAGAAGAGGCGAATTTCGGGAATCATAGTGGTAATTGCGGAAGGAGGTGCAGAGGAAATCAGGAAATTTCAGAAGCCTTAGGTATGTTTAGTGATTTTCATTAGATTATTTATAATGCAGTTATTATGCAGTTCATTAGATTACATTAGAGGTATGATGGAGGAAGTGCAGGGAGAGCCACAGTGACCTTTATTTTGAAATCCTGGTGGAACCACAACTGCGAGAGACCCACTATGACAGAGGCTTCATCCCATTTTCCCCATTTAAGTGCAAGCACACGGAGATGCTGTACGCATCGGTGATGTATGTTGACTTAAGGCGCAAAGTGTGCAAGTGTATGTAAAGAGCTGGAGCAGTCACACACTTAGCGCAAGTATCCAAGGGTGTCCCGTTCCTCAAATATGCCAAGTGCAGCGCCCTTAATGTGCACTTTATCCACACATTGGCAAGTACTGCATGGAAGCCGTCTTCAGCTAAGTATATAGATCACCATGCACCACACCACTGATGACTAATCTTTACATCACATCAAACATGAGGAAGTTTGTCTGTGTATCAGAGCACTGCATGCATCTTAAGAAGTTTCCGTATGAGTGCGCAAAAGTTGTATGACGAATGTTTACATAGGCTAGGCTACAGTGAAGAACAACCCCAAACACAAATAACAGAAATGATAACATAGTTGTATTGTGTTTCTTGTTCACTTCTTCAGATATCAAGCACTTGAGCTCTTTATATGCTGTGCGCTTGCACATTTTCCATCTTCTGTGAACATATGTTACCAGAGTGTGTCATATCTCAGTGCGCACGCACTTAAGTGGGGTATAGGGGATGAAGCCCTAGTTTTCCTTATAAGGGGCTGCTCCACAAAACAAGTTTAGGCAGTTAGCCGGATAACTTTAAAAGTTTCTACAAAACCTGATTTCTGGCCATATATCAATATCCAAGGTCCACTGATCCTTTGGGAAGGGATGTATCCCTGTCGAGTCCAACTGCCTTTAATATAAGCAAATAATCGTATGTTTCACAGTTTCCTTGACTAAAATCAGCCATATTGTAGCATGTTTTGCCACTGACTCCATCTGAGGGGGTGTGTTCCAGTGGGAAAGCCCGCCCAAAGCCAGTTGATTGACAGCTTGGCCCTTTGAGGAAAAGCAAAAGCAATAAAGAAAAGCATTTATTTTCTTATTTTAATTTTTTTTATTTGGATTTATGTTACTTTCTTATTCAATATTTATTTTCTTATTCCTTTACAGATTTATTCTTTTTTATGGCACTCCTGTGACTCCATACTAACAAAGGCTCTTTCTGCCTTGCTTCGTATGTATACGCACTCAAATGAGTTAGCGTGTTGGATGCATTTCCAGAAACACATCCAAGTTCGGTATAACAGAGCCGCCAGACAGTCTTGGTCTTATAAACTACTCTGCCTTTGGTATTGATGGGAAACCAAAATGTTCCCAAGCTACTGATTTAAGTGACGTGGGTCTTTCAGCTCTCTTAACCAAATCATAACCACAGTTAGCATAATGTATTCTGTGCTGAATTTGTGAATTTCGATTTTGCCCTTGTCAAGAAATGTATCAATTTGTCTCATTGTGCATTCCAAACTGAAAATGATGTAACCAAAAGGCTCACAACAAATATGTGTACCATCAAGCCCATCAAGAAATGCTCTTCAGCAAAAACTAGTTCATCATTTATATTGGTTTATCAAACATACATCGATTCGGGAGGTATCTACCAATTCCCAGCCCTGCAAAACATTTTTAAAAAATATTTACCATTTCTGTGCTACCTTCAGGGTAAGTTTGGAGTCATTGTCTTGTTTTAAAGATCCTCCCAAGGCTAAAAAGTCATGGTGCTTGGTAGGAGTTATTAAGTCATTCATTTTAACAAGACCCTGTGGACCGCTAGTGGCAAATCAGCCCTGAAGGCATCAGTGAACCTGCTGGCATGGAGGCGACATCTCATGGTTGATGAGACTTTTTGTCCCTAGGATGCATCTTCTGAGCAGTTCTTTGACTCACTTCACTTTCCACACTGTGACTTAGGAAAACAAGCTCTTGTGTCTTGGCGAGTTTTCAGCTATTCCAGATGTTTAAACTTTTTGATTGTTGCCTAAATGTGGTTTGCAGCACGCTTAACTATTCATGATTTTGTACCCATAACATCCTTCACGTTCCTTCAATGCCCATTTGTCTCTTGTGTTTGACAGTTGTTTGGCCTGTTGTTTCTCCATGGTGATGACAAAGGACTTTCTCATGTCTATTAGCTCATTTGTATATCCAAGTGAAACCGGAAGTAGTGTAAGGCCTCTATACGGTTCCTTAAAACAGATCTGCAAGTACAGTATCTGTATAACACACAGGAATTATTAGTATAACTTGTTTTCAGATTGTTACAGCAATGCTTGTTATTGTTTCATTGTTTGTCGTTGGTTCTTGAACTGATGTCCTTCACGGTGGACCTGACCCCTATTATTCAGCACTGCTGTTATTCTGCACTGAGGCCGGATGCTGACTGTGTCTCTCCCTCCCCCCCAGGTCTGCAGCCCGCTCTTTGGAGCAGAGAGGATGTCTCGCAGTGGCTGAAGTGGGCTGAGCGGGAATTCTCCCTACATCCCATTGGCAGTAACACCTTTCAGATGAACGGAAAGGCGTTACTGTTGCTCACCAAGGAGGACTTCCGATACCGCTCACCCCACTCAGGTGAGGGGATCCCCACTCTGGGCCAGGACTAGCTGGGGGAAACCTGGGCTGCAGATAGACACTACAGCCTTTATAATCTGCTTTTAAATACCTTTTAGTTCATGTGGTAAGTTTAAAGGTGAAAAATTTTAGAATGTAGAGCTGAGTTCTAGCTTATCCCATCATGTTCTCCATGCGACACATAGACATATACAGGTGAGAGCAAGCTTGGGGTCACAGGGGGGAGTCAGCCAGCACGCAGCCCCCCGGAGCTGGGGGTTAATGGCCTTGCTCAGGAGCCCAATAGTAACATAACTCTGCGGGCCACATGATTTGAACGAACAACCTTCTTCCACCACCCCAGATTGCAATTAATAATTTAATTAAATTAAAAGATTAATAATTGAAAGACTTCATTTGAAATGGGTTTTTACATTATGGTTTTCCCACTGGTTCTATTTTCAATATGTTTGTAACTGTAGGGAGTTTTTTTGGGGGGAAAAATGCAATTAACAGTAAGGTAATAAGCAGGGATTGACGTAACTGGTTCGCAAGTACGCATTCACCTTTAAAAGCGATACGTGCGGCAATCGATTAATGTGACAGCGCAAATACGTATGTATTTTATGTGCAT
>JAODLD010000001.1:29225233-29248432 GCA_026781065.1 Mormyrops boulengeri
CCCCCCCCCCCACACACACACACACACACACCTTGTTTTGGCTGCATAACTATGAACAGCTGTTTCTATTTCTTTCAGAAATATTTCGTAAGTATATATGGCAAGTTTCATTTAAAAATCATTTGCAAATATTTGCAAAGTTGGAATTTGCATGTTAGATATTTAAGGCCAGTCAGAATGTGGTAGTATCAATAGTATTAGAAATAAGAGGTGAAAGGCTTTGAAATGGTGGATGAATGATCAACTTTAAACTTTCTTTAACTTGTTTATTAAGCTAATAATATGAATTATTTTATACATCTCTGATATTGCATTAGATGCATTTTTGCTTAACTGGTGAGTGGATCAGTGCAGATGTTACAGACAACCAGAAAATAGCAAAGGTCTGTTTAGTTAGTGCACCACAGTCTGTCATTGGACACAGCCCATTATAGCTGTTTGATGTCATTATGTCTTTTACAGGGATAAGTATAGTACTTACCTATTCATCATAACAACACTATAAATACTCGGTACCAAGCAGACAAGCTCAACCCCCATAAATGAAGCAGTGTTGTGGTCAGCTTGCCTCACATATTGGATACTGTTCTCCAACACCTAAGGAAAGCTAACTCCTTAACAGTTTGCATTATACGTTGCTCCATCTATTGTTACTCCGGCAATCTATTTTTTAATCTGGAAATTCATCTATCCATTTTCCACAGCCACTTTTCCCGTACAGGGTTATGATGAGCCCGGAGCCATCCCAAGAAGAATGGGGCATGAGAGAGGGATGCCAGCCTATTGCAGGGCAGTCCCCCCCCACACACTTAGAGCAATTTAGAGACTCCACTTCACTTTATCGCATGTTTCTGGGCTGTGGGAGGAAAGCACAGTACTTGGAGGAAACTCCTATCCCCTAGAACGGAATATAAGTTTTATTAATTGATACTATATTTAGTGTATGATTGCCAGACTCACCTACTGTGTACCACAGTCACTGGCCACTTTATTAGGTACACCTTGCTAGCATAACGCAATTGCTGCAGATTTGTCGGCTGCACCTTAATGCTGTGAATCTCCCATTCCACCACATCCCATAGGTGCTCTATTTAATTGAGATCTGGTGACTGTGGAGGCCAAGTGAGTACAGTGAACTCATTGTCATGTTCAAGAAACCAGTCTGAGATGATATGACCCTTGTGACACGGTGCGTTATCCTGCTGGGTGCACTGTGGTCAAAAACAGATGGACATGCTCAGCAACAATGTTCAGGTAGGCTGTGGAAAATATCCGCCACAGAACTGCACCAGCACCATCACTCTGAATTGTTGATACAAGGCAGGATGGATCCCAAGGGCATAACCTTCAGTTGAACATGTGACTATTCTAGCCAGCCCCCCGGATAATTTACACCCATGATGGATTCGTGCTTTCACGTTGTTTACGGCAAATTCTGACACTACAATCTGAATGTTGCAGCAGAAACCCAGACTCATCTGACCAGGCAACATTTTTTCCAGTCTTGCAATGCCCGGCATTTGCCTGTCTCCTCATTGCTATAGTGGTGAGTGTCCTTGCCTCTCACCTAGGAGACCAGGGGTTGATTCTCCAGTGGGAAGTATGCAGCTGATTTAACTCCCACACCAAAGAAAGCAGTCAAATCCAAGCTGGAAAATAGTTGTAAGGTAGGTTGAGATGCATGAAACCACAGGAGCAAGTTCAAAAAAAAAAAAAAAAGGGGCAAGAATGTATATGCTCTCAAGGAAACAATGGTTGTTCCTTGCATATGGAATGCTATAGAAAAGTAATCTTTTCTATACAACCTACTGAGATTTGAACTGAATTACTGAATTCAGAGTTCAGAGTGCTAACTGTTACACTGCAGGGCCTGTACCGGCTTGCTGCTTCTTCACTGTAGCCAGTGGACCCCGTCAAACTTGACTAAGCTGGCATGACATACTTGCTGGGTCTTAGTGAGACTTTGAGAGGTGTCTTCAGTTTCTGTAGAATACAGCCAATATCTGGAAGAAAATGGAAAATTCTAGCATGTAGGCCAAGATGAAATCCTTCATAAATGAAAATGCTAGAATATCCACATTACAGTCAGTGGGTTGATCAAGCCATGGAGCCTCCACCATCCCATGCCTTAGGACAGGGGTGGCCAATCTTATCCGCAAAGGGCCAGTGTGTATGCAGGTTTTCGCTGCAACTCCCTAATTAGGTCACTAATTAGAGGACTGATTGGCTGAAGAGCCCTCACACCTGAATTTGAACAGCTGACCTAAAGGTTATCCCAAAAACCTGCATACAGACCAGCCCTTTGCGGATAGGATTGGCCACCCCTGCCTTAGGAGATCAGTTCGAATCTCATTTATTCTGGTATATTGGGGGAAAGAAAATAGGGCGTGTGTCCGTATGAGACAGAGAATAGGTGTGTCATTTCCAAATCCCAATTTGAATCACTGATCTAAATGAGCAAGCAATAATCGAATGGAACTGTGAAAGCAAAAGGCAAGATCTCACGATTAATTCAATAGGTTCATGTTGTCTTAATAGAGATGCTTCCACTGAGTAAAGTTTAATAAATTTGGTTTGCCGTCATGCTGGTTTCACAGCATGAAACACAATGGAATGTGAGGAACACATGAGCATACCACAGCCACGGGGGACGTATGGTCAGGTGCAACCTTTGCCTGTATCCTCGTTAGTATAGTGGTGAGTATCCCCGCCTGTCACGCGGGAGACCGGGGTTCGATTCCCCGACGGGGAGCGTGCTGCTGCTTTTTAGCCGTGAACCAAAGAAAGCCACCAGACTCAAGTTGCAGGGATATTGATGTTGGCTAGCTTGGGATGAATGGAGCCAGAGGAAGCAGGAGAATCCAAAAAATAACGGGCAAAGAAGCAAGAACTGTTAAGCCAACTGCTATGCTGTTAAGGCAACAGCCATTGTTCCTTACATGCAGAATGCAATAAGTAACCTTCCAGGCGGCAAGTCCCACCAAGATTTGAATTCGGATTACTGGATTCAGAGTTCAGAGTGCTGACCATTACACCATGGGACCTCATCTTCCGCTGCCGTCCTGCTGCTTCTTCACCGTAGCCCATGGACATGGCGAACCTTGACTAAGATGGCGTAATATTCCTATTGGACCTTAGTGAACCTTTGGGACATATCTTCAGTTTGTGTATGATACAGCTGACACACAGAAGTGAATGGTAGCTTGAGGGTATTGGAGCAAGAAGAAGCAGCATAATTGAACCAAACAGGAAAAGACAACCTCCCTTGGTTCTCAGGGGAACAATGGTTGGTCCCTTCATACAGAATCTAGCATGTTTTAAGAGCAAGGCCAGACCAAGACTTGAACTCAAATCACTAGATTCAAAGCCCAGAGTGCTGACCATTACACCATGGGACCCAGACCAGCCACAGCTGCTTCCTGCTTCTTCAGTGTAGCCGACGGACCCCGTCAACCTTGACTCACCTGGCATGGCATTCCTGCTGGCTCTTAGGGAAACTTTGAAACGTGTCTTCAGTTTGCATAGAAATCAGCTGATACATGGAAGAAAATGGAAAATTCTAGCGTGTTGGACAATTTGGAATCCTCCATAATGAAATGAAAGTGCTAGAATATCCACATTACACTCAGTGGGTTAATCGAGCCAAGGAGCCCTCGCCATCCCATGCCTTAGGAGATCAGTTCAAATCTCATTTATTTTGGTATTTTGGGGGAAAGAAAGTAGCGTGTGTCCGTATCAAACAGAATAGGTGTGAGTCATTCCCAAATCCTCATTTGATCTAAATGAGCAAGCAATAATCGAATGGAACTGTGAAAGCAAAAGGCAACATCTCACGATTAGTTCAATAGGTTCATGTTGTCTTAATACAGATGCTTCCACTGAGTAAAGTTTAATAAAATTGGTTTGTCGTCATGCTGGTATCACCTCCTGTTTTGATTCTCTGACAGGGAAGCCTGACCTCCATATGTTTGTAGGCCCTTAACCCCCAGCTTCCTGGGCACCGCTACAGGTGGCTGCCAGTCTTGTTCTTAGTTGAGGAAATGTAAATAATAAAGTGACCAGTATGGTTTACAATTAATTATGTTGAAAGATATGTTAAATATTCAGTGCCTTACCAACAATTTTGATACAGGGGGTATATATTAGCATCCCGTTGCGAAACAAGCAGCTAATATACACCTGCTAATTTTAGAGTTTAACAATTTAGTCAAATGTGTGAAACCTTGGGAGCACCAAGCCAATGAAGTTTAGGTAGGTTTAAATGAACTTGAAGACAAGGCTAATGGATCAGTAAATCCTTTCGGGGGGATATGGGCATTTGAGTGGTTGGAAGAGAATTATTTTGGAGGTTTTCAGCTATTGAGTTTTGGCACCCAAATATTTACTGGCTTGGTAATTTAAATAAATAAGATGGCTGCTTAATTTCAGTACATTTTTATGCTCAAGAAATGGTCTAATGAGTCAGCAGTGTGTAGATTTATTTAAGTTGGGGAGCTTGTCGCATGATAGGACCCCAGTCTGATAAAAGCCCTTTAGAGGACAATACCAGTAACTGTTAAATTAATAATGTACTCATTTATCCTCGTTTCTTATATTAGTAAATGAGATGATTCATTTGAAGAGGGAAATAAAATATTGTCATGTTACCAACGGCAAGTCTTTGATTATGTATACAGGCTAACCATGTGACCATCAAAGCTGACAAGCTGCATTACAGCCGTTTTCCTCAAGGTGTCCCTGTAGGCACCTTCTGTCCAGTATGAATTCAATAATAATTCAATAATATAATAATCAACACAGATACTGTCACGCTCGGTGCGTGCGGGCGAGCGAGCAAGGACGAAATCCAGCCAGGTATAGGGGAAACCGGGGATTTATTCCGTGGACAGACAGCAAACAGGGAAGCACACCGGACAAACGTCACAGCGGTAACACTACAATGACAGATCTGGGGAATACGGACTAGCACGCAAACTAAATACACAAGGAAACGAGCAGGAAACTGACAACAGCAGGTAAACGGGAGGATTCCATACAGGGTTAACGAGGAGGTGTGGTCCACAGGAGGGCGATCGGGGCTGGGTGTGACAGATACATAGTTAAACTGTTAGTAATGGTATGGGGTTCTGGGGATCCCCTAACGGTACCCCTGTTCCTTCCAAAAACATAACATTAGGTGAATTGATGTCTGTACTGTGTAATTGAGTATGAGTATATGTGACCTGTGATGGATTGACACTCTGTCCCAAATGTCCTCTGCCTTGTGCCTTGTGCTTCTTGAGAAGGGCTTCCAAATGACTGAAAATGGGTGGATGGATGATATACACTCAGTGACAAAAAAAGTTGATTCAGGGGACCCTAATGGCACAGCGCTACATCAGTGACATCCTGCGTCCACATGTCTTACCCCTCCTGAGACAGCACCCTGGTACAGTCTTTCAACAAGACTACGCCCATCCACACATGGCACGTGTGTCTATGGACTGCCTGCATCATGTTGAGGTCCTCTCATGGCCAGTCAGGTCCCCTGATCTTTCCCTAATCACACATCATGGAATTAGCTTGGAATCAACTCACACCCAGTGCCAATCTGCAGGATCTCGAGGGCCAGTTACAACAGTATATATATATATGATACCTTTGTAAAACCACATATTTGATACTGATCTTCGTGAACTCGTGGTAAAGTCTAGACCCAATGAATGTCAAGATGCATTTCCATCGATGACAAATATGCCTACCACATACATGCAAATCCAGTTTATATTTTCCTGGACCAGAAATAGATCAACAAAGAATGACAGATACAAAGCCAAGCTGAAGGCATTCCTAAAGATGAGAGCTAGAGTACATTGAATTTGTTTTTTAATAATGTGCAAGTGACAGTTTATGTTACTGCACCTGAGAATTATGTGGTAATTAAGTAATTTTCTAAGGTAACTGTTTGCTATAGAAGCATTTTAGTGTGGTTTGAAATGGTTCCGTTAACCTTTGGTAACACACGGGCAAAAAGCTTCAAATGTCTAATTTTAACCAGATAAACTGGGAATATAGAGGTGATTTTTAAAAATGGGTATAAAAACATCACCACTTTAGAATTCAAACCAATATGATCAGGGGGTCAATGTCAGGTACTGGGGGTGGGGTCAGAGTCCTGGATAAGCTGCTCTGTATATTAATACAGACGCTCCTCTACTCACGAACGAGATACGTTCTGAACGGCCGTTCGCAACTTGAAATGTTCATAAGTCGTTATTCACCATCATTTTAAGGGCATACGCAAGTAGAAAGAACTAGGATGCTGGGAGTACGCACGCTACGCTGCTGCGCGGCGGGAGTAGCGTGCAGAAGTCGTACTAGGCGGAATTGGTGCGCAGAAAATAAAATTGATGTTGCGGACAGGAAACGGGAGCCCAATGAACACAATTTGGACTTAAAGACCCTCTGTTCGTATGTCTGAAAGTTCATAAGTTGAACGTTCGTAAGTAGAGGAGCGTCTGTATATTAGTCTTCATATGTATTTGGGTGATTCTCATGAAACTATCAACCTCATTTCCAAAACCTCTGTATCATACCACAACAAGTCTACATCTAACATTAATTTAATAAATCAAAAAATAGAAGTTTCTTATAAATCCATATGAAGAATCTTATGTTGTGTTCGTTCAGGTTTGCCATAATATTTTGAAAATATATCAAGTTTCAGTGAAATATGAAAATATTAGATTGTAGATTCCAATTACAGAAATCAGTCAAAATCAAATAAAAATGTTAATTTAAAAATGTGCATTATTTCAAGCAAATGAGCATGACAGTTAATGAGCATGACTGTTAATTAGCAATTTTTAAAAATGTGAAAATGAATTGGCTTTCTTAATGGTCTTGATGTTTTCAGACTGTTGTGGTAATGAGATTTTTAAGGACACATTGGGAAATGTTAAAAAACATGTTAAATTTTCTAGCAATGATTTTAAATTTACAACACTTCAGACCTGGTTATTAATGGCTAAAAAGAAATTTGTTGGTGCAAATCTTTTTTTAAAAACTTCATGTTTGAAATCTTTAAAACCAAGATTTCTTGAGAATCACCCATTTATGATCACAATCCTAAAGAAGCAG
This sequence comes from Mormyrops boulengeri, assembly GCA_026781065.1. NCBI lineage: Eukaryota > Metazoa > Chordata > Actinopteri > Osteoglossiformes > Mormyridae > Mormyrops > Mormyrops boulengeri. Next base: position 29,232,353 of record JAODLD010000001.1, read on the forward strand.
CATGTTCATTTCTCATGTTGTTTTACTAGCTTAAAGTAATACAAAATAAACTAAAAAAGAGTGATCAAAAAATATTTTTAATTGATACGGGTACATATCGTGTGGTTAAATAGTACCTGAATTTTTTAAAACATAACATGTAAACATTATAATACATCAAAATGGCTTATCACTAGAAATAATGTTCTTAATATTCATTTGTAATGCTCCTGTGAAAATGTTTTAAAATACCAAGTCATTCACAGATTGTGTCTTACACATGTCGTAACGTTTACAGTATTGAGCGGATGCCCTTATCCAGAAGGACTTACATTTTTCTCACTTCAGGGACAGTCTCCAGGAAGCAAGTTTGGGTGAGGTGTCTTGCTTAGGGACCCAAGGATGGTAGTGCCAGAGGTAGGGCACAAACCCACGATCTTCTGGTTCAGAGACAAGCATCCTAACCACTAGACCACAAATACCCTACCTGTAACTCTAGAAGAGTGTAACTAGTAAGTGTAGTTTTGGTAACAGAAATTAAGGCGTCGTTTAGAAATATTAACTCAAAAAATGAATGTCCAAGCTATTCATGAAACTTAACATTTAAGCTGATAAAAAACATGATTATGCGGGCAAAACTGACCTTTAATAAAACTATTCACTTTTAGGAGCTTTTAATGAATTTTGGAACATTAAGAGAAAAGGTTCATATTAAAGGAGGCAGAGCTGCGCTCCGGCAAGGTGCGATTTGGACATAAGGAGGCGGAGGTAGTCTTCGGCAAGGTGCTATTGTGACATAAGGAGGCAGAGCTGAGCTCCACCAGGCCCGTCTATATTTAAACCCTGCATGTGATTTCTTGAATTGCTTTGCTGCTATTTGGATTGTGACCTTATTCTGTACTTATTCTGTAAAATTTCCCCAGTAATATTTTTGGCATTAAGCAGACGGGTGATTTAGAGTACTGTTCCCACTCCCTAGTTACTGCACCCTCTGCATGCCTTCCTACACAAAAAGAAGACAATTGACAGTGTCTTATAATCTTTCCAGTAGATTTTCATGTAGTACTTGATTAGTTTGCAGATTCTGTTAACCAAATAAGAGTGGAAATTCACCTGAACAGTTAATTTTAGCTGCTCAGGCCAACTGTAAAATCTTCATTTTTATTACATTATTATTTTTTCTAAAGTGTCAAAAGTTAACCTGATTAGCTGATTAGCACAGACTCCTGAGATTTATCTATCAGTACACTTACATGTTATGTACCTTACCAAGGATTTCCTCTGGGACAGGCCTTCAAGTTTGCTGTCAGAGGTTGTGGTGAAGGTCACAAGGAATTGCAGGCTCAAAAGAGCCTGCCAGGCCCTCAGTGAGTAGAGAGAACAAACCAAGGTGAGGGTCGGAGGAGGGAGGGGTGGGGGTTGGGGTGGACATGTGTGACTCAATGTCACCCTTAGCTGAGCATCTCTGCACTGCTGGCATCAGAGAATGTGCTGATTTCACTGCGGTGTAAACGATGCCCCTTCTCAACACCCTCCGGATTGATCTCCCAGCCAGCTTCCCATGCACAGGCTTCTCCGCAGAGCTATTCCTGGCCTGACCAGGCCAATTAACAGGTATTCCCAGCAGCTGATGTGTCAGCCCCAAAGCATCCTGTTGTATGCTTAACAAGAAATGTCATAGGGCCAAAGGGATGCATCACGCCTATCATGTGCATGGCTTGATCATTTTGACAATGAAAAGATGAGAAGGCTTTTTTTGTTCAAGAAGGCCTTGACCTTTTAATTTTCCGAAGGTTAATGTTACAGTTGTAGGTAACTAACATTCATAACATTTCAGATGCTTTTGTTACAGCTGGACATGAAGTTATTGGTATTGAGGTATAATCACGGTGGACCATAGTAAATTTTCTCCTGGCTTAGAAACTCTTGGTCACAAATTCAGTCCCCTAATAGCTCTGATACCTGCCAAGAGAAGGCAGATTCACAAACTCAACAGATTTATCCATCTTTTTGTTGACATTTTTTTCACATCCACTACAAGCTCATGTCTTTGATGTTGAGACTGCAAGCTCTTTTCGGTTTTTGATTTCAGTTTTCTGCAGGAAATAAATAATGAATTGTAAACCTCTTGTCAAAATGCGAGGATGCCACAGCCCTTTCTCTACACGCATTATGTGACTCGATAGCAATATGTGAGTGACTGTGGCATTTGTTTGACTTCAAGGACACATCCATTAGTGACTTGTCTATATGTATTACCTCTGCCACCGGGCTCCCATTTGTATCCTTTTCTAATTTAGCCCCGTGTTCACGACACACTGACAATATAAGCAATGACTTCTCTGCAGTGCTTCATCAGTGCAATACGGACCAATCAAGTCTTGCATATTTTATAAGGTGTGACCATGTTTGTCTCAACCTGCCTGTGCATAGTCAGACAAGAATTAGTACAATTCAAGCTGTACTGTTGGGTGCAATCACTCAATGTCCATGTAGAAATCACAAATTTATAGATCGGCAAGCCTTGCTGGGCACCCAGAAAATCTCAAATAAAATCACATATACAAAGTAAAAAAGTATCGGGTGGGAACATATGCAAAGATAAAGTGCCTAAGAAATTACTGTATAACCAAATATGTTGGCAGTTCCATTGAGACATTACATCCTTGCGCTGTCACTGACATTAATCAGCTTCTGTTGCATTGTTCTTTGCTTATCAACAAACTGAGATGTTGTATACATCTCTAATAATGCCCTTTGACACCTTTCGAGTGAAACTTGAATTGTCTTCCTCTCTATCTCATTGGGCTCACGTACTGGTTCTGTCTCCCCATGCTTCTTATCCGCCTTGTCAGATGTTTTCTGGTCATTGTTATCCTGTTTCACGCTGATGGTGGGCATCAATTTACCGCAGTACCGTCTGCCTTATCTGCCCTCCGCTACAGTTGTTCTCCCGGATGTCTGAGTGTAGTGTGTCAACAGTGCTTGTCCGCAAACCCGAATTTCTCATTTTTATAAATAAGAATTCATTCCAGACAAGAGCCGTTCATTTATTAGTGTGGTTAATTATAATATCCAGCCATTTTGGTCAGGGCTGCAGGGGCATAAATGTATTAGATCAGTGTTTCCCAACCCGGTCCTTGAGGACCACTAGACGGTCCAAATTTTTGTTCTAGGAGCTGGAAGAGAGCGAAAATGTTGACTGTTGGGGGTCCCCAGGACCAGGTGTACTGTATTAGATAAGCTGATCGATGGAAGACTAATCTTGAGTACAGATAACTGCATCATTGATGTTTTAACACAGATATGGCAATCAATGTCCAATAAAAAATATTTGATAGATGCTGATGAGCAGAACTCCTTCTCGTCAGAATGTGGATGCAATGATTGTTAGAGGTGTTCCTCATTTCTGGCCTCACTCTCCTGGTGACACATTGTTGCTCAATTTTGTGCCATGGATTCTGGAATTCTGTTTTGTCACACAACAACAGGCTTTCCAGCTAACAGGAGACGTTCCCAGAACTTAGCCAACGTTATGTGATGGTCATCTCAAAGTTGGCAGAGAATGTTCTTACTATAATGTTAATGTAACGTTATTTCCACAGTTTACATTTTTAAAAATGCCAGTACAATAAAATGATTACCTGAACAGCCTTTTAACCCAATTAATGTTGAAAAATATTGTTCTATAATAAAATATTATTTAATAAAACTGCTATAAATGTGTACTATGAACATGGCATCCAGCCTTGAACCCATGATCTTTGAGGTGTAAAATGTCAGTGTAATCCGCTGCTCTACCATCCCCAATGCTTGGTTTTATATTTTTATTCTTAGTTGTAGTAGTGGGATAATGTTCTTGAACCATTAGGAAAACTCGACACTTGGAATGTTTCCATACCTTAATCATAACATTCAACAAACGTTAATTGTTCATGCAATGGTAATTATTGCAAAGATGATTGTTACTGCGGTAGTGGAAAAAGTTAGGTAAATGCTGTATTTGTTTTGCAAGACAAATCTGGGTTTTAATATAAGCTCATTGCTACTTATTGCTTGTACAGTTGGATATTTACTGAAATAATTCTCGTGCTTAAAAGTACAGCAATACAGTAGATGACTGTAAGGTTTGTGTCAGCTGGGACAGCGAATGGATGCGGGTGATGGAGTGGAGGATGGAATGGGGAGTTTATTAGCACTCCTGGGACACAACAGACTGGGCAAACATGATGGAGCTAACATAGGATGAACTGACAGGAAACCAGCAGAGCCAGAATGTAGCTCCCAGTCCTTCTTGCGGAAAAAGGCCTGCTCTACGTCTGTAAGTGTTAATCGTAAACTACGGGTGAGTTGAGGGGCTTGACACCTGGCATCTCCACACCGCTCCTTCTAGCACCTGAATCTACCATCTGTTTTTTTTGGGTTAGGTGAGATTATTATGGGATGGCAAATTGGTTTATTTTATTTTCCATTTTTTTACTCTATTCTGTTACCATTAGGTTCAGTTATTGACAGTGTATGGTGATCCAGCTCTTCCTGGCATTCAAGACCTCTTTGCACCACAACTAAACATCTCTCAATTATTGTGCAGTGTCTACAGTTTATTATTCTTTGCAAAAAAAACATATTTAATGTTGTGTTTGAAAGGGAAGGCTATCTTATTTCTAAATTAGTTTCAATTCAGATTTGTAAAATGCGGTCCTCACATGTGTTCCCATTGTGCAAAGGAGGCAGCTGGTGTTTTTGTACTGAGTAGACACCCCCTCACCGGTCACAGCCAGCCCTACCAGTGCCATGTGTAATATTTCCCGTCACCAGGAAGGCTTCCGATGTTTAACATTGTTCTGCTTTGTGTCTGGCCTACACACAGACTCTTCTCAGTGGCAACAGCCAGATATCTGGGTGAATGTGGTCTCCTGTTTTAGGGAATCCCATATTAAAAAAATAAATAAAACTTAATGCTGGGAGGTCTGGTATTTGGAGTGGGTTACATTCTTTAAAAATCTAGTGCAGGGACTGGATGTTTACTCAGTCTAACATCTGTATATTACTATTAAGAACTTATTATACAATACTGCTGAGAAATATGTAAAAATATCAGGGTTGACGCCCATCCGACCCTGTCCTACTTGTTCCATTTTGGCCAGCAGGTGGGTGGCCGTCCTGTTCTCTCCTCCATCTTGTAGTCCCTTAGCCTTAGTGTGTTCTCTCTGTTCCCTGGGCTGCTGCATACTGTAGCTCACTCAGTTGAGCGTATGTGTCATGGATGCGGGGCATGGTGCAGGCGGGGAAATGAAGTGACGATCCACTAGTGGCTCTGAGACACTTGGGGGTTTATTAAAGAAACTAACTACACTGGGTAAAACTACAAACAAAAGGACCACGAGGGGTCAAAAAAGCAAAACGGGGAAAACAAAAAATAACAAGGTCCATGAACAAGGCAACACTGGGAGCAAGAACAGGCAAGGGAACAGAGCACACAGGCCCATAGCACAAACTCATGATACACAAATCATGAGGATTAACAAAAGGCAGGTGTGAATCATCAAGACAATTAACTACTCAAAGAAAGGACAGAACAGCAAGCAACAGGTGGGGCTAATTAACAAACAGAAGTAGAAAGCTTATCAAACATCAAAACTAGGAGACCTAAGCCAGACACTAGTACTATATACTGTACCAGGAAAAAACAATAGGAATATTGACACACAACTGAGGGCTAACACTAGAAGGGACCAGGAACACCAGCTGAACAAAATTAAACTGGACACAAATAGGACAAACAAAATTAAAACCCTAGAAAAACACAAAACCAAGTGAAGCTGGCCTCGAACCTGTGACTTCAGGGTTATAGCCATAGTGTTGTATGCAACAACCCAGAGAACAAGCAAAACAACTAGAGCCTAGTACAAAAACAGAGGGAGTAGGATGGCCAAACACATAGGATAGAGATGGACGGGCACCGAGCCTGATAGTGTGGATCTGACTGTCAAATTCTCCAGTTATGGGTTTGAGGCTGCCCAGAGACCAGCCTCACCTGTTTTGTTTGGTTTTTGGTTTTCCCTAGGGTTTGTTATTGGTTATCAGTGCTTTCCTCCTAGTTGTTTACTGTTTATTTCTGATCCCTCATGATCCTTTTGGTTTTGTAGTCTGCTCAGTTTCTGTAATAAACCCCTTGTGTTCTTGGAGCTGCCAGTGGATCGTCACTGTATTCCACAACAAAAAATAACCAATAAAATGTCATTTAAAAATAAAATAACTATGGTATGTAGCTCAATCTCTGCTATTACCTCTTGCTGTAAAGTACAAATGAAAAGTAAAAGTCTAGATTATGTGTAAGTTATATAAACTGCTGAAGTGCCTTAAGTATCTACAAATAATTTAATGCAAACGGATAAAACTGTATTAATAAAATTCTGACATATATCCATGTTTTAAAAACAAAATAATATATATGAGTTTTTCAAAAGTGATCAGACAAGTGGACGTGACTTGTTCAGATGTGTTCTGTGATCCATGGGAAATGATATAGAACATTGTCAAGCTTCACCAAAGTTTTTGTCACATCTTCAAATCGAATCTCAGTTATATTTTTTTTTTTGACAGACTTGAATTCTACTGAATTGCATGAATTCAGAGCCTTGTAATGCTAGACATCCATTTGACTGCTTTAATTTAATTATATGTAAATCTAATTTAATCATATATGTAAATCACTGCCTGTGCTGTACATTTACTTTTTTAATCACCACATTTTTGTCTATAATTTTTGCTGTTTTTTTCTCATGTTGATTCTGTGTTGCTTGCAGTTTTGAGGTTTTCCCACAGCTTCCCGAAAAAGACGTCCTGACACATTGAAGGATGCTCACCTTCTCGCTGTTAAGCCTCTGCAGTGGCCTTCCTTTGATAATTATACTTCATCTATCACACCTCCACAATGGCTCCTGTGCTGGACCCATACCAAATGCAGTGTTTACAGGTCCTAGTTGTGAGCAGTGGTGGCTTAATGGTGAAGGACCCGCCCTTGTCATTGAAAGATTGCAGATTCGAGTCCCTGACCAGCAAGGCACCACTGAAGTATCCTGAGAAAGACACTGCTCCCTGGGTGCTGCATTGGCTGTCCCCTGCTATGTCACATATGGGTCACATGCAGAGAATACATTTCGTTGTTGTGCTGTGGTGTGTCGACAATTAGTCACTAAATGCCAGAAGTTTTAATTTAGTATCACCTGACTGCATTTGTTTGTCCTGCAGACACGCAGGTGGCTTGTTCTCAGTAATGGCTTCCTGCCATGCAGGGTAGTTTTGTGAAGACTTCTGGGCATTTTTGACAGGTGCATGTTTCCACCCTTTGAAGCTGGTAAACGTCGCAGCATCCCTGCTTGCCTGATGACTCAGTTTGGAAGAGCAGCCTGATCCATACAGTGTCTGCTTGATGCGTGTGATGTTGTATCCTGCCTCATTTAAACAGCTGTTTTATTGGGTTTACATGTGTATGAAGGTTTCCACAGCTGATAATATATTTATTTGCTTTTAAATAAATGCAATTTCTTTACATTTTGTTGACCTAGAACCTGTTTTCTGTTGCTGTGCCATGTATTATACTTTTTTCCACCTTTTTAGTAAAGATGAAGCCTTTCCTTCAAAAAGGTACCCTTAATTTGACAGTTTTTGAGGTGAATGAGAATTATTTTTACTTGTTCGTGACAAAAGAAGATTTAGGATTCATATCCCTATTGAAGGGTTTGTTCACTTGCTGGCCTGTGTTGCTTCTTCAGGATTTTGGAAGTGTAATTAATTTATTTACTGTATTTTTGTTTCATGATAAACCGTACTCGGGACTATATAGCCTGCGTGTTTCCTTTGTACCCATAAAAAACAAAGAATGGTTTATGAGCCTATTGGCTAGTAGAGACTTCATAATTTTAATACAAAGGTCTGAATATTGAGGGGATGAATGAAGTAAAATTAAATATCCCGCAGTCTGCTTGTTTTCTGCACACCCGGATGAGGACACAGAATTAACAAACTTAATTTCAGTGAGTCAAAGGTTCGATCTATAAAAATGGTACTTATGAGCAATCGCCAAACAACCTGAGAAGCTTTGCGCAAATCTACCAAGGTTTATTCTTTATGCCCTTGCTGCTATAACTGCTAAAAATAGGTGTTTGCAATGATGTCAATACTTATACTAAAATATTTATATACTCACAAATACATGCTACAACAGAAGCTGGAAAAAACTAACCTTGTCCATAGAGTTTTAGTCTGACCATTCAACCCAGCAAGTCCTAAATAAAATAAGTAAGGAGTGTATGAATCATTTTGCAAGATGGAAAATCATACTTGGGTTTGGTTATTTTTGCAGGCCTGTGCATTTTTGACATTCATGTGTGACTCCCTCCATTTGTTTATGCAGAGCTTGTCTGTCTGTGCCGGTACCTGTCTGCTGCTCGCTGTCAGCACAGCCAGGTGTGAAAAAGAAGGATGGTGTGACATGTCTAGAACAGCAGTTCTAGCACTGATCGTTTCTCACCTTCAGGCTCGCAGCGACACCTGAACCTCTGAAAAGACACCTCAGGTTGATAGAGACTCTGCAGCACTTTTACATTCAATGTGCACGGCCCAATGAAGAGGCATCATGGTGATTCTCCAGCACGGCACTATGGAGACCCATCACAGTGATTCTCCAGTGATGTGCATGACCCTGTGGACAGAGGTGTCACGGTGATTTTCCAGGGATGTGCACGACCCTCTGAAGAGGCATCATGGTGATTCTCCAGCGGCATACATGGCCTTGTGGATAGAGGCATCGTGGTGAATGTCCAGGAATGTGCATGGCCCTGTGGACATAGGTGTCACGATGATTTTCCAAGGATGTGCATGGCCCTGTGAACAGAGGCGTCACAGTGATTCTGTAGCACAGCACTAGGGAGAGGCGTCATAGTAATTTTCCAGTATGGTCCTATAGAGAGGTGTTGCGGTGATTCTCCAACGAGTTGCACGGCCCTATGGAGCGGCGTCACGGTGATGGTCCACAAGAATACATAATGACTGCTTTGCTATCTTTACTGTCGGTTACTCACTCACACAGATAAATTAATTTTTATGTCTGCTGGACTAACATTACATGCAGGCACCAAGCCAGGTAATAATATTATGGGATTTAACCCCTCGAAATTTGTTTACATCCTCCTCTGTCAGCATATTGTTCCCCTTTGGTTGATTTTGTCAATCGGGGGCAAAGTTTTGAGGTTCGAATTTGTCATTGTTTGTGTCCGGCTGTGTGTCCGATTAGTAGCAAACAAATTTCAAAACTGGTTATCTTATTATCTATTTATATCTGGTTATGTGCCCGCCCTGGTTGGCATAATCTGCTGGCGAGGACCTATGGGTAGCGTTACTGGGCAGCCCGTGAAATTTATTTCTAGCTCTGAGCCTAATTGCATGTAAGTTATATACATAGATCTATCCGAGTTATTCCAGACTGGTAGCAAGGCTGGTCTACACTCTTGATGGGATATGCATACACTAATAGTTAAATTCTGTTAATTCCATATTCATTTTTAGACAGGGAATTTGCTGTAACATGCGTTTTTTTTTTTGACGCGGGGACCTCCATACCCATATATGGAGTACAGGCAGTCCCCAGGTTACGAATGAGATCTGTCTGCTAAGTCTGGATTGATGTCGAATTTCTACGTAAGTCGGAAAACTAACAGTGATAATAAAAGTGATTACATATGGTTCTGTACTGTATCTCGAGCCGAACATCTGCTGAAGCCACACAGTGTTTTCACGAACATCACAAAGTACAGTGTGCGTTTGTTATTATGAACCGTTGTGTTTAACCCAAATTTTTAATATAACAGGCTATATGGCAGTCCATTCATAAGTTCGAGTTGTCCGTAACTTGGACATTCTTAACCCGGGGACTGTCTGTAATTCAAAATCATAATAGTATATAAGTGACACTCTATCTTACCCTATTTAATAACTCAGAAGTGCTTGCTCTGTGTTCCTTACTGGCTCATTTCATATTGTTTTGTTCATACAGTGCATGTATCATCCATTATTGTTTGCTCTTATAAAATCCTTTAATATCTTTTTGTCAGTGTGATTAAATACTTTGTAGCCCTTTTTGTCATAAAACGGTGTGCCGATGTCATGCTGTACATCATTTACATACAAATTGTGCTTGGGCATGTAATCAGAATCGGAATTCACGTTATTGGCCAGGTAGAACTGTATTGTGTCTAAATTAGGCAAAACAGATAAGCAGAAATAAAATAAAGAGTGAAGGAATAAAATAAATAACGGACAGTGCAAGCTGTACAGTATACTAACAATAATTATAAGGATGGTAAGGGAACAGAGGTATTGAGCATGAGTATAAAAAGTATAAAAAGTATGAAAATATATTACAACCTGTAGATATGTAAATATGTACACATGGCTATAAATATGCATTAAGTGGCATAACGCATAGCCATGTTTATTATGCATTATGAATGCGTTATGAAACTCTCATTTATACTGTACTATAGATACCTTCATAAGGCAGTACAAAGCATCCTTAAGTCTTATACTTACCATTATAATGTATTATGAAGGTATCTACAGTATCATGCATTATAGATGACAGCTTTAAAAAAAGTGTTACAGGAATCTGATGAATATACCTAAACCTTGCACTCTTATGTTCTCCATTGGTTAGACCTGTTACGTTTTATATATAGACTTAATCTCCGTGTGGTGTGTTGGCGACTATCCAGGGTTGGTTCCTGCCTGCGCCCATTGTTCCCGGGATAGGCTCCGGTACCCCCCGCAACCCGGCTTGGGGTTAAGCGGTCTCAGAAAATGGATGGATGGATGGATGGATATAGACTTAATATCGTGTCTTGCTTGGCCTCTCACTCATGGACTGACCATTCTGTGGTATCACCTTTACTAAATATATATTAAATATTTTATGAATTTTAAAGGCTTTGTACTGAAGCAAGGCTGATTTACAATGTGACGCAAACCAATCCTTGGAAAACAATGCAAAGGTTTTTGTTTCCTTTCACCCCATTGTTCCATTATCAGGCATTATCTTCATTGTCAGATACGATGCTGGACTCTGTGGACAGAAAGCAGACATCACACCCAAACCACTCAGAGTGGGCTTCCTGCCTCACGGGCAGCCAGGGAATCAAGCTCCTGTTTACATCCTCCAGAGACATGTCTTTCCGGATTGTGCTTCGGTAAAAAGCCCATCCTTTGACTCCATAGCTTCTTTGCAGTAGAAAGGTCAACATCGTTACAGGGACTGAGTAGAGCACACATGGAAATCCGAAATGATATTTGTGTGATATACAGCAAACCTTACGAAGAACAATTAAGAATTTGGACAGCATCCACGTCCTCACTCTGTAATAATCCGAGGAAATGTGTCTGCTTGTACCCTCAGCCTCCTCTCCTTGGATGCACTTTGTTTGATTGAACCAACACCAACTCAAGCCCATTTGTACATGCTGATGTTTGGCTCAGTTGCAATTGGGAGAAACAACAAAAGTAAACCTAGGAAACAGAGTAACAAATTCTGATTTTTTTTGTAATGTTTGTTTGCAATTTTTGTATGAACGGACATCCTAGATGTGCCTGAGGACTCATTGGAAATTGGCACCTTCTACCATCGCTGGTACCTACAATGATGTTGGCGTTTGTGAAGCTGTAGCTCAAACCTCAAAGACAGTGTGCAAATTTCTCACCAGGTTTAAAGTGAGGAGCACTGCATTCAGAATTTGGAGCATTTAACCTGGACAGAGTGTTACTGACCAGCCCCAAACCAGTGACGTTCCGACCTGGTCACGGGGGAGGGACCCAGAGGTTTGATTGGGAGATTCTGGCCTTACTGGAGTATATTACATATTAGTGTTTTGGTTAATCAGTTTGTTTAGAGGTTTTTATTTAATCCATTTACAATAATTACATTTTGACAAATCACAAATGTCAAAAGTAAATGTAAACCAGTATAAATTTACCTACCAAAACCCAGTACAAATAAAATCTCAATCAAAAGTTAGAAATTAGCTGGTCTGCTGTAGAAAACCAGTATGAGGGAACAAAATAAACCCAGTGAAGTCTGACATCTGTGTAATAATCTCCTGTGGGGAGATTAAATTTCAGAATATGCAGTTATTTTCAGGTAACACTTTCAGCAGTGGAATAAATTCACATCTAAAGTATTTAATTATGGAATATCACTACAAATGCTCCATGGTGTCATGACTGCGAGGATGAGGGACTCGGGGGAGGGGGGATTGGCCTGGGGGAGAAACAAAAAGAGATTTATTGAACTGGATGAGCAAAGAAATAAACGGGATTACTTGGGATCAAAACAGGTGGGCTGGGCACAGGTATGGTGTCAATGACCAGACTAGCGAGGACGAGACAAACAAGTACTTAAATACATAGACAAAGAAGGGGCAGAAAGTATCAGATGTAGCCCATTGGGGGCAAGTCGGAGAGGAGACAGAAGGGTCAGGCAGACATGGTGGGCAGAAAATGACACATGGCATCCCTCCTTGACACCATCTCCAGCTCTTTTTCTTTTTTGTGGTACCCTAGTTGGACAGGAACAAACCTAGGTTGTGATACTTCCGGCTCACTCATAATCAAAGGAAATGTACCAATGTTTGCATCAATCAGCCTTTTGAAACAGTACCTTACCAATACATTAGTAAATTTTGGAAATGTATGTTTGTTTGTAATGTACAGCTTGAGGTCTGTTTGTGGATATGATTAATGTCATAGAACAAGTCTTTGTTTTTTGTATGCCTAAAAATTGTGACTTTCTTCCTCCCCCAGGACCTGTAATGGGGTTACCTTGGAGAAATAACGATTTATATTGATGGATGCCTGCAGGTGAAGCAAGGTACGGTAAATTAACAATCATCATGGGTAACAGAAATAATTACGTGTTGAGGCAATTGTGTTGAACGTGTGAACTCCATGATCTAAAAGATCTCAAAAGAAATAACCTATCATGGGGTAAGATGTACATATTACTTTTTAAAAAGCTAATTTTAATGAATGCATTCTCTTCTACTGGGTTTCCAGTGGACTATGTAATTCAAATGTGTTTCTGCAGTCCCTTTGTTGCACATCCAGGAGTTCTGCTGTGCTACGATGTGTATATAAGACTTAGATACAAAACTAACTTCTACTATCTGAAAAAAACATGACAAAAAATCCTCCATAAGTATTTCATTTCTATGAACAGAAACTTGAATACTTGTAATCAGCAGTGACAAAGGCTAATGTTACATAGTGATGGCCAGTTCTTTTCTGTGAAATTAATTCCATTTTTTCCCCTCAGTGTGAAATCTTTCCCCGATTTTCTTTCCACCTAAATTTGGGGTGGCCAGTCACTCAAAACTTTTACTGTAATGAATATTTCAAGCAAAATGAAAATCATAAGTGTGTGTGGAGTCGGTTTTCTCCACGTGCTGTAATTTTCTCCAACAGTCCAAAAATAAGCTCTTCGATGAATTGGCTTCTCTAAGACTCACCATAGTGCTCTGTGCATACTGGTATAGGCTCTCAGTTCATGACAGCCCAGCACTGAATGTGATCATTTAAGATGGACAGGTGGATGAGTATTATATGTAGAATAAGTCTGTTGTATGGAAATGCTCAGATATGTTACTCATCCCTCGGGAACTAAATTGAGTGTTATTATATAATTGTAATTAAGGTTCTCAAAAGAGTTTAGGATTTCAGTTACAATATATGACATACCAAACAGTAGAATATCCAGAACAATTTGTGTTGAAAATTATGTTAGAGAGACTATATTAAAATAATCATGTTGCCCATACCAGTTGCTAATTAAGGCGTTAGCTTGATCACTGATCTTGGCGATCTTCTTCTTGATGCGCGATGCATGTTTTCTGAAGGTACTCAAAATAGATGCCCTACTCTGACGCGTTCTGTCACCTCCTGTCAGCGCGCTGGATTTACGAGAGTAGCGCTTATGTCGCCTTTAATGCTGTCGAGTTTTATCCGCTTTCATTAATCTTGGCTGGAGGTGCGTTTGTTTCTCAGATCCTTGAATAGAAGGATTGTTCTAAGCATTCAGTTGGAAAAGATTACCACCATATGTCTAATTAGCATAAATGGGAATGTAACTGTGAATAAGTCTATTAATACCGACAGGAATATAAAAAAGGGAAATTGGAAAAAATCTAAAACAAAAAGATAAACCAAACAAGGTATTTGAGGAGCAATTTTGTTGAACTGATTTCTGCAGCATCTAGAAAGAAAACCACTTTCTGTGTTTGCAGATTGTTCATATATTTCAACACATACTGCTCATCATCATAACATCATTTGTGTTTATATTGTTTGCATATCATTACCACTGTACTAGGCTGCTGTTAGTGTTCCACAAAAACAATCTAGGTCGTATGGTATTTTTTTCATCTTACTGCTCTGTTTTTGATACTCTTAAATATTTGAGTCAAATCGTTGCCTGAGAAACAGCTCTCCAGCCATGACTCAGTGCTCACGTATTGTGCTAGGTTGCCATGTCGCCATCGCAATATAAAGACTTTAGCTCATAATCTTCTGTTTTTTCCCCAGTATTATTTGTAAGCAGGTGCCTCAGGACAAAATTGAAACTTGTATTGTATTTTCAACATATGTTTATTGAGATTGTCAATTAAAATTACATAATATATGTGACTTGAAATATACAGTAGATTTAGGTCATTTATATTTGGTTGATAGCTGGTCAGTGTCTGGCTCTGTTGGTTGAGACTCTGAAGGATGCCAGAGTAATGTTACTGTTGGGCCCCGGAGCAAGCCCCGTATCCCGAATTTTTCCTGGGTTTAGCTGACCTTCTTTTCTCAGTTGTCCATCACTCTGGATAAAATCGTCTGCTAAAGAGATATAAATGCAATGACTCACGATTCGGTAGCCATAAAATACAGGAATGTATTCAAACCTAATCTTTCTATCCTTACACAACATCTAGTAACTATAATCTTCCCTCTCCTGCCTAGAATAAGAATGAAAATGATTATATTCTGATTATATATTCCCTTTTGTTAGCTCTAACTTTTACATATAACCATACAAAAAATGAAGCTTGATTTACAAGAAAAGATGGACATTTAGATGAAGGAAATATCTGAATCTGAAATATGACTGGGATTTTGCAGGTCTAAAAAATGCAGTGAGCAACAAATGTGATCAGTGATCAGACGAAAATTAAAACTACCTTTGACCAGCTGATGCCTTGGGTAAAGTCAATAAGCTAAATCCAAGCATGAAAATACCCACTTGCTGGATCTGTGAATTAGACTTTCATTGGGACAGAGGTCAGTGTTCATTTTTAGAATTTACAATCGATAAGTTTATCACAGCTTATGTTTTTTGCTTATTATTGGGATTAATTACCACTCACTTGACAGTAGGAACTGCTTGGAAAGTAAAGCTTCTAAATAATTAACGCAGAGAATGCCAGACCATTTCAAAACAAATTTGTGTTGATCCCCACTTGTGGTGGGCGTAGTGGTTGAGTTGGTGGTGTTGTGGCCTTACTCATCATGCCCAGGTTCAAAGAGTTGGCTCAGTTCTGTGTCTATGTAATCGGTATTGCACTTTCAGATCATCCCTGCGTTTGGGTGCCTTTCCGCAGTCTGCTCTTGATTCTTCCGCTGTCCAAAGATGCTTGCAACTCTAAACCGACCTTAAATGGCATCCTACTCAAGGTCTGCCCTACCCTGCCTGTCAGACTTTCTGGGAACAGGATCACCTAAACTTGATTAGCATTTTGAAGGTGAATGTTTGTATATCCAAAAAGAAAGTTGCAATATATCACTCTAATTTCGGGAAAATAGTTCCAACTGTGAATTATGTAAATATTTTGAGGCGAATTTGGGGATGTTTGTATGGCCTGTACGCAACCTCATTTTCAACCTGACTGAATGTCTCTGTGATGAACTGGACTGCAGAAGTAGGGCAAAGCACAAATAATATACAGGTCCTTCTCAAAAAATTAGCATATTGTGATAAAGTTCATTATTTCCTGTAATGTACTGATAAACATT
>JAODLD010000001.1:29272260-29297183 GCA_026781065.1 Mormyrops boulengeri
AATAGAGCAGGAGAATTGTGTTTGTTATACGTTTGAGCTTGGTTTGTTGGTGTTTTGTGACCAATCAGGACTTAGAAGACCTTATTGGGAATTGGGAGTTATGGTTTATCAACTGGATGCTCTTTGTGCTCGAGGTGACTTGGTACCGATTGCCAGAGTGTGAGGGGAGCGCTCTGCTGGATTGCTTGAATAAAAAGAGATTACTCACCAACTGAGAGGTCCGGACTTTTATTCTAAGTGACTCTCTGAGTTATCAGAGAGGGGGATTTCTAATTTTGCTACCACACATACACCCTGCAACGGCCTGGCCTCCCACCCAGGTGGCGCCCTGCCTTTTGTCCTCTTTATCTGGAGATAGCCTCCAGGTGCACAATGATCCTGTACTAGAAAAGAAGTTAAGGAAAATAGATGGCTGAAGGCATACATTTTCAGGCCACTCTGTGAATGATTCAAGCTTAGAATTCAGTTCAAATAAGCGTCATTAGTAACACAGATTTATGTTTTAACAAGTCCAGGCAGCTGGCTTCAAGCAGAGATTCTGTTCCTTGCAATTCAATTCATCCTTGAGCCGTTAACCTCTTTCTGCTGCAGGATGAGAACATCATTGTTACTGTAACATAAATAGTGTCTATTTCATACAATTAAACCATAATTTTAGAATAAAATGAAAAGAATGAAAATACAACTCTCATTTACAATATTACAACGCAATATGTGCAGTTTATTTTTTTGATAAAACTTAACATATTGCAAAAAGAAATCCAAAGGTCCCCTGTGATGTCTCAGGACTTAATTACAGCTCTCTCATTGTCTGCAGTTACTCCCCGGAGCTCTATGACACAGCGTTATCATATAATTATGCATGCAAAGGGCAGGTCCTCTTTTGAGAATTTTGAGATTTTATGCTCCATTCCAAAAGTGTAGCATAAAAGTTCAGTATGACAAAGAGCAATTCCATATCCACAAAGTTCATATCCAAATAGCCATCCCTTTAAATACTCTCTTCAGTGTCATTAAAAGATATCTTGGCAAACATTTGAAATTACTTATTAAAGTGATGGTTCGTACTGGTTTCAACCTAGATGATCAGTCTCAGTACACATTTTATTTTATACTGTTCACTTTCCTTATGCTGAGAATATGTTTCACATTCAGTGTGCAGGATCTTACGGCTGCCCTGTCTGCTCTAATGTAATTGCAATGATGCAATGGATAGATGGATAAATGCACTAATGGATGGTATTGGCATCAAGCACTTTTACACAGTATTGTGTAAAAATCATAATGGCAGATGTACTAGAAAAGAAGTTAAGGATGCCAGTTAATAGATGGGTGAAGGTATACATTTTCAGGTCACTGTGTACTACAGTCATTATAAAATTATAATGATCACTGAAGCATTCCAGACAGAATGGGCCCTCAGGTGGCGTAACACCTGAAGTTCAGACTTGGCAATTCATCTGAAGTTAAGCAGGCTTGGTCCTTCTCTGTACTTGTATGGGAGACCAACTAGGAAAGCTGGGTTGCTGCTGGGAGAGGTGTTGGTGTGGCCAACAGGGAAACCCATCCTGTGGTCTGTGTGGATCCCAATGCTGCAGTGCAGCGAGGGGAACACTATCCTGTAAAAATGGTGCCGTCCTTCATATGAGATATAAAACCAAGGTCCTGATACTCTGAGGTCATGAAAGATCCATAGGTATTTTTCAAAAAAGTAGGGGTGGTACCCTGATATCCTGGCTACAATTACCCTCTGTGGCCCTATCAATTCTGGCCTTCTAATCATCCTCTATATCTAACTCTCCTGCCCCTTCACCACTTTAGCTACTGTGTGGTGAGCATACTGGTGCAGAATGGCTGCCATCACATCATCCAGGTGGGGGCTACACAGTGTTGGTGGTTGAAGTGGCTCCGCATTGGTTCTGTAGTGCTTTGGGTGTCTTGAAAAGTGCTATAAAATGTAACATTCATTCATTTGTTCATAGTGCAAGAACACTGTACTCCATAACATAATATAAACACTTAAATAAACATAGCAAATAAGGGTACTCATCAGGTGCTTGGAAAACTTTACAGCAGTGGACCTGGTCTTGCTGATGAAATTTGGACCTTGAAGAATAATAGTTGCGTACCCCTGATATAAATAAAGTTCCTTAAACTACACAGTCTAATTGTATTGAGGGATGCAGTCAATAACTGATATTCTAATACCAGGAATAATTTATAAAGTGCATCTTGTCCCAAGTCATTCTAATCTTTTTGAGACCAATGGATTGCTATTGTCATATTTACAGAGGTAGAATCTTAAACTCTCGTGAACAATATGTCACGAGAACAGGACGGAGTTGAAAGAAATCAAACAGACAAGGTCCAGAGCATAGGCCATGGTCTGAGGGAGAAGGGCATACCCTAAACGGTGTCCACCCACATGGTCAGGTACTCAGCCTGACAGTCCTTGCTGCTTTGGCTGGTGACCCTCCAGCATGAGTTACAATGTTTATACTGTAAAGGGGCAGGTCTGACTTGCTGGTTTCCTTGTTCTATTTGCAGTTCACTTTGGTTACTATTGTATGGGCCCAGGGTCACATGATGGTAGAATGCACATTGGGTGATTGCCACATCCATCTGTCTTCTACACCAGTGTTTCTTAACCTGGCCCTGGGGACCCCTGGACAGTCCACGTTTTTGCTTCCTTACAGCTCCCTGCAAGACATTGTATATATTTGCTCCCTCCCAGGTCCGGGAGCAAAAATATGGACAATCTGTGGGTCCCCAAGGACTGGTTTGAGAAACACTGTTCCAAGCATTTTTCCTATTCAGGGTGACAGTAAGGGGTTCCTGAAGTCTATCCTAGGCCTCACAGGGCACAAGGCTGGGGTGTACTTTGGACAGAATTCCAGTTCATCATAGGTGACATACTATGTACATAGTCACACACTACAAGCAATCTTGAGATACTCATTATAATGTGTACAAATGCATGGGGCAAAGCCAGAGTTCCCTGCGGAAAACCTCAGGACAGACCAGAGGTGGGATTTGGCCTCCAGCCCTGAGGGAGAGCAGTATTAGTACAAATCATTAAGATACCATTAAGAAAAAACTCACACTGTTCCATTTGAACAAGGGTGGTGCTGAGGTATCACCTGTCGCACGGCTGCACTTGAGTTCTCATCCCTGAGGTGGTTCATTGTGTGGTGGGTGCAGCAACACACCATATCGGTGCACGCTCCCCCCCGCCCCCACCCTTTATTTAAAAGCACATAAGCTGTAACTGGGGTTGAACCAAGTACTAAAAAAGAAAAACCTATACCAAACATGGACATTCTTTTCTTCCTGTTTCTGATCTGTTCTTACGGAGCTATCATCCATCCCCCACAGTCATACTCTTATGAAATCCATCTTACTGTCCCTATTTACAAGTCCAGCCAGAACCACGGACCCCACCGTGGAGTTATGTTGGCTGGCAGTAATCAAATTTTCGCTTCAGAAGTTGGCGTGCATCTAGCAGGCCACTGTGAAGCTAGCTGGTCATATCTGGCAAGGAACCAAGAAACTTCTTGGAAAGGACAATAAAAACAGGCAGCTATGGCGCTGGGCAGCTTGGCATTGTCTGTGATATCTGGGAGGATGGGAAGCTGGGGACCAGCATGAAATGGACCAGTGCGCTACCTCTGTCGCTGGGGCTGGCTGGCTGACGGCTATGGAGAAGTCATCATACAAACGGGGTGACCAAAGTGTCAGACCATCAAAGCCCATAGAGACACAGTCCTTGAGCCTTTGAATGTCAGTAATGGAATAGTGATACGGCTTTTTAAAATAATGAGATCCCTGAATCTTCTTTCAATGACAATGCAAAACAGTAACACAAACACAAGAATATATTACGTGAAACAGGAGCCATTGTTATGGATTACCAACATATGAGACCTTTCAAAGCATGTAAAATTCACAAAAAATTATATTTGTGTTGAAATCCCATCTAGAGTGTTGTCCAGCCTTGTGTCCTGTGCTGTCTGAGATCTAAGCCTTTGCACCGACCTAACCAGGATAAGAAGTCTGAAGATGGATGGATGGATGAATGGATGGATGGATTTAGTGTATATTATAATTATTATGACTTTTATCACATTATGAAGTAATATAAGAGGTCTGTATTTCCATATTATGTAACTAGGAAGTGATTTAAACATGTCCAAAAATATTCCCCATTGGAGATTGCAGGTTGCATTGCAATGCCCTGACAACCTCTCTAGGGATCTTGTCAAAACCTAAAATTATTCGCCGTTTGGCTGAAAAGCAGCTCCTCTGCTTGTTAACGGCACCCAAGTTTCCATTTTTAGTTGCAGGATTTTGAAATATCATCGTAATTTTATCATTCAAAATCCTCTGAGCAAAAACAGAAACACTCAGGAATACAGCAAACGCTCAGCTACACGATACTCTTTGAAATGCTAAAAACATCACAACATACTCAAATACATTTTAGGAAACTGATACAAACTTGAGGTAAAAGCTAATTTTCACATCACCAAGGCTAATATCACTAATAAAAATACATTTAAGAAAAACATGTAATAAAACACATGCCAGCATCTAGATCGAAAATGATTAAAATAATACTGCATCTTTTACAGTATACATTTGTCAATATATGGAGTAATACCCAGCCAGGATAAAGAAAGCCTCGATCTTGCCACTTGGAGTAAGAAACCTGTCTGGAGGTGCATATAAAAGTCAGAGAGAGTATTTCCAAGATATTTCTAGATATTTCCAGATTTCTTAGTGGCTAATTGTTTCAATGCACAAAAGAGTATATGCTAAAAAACAAGCATAGGGAATGAATTTTTGACTAAAACCAGAAGTGCAACCAGACAATGTTTTGACATCCAGGAAAATGTGTGGCAAAAATATATTTCACAATCGATTCAGAGCATCTGCGTAATCGTTGCAGACCATAGCTTGATTCTACAAAATTTTATTTAATTAATCTAGTCTATGTAGCCTTCTTATGTATACATCTGGGCACAGTATGTTTCATAGGGCTACAACTGACATAACACACAATTGTAATTACAGGTTATATGTAAATCATCACCTATAGATACTGTAGGTTACTTATAGATATTATAAATAATGGCATTCCTCTGTCACTTGCTACTTTGCTCTTTAAAATATATTGGACTGGGCTTTTAACAAAGATACAAAGAAACAAAATGAGGAAAATTATACAGAAAATTGAACAAAACAAGATGGCTTTAATTCGATTTGCTCTTTATCCCCCTTCTTAGCCCAGCTGGTTACATCCATTGCTCATTGGTCATTAACAGAAACCAAGTGGGCATTATTGACAAGGTGGATCTAAACGGAGCTGGAAATTAATCACAGACATAAATCGTTTGGACACCCCTAGTCAACCTGCATGAAAATCGTGCCAAAACATAGAACGACCTCTGCGGGGGAGGTACGTAAACATAAGGCATTTCTGCACATTTTAAAGAACGATATAGAACACCATTGAAGAAAAAAGGAATGGAAAAAATATTTTTTGGAACATTTTGATCCACTGACTAGAAGAATGACCCTTAAGTGTTTTTATCCTTATCTAAATATGAAGATCAAACTGTCCAATTTAATTTAACTGATACCTGTGAAACTCAAAAGGTTTTCAAAAATGTATTTTTCTTTTTTATTCGTTGTTAACAACAAATGGAAATGAGTGCTACGTTTATACCACACATATTAACATATTAATACGTACATTGTCCAGATTTTACAAACAATCTGCTATTTCCTCATACTCCTGTTTCCTGTGGGATTGGAGTTGGTTATTGGTTGGTTATTTATGAATGATTTTCATTGTCAAATCAATTACATACCATGATAACGTAATCTCAGTTTGTCTCAAGACATTTAAAGGAAAACAGGACCGGGATCAAATGTAAACAACTGTACTGTTTGGAGTCTGGGGCCTGTATCACAAAGTGAGATTTGCTGGTTATTTAGTTAACTTGTTTGATTTAAAGTACCCCAGTTTAAATGGACTTCATCTCCTTTCACTTACATTTAGCCCAGACTACCTTAACTCTGACTAGTTATCCTGCTAACCCAAAAATCTGGCTTCATGAGTCAGGTCTATTCAGGTGAATTTGTGGTAGCTTCTGGTTTTCCAAAGCTTTTGTCTTGATAACTGAAACAGCTGCTTTTAGCTGTGAGCATGAAGGACATTATCAGGACATCAGCATAGGCGGCAGTCCCGTGTTAAGCACCTGCTATATGAAGACCCTTCATGTGTAAAATCCAGCAAGTCTACCTGTGCCAGTCCACTGAGTGAAGATACAAGATGATGTCTTCACCCACTTAAAGTAGGTAGCACTTCTTCCTCTCCCAAAGCTTTTGTGGTATGCGCTTCTGGTACCCAGCTGTTCGCTTTTCATCACCGGAGGACACCTGACCCTGACAACCCGCGTGGTGTTCCTACAACCTCTGCCATCACCTCACTAAAATATATTCTGACGTTGAGATATGCCTGTTCAAGCATCCAGTAGCATTTATGTCTGAATTCCATAACAAATAATACATATACACTGATGGAAAGACACCTGAAAACAGACACGGTAGGATGTTAGTGGGTGTATCCCGTAGTGTAACAGCTGCAGGAGAATGGGCAGCACTGCAAACTATATAATGACCCACTGTCCATATGTAATTTGTAATGCAATAAGCAGACATAATACAGATACAGTACCTGTACTGTGCTATTTCGTTACATAAAAAGAAACTTAGACTAACATACAATGAAATATTTCGGTGCAGCTTCAGGCACCATCTTTTTTCTTAGCTCCCATTGTTTGCTACTGCACGCATCTTTTGATTTGATACTCTGATGCCAAAACCACCTACTACCAAAAGGAAATCATCACCAGAGACACTCACAAGTTATTATTCGCTTTCAATGTCCTCCTTAACCCTTCTCCTTCCCCTCTACCCACCACCCTGACTGCTGATGATTTTGACACTTTCTTCCATGATTATAATAATAATAACAGACACTTTATTAATCCCTGTGGGGAAATTGTTTTTACGCCTCCCTCAACTTGAGCTTTGCAGAGTAAGTCGTCCACAAAGGGCAGCCACCTATGGCAGTGCCCAGGGAGCTGGGGGTTGAGGGCCTTGCTCCAGTACCCGCAGACATGCTGAGGCTGGGTTTGAACCGGCAGCCATGTCGAGGTGCTGGTCACAGACCCGCCTGTCCACGCTGAGGGTATGAAGCGGCGAAGGCGTGGGATGGGGGGAGGGTGCGGTGGGTGCATATCTGTACGTGTGTATATGTGTGTGTGTATCCCGGTGTCCTTGGATGGGGGGAGAGGAATGCAAGAGAGTCTCACTGCCTTGTTCTTCTGGGAGAGGTGTTAGCTCAGCAGCGGCCTTGGCCAAGGCCAGTGCTGATTTGGGGGGAGCCAAAACCAGATAGAATAGGGTTGTTTGGGTTTCCAGGCGAGGAGCAGAAGTTTCACCGCTCCTCTAATGTCCGCACTGGTCTCTGCCATCCAAAATCCTTTGCAAAGCCGTGAGCTTCTCCATGATGTTATCCAATCTGCGATCAGTGTTCGCGGTGATGTTATCCAATTTGCGATCAAGAGTTACAGTCAGAGTGCCAACAGCTCTGCCTACTCCATCAAGCAAGCCGGCCAGCCTAGTGGGGTTTTGAGTGGCTGTCACCATTTCCTTCAATTTCCGATAAACCAGGGCAATGCCTAATCCAATCAGCATAATACCTGTAATCATGGTTCCGAATAGGTAGATGTCTTCGATGTCCTCCACGGAAAGAGCTGCCAGGCACATGACCCTCCACCTCTCCCATCCGTCCATCGTGTAGCCAGCTGCATATGTTCCCGCGGGACAGTCAGGTTTCCCTGAACCTGTGCTTCTCGTCGAGAAGATGGTGTCAGTTGCGTTGAGAGACCAGGTGATCAAATCCATGATTTTCTTAGTTTGGAGAGCAGGGCTGAGAGAGTCTCTCAGAATATAAGACAGTAGACGAGATGAGAGTGGACGAGACGAGAGGAGCAAGCAGGGAAGATAGTGGGAGGGAGAGGGAGAGAAATGCGACCGCCTCCGCTGAGAGCCAAAGAAAGAATAGCCCACTGAGCCACACACTGCCCCTGGGTGTCAGTCATTGACAGCCAGTTCTCTGCACTCACCACCTGCATGGATCCCTTAATGCGCGTACCTTCTGTTCCCTCTATCACACCCCTCACCTGCCCAGATGCTTCTAACCTGCTCACCCACTAGTCCACTGCCTATGCCCTGGACCCTATCCACTCTGTCCTCCTTCAGGCCATCTCTCCCACAATAACCCTGTACTTCCCCACCTGATTAATTCTTCCCTTACAACCAACACATTCCCTGTCGCATGTCAGCAAGCTTGTGTAACACCACTGCTTAAAAGCCCCTCACTTGACCCTTCTCAGATTGAGAATTATTAGCTGGTCTCATTCATGTCCAGAACCCTCTCACGTCTTGTCCTAAGTCAAGTCACTGGACTTCTCACGAAGAAGAACCTCATGGACCCTCTTCAGTCTGCTTTCATACCTCATCACTTGACCGAGACTGCGCTCTTCACTGTTGTGGATACTCTGAGAGCCACAAGAGCTTCATCTGGGTCATCTGTCCTGATCTTTGTAGACCTCTCTGCGGGATTGCTCTGCACTGGTTTGACTCATACCTATCAGACAGATCATTCCAATTGACATGGTTTGCAGAGGTGTCGAAATCATATCAGGTAACAACCTGTGTTCTCCAAGGCTCTGTCCCTGGTCCTTTCCACTTCTCTCTTCACATTACCTTTCTAGGTCAGATCTACAAACTGCATGGCTTCTCCTACAATTACTATGCTGATGAAAGCCAAATCTATTTGA
Source organism: Mormyrops boulengeri (assembly GCA_026781065.1). Classification (NCBI taxonomy): domain Eukaryota; kingdom Metazoa; phylum Chordata; class Actinopteri; order Osteoglossiformes; family Mormyridae; genus Mormyrops; species Mormyrops boulengeri. Next base: position 29,281,176 of record JAODLD010000001.1, read on the forward strand.
CTTTCCCTCCTGATGACACTATGGTCTCAGCCCAAATTTCTGGATGCAGTCCGGATGAGGGCCCATCACCTTCAACTTAATCTCTCCAACAATGAGCTTCTTGTCTTCCCTGCCAGCCATCCATCCTGACATCACTGTTCAACTTGAATCATCCACACCATCTACATCAAGGTCTGCCAAGAACCTAGGGATGATGATAGGCGACTAGCTGTCCATTGCTGACCACATAACAGCGCTCTTCTGCTCTTGTAGGTTTGCCTTGTAGAACACCAGGAAGATCAGGCCTTTTCTGTCTGAGTATGCAGCTTAGTTTCTAGTGCAGGTACGTGTTACCTCATGATTAGACTATTGCGAGTCTCTACTAGGAGGTCTACCAGCTTGTGCCATCAGACCACTGCAGTCGATTCAAAACACAGCAGTAAATCTGATATTCATTCAGCCTAAATGTCACAGCCTTCCTTGTGTCTCATCAATGGTTACCTATTGGTGCTTGCATCAAGTTGAAGTCTTTGGTGTGGGCCTACAGGTCCATTAATGAACAGGCACTCATCTCCATCAAAAAGACTAATGTCCCATTTCACCCCCTTCACTCAGTAAACCGATGACTCTTGGAGCCTCCTCCATCATGCAATAAGTGTCACTCCTGAAAGTTTTCTTGTGTGGTTCTCCATGGTGGAATGAGCTGCAGAACCATGCCCAGTCATCACCCTCCCCTCTCCACCTTCTTATTAGTCCTTGTTTAGTTAAAAGTTCTTATGTACAGTAGTTCCTGCCCCAATACTTGCACTTGTACCTGTCTGTAAGTTCAACTTAGCAGCCCATTGCCATGACAACATGTATTTTTGTAATATGCTATTAACATAGCAAAGACATCAGGTGGTCGTGGTCGTGGTCGTGGGGGGTCCAGAGCCTATCCCACAGGCTATGGGCACAAGGCAGGGAATAACCCAGGATGGGGCACCAAACCATCGCAGGAGAATGGGGGATGCCATCTGGATATAATTGGACGCACTTTAATGCACAGAACAGGGTTGGGGGGTTAGGAACAAAACTCCTGTACAGGAGCTGGACACTTCCACTCTGGAGTTTCTCTAGGTGAAGGGCATCAGGCTTTGGCCCTTGAGTTCACCCTCTGTGATCAAGAGGGTCTGCTCCCTTCAACTTCACGTTACTTCACGGTGGTCTCTAACTGATGTCTGTGCTTATGCACCAAACAGCAGTTCAGAGTATCTGGCCTACTTCACAACCATGGGTGTGGTGTTGGAAGGTGCCCCCAATGAAACCTGGAAAATTTACTGGTCAATCTGCATTCTAACCCTCATGATGGTCACAAACGCTGGGTAGTAACCTAAAAAATGTGATTGCGGATACAAGCAGTGGAAATTAGTGAGTCTGGGCTCAGACTTAGAGCTCAGACATTCTGGAGGGGCTTAATATAGAGCTTCTCCACATTGAAAACAGCCAGCTGAGGTGGTTTGGGCATTTGTCTAGGGTGCCTCCTGGATGCCTCCCTGGGGAGGTGCTTCGAGTCTGACGTAGGACATGCTGGAGAGATTATATGGGTTGGGAATATCTCAGTATCCCGCCAGACCCAATGACCCAGACCTGAATAAGCGATGGAGAATTGATGGATGAATGCATGCAGTGGTGTAGTCTGGATGCTGTCCAACTGTAAACTTCACATATATATTTATGTAATATATAACGCATAAAAATATTTTACACAGTATATATAAATATATATGTGTGTGTTTCATCCATCCATGTATGAAAACCTCAGATTGCCTTGCGAGAATCCCAAATATATTTTGTATAGCTAATGGGTAGTCTCCTTCATGAGTGTTGATCACAAAGGTCTCTATTCATCAAAACGGGGCAACGTACTGGAGATTAATTAGTGTGATAGATTAAACATGTTTGAATTGAATGCCTTGGCATTAAACAGGGAATTCCTTCAGGGCTTTGCATCACCAAATGGCAGCATCAGAAACAGACAACACTATTTCTATAGGGATTAAAATCCACTTCTAATCTTATCTGAGACAGTAGGACTCAAGCAGAAGTTCAAGCAGTACAATGAAGCTCACTCAGGATAATGTTATCAACCTTCTACCATCAAGCTCAGAATCAATTAAAATTGGCTTGCATGCCAGTCCAGTGAAGATGCCATTTCATTAATGCACCATTATTTGAAGAACAATTTGCAGTTCAAAAATATTTAACTAATGGCATATGCATAAATCACCTTACATCTCATGCATTGCTTATTTTTCAAATTAATACATTGCTGATGTATAAAAAATAATAAAAAAAGATATAAAAACAAACTGCCTATGTATTTATGAACAGACCTGGTTATTATATAATGGCATGTCATGTATTCACAGTTTTGAACTCCCTGCATCTTTGTAACCATCCGTTTGCCATACCTGCTTCTGTACTGCAGGGGGGTGGTGAGTCGGAAGCTCAGGGCACCATGCGGGGGTCACACTAAGTGGGACACCAGCCCATAGCAGGAAAACACTCACACATGTTGGGCATTTTAGAGATGCAGAGGTACCCAGGGGAGCCTCACATAAGAAAAACAGACGGAATATGCAGCCCGAGCTGAGGCAGGAACCAAACCCGTCATCCTGTACAAGTGAGAGCAAAATGCTACAGGTGGGAAACTGTGAGTTTATATGCTAAATACATCAAATCAAATACATTACATACCAGGGTACCACAGGGTACCTAATCAATAACCAGATTATAAACCATTCATAAACTCTTTATATGGGTAGCCTTATTGTAAAGTGGCACCGATACCAGAAATAATACCAAGATTGCGATATTCCTGCCTTTAACTGCAAAGTGCCTAGAGGATGTTTGTGAAGTGTGCTAGTCTTCAGCAAGCAATGCATAATTTATGTTGTATAACAACATAATTAGCACCATTTTCCTTGAGAAAACATAAGTTTAGTAGTTATGGTGATGTTATTGGTGAGCATATTGAACCAGGAGAGTTATGAAATAAAGCTCAGAAAATTAACTTACACGTTTATCGTTTTTGGTATAAATCACAAACGAGCCTAATTTGCATCAAACCTTTGAAGTGTCATTATTTGTGCCATTTAAAAAAGCAGTTCTTAGTGTTAATGTCTGCAAAACTCTGTGAAATTTACTAAGGCATGAACTATAAAAGTATAAATATATCTGTTAATTATAGGTGATGAGTCTGAAATACAGTTTCTAAAATCAACTCATATATTGTAAGTTTAAAAACTTGCAGTTACTGTGAATTTAACTGTATTACACCTAATTATGGCCTTTATTAAACACATGACATATGTCTGCAAAATGGACAAAAATAATCCACTTTCAGTAGCAAAGGGTTCCCAAGACCTGATAGATAATGACTTCATTATAAAGCTACCACTCTGTGTTCCAGACAGACACCTTTGTTGAGATGAGGCTTCCGCTGACACTAACCCCAGATAAAAGCAAAAGGAACAAATCCTCCACAAGTTCACAAGAAGTTCTCACCAGCCACAAATGTTGTCTTTCAAGTTCCTTACTAGTGCTTTTATGTCCAAGAAAGTTGCTGCTCTTTCATTAAAAGTTCCTCCAGTCCACAGAAGTACAAAGGAGAAACACAATACCATCTTCTTTAATCCACCATGGCGATGTACTGACAAGCTAATCTCCAAACGTTTCCACGTTTCTGGACTGCTCCTGTCCCATCTTTTGTTTTAAAGCCAACTCTAGAAGGCAATGTGTTTCACTGATAAATCGATCTTGTTGCCACCACCACCTTGTATGGCAAAATAGCAGATCCATCACCCAACCAATCAGCTACATTCATATCTAAAGAGACCTCCGTTTGCTAATCGGTATCAGCATGGCACCTAGAAGGAGAATTTTACGTGTTTTGAATACTTTGAAGTCAATATATATCAATTTGAAGTCTTTTGATTTTTACTCACAAATCTGCTAAAGTCCATAATAGCCAATCAAGACTCACTTGGCAAGTGCCATTTCTGGTACTGATTAATGCATGCCTGTCAAATGTCTGTCATTTATGTCGGTATCGTCATTTTGAATATCTGCCGGAGATTTTGTCCTGGAGGTCTGGCATGGCTGGGAATGAGCTACATTGCATTCATGGTGCGTGATGTGCAGGGTGTTCGAGGGCTTTAACTGGGCAGAAGGGTCCTTCCAGACCTAAAAATACACACCTATACAGGTCAGTGTGCAGGGCGATGATAACTCCATTAGGCAGCAAAATGACTGCATTTAGAGGAAAAGTGAGAATAGTACATAGTCAGACAGGAAGAACCTGTAAAATTATAAAAAAGTATAAATGTTTCTCAAATAAAACACATGCAGAGGATCTGGGGGATGGAAATGAGGTGCTACTGGAGAAGAAAGAATGAAAAGCTTATGAAGGACATGTGACACTTAAGATACTTGCAATATATAACATAAACTTGGGAATTGGGGTATTTAGGATATTTTAATGCCAGAAAGGTGTGTGATTGGTAGAAGCACAGTATGAATAGAAACAAACCCTTTAACAGGCTGTGAAACAGTCAGGACAGCCTACAAGACTATGGGACATAGAGCTGGACAGGAGGCGGGGTCTACGTTTGAAGAAACAGTGTCCTTTTCAGGGGAAACAAGGCTGGCTAGAGGAGGGATGGACAGCACATGCTAAGAGAACACAAGAAGAAATTGGTCAGCTTTGTGGGGTTTGAGGAGAAAACCAGAGGGATAGGGGGGCACTGATCTTTCTTGGAAGGTCGGGCATATTATGGTTTTTTCCAGGTTATAAGGGCTGAAACCACAAAATACAGGCATTTCTGCAGCTCACAGGGAAGGAGGAATAAGTGAAAACAATCACACAGATTCCAGTCATCTGATACCTGCCCATCAAGACTGGCATGACTATCCTTTCTGACAGAAGCTTGTGATATGCATCCTAATAGAAAAAAAATCTAACTGGCATGAAAGCTTCCTGATGGAATTCCATTTCAGATCAAGTCCAGGTCCTGCTGCTCATATGGAAACCGGATGGCTTTCCATCAAATGTGAACATGCAGTCAGCCTCTAGCAAACAGGTGAGCTAAAAGGACAGCACTTAAAGTGTGTTATGTCTCTTGATGAAGCTTGATGAATGAAAAGGGAGGAGAAGCGTGTGGATGACAGCAAACACATCAAAGAAAACGCGGCTGTTCTGAGAAGGAAGACCACATGGGAATGAGCTGGAATTAGTTATTCCAAATTATGCAAAATGAGGGAAACTTTCATGCAAAAACAGAAATTACATGTTCCTCTCACTAAATCAAAAATAATTCAAGCCAAGACGCTCAGCTGAATGCTTAATGTCTCTTAATGTCAGCTAGTCTAATATTTGATTTATAACTTTCTAAGCTTAACAGACATATGCAAAAGTATCTCACAAAGTTACATTTTAAAGTCAATGCCTGTTTACCAGGAGTGCTAATTTTAGTAATTTTCAATTATGACAATGCTCCATCACTCCACACTGGGGTGCACTGACAATGTAAACCAAATAAGGGAACCGATCTGTTCATAATAAATGGATCATTATGTAATGTTGCGCTAGTGCAACTGTCAGGTTTGTCATATATATATATATATATATATATATATAGTTCATATATAAAATCACTCTGTAGTGTTCAGTACATCTAGTAAGGATAACACGTTTACATCTATGGACACCGACACAAAGATACTGATTTTCCTCTGTTTACTGTTGCTGTATGTTGCTCTGTAATAGAGTGGCATAACATCCATGATATCTTCTGTTTTGTATTGTTTACTTCATGAGATGGGATCCCATCTAATGGTGATTCTGTATGGGATATGTAGCATGGAGAATAGATAGATGTATGGATGGATGGATATTGCTATATGCTGACCTTTTTAATGCACTACATTCTGTACATTGAAGCAAACACCTCTTTATACTTCATTAATGCCTACAACTTACAGTCTTTTTGAAGTTTCTTTCAGGGAAAATAAGCCTTCTTAGAAACCGTGGTCCTTCAATCCAACAGCATCAGAAGAATGGGGGATTCAAGGACATGGGAGGACAGCAGTTTCTAAACATCTGGCAGTGTTAGTCCATTCCAGCAGACCTGAGCTTTCCAGGGAGCCATTCAGTTTCATGTGTCTCAGTTTTCTTAGGTTTTCATCATCAGTGATGACAGAAGTGCATGATGTTTCTACAACTTGAAACGGGCCTGCTGTCAGCACATTGTTTGAGAGAATGACCGCAGTTAAAATGTTTCCCTAATAGAAAGCAACTGGAACAGTAAACAGGACATTTTAGGGTTCCACTGAGCCTACTGACTGAAATATTATTTTAATGGTATTTTGCATGAATGCACATAATGCCTGTAAAAAGTTCTTCTGTGAGACTGGTGTTCACTTGAAATGGTTCTAATTCCTGCTGGTTCCTTAATTAAACTGCAAGATGTATTCACTTTGTGCTACAATATAAAGTTGCTAGGTAATCACTTGCTAGGGAACGGTGTCAGAAAGTCAAACAACAGCGTGCAAGCTCTATATTAATTAGAATGTCTCTCTAAGAAACAAAGAGTGAATGCGCTATTGCAGAAGGTGTTCTGAGATGTTGGCAGGTCCTCAAGGTAATGTCTGTCAAGGTGTCATCACCAGCTAAACTATAAACAACGCCAACCGCAGCAGATGTCTTAGTGGTGCGGTATGTGTCAAAATATAACCAAGATTTAAACTTAACTGTACTTTTTTCCTGAATTTTGCTTAAGACAGACATTCAGACATTGACTGCACCACATAATTGTCGTTCCATTATCACCTACTGCACACCTGAAAGACTGAAACTCACACATATTTTAAGCCATTGTTTGTGTATCCTTGTGAAATATGTCGCCAGGAGAATTGGATCAAAGAAAGACTGATTGTTGCTTTTGCTTTGATGTTTCAGAGAAAAGCTGAATTTTATGCTGGTGCAATTGCACCGGTGGAAGAGGCCTCATAACATAGGCACATTACGGATGTTCGCCATTCAGTTTTACATACTGAGGTCAAATTCAAATGCAATCATTAAGCATAATAAAGTGTCTCTAAATATGAAAAGTCAGGAAATAAAAATTGAAACCACCTAATGGATATTGTGTTCTGAAATCATTAATGCCAGACAACACTCTGAAAATATGATTAATATGCACACTCATGGCAAAAGCTGGTGATCTTTAATTATGGTACAAATTATATGCTGCTGTAATTCGTCAGCACACAAGCAGCTTATTTCCTCTACACTCTCATTTGTCGAATAATTGCTTTCTTGAAAACAAGAGCCAATTATAGTACGGGCACCTACAGGAAAGTTATGGTAATTCTGGTTTACTATATACTTACCTAATTCTGTTGGTTCCGCTTTAATTAAATCGACAACAGAACTCTGTTGGTGATAAATTGATCTGAATAGCTCCAACCATATGTTTACATATGTTTCCAAAAGAAGAATTTTAATTCATCCACTTGTCTTCTGCCTCAAAATGTAGCAAAATTAAACCTTCTTTGTATTTATAAGCTCATATAAGCTCTTCTAGGCCCATATACAGAATGTATTCTGACATGGTGAACGAGATGAAGGATCTCTAATCTGCTGCATCCACAGTGTGGCTTTGGGAAAGATTTCTACATGTCACACTGCTGTATTTAACATTAAGTACAAATTGGTATGCAACCACATCACTAGCCTGTCATAGCAGATGACCTAAATCATTACTTTCTATATTAAAAAATGCTCCAAAACACAGGATTATTGACCCAGAGAGGCGAAGCTTATTTGGGTAGAAAAAGTTAGTGCTTGTATGTGTCCTTGCAGATATGGAAGATCGAAAGATAGAGAGCTAAATATTTAAGTATAAAGTAACCTTAGTTCAGGTTTTGGTCATCAAACAAATATCCTAACAATTATGAAATGTAATCTTTTAATGCCAGGCCATAGAAAGCACCTGAAAACATTTAATTTATAATGTGATTTTATTATAAAAATAATACAATAAACTGATACATGTAGTAGTCTTGTAAATATTAGTTTTCTAAACAAGTTCAAGTAAAAATACTGAAATTTTGCCCATGTACTTCAAAGAGGATGGCAGGAGAACTCAAGCATTTAAGGCTTAAGTGAACTTCACTACAGAAATAACCATTTTCCTTATTATTGTTAATTCAATTCATCCAAAAGAAAAACAAACAAACCAAAACCTTTCATTGAATATTAACATAAAGGCTTGATTGATTTGCTAGGAAACTACATCAAATCTTATACATAAATAAAAGTGAATCATATCTCCATGAAAGATACGGCAAGGTAATCCTACGGACTAAAATATATCAAGGTAAACCAATGAGTAGTCAAAGTAATCCGATGGACTAATGTATGTCAAGTTGAACCCATGGGGTAATGTATGTCAAATTAATCCTATGGAGCAGTATATTTCAGGATAATCGCAATGGGGTAGCATATGTCAAATTAATCCCATGGGGTAATATATGTCAAGATAATCCCATAGAATAATATGTGTCAAATTCATCCCATGGGGTAGTATATTTCAAGCTAATCCCATGGGGTAATATATACCAAATTAATCCCATGGGGGTAATGCGTGTCAAGCTAATCCCATGGAGTAACATATGGCAAATTAATCCCATGGAGTAGTATATTTCAAGATAATAGCATGGGTTAGCATATGTCAAATTAATCCCATGGGGTAATATACGTCAAGTTAATCCCATGGAGTAATATATGCAAAATTAATCCCATGGGGGTAATGCGTGTGAAGCTAATCCCATGGAGTAATATACGCCAAATTAATCCCACAGGGGTAATGCGTGTCAAGATAATCCCATGGAGTAATATATGCCAAATTAATCCCACGGGGGTAATGCGTGTCAAGCTAATCCCATGGAGTAATATATGCCAAATTAATCCCACAGGGGTAATGCGTGTCAAGATAATCCCATGGGCTAGTGTATGTCTAGATGAAATGACAGCTCGAATCCGGACTGCATCATTACCAGGCCTGTAACTGTAACTGGCCTCAGCACACAAGAGGAGGGAAGATTTGACAAACCACTCTATATATTTTTGGATCTTGTTACTGTGCACTCGTAAACTTTACTTTTACAGAATGCCGTTTTAAATGAGCTGCATTGGCATCTTATGCAGAGCAATTAAATGTAAGTATTCATTAGGCATGATAGCACAATAACAGGAATGATCATAGTCTGCTCATGACATACAGTATGTGCAACATTATTTATGGTTGATGATTTAAAATCGCAGCCAAAAAATATACATTCTTCCATAACTGCTTCTCCAAAAATAAATGACGCCTAGCAAAGATGATTTGCCAATTATCTTAAAATAGGAAATGCTATCAAGTTCACATTAATAATGTTAGTTTAGTCCTGACAGATGCCTCTTGATTAATTATATAATATAGCTTTGGATCATATATTGACATGTATTACCCCAAATTAATACTTTTAAATTGACGTTATTAAGTATAATTATTTTACATCATGCCCATCTCTTAATAAGACTTATTTATCTGCCATGGGTTTCATTCCTTCCCAGCTGGACAGGGGCACTAATTAATAACATAGACAATGAAGTAAGTATGTATGCATGATGTGCCAGTTTTATTGTCTGGAGCCTTTGAGAATGGATGAGGTGGACACAGCCAATGCCACGTGAGAGGGATGAAACTGAATTGAGGCATGCTTGAATTTCACTGCCAAGGTAAGTGAACCTCTTGACGAGGTCGACACTCTCAGACAGACACTCTGCTAACGGCTGTACCCAAGAAGTCATTAAATGCCTGGGAAAAAAATAGGTTTTTATCCAGGACACTTGCAAACCCAGACACTCAGACTCCTTGCTCAGTCTCTCAAGAGTCCCAATCAGAGCTTCCATGGGCTCTGTGAAGATCACAGCATCGTCGGTGAAGTCAAGATCGGTAAACCTTTCCTCACCAATAGATGCCCCACAACCACTGAACCCCACAACTCTACCAAACACCCAGTTCTTGCAGGGGAACATCCGAGATGGGAAGACCATTACAGAACACATGCACTTTTTCACTGAAGAGATGCTAATTCTCCTAGCTGCATGCCACAAGATTGCTGCAGAAACCAGAGTACTCAGTAGAAAGCCGGGTAACAAGAGAACATGGAAAACTCCACACATACACAGTGCAGGGATGATGAAGGCTACAGTGACCATAGATATTCTCAATTCAAGCTAATAACAGCCACCACCCCCCAGGACAATACCTCTACTCACCATTGCACTAGTAGAACGCCTTTTAGTGCACTAAACTGTGCTGTTATTGCACCTACAGTTTGTCTGTTTCTTCTATGGTGTATTGTATTTTGTACTGTGTATATTATATTCTGTTTTGTATTTTTTGTGCATACGTATAGCGCATACCGTTGTACAGTTGCTATTTGTATTCGTATTTATTTAGTGTATTGCACTGCAAATGGGGAACTCTCCAGACCCAAGACTTTCACTCACTACTTCACTCCTTCTTGTGATGTGACAATAAAAGTGATTTGATTTGATCTTCCTATTCAGTGTAATTGCGTATTATTGCAACAAGCTTTTTGTGGATAGCTGATCTTTCGACGTGTACATGTTGCTGCCACCAAAGAGTCTATAAGGGAAAGGAAGCTGAAGCTTGGTCTGCAGGAACATCAGCCGTGATGAACTAGATCAGGGTGCGAAGCGACTCAGCTGAGCCCTCAAGTGGAATCTGCTGCATTTGTAACAATAGAAATGACAGCTCCCCTTGTTGAATTACAATGGATGGTTCTGAGAATATTATCAACGTATAGTTTTTCTACATGGAAAAGCTTGGAATCTTAGTTAAACATAATGTGATCCAGTTACTCTGAGCATTAGATGAACAAGATCCAGGGCAACACAAGATACAAGGTAGCCTGGATGGAATGCCAGTCTAACACAGGGCACTTACTGTACACTACAGACAGTTTAGAGAAACCAGTTCACCTAACAGTGTGTTTGTGGACTGTGTGAGGAAATCCACGCTAGACAAAACTCCAGACACTCAAGGCATGACCTGAAACCCCAAACCTGGAAGTACTGTATAAAGTGAGAGTGCTACCCACTGAACCACACAGTCGAATAAATTAAATTAAATTTGACTTTACTACTTCCTCAATACTAAGAGTTTACATTTGTAATCTGTGGGTCTGGACCATTTCATGTCCGATAAAAGGACACAAAGATGGAGTTTACTGTATGAACAGCTCCGTCTTTACTTAGGTAACCACACAGACTCCCTTTTTCTTACAGTCCACTCAACTTCCTATTATTACAGTGTCACATGATGGATTTTAACCAACTGGTATTAAAGGAACTCTATCCATTTGGTAACTTATTTTCGCCTTACAAAACAGATTCCACTTCCTTAACTATCATAATCACAGTAAAATTATAGGAACTGTTTTTAACAGTTTTAGAACCAGTTTCATGCAGTATGAATTATTTAATTGTACAATACAAAAGAATGAATTATTAACTTCAAGAAAAAATGTAAAACATGCTCTTACACATTGGTTTACTATAATACTTACAATACTTTAGATGATCCCTAAATCTCTGGAGTAATTCAAGTTATGATTCAAGTATATGACAGATATTCATGATCCTAGGCTGGAAACAGACACTGGGAACTTTTCACTTATAAAAAACGATGTGTGACAAATATCACCGATCCTGATTTTTTCAAAGGCCCCATGTACTTGTACCAGGAGGGTCTGTCCCTCTGAATCACAGAGCATGGTACTTTACCAGACTTCTCAAGTGACATCTGTGAATACTGCCAGTTCCTCAACCTCTACGACTAAGTGTCACTCTCAGTAAGGCATGTAAGTAATATCATTTCCTACCGTGGTACGTATTGGGCTTCATGCACTAAATATTGCAACCTGCAGCCTCTCTTCCAGGTCTCCTGCAGCACAATCCTGAACTTAGAAATGACTAAGTAAGGGGTCCATTTTAATCACGGCTCACATTTTAATCATGACAACAGCTATCAGCAGAAATATTCATTAATAACAATGTGAGTGCTATCTGCTGTGGCCTGCAAAATAGATTGCTCTTGAAAAATGCTAAGCATTTTTTTTGTCTATATGGGGAAAAATGACAGCTGAGAGACCAGGACTCAGCTTCAGAGAAACAGGAGACAGTCTTCAGTCTGTGATGGGTAACTTACTGCTAATACCCATCTTACATGTGACATTAAAGGTCCCCTCTCAGATTTGTATCCAGCTACAGGTTTGTGCCTTTTGGTTACATTATTAAACATTTCCACCACATTTGTCACTGATGACTTCAGTGTCAGCTTCCCTGGGTCTGTGAAAAAGAGATTATGCATTTTTGAGTATTAACACAGAAAAAAGAATACTTAGTTAAGGACCCACGCACCCCTACACTGATTAAATGTCAGGCAAAAAATAAGTCATTTGAATTTAAAAATCTGAAATGCTCCATATGTTCTCATTCACTCCATATGTTCAGCTTATTCACACTTCTAATTTGTACATTTATTTCACTCAACAAAGTGAACGAACAGACATTTTTAAAAAAAAAACATTTTATTTATTTATTCTTTATTAATGCGTGGAATTTGGGTTGCTATAGCAATGTTGTACAGTAACACCAAGATCTAATAGCAGATGTTTAAATCTGAGATCAATTTTTGCTATAAACTTGCTTTGTATTTTTAATGATGTTATATTTGCTTGTTTGTTTGTTTGTTTTTGTTGATAACCTGTAGGCGGGGGTGACACAGTGACATAGTGGGTCTTGCTTTACCACACACCCCAGGATTAGGGGTTTGGCTCCCACCATCCTCTTGTGTGGACCTTGCCTGATCTCCTTGTGTTGTGTAGGTTTCCACCTGCAGACCAAAGTCATGCACGCAGAATAACTTGCCTTTTGAGTACCCCAGTCTTGCACCCTGTGCTTCCATAGGCAAGGACTGAGTACTAAATTTAAGTGACTTAGGGCTTAACTTGAGTCACATTATTTGATGCACACTATATTTCACAATAACAGCAACAACGTCATTGTATAATAATATTTATTCTTACTAAGTTGCAAGATTAACTTCTGCCTTAAATGCTGCCCCGATGACTAAAGAGTACAATCTATAGCAGTGATCTCCAAATCTAGCCTATGACAAAAACATTGACTGATATTCCCAGGGGATGATGATCAGAAGGATCATGTGGTGGCTTACTGCCCCTGCAATGCACAATGGTACCACATTACTTAAGTCTACGTGACTGGAAAGAAGGCACGCCCAGAGAAAGTCCCTTCCAATTGTCTCTCATTTTCATGCAATGATGAAATAACTGAATACTTCTTTAAACTTAATTTTATTCTGGAAGAGTTGTTAAGTTGATTGTAAAATAAGTGTAATAGTGATAATTAAACTGTATGGTGGTTTAGACCCCAGAACTCCCCAGAATTATTTCAGGCACCTTTGGTATATACTATACACTAGATCACTCTTCTGCTAGATATTTTCTCATCTGTTTGTGCAAATCCTTTGCAGCCTAAAACTAGTTTTCTACCATTATTTACTTTTCCAGATCCATTTTTCTCCTCCAGTCCTCCAGTTCCCACAGCATGATACTGTCACTGTTATGCTTGACTAGGGATGGTGTTGACGGTGTGAATGTGCTGCGTTGGGCCTGTGCCACCGGCTACCCTGTGTATATAGAATAGCCATGAAAATGAGATTTATCTGAACACATGTTGTGTTTGTGAGGTGATGAAGGGTGAAATGAAGGCCACAGTTCCATCCACATGGTCTCCCGCTTAGCAATGTCACTTGTAGTGTATTTCATATGTTGTATAAAAGGGGAATTTCCTTATGAAAAACACAGAGAAAACTGAAGTGCTGCTAATTGATCCTAAGGCTACTCAAAGTAAGTTTTAGAACCTCATATTCAGCTTAATACAGTGGTAAGAGATCTTGGTGTCCTGGTTGATTCAGATCTGTTTCGATGCTCATATAAGAAGCATTACTAGAAGTAAATTCTGCTTCCTGCAGAGCACAGCCAGGCTTTGGAAGATGCTCTCCGTTCATGATGCAGAAAAACTAATACATGCCTTTATAACTTCCAGGCTGGATTATTGTCATGTCCTCCTTTCTGGTTATCAGTCTGGATACAAAATTCAGCTGGTACAAAATGCAGCAGCCAAAGTTCTTACAAAAACTAAAACATTCATATCATATTAGCCTTCTTCTATGCTCCCTTCAATGTCTTCCATTGAAGTCTCAGATTGATTACAAAATTCTGCTATTAACTTATAACACACTGAATGGCTTTGCACCAGAATATCTTAGAGATCTATTGTTCTGTTAAAACTCTCCTCACCTGCTTCAATCTCAAGGAGCAGGATATCTATTAGTACCTAGAGTAGAAAGAACTATGGCAGGTTGCAGAGCGTTCTCTTACAGAGCTCCACAGCTGTGGAATAGTCTCCCAGCGGATGTGCGAGGTTCAGGCTCACTCTTACTATTTAGGTCTACACTAAAAACATACTTGTTTAGTCTAGTTTATAGGGACTCTAGTTCTAGCTCTAGTTAACTGCTCACTCCCAGTTAGACCTATTGTGTGAGGTGTAGAGCTGGGTGGGGATCAGTGCCGTTGGCTTTGGATGAACTGAACTGTCAGTGCTGTCACTCTAGCTTCACACTCCACTGTGGGATTGGAGTGCTAACGTTCAGGGACTCCCCATGCCTACGTTCCTACCTGCCTCTCCCTCCCACTTATGCTGCAGTAGCCATATCTGCTGGAACTTACATATTGCACTCACCTAACTGATTGCACTGCCTCTAGTCTCTCCTAATTTGGCTAATTCCCCCCACCCCTCCTGGAGACCCCAAAAAAATCAAGATATTCTACCTACCCTACTGCCTACGACGCACCTACTACCTGCCACCAGAAGCAGCACCAGCATCAGCCTGCCCTCTGCATTTAAACTGGAATCTTAAAATTTGGACAGTGTAAATTAGCATTTTGCTATCTTGTATCTTTGTCATTCTCTGCTGGCCCCAGGAGGTTAGCCCCCCTTTGAGTCTGGTTCCTAGGTACCAAGGTTTCTTCCTTTTAGGGAGTTTTTCCTTGCCACTGTTGCCTCTGGCTTGCTCGCTGTGTGCTTAGGGCAGGGATAATATGAAGCACTTTGTAACAATGTAATGTGGTGAAAATGCACTAGACAAATACAATTGAATTGAATTGAATTGAATTGAATTGAATTGAATACATTGAGTGTAGCTTGTAATGAATCAAAAGTAAAAGAGTTGCAAACTGACTCCTATCTCGGTGTTCTTAAACACATATACTGTCAAAGTACAGAGAGAGCATATGCATAATATTACATGTGTGTCTGTTTTTAGTTTAAGGCTCTTAGTTCACCAATGTATTTATCTTTTTAATTGATCCTAAAGCATTATTATCCTTTTGGGTCTAAACATCTCTTTGCCCCATTCTCCCCGATGCTTTGCATCTTTTTAGTTTGACAGTCCTTTCTACCCCGTCTTCCTGTTGCCGCTTCTATCCCTCAACAGTACATGAAATATGCATAAACACATAATATATCATCCATCCATCTTTAAACTGCATATTCACTATAGAGTAGTTGGAAGTATAGGGCAGAAGGCGGGAAAATAAATGTCAGCATATCCCTGGGCAAACTATATCTTGCTGATATTTTTCCATCTCTCACTGTAGCCCTGGCTTCCTCCCTGCCAGAGTGATAACACTCCCTGAGTCGGTGCCCGAAGATTAATCCTTCCTGCTCATGCCTGCCACCCAAATGCCATTGCGCCGGGGGGGGGGGGGGGGGGGGGGGGGGGGGGGGGGGGGGGGGGGGGGGGGGGGGGGGGGGGGGGGGGGGGG
>JAODLD010000001.1:29304369-29336640 GCA_026781065.1 Mormyrops boulengeri
AGACTTAAAAATTCCTTTGTCCCGCACGCCATCAAACTGTTGAATTCCTCATTGGGGGGCAGGAGGGGGAACGGGAGGGGGGACAGAAGGACTTCTTATTAACTTCACAATAGACCACATGACTGTGCCATTAACCCGTGCAATAATTATTTATTATTACTATCATCCCACCGCTATTTATTACTCTTTATTACTTATTACTTTATTATTGTGTAACTGTACTATTATGCCGCTGTATTGTTGCCGCTAGAAACTGAATTTCCCAGAGGAACCTTCCCAAGGGATTAATAAAGTTTATCTATCTATCTATCTGATTACATTAACATCTGTTTCTGCACAGCAGTACCTCTGCTGGGACTTGAACCAGCAACCTCCAGGCGTATACCCCTAATGAGGCAAATGTGACCTACTCCTTTGCTTTTTAGCAGGGACCCCAATGAGGATAGATAAGTGTGTATGTATCAGCAGTCAAAACAATTTGCTTGTTTCTGATCTGTAAAAAACTGAAAACCTAAAGATAGAAATAGCAGTAGAATGTAATAAAAGCCACTAGTCATATGGTATAACTACCACCACACCATCTATCTGCAATAACTGCTTATTGCATATGGGTCCCATCCCAAGGTGTTTAGAGCACAATGCACAGGACACCTTACATGGGATTCCAGCCCATTGCAAGACATACACACACTATGGGCAATACAGAGTCTCCAGTTCACCTAAATGTCATGGATAGCACTGAGGAATCCCTCATCGTCACCTCCGGGGGTTCCGATCGATAGGGCTTCCCCGAGGTTCCGCGCCCTGTCATCCAGTTCTTCTGGCTGTACCGGTTGCTCCCGTCCCGGACACTCCTCTCCCAGCTGTGTCTTGTTTTCCCCGGTTTCAGTTTCCCTATATCAGGCAACTCGGCTCTCCGATCGGTGCGAGATCTTCATGGTGTGCCCTGAGTTCGAGCGTTTTCTCTGGTGTGTGTTTATCTGTGTCTTGACTTCTGCTACGTTTCCTAGACTCTGAGTTTCTGCCTGCCCCCCTTCTGGACCGACGCCATTCGCCCGACCTTTGCCTGGACTCTTGACCGTGTTTTGCGCCTCAGCCCCCTGTTGGACCGACGCCAATCGCCCGACCCCTGCCTGGATTCCCGACCGTGTTTTGCGCCTCTTCCTCATCTGTACCGACGCCGATCACCCAACCTCCCCGCCTGAAGGATCGGCTACGGTTCTGGGCTCGGCCCCGGGTACCTCTGACATCTCTGTGGAGAGATTTCATAAACAGCAATACTTACAGCAGAGCCGCGTCAGTGTCCGTGTTCCTGTCAACACAACACTAAACTGCTGTGTTTCACAAAGGTTCTCCATCTAGTACGGGCAAACATCTCGACAAACATCTGACAGACTCACTCATATCAACCCTGTACCCCAAGCCACATCCAGAAAAGACTCTACACAAAAGCAAGTCTTGTTTTCTTTCTGACAAGACGATTGTAGCCTAAACAACATTACAAAAATCCATCTATCCTTCCATTTTCTATACCCTCTTGTACGATCCAAGGTCACAGTTTTACAAATTTAAAAGTACTTATTCAAATGATTTTGCAAAGCCCATATGGCAAACAAACGGCACATAAAGCAGAGTTCACAAAATTGTATAACCGATTTAGCGCACACAAAGGTATACAGCAACAGAATGGGATATATACAACATTTACCAGCTATATCACCATACAAGGTGAAAATATTCATCCGTACTAGATGAGCAGAAAAGTTTCGCAGGACCCCAAAATAGCATGTGCCATTTACGTACTACATGATTCTGGATCAGCATTTAACTTATAGTAAAGTAGCTATTAAAGGTACTTGCCATCGAACGCGGTGTTTCATGTCAAGTTAAACTTGATACAATAGGCAGTTTATTATTTCCAGTACATTTCAAGGTTAAAGTTCAAAATTACCAGCATAGGACACATTGTCTAAAGTTTCAGATTTCATACGAAATGTTGTGCTTATGGCTGGTAGCTGAGATCCCCTTTTTGTTACACACCCCCAGCAATTACAAACACAAGTCTGGCAGCAGCTTCTCTTTTCCTCCTTAGCTAACTTACCCTGCATGCAAAATTCTACCCATTAAGGAGCACAAATGCCATCTAGGGGCTACTTGTATCATTTTAAACCAAATTTAATACTAATATCGTGTATCTCTATGTACTAAACAAACACTTAAAGAACTTTCTTTACTGCACATGCAGCATCAAAGAAGTAACAAGTAACAGATGAGCAGGTCTTATGTGCATATTTAAATCCATCAAAGAGTGAAAGACACAATTACATTTACTGTTACTGAGGGATAAAGACGCATAACTCAGAGAGCACAAAATCAGTTTTAGTAGATACAGCTCTTGGAAAACCAGACATAGTTCTCAGACCCATGAAATGCTTTGACCCAGTTTGAGAGTGACATTATAAAGGATGTTTTAACTGTCAGTCTATGTGTATCAATGCCTGCGTGGTGTCAGCAATGATGAAACTGTAACTCAAGGACTGCCGTTCCAGTTTCTTGGAGGGGTCCGACAGAGGCGGAGCCAATGTGGGGTCACAGAATGTACCAATTCAAAAGTTTTCACATGTATTGGCTTGGTAACTTCATTTATATGGCTCAGTTTAAAGCTAGTGTGCTAACAGGTAGCTATAGCTAGCTTGTCGGTAAAAGCTTTCCTAAGAGGAATTTCACAGGCAAAGCAGATTCATGGAATTTGCTTTATTGCCTTTATTCACTTTGCCTTTCCATCAGAGGCATAAAAAGAAATGTATAAGGTTTTTGTGAACTTTATCCTCCCATGAATTCACTGTAATGCTACAGGTAACTATTTACTTTTCATTCTGTGGTATTCCACTGGTAGTTACATCCCAGTATGACTTTGTAAGACTTGATGTGAAGTGATCTTTGCGCAATGAAGGCGACTCTTGCTACATCTGTGGGGGGAAAAAAAATAGAACTATGATATGACTCTGACTCCTTTACACAGAATTTCATTAGGCTGTTTACTAGCTGACACAGTAGCCTTGTTTTTGAATTACTGACCTTTGTACTAAGCAGGTAACTGTATATGTATCTTGTATCTTGACTGTGTCTTGAAGAATTTCAGATAATCAAATTCAGAAAACTGGGACGGTGTTCCTAATGTCTTATGGGGTACAGGTGTCCCCTGTTCTTATTTTTCTGAAGTTAAGTTTGCTTTTGTGGAATTTCATTCTGCAGGACCTGGTTTTCAGAAGTCTCTTGTATGATGCAATGTCCTAATTTGACATATTTCATAGTAAGAAAGAGAAGCATTCCGCTTCGTTAGCCCAGATAAACCAGGGCTGCCACTTGGG
Source organism: Mormyrops boulengeri (assembly GCA_026781065.1). NCBI lineage: Eukaryota > Metazoa > Chordata > Actinopteri > Osteoglossiformes > Mormyridae > Mormyrops > Mormyrops boulengeri. Next base: position 29,307,741 of record JAODLD010000001.1, read on the forward strand.
TTATCCTTCTGCGGAAGTACTACCTTCAAACCTCTGTGTCACAGGACAATGTAACTTTTTTATTGAAAATATGTCATTGGGGTGTTGGTAGGGTAAACCCAGGGACCCACACTGGGGATAACTGAGGGTTGTGCCAGGACACAGGTGCAAAAATGAGGATGAACTGTGAGTAGCTGTAAAAAGACTTTCCGAGACTTTGTGAGGCAGATGCTGAATCCAAAATCCAGAACCCAACAGGGGCTCACAGAATAACTCAACAAGGGTTGATCAGTACTGAGTACTTTGTAATAAAGAAGTAGGGTTAAGAAGGAGACTCAACAAGACACAGGTAAAATGGCTGGTAAAATAATTAGGATAAATGGAGTGTCTTCTGGAAGGTTCAGGGTGTTTGCTGCCCCCTGGTGTACAATTTGTGTACTTTGCCTAGTCATGACAAAATTTCACCAGTGCTTCATCAAATAGACACACTCATAGAATGTTTGTGTCTGTCAATTACGATTTCACAAAAAATCTCATAAGTGAAGTCTGAGCTTTAACAAATATTACTTGAAAGTATTAAGTAGATGCTGACCTCATACAACATCTGTATGTGTAAAACTGCTTTACTTTTCTGTGGAGTAGGTTGCAGGCCTGTTAAGATGTACATGATAAAACTTTAAGCTTCACTTTTTCTCTGTTAACACTCTTGAAAACGAGTTACATATGAATTATAGTCTACCATAGCTTTCCATAATGTTTCTTCTCTGATGCTGCCCTGAAACCAAGTGTAGGGTGACCATATTTTGCTTGCACAAAAGAGGAGACCGCTGGAAGCACATAAAGAGAAGCGTCAAAACAATACTAATATGGACACAGAAAATATTCTGCCTGTAGAAAGCAAATGTCAGCATGAAACAAAGAAAATTCCCAGATTGTAGGCATCTTTACATCCCAAAAAAGGAAAAAGAGGATGAAGTTCACCCTAACCAAATGGAAAACTGGGATCCGTTCGCAGTTTCTGCTATGGGCCACTGAACTGGTTTGCATTCATTACCCTTTCTTAGGAAAAAGAACAGAAAGCTAGCTACTTGTGCCGGTCAGTACTGGGCACAATACCGCAGAAAACCAATAATGCACAAACACTAGTATCTAGGGTTGCAGTTACCTGTCCAACAACAGTCCGGTTAATTGTGGTTTAATGTCAGAAAATGCTAATCAAGTTAATGTTAACTACTAACTATTGATGCAAGAGTTCTCGAAGTTCAGAATGCAGCTTTTGCTGAATTAAGTGCGAGTCAAAAAGGCAAACAAAAATGAGGCAGGGATGGGAGGAAGGAATGGGGACTTTGTTTGTAATACAGGGTTTTCCAACATGAAGTAGGACTTCTGAGAGAAAAGGACTTGGGAAACAGGCAGGGAAGACGGGGCTGATGCTGAGTTTGGGGAAATGCAATGACATGTGGGCAAGGAGAAAGGAGGAGAGATCCACCCCCCCCAACCCTACAGTAAGTAACAGACATTTAACAACATAGATCTCAAATACACTCACAGCCCTGACCAGGATGAGCGGTTAGAAGAAGGATGGATGGATAGATGGATGGATGGATTGGTGGACAGTAGGCAGGCAGGCAGGCAAATTCATGTGTTCCTACATTTTAGAGTGGAAAAAGAATTATGAATTGTTTTGACACTATTGGACAATAGCATACTGTTAAGTGTTTTGGAGGCCAACTAAGAGCTTGAGTTTTAGGAATAATGCGTGTACGATCTGTGTTTATCCACTAACAAACATAACAAATATACCTGACATCCCTGAACTGGATGGATGGATATAAACATACATAAAATGTTTTTGAACTAGGTAAATGGCAGTGGCTTTTCTTATAATGGGCTGGATTTTATAAATCAGGTGTTGTCACACTTTTAAAAGACACGGAAATTAAACGGCATATGTAAAGTATAGAAGTTTTGGTATGTAAATCCACCTGTCTAACCTAACAGTTAAATTAGTTTGCATTTTATTCTTGTTTTTCATCTTTTGTCCATTCTTGTTAATTGGACTGGACTGATAAACCTCAGAATGCTTGTTTAAGGATGTAAAGGGCATGAACAGGCTTGATGAGGATTGCTGTGACAGAATGTTCTCCATTCAGGGTAACTGAGAGTTGTTGCTTAGTTTGGTGTAAAGCGTTGTTAAAGTAAATTTAACGAGCTTAGAATCATATATTCATAATTTCTCTCATGCTTCTCTGTGCCCTGAAATAAATATTTGCAACAGTCAAGACGGTGTGCTCTCCACACCCCCACGGTGGTCCTTAAATCTGATATCACATACTTGTACCAAAATATTCAAATGCATCATCACTTCTATGTCTCTCACAATTACAGAGTCTCAAAGACCATGGGTATACAGTACTGGTCAAATAAATTCTGGCAGCAATATACCTGTATGGTCTGACATATCCATGCTTGGAGTGCTTAATGGATGCTTTTTCAAATCCTTGTGTGGTTCTCCTTCTGCAGTTAATGTGGTGCATATATACATGACATGGCAACTGTTCTTGACTACCATGAAGGTAAAGACTCAAGAAGCAAATTTATCAATAACATTAACTACTAAATGGCATGCAAAAATTTGTATAATCTTTGCCAGACACAGGTAAAAAACAAACATAGACAAATTAATGGATGAATGAATGCTTGAATCGGTGCATTAAATTAGAATACATGTGTGCTAAAATGCCATGCTCAGTGACACAGGTGGTACATGCTGTAGGCATACGATCCATGATACTTATCACGTATCACACAGATTCTATATATGTATATGTGAAATTGCACTTCAGGCAAACTTCCAATCCATTCATTTTATTCTGTTCATTTCCAAAACGGGATCATGAATATCTGTCATATATTTCAATTATAACACAAATTACTCCAGAGAATTACAGATTATTACAGACATTTCTTTTCTGTTGCTTCAGTCATCACACACATTACAAACCTCAGCACTCTTGAGAATTGTGGAATTATGGAATTCATTACGTGGCGATATCCTTTAGTGCCATGGGATTACTGTTAGTATCACTGTGCACTGTGGAATGAACTTTGAAAAGAAGAGCAGAATTTGAATCTGTAGCTGCCTAAACTCAATTCTCAGAGACCTGAGACTGAAACAAGGAAGCAAGCCTAGTGTAGTAAATATATTGCATTGCAGTAAAAATATGAGGCAATTGAATGGCTCAGCAGGTTAAGACCCCCATGATCAGAAGGTTGGCAGTTCAAATCCCAAGCTGGCAGGCTGCTGTGACCACTGGACCCCTGCACAAGGCCCTTTAAACCCCAGCTGCAGGGGTGCGGCACACTGGCTGACCCTGCACTGTGACTCCCCAAATTGCACTCACTTGTATATGTGTCTTTGTGTCTCATGGAGAGCAAGATGGCATGGGCAAAAAGACATTCCTTATGGGAAACAATATCTTTGTTCTAGTTGATTATTAGGACGAACAGCTCACTTTTGGGCCACTCATTGTACGGCCCATTTCCAGGTTCTGCACAGGGTTTGCCGGCTCTACAGAGTTTAAAGGTGGTGTGACTGTTGTCAAACAGTTGTCCTGCTGGGATTTTCATTGCACTACGTCGTGTAGGATGAACAGAACACCTCTGGGATGAGGGTTATGAATATGTCCGTGAGTCAGCATGGACAAAAATGTGTAAGGAATTTTTCCAGATCCATTTCCCTACCCAATACAACCTAGGATCCATGCTTAACTCTATATCTGCTTTAAGGGGTAGATGAGTTTTGAATTCAGAGAAACTCACCACTCCACTAGGATAAGCTGCTATTTTTTGCACTTGTGGCCTTCCTGTTGGCTTAGTGTGAATTAGGACTTTGCCTTGTTCATTTGACTTCCTCTGTCGGCCCCTGGCGGATGCGCTCCCCCTTTGACTCTGGTTCCTCCCAAGGTTTCTTCCTTCTGGGGAGTTTTTCCTTGCCACTGTCACCTCTGGCTTGCTCACTGGGGTCTTTGGGCAGGGATGCTGTAAAGCGCTTTGAGACAATGTAATGTGGGGGGGTAAAAAAAAAAATAGAAAAATATCCACAAATTATTATAACGGCCTCATGGTATGTGCAATTTGTTCATATATAATTATACACTAATGTAACCTCTTTAGTGTTTCTAATGGACGTTATTCATTCAACAAGTCATTTTACAGATAAGACAGATTTCGATGCAGTCAAATGCGACGCCTGCCAAGTTAATGGCTACTCTACTTTGACCACCAGGTGCCGCTATTGTGCATCGTTTTCTGAAGCTTAGCGTTATAAACCCTTTATCAATATATTTGCAAGGGAAGTTTCATTGCTTCAGAAAGCTTCATTGCAACTAGACAGTCATCCTATCAGGTTGTAATACAAGATGATAACCTGTTCAAAAACCAAATGAAGTGCACAAAAGGATGGAAACGTTCAGAATTCACACTCACATGCTCTGCCGACTCCCAGCAATCAAGAGAGAGAGGGAGGCACACAAAGACAAAAAACAAAAAGTTCTAGGACATAACAACATAAAGTACACGATCGATCACCCTGCGTAGGTTTTCTGACTTTGTAGAACATTCTATAATCTCAGCCATGCTTTGGAGAGATCTCTGCGCACTCCATCACCCGAACCTTATCCCAGAGTCTGAGATCACCTACCATCCTGATACAGACCATTCCAGTTAAACACCGTGAACTTCTTTCTGTTTAGCTTTATTATAATTGAAGAGCTCCTTTCCTGTCTGCCTACCTCTGTTTCAGTTTCCTGTCTGCTGGAAGCCAGTCTCTGGGATTGTTTTTCTGTTCCCATGTCCTGGTTCCCCTCCCCTGGCTCCTGTTAGCAGCTCCAAGTGACTTTGGTTGACTGCTTCCTGCAGTGACAGACACTGGTTGGTCCAGGAATGCAAAAAGAAACAGGTGCTCAGATGGTCCCTTCAACTGGATAAAAGCCACACATTTGCGGATGCTTGTGCTGGCGGCATGGAAATCCCACTGACAAACTATACAGGTACTTACCAAGTGCCAGCAACTGGAAGGTTGCTGGTTCCAATCCCATGGAATAGAAAGTGGTTCTCTCCATTGGGCCCTTGAGCAAGTTCTGAACCTGCAATTGCTTTGTCCTTGATATGACGCTAATCTACATCCAGCCCTGCAAGCGGGTCCTCCAACTTACAGGAAAAATTTGGGGGTTGGGGGCAGGATTGGCACTCCATCCACTAGAAAAAAAACTCAAACTGGTCCATTCGGACTAGTGTGGTGCTAAGGTATCGCCCGTCATATGGCTGCACTCAGGTTCTCATCCCTGAGGTGGTTTGTCATATGGTGGGTGTGGCAGCACGCTGTAATCAGCACATGCTCCTTACCTCTCTCTTACCAAGTATGTCAAAAGTCCTACCCTGTAAGTGATAGGGTAAAGTTGTGTCGTATACTGTGCATTGATTTCATATTCTGTTTTCCCACTCCAGCATCTGATGCCATGAACCCTGAGTGCCACATCCAGGGCAATTGCAGCTGAGTGGCATCCTAGTACTCAGAGTGGTACAGTACTGGATCAAGGTATGATGCTCTATGTGTTAAAATATCAGTCATGTGGTATACTCCCTGACCTAAATAATTGTTTAGGAATAGAAAGGTTACAGTTTCCACAAACTCCAAAAGGTGTTTTTATGATAGTTCTGAGGCTCTATATCTAAACGACAATTTAGCTGGTTTTGAACATTTTTCATACTTTGCCAGGGCTTTCTGTGCCCCCTTGTAGCCCAAGTGACCAAATTAGGGTTAGCCAACCAATGTTAGGGTAAGGGGTAGAAAGGTTGTGGCTTTTACAGATTTCCAAACATGTTTTTATGAATATTCTTTGGCCCCGTGTCCAGGGAAACCACAATTTAGCTGGATTTCGTAACACATTACATACTTTCCAAGAGTCTGCTGTGTAATCCTATTTCCCAAATTTAAGGTTAGCTAACCAAAGCTAAGGTAAGGATTAGAAAGGATATGGCTTTTACAGATTTCCAAATGTGTTTATATAAAAGTACTTTGGCCCTGTTTAAAGGGAAAGCACAAATTAGCTTGGCTTTGATAACATTTTTCATACTTTCGAAGTGCCTGTTGTGTAAACCTGTAAGTCCCCAAATTAGGGTTAGGGTTAGGGTTAGGGTTAGCCAACCAAAGCTATCGTTAGGGTTAGAAAGGTTATGACTTTTACAGACGTGCAAAGGTGTTATGAAAGTTCTGGGTCCCTGTGACCAGGGAAACCACAATTTAGCTGGGTTTCATAACATTTTTCATGTTTCACAAAAGCCTGTTCTGCAACCCCAAATTAGCCAACCACAGCTAAAGTCAAGGTTAGAAAGCTTATGGCTTTTACAGATCTCCACATGAGTTCTTATGATAGTTTTTTGGCCCTCTATCCTGGGAAACCACAATTTACCTGGGTTTGATAATATTTTTCATACTTTGCAAAGGCCTGTTGTGTAAGTCCCCAAATTTGGTTAGCCTTAATTTGGTGCAGACATTCAAAGGTGTCTGTAAGATGGTTTTAGGCCCCTGTATCCAGGGAAACCACAATTTAGCTGGGTTTCATAACATATTACATACTTTTCAATGGCCTGCTGTATAATACTGTTTTCCAAAATTAGGGTTAGCCAACCAAAGCTAAGGTAAGAGTTAGAAAGGGTACGACTTTTACAGACTTCTAAACGTGTTTGTATGATCGTTCTGGCCTTCAAATCAAGGAAAACCAAAATTTAAGTGTGTTTGATAACATTTTTCATATTTCCCAAGTGCCTGTTGTGTAAACCTAAGTCCCAAAATTAGGGTTAGCCAACAAATGCTAGGGTTAAATGCTTTTACTGTTTCGGGGTCTGAGGATGCCATCTCCACAACAGATGATCCTGAAACAGGGTTTGGATGCTAGGCTGATCTGACTCTGCATTATATTTGTTAGTCATGGACTCATGCATGTTGTTAAATGTAAAATAGGAAGACACAGACACTCAAATAGACAAAATAGCAAGAATATGATGTGCTTAATAAATCTGTCTATTGTTCCATTTGAGTGAGAATTTTCTGAAATTTGAAAAATAAAGTAACAAATATTGACAAAGTGAATAACTGTTTCCATCTTGACGCCAGTTGGAGGTTTGTTTCTTGCTGTGGTTTTTAAAATGGGTCACTAAGAAATAGCTCTCTTGAATCAATATCACTGTATTCACATGGATCATAGAACTCAGTGAAACAGTGAAATTCTTGTGCCACCGTTGCTGAGGAGGGGGCAGGTACATGTGGGGACAAAAAGAAATGAGAGCAATATGGGGAGTTGAACAATAAATATGTAATAATTGCATTCAGCATGCATATGTTTGTGCAGGTTAGGCAAAGTGCAAAGACCAGTGACAGAAGTGCAAATAAATACGGAAACAGTACGAACAGCTGAAGCCACACAACATTTTCATGAGTGTCACAAAGTTGTGCAACATGTGAACATCAGAACTAGACCATGGAGAATGGAAGAAGGTGGCCTGGTCTGATGAATCACAGAGGCAGTTTGATGCTCTGAGCAATGTTCTGCTGGGAAACTTTGGGTCTTGGCATTCAGGAGGATGTCACTTCGACACTTGACACCTACATAGGGTTGGTCTCAGTGTAAAAACAAACAAAAAGCAAACACATGCAGATGATAAACTCTGGGTACTGGACAGAGGAAACAGTCGGCGAAAAAGGATGGAGTCCGCACACCAGATGATGCATCCGAATCACTTAATATTTTGCTATCTTATGTGACATACGGCAGTGCGGTGGTGCAGTGGTTAGCGCTGCTGCCTCACAGCAAATAGGACCTGGCTTTGGTCCAAGGTCCTTTCTGTGTGGAGATTGCAAGCTCTCCCTGTGTTCATGAGGGTTTTCGCCGCAGGCTCCGGTTTCCTCCCATGGTACAAAAGCGTGCAGGATAGGTTGATTGGTGAGTCTAAATTGGCTCTGTGAGTGTGTGGGTTGGCGACTACCCAGGGTTGGTTCCCACCTGTGCCCATTGTTCCTGGGATAGGCTCCAGTGACCCCAGTTGAGATTCAGTAGTTTCAGAAAATGGATGGATGGATGTGATATATATGCCCCAGCCCTTCATCAGACATGGGTCCAATTCTTTTTTCACCATAAGTTTGGTCTCAACATTGGTGGCCATATTCCCACAAAAGCACCCACATAAAGATGTAAATTGTTTATGTATATTAGACTTATTTATTCAACATTATTTCCCATTGTCTAACATCACTTAACAAAGTATTGAGAGCAAACTTTTGGTCTTGATCTTACCCGGTCGTGAAATACAACCTCGAGTCCTCTATGTCTGAAACTGAGACAAGACCAGGTCAAAATAAAGTTGATTCTGAGGTGAGACCAAGGCCGCAAAAAAGTTGTCTTCAGACCGAGACCAGTCTTGAGTACTACAACACAACTGTTACATTTTGTGGTCTGCAACTTCATGGTTGAGTGTCTGTTGTTCCTAAACACTTCCAGGCTAACCATCTCTATTAGAGATGAAATTTTGCAAACTAACTTATTGCAAAGGTGGCATCATATGACAGTATCACGCTTGAATTCGGCTCTTCAGAACGACTCATTCTTTCATAAATGTTTTTAAACCTGACTGCATGGCTAGGTGCTTGATTTTATACACCTGTGCCAATGGGTCAGAATGAAATAGCTGAATTCAGTAACTGAGAGGTGTGTCCCAATACTTTTGTTCATATACTGCATCTAGCAGGCTAAATATCTGAAAGTGTCGCCAACTCCAAATCATGTAGTGTGAAATGTTTTGTGACCCAGTTGCAATTGGCAATGAGCTACAGCCAATGAAAACGCAAGGCACGGGGTGAGGGGAATCCCAGGAGAGGTGGAAAAAGTTCATTTAGTTTAGTTTACTGTTCTTAATGTTCAAGCAAGAGGTATTCAATAAAAGTTTACTGAGTCACTGTTATTTGTGGCATGTATATATCCTGTGTATACAAGGGTTAATTTGGCACACATTTGTAAATGAAGATCATATGTTGTTATTTGATGAAAGTGTTTTAATGTTTTGTAGCACATTGACAGTAATGGGAGAACAGTCATTTCCCAATTCTCACGTATGTTTTCATGACAAAACATAGAATGGAGACAGACTTCTTGGGGATTCCTCCTGGTGAAAGCTCTTGTAGTGTTACCTCCAATCGCTGGTTATTCATGTAGTGTGTAAACCGCAACAACTTCAAGATTACAAGTTATGTAGTGTGAATGGTACAGCGATCTGATGACCTTGAAAGTCATGTAATTTGAACTTAGCATTACAGGATTTAATTATCTTGCTGCTAGCGACTTGGTACCAAATATCACAGGACAACTTACAGGTCTTGTGGAATCTATACCTAGATGGGTCAGAGCTGTTCTAGCGGCACAAGGGAGACCTACACAATATTAGGCAGGTAGTTTTTAAACATATGCGAATCATTGCAGACATTTTTGTGATTTTTTGTTTAAATTGATATTTTAACAACATTTTTTTCTTTTGTGGTGATCTGAAAATCACCACCCCTAAGATTTATAAATGAACTGATTCTTCTCCACCCCAACTGCATACAATGACAGTTTAAATTAGATGAGTTTATCTGGATTAACTTATCTGGATCACTGTCATTAACCTTTCGCTTGTGCATCCCACTTACCCACTTAAACCAACAATGAACAGTAAACACGTCAAACGTAATGCAGATGAAATATACGAGTGTATATTTGTAAAAAACTGAAACTCACAAGGCTTACCTCAGGGGAAGCACAAGGCTATAGGAAAACATTGAATAAGATGCCAGCCCAATGCATGACACTTAGGTACGTCATGTTTGGCAGAACAGACCACATCATATACAAGAATTTTCAGTGGTATAGTCTTTCTGAAGAGTGATACAGAAGCTGCTACTTTTTTGCAGAAAAAGGGCACCCAACTGTAACTGGACTGGTTTACCGATGGAGCTAAGTGGTCCCATATAAGCAACAGCTTGATTGGAACTTGAGGGATACAAGCTATATGAGCTATTCCTTCAGCAACCAAAAAACCGAAACCTTAACACATTAAAAATGAGCAGGGGTTCAAAATATTAAGAATAAACTTAATTATATTCAACATATAAACATGCAAGATTAAACATTAAAGCAAAAGAAGCTATTGAATGAGAACAGAAAGCAAACTTGACAAGTTAAGATGCCGACTGTAACGTGGCTTATCTACTTTGGTCACTTCTTTGAGCACGAGGTTCAGTAGGCCTGCTTACTTGAATTTGACATTTTCTTCTATGCGTCGTCAGTTTGCGACACAAACTGAACATATCTGTAAGTTTTAGTTTTAGCCAGCGAGACGGTCATGCTACGGAGTCACGTTTGACTCTCTTTGAGCAAAGCCGAGGGTACTGGAACACTTGGTGTAATGACAGAACTTTTTTTGAATCCAGCAATCCGAGTTTCACCGTCAGTGGGAGCTAGTGTTTCCTTGAAGATTTGGCCAGGCATTCCCCCATTGAAAAGGGTTAGCTTTTGTTCCCTTGTGAGCAGCGCTAGTCTGCTTGTTGCTCCTGGCTCTTTGGCCCCTTTAATGGCGCCCCCTCTGGTTCAATTCACTGAAAGTTACGCTGCTGTCTTTTACGGACCTTACATTTGGCCATATCCTTTTGCCATGTACCACAAGCAGCAAATGGATTCACCTTCCGGCTTGATTTTTCTTCTGCTTTAAGTGTGGCACTCCCCCATGGATTTTCTCTACATATCCAATTTCACTTGAACTCATGTCTACAGTCATATAGAACTTGTTTATGCTATGAATCTGTGAATAATTCCCTGTTTTAGCCAAGTTTTTAGTATCGGCCTGCTGGAATTAAATGTTCCTTGTGCATGTTATTATTTACATTCACCTGCATACATCCAGTGTACGTATGGAAAACAGCATATTTCAGCAAACTACTTCAAATATAAATCAACACTTTGGGTTTTATTCATATGACTGATGATGCAAACCACATTAATTTTGCAGTGGTTATTGAACATCTGGAATGTTCCTTAGCTCCAGCTATCCATCAGAATGCCTCATGATTTTTTTTACATATTACTGCTTTTGCCTAGAATGTCAGCAGCTTCGACATGTCTAAAGGCTCGTCTGACCTAAAGTTTAAGTCTTATCAAAAACAGAAGGTAATCTTTCTTACGGGTATTTTCTAAAAGAGTCGAGACTAACTGTTGTCCTCCCTGAAGATGAAGTTGCATGTTAATCAGTTCTCTGTGGCTTTGAATAAGAGAGATAACATTTGACAAAAGAATCACGGATGAGGATCATTCCGGGGTCAGCAACTATTTCTAGAATTCCTCCATTCAGTCTCAGAGGGACCTAGATTAGCACTGCAGAACAGCTAATTAAATGAACGATGTGGAAGCCAATACCCTTTCTGCCCCTCTGAAAGGTGTTTCTCGAACTTTGTTGTATAGAGCGTGGCATAGCAGCTTTTTAAATGGTCCTGTTAAACATTTATTTACAATTATCAAAAACCATTTAAAATGTTCAAATAATGATGGACTTAAATGTAGCTAAGCAGCCATTACAGTAATTCAAACAATCAAGGAAGTTTTGTTGGAATACAAATAATTATTTGTTGTCATGTGCAAAAAAAACATGCTTTTTTACACCTAGTATTCGTTCAGAAAAGACAGGTGAAATTAATTTCAAAACAAAACATGAGAAACATTTCACAAAATACTGGGAATGGCTGATCTTCACAAGTCCATTCAACTTAATTTCCTAGGCATGTAGTACTGAAACTGCTTTAGTTCGACACGTCCATTGCTTAAATGTGGCTAGCAAAGCTCCTGGAGTGTTTCTCTCCAGCAAAACCAGAGACGTTTAAAGAGGTAGTAAAAATTCTGCATAACATGTAATAGTTTAGAGCAATCAGTTAATACTTTTTATACCAAGTTAAAACCCATTCAATACGTTTTTTTGAGTAGTGAATTAACAACTACAACATTATAATTGCTCACCAAAAAAAGCAAATTAACATCCATTGTCAGCATGGTTTTTTAGCTATCAGTTAGACTTTATACCTAATTTACACACCATGTGACCCTAATTAATGCTGAAACATTCACTCAAAACATACATGTGATAAAACTGTGGCTACAGAAACTGTAAACATCAAAAGCAGAAAAACATTTAAATACAAAAAAGTGATGTTACAATTTGGTGTCTTTCTCTCACAAGCAAGTACCTGTGATAAATGTATGTAGCCATTTGAATTCAAATATTTATAAGGCACTATTTTTAGGAGATCAAATGATCTTTTTTAACATATTCATGCATTCATTGAAACATAATTATAAGATGACATAGTGGATTGGTATTGGAAGTTAGCTACAAGTCTCTTCTTACTTAATTGTGTATTATTCAATGCATACTTTTACCTGTCATTTCAAGAAAAAATAAAACAGGCAGTTTACTGAATGTTAAACCTGTATAACTACCATACTTTCCCAAAGTGTGGAGTAATATACATCTGAATTGAATGATTACTTGCCAAATAGTGCTATAATACTACTAAGAATGGTGTCCTTTTTATTACGTGGAATATTTGACCCCAGTTAAACTGATCGATCAATTTTAATTTCAAGCCCATCGCAAAAACATGAGGTTAACATTTTTGACCCTGTTTACAATTAAAAGATTCATTATAATATGGGGTAGCTCAAAAGTAGGTTTACAGTAATATCACTGTAAGTGCACAACATTTGTATAAGGATTGTAATGTTCATGATCTCACGCTTATGATTACCATTTAATTTCCTACTTTTCAATTTCTAAAACACTGTTATGGTAGAAAATTTTTATTTCAATTTTAATGTGAGCATGGTTTAACTCTTTAATAAAGTTATTCAGAAAACGACAACAGTTTAACTGCTACTCTACTTTTGAGCCATCCTGTATGGTATAGTATATGCGAAATGTATTATAAAATTGAGGAGCATGGATGCCCCAGGATTGAGCTAAGTCAGGTGATGAGCAATTCAGTCACCTAACCACATATAAAGTAAAATAAAATAAAATTACCTTTGTTGACGTTACCACTGTAATCCCAACGCCCATCTACTAGACTCCTTTTGCAGAATGTAAAACAGCTTCTCTATTTGTAACCATACCCCAAAAATGCCAAATAACGTCCCCCATCCATCTCCCATCCCTCACCTTGGGGTGCGTAGCCCCAACCAAAACAAGTCTTATTAAACCTGGGACATCCATTCCTCCCTATCTTACAGTATTTACATTTATATATTTCACTTTGTTGTCGTTAATATGCCTAAATGATTAAATACTTCAAACTGAAGCGGCAAATATGTTATATATAATAAGGCTAATAGGATACAATTACCTGTATAAATAACCTTCATTTCCGTAATTTCAGAAATTTAATCAAAAAATTAGGATGATGGTTTATAAGATTACAACATCATGTGCCTCTTAAATTAAAAGCATATTTACAATAAAGTGAATATATATGCCTTACGAAACATACATCTGAAGTAACAAAATATAAAAAAATAAATACAAATTTTGCATTACTAACATCACATTTGGGTTAGTTTAGTATTACAGGTGCGGACAACATAACGGATGACACACAGCATTACAGAAAAAGATCATGGCACAAAGAAATGTCAGACAATGTTTTGCATGAATATTTTGAATAAAACGAATCCCCAGTTCATCTTGGATAACTGCTGACATACAGCATGTGACCATTCTTAATATTCCAAAGAAATGTTAAATACGGTCACTTCCTAAATTTCCTTCGGGATAAATAAAGTATCTCTATCTATCTCTATCTATCTATCTATCTAGAAGAAATAAGAAAGAGTACTTTTCCTGGAGCAACTGTGCTGCATCCATTTGGTTTCAAACACATGGTCGGCAGATGTGAGAACTTCTTAAACACATTCATTTTAAGATTCAAGTAAAGAGATTCGGCTGAGAAGGTGATGCCTTGGTAATATATTACAGGCAAACTGCAATAAATTATGAATTGTAGTGAAATTCCCAGGCCATGTTTCCTGTTGCATTTCCACCACTTCTGAAATTGTATCGTGGTCAGGTTTGTAACTGCGGCTCACACTCAAAAAGATACCTGCACTCATCCTCACATGTGAAGCACTATTATCACCTGTCATGATTTCTTTCACATTTTTACATTTATTTACCATTTACCCGGGTTGTTTTGCTGTCAAAATACTTTCTATAACTAGGGAGTTAGATGGTATGAAAAGTGCAAAGATTTTAGAAATCGCTCAAGTTTTTCCCTTTTAGAAGTTCAACATGTTCTCAACACAAGTTTGGAAATTGGTCCTATTGTTCAGATGCTAATTAAGTGTTGGGCTTACAAATGGATCAGTAAGTTTCCCTGCAGGAACAATAACTGCCTTTAATGGCAGTAATATCAGTCATATGAACATCACACATCCTTTATAAATGTGTAGAGTGGAATATGTTTCTGGTAAGTTCAACATTCTAATTTGTCCCTAGTTTACCCTAAATGCAGTTTAAGTTAGACACCACCACTATCATCCTCGAGGTGACACAGAAGCATTTGTACTCATAAAATACACTATTGCTTGAAGCTAGGGGAAATTTTAAGTATTTTAAATATATTTGTTTAATAAAAAAGACTTTAAATAACCTTAAAATGCTGTCAGTGTTAACTAATAATGAAAAATGTTTAAAAATATGAATGTGAATAAAAATGTATTCACATTAAGTTGTGGCATTGTGGACAACAGGCAGGAACCTGAGAAGTTTTCAAAAGTAGCAAAAGAAAAGAAAAAGGTTTATGTCTAAATTGGGCCTCCAACTAATTAAATGTTCACATTATGATTTGCCATTATTTTCAGGATATAATAATTGCATACAAATTTATGTAATTTAAGTCATATTAAAAATGGTCATATCTTCCAACTTAAGGCATATATAAGGGATTAAGGGTGTTAGACATCTAAACATGCTGCCTTTGTCATGGATCTAATAAACGAGTAAACAAACATTGCTAACAATTCAAGATATAATATTGCTTATAAATTCCAAATGTGTTACTTCAATAGTTTGCGTATATCCACAATAACAAGCTACAACAACACTACCACAGCTGTCTGCCCGGTGCAATCCGTGCTTTTCTTTAGCCAATCATCATTCAGTCCGATTTAGGAAATTAGCAATTAGTCCCGTTTAGGAAATTAGCAACATGAACTTCACGTATAATAAAATTTGCCGCTGGAAGCAAAGGGGCAGAGGGCTTTCCACCTGGATCACTGAACTCAAGCCGCTAATATCTTGACCACACGGTATGTACGTTCGCTTAATTTAAAATGCAGTTAAAAGCATCACTGAATAAAATGTCTCTCAATGTTACAGACCCTGCCATTTCTTTGGCAGTGTTTTGTCTATATATTAGCCTATGTGCGGGCGCTATGGGAACAGCACACGCCATTGAGATGTAACACCTGACACTCGAAACACTGGAAAGTGTTTAAATATTCGTTTCCCGCTGCATGGGTTGCTCCTCCTTCTGAGAGTCATCACAGAGGTTATCCAAGACCTCAGGGTCACCTTCCGCGTCCCTCTGGTTACCGCCATCGGCATGCTGGGTCTGCTCGTTTCGTTTGCGCTCTCGTTCCAGCAGTCTATAGTTAATGGCATTCCCTATGAACAGCCAGATACTGGAAAGGATCACCACGGCTCCACAGCAGAAGTACATGTATTTGTAATTCTTGGTAATGTCGACCAGCTTGCCTGTTGACAGATCAATCCGAGTATCAATAAGGACATACATATTACAGCAGCAACAAATACAGTGTCACTAATTATGGGCGATTGGGATCCTATTACTGGATTCTCTGAGGCCTGACTCATTTTTACAGATCAATATAGTTTTGTCCATTTTTTATGTGCATGTAAAAGGTCTGCAAAGTACTTCACAAAGGCAGTAACTCTCATCACAGAAACCACTCTTGCCTAACCTGCCTGAAACACCTTGTTGGGTTTCCAGCCCTTACCTTTATGACATGGTGAGGTCACCTCGTAACACAATCCTTATTGACAGCCTACCTGCAATGATCTGTCTAAAGACTACAAGATAGGGGGCGGAAGGTGTAGGGCAAGCTGACCAATCAGGCAAGATAACCGATCAGAGCACACTGGACTCATCGGGTGTGAGGCTTAGAGCTCTAATAGAGCATTTCAGACAGAGATACATAGAGAGTGAATAGAGATGTACAGTATGAGAAAAATAATGTGTTTTTGGAACATTTAAGTATGTAAATCTATTCAACTAGACCTCAAAAATTAAATTATGAACAGTAAAAATGCACATAATAGGGCCCCTTTAAGAAAATGAGCAAGATAAATAACAAACGACTTGTTTGCACTATAGTATGCACATAATACTTAATGCATGTGTAATAAATGTGATAATCACATTCCTTCATTTATTATCAGATAAATTACTCACGATACAAACCAAAACAAATGCAGACTATAACTTCATTCCTTACCTGCCAGTGGTGGGCCTATGAGGACTGGGCAGCACTCAACAATGGTGACCAGGCCAACGGCACTGGAGAACCGCTGAGCACCAACGATGTCCATCAATGTTTCAAAAAGGACTGAACTGACCATCCCGAAAGCAAAACCAAAGAACACTGCATACACAACTAGGCCACTGTAGCCATTCACAAATGGGCAAAGTATATGGCAAACACCATTATACAGTACAGCAAAACTGAAAAAATACTGAATCTTTGGTCGAATCCATTTGGTGTTTGCCAGCAGTCCCATAGATGGCCTAGCAAACATGTCCACAAAGGCTAGAATGGACAGCAGGAAAGCTGCGGAGTACTCATCGACACCCATGTCTTTAGCATAGGCAGCAAGGAACACAATTGGGGCAAAGAAACCAAGGAACATAATAACATTCCCTGATAAGTAGATAAGGAACCCCCTGTGTTTGAAAAGCGAGAGGTCAAGATACTTGTTGACTGTCTTCCAGGCGGACAGTTTCTCTTTCTTCTGCACAGAAGCATCCGTGGCTGAGCTATCCTTTTCCTTTTTGCCAGGGGGTGGGTCCAGCGGCCTCATCAGGGACCCAGCCACACAGCAATTTAGTAGCAAGCCACCGAGAATGAGGAAGCTCCCCCTCCAGCCAAAGGAATTGAAAAGATACTGGTTGAGAGGAGCCAACGTGCTTAGGAACACGGGACTGCCTGCCATAGCTAGACCATTGGCTATCGGCCGCTTCTTGAAGAAATATTTCCCAATCATTGTTAGAGCGGGCTGGAGATTGAAGGCTAGGCCCAAACCTGGAAGAGGAAAAGACAGAGCACATATGGGCAGGATAACATGCACTCAGAAGCCACTTTATACCTACTAGTACTGGGAAAGGACCCCCTTTTGCCCACAGAAAATCTTCAATGGATGGATTTAACAAGGTGACAGAAAACTTATGGAGTCTGGTCTAGAGGTGTAACACTTCATCAGTTCTAATCGATATATCTATTGTTTAGGCCACCGTACAATTTAATCGACTCAATTAACAAATATCAATTCATATCAGGGCCATAGTCATGATTATTAAAATACCAAAGTCTTAAGTGTTAGCCCTTCCTTTGTGTGCCCTGTAGATTCCAATTTAAAAAAAAAAAAAAAAAAAAAGTGGACATTGGTGGCTTGATGGTTAGGGAAGCGCACTTGCAGGTTCGAATCCCCAACCAGCAAGGCACCACTGAGGTACCCTGAGCAAGGTACCGCCCCCAAGCAGTGCTCCCCGGGTACTGAATTAGCTGCCCCCTGCTATGTCACATTGTCACATATGGGTTAAATGCAGGACATATTTCATTGTTGTGCACTGTGTGCTGCAGTGTATCAACAATGACCACTGATCACTAAATTCTAATTCTAATGGATCGTGGTTATTGGAGTTGCAGAAAAAATCCAGAGGACTTGACCTCAGTGCCCTCAGTGGTAGGTACATGCATGCAGACGATTAAACCATGACGTTACACTCTCACACAAAGCAATCTAGAGACTCACCTTAGTTGGGTAGAGTAGAGACCAATACATTACAGTATATTTTATGTACTTTAGTGTCTCTACTTTTTCAGAGAGTAACCTATGCATATTCAGAAATAGTTTTTTTTGTTAAAGTATAAATACAAGGCCAAATGTTTCTTATGCAGACATTTTTTGTGTTTTTGAGACTTTATTTTAAAGCACTCCATATAGATTTTTTTCCCCAAGATATTCTGTGTTAAATTAAAAAATTAAACATTTCGGCTACTGTTGTCTTTTTTAATTCAAATAAGTTCCATTAAGTTTATGTTTCACTGTATCAAAAAAAATTATCATGTATTACTGAAGCACATCATATTGTATCACAGTAACATTTAAAATATTGCCAGATATCAAATCGCTGCCTCGCAGAATCGAAATCGAATCATGCTGTGGCAAAGCTTGCACCTCTAGTTTCGTTCATAACATTTCTACACTACTAGCATTCCTGTTGGCTTTTATGAGTCTGATCACACCCCAAAAAGGTTTCTGCTCTTCGATCTGGATCTGTTTTGTTTATTGCAACATCTTCTATATATAGTATACACCCAGTGTCACCTAGAGCGTGGTTGTTTCGGAAATGCTAGATGTGGAGATGGCACCAATAAATTCCAAACTGTTTAAATGACACTCACAGCCCACTCCAAATCTTTGATGAACAGTTTAGAGTTGCAGTGGCATGATTCTTTCTTGATACAAGCAGTTAAATGTTAGCATTAAGCAAGCAGGTGTACCTAAGAAATTGATCGCTGAGTGTAGAATATTCATACAACTCATCTAACATCCCGCAGGAAATAATGATTAAATAATAACTTAATAATATTATTGCATTAAATAATAATATAACAGTGATCTATCAAGATATACATGTATTCGTCTTTAAAAGCAATTTTTGGCGAGATATATTGTAATTTATTCACACTTACCTCCAATAACTCCGATGCAAATGTAAAGTTCTACTACTTTGTTGCAGAAAGACGCTGAAATCATTCCAATTGCACAAAGGATTCCACCCATCATCATAATTGGTCGACAGCCATATGTGTTTACCAATATACTGCTTATGGGACCTGGAATGGCACAAATTACATATTAAAAACACAGAAAGTCACCAAAACAGAATAGGTTTAAGAAGGTCCCATTATTCTCAGAACTTGAATATAAACTGAAAACCCAATACTATGGGCGAAGCACTGTTACAGTGTTCTGTGGTGGTGTTTATTATGTTTGTGTGTGTGTGTGTTGTCTTTAATGCTCATATTTCTGCTTATCCTTCTACTACTCCTTTCCGCCCATTTCTGTAGACCAGTGTTTCCCAACCTGGTCCTCTGGGACCCCCAGCTGGTCCTCTCAGCTCCCTATCAGACAGTCTACATTTTCACAAAAACGTGAACCGCTACAGGTCCCTGAGGACCGGCATGGGAACCACTGCCCTAGGCCTGGAGCACTAACAACGTGCAACCTGAATCCTTCCACAATCAACATCAAGTAGGACATACAATACCATCACAATACCAGCAGATGACTCAAAATCAGCTCAGTGCTAGCAACACTCACAGGTTTTTAATAACAGAAACAGTATTTTAAAGAAGTTTCTACAGCCTAGCAAATCTTCACACTGGTAGGTATACTGCTGACGTCAGTCCCTCACCCTGTTACCAGTTTTTCTGGTCTCTGATGTTTGTAGGGCAAATTAACAACATATGCTACAGCTGTAATACTGTACCTATAAACTCTTGGCCAATATGGGCAAAGGACTTTCTAGAGCTACTTATTTGTTATACCTTCTTATAATAGCATACTCATGTGAATAGCTTCAAACAGATTTGTAATGCTACAGTATTGTTATACATAATATCACAGCTGTAAGAGAACTAGATTTGAATGTTATCAGATGAATAATTGTCACATTGCAAAGACCGCTGAGTTGAGATTAGGCCTGGATGGTATAAATTTTTCCATACAGTTATATGCGACTAGGTTTTTCTTCCAGAGGGTGCAAGATGAGTGCATTTATTCATATTAATAAAAGTGTTAGCAAATAAATAAATAGATTTTTAAATCATAAATAAATAAATAATAATAAACCCTGGTAAAAATCACTCATGCATACCACCTGGATATTATACCGCATAATTTTCAAAAGCAATGCTATTCCTGTATTTTGAAATCTTGCCAATAAAATTCACGAAAAGGGAAGGGGGTGTCCCACATGATAAGATTTCACGAAACAGCACATTTTTTTGATGGGGAACACCCCCCCCCAAACATCCAAAATACCAAGTATTACTGTATTACCACAATACTGCCCAAGTCTAGTTGAGATCATCAAGCTGAAAGCTAAAACAGTTTCACTAAAACATTTTTACTGTATCATAGGAAAACAAAACTTTGCAGTTTTTGCAATTTTAAAGAATGTTCCTTTTCAAGTATATCTAGTATATGTCAAAAAGCTGAGTTGAGTTTACAGCCACTGCTTTTGCATAAGCTATGCATGTGCTCTCCAAGCCAACCACAATCATTTCCATCTCTGCAGTATGACACAGTCTTAGACAGAGTGCCATATTTGCGAGAAAGTTAGCAAAAATGAGAGAGGACGAGAAAAGCGAATAAGACATTTGCATTTCACTACATGGAAATATTTTGGATTACGCAGATGGCGATACCAAAGGGAGTTTGATATGGGGAGGATGCAACTTAATTCAAACACAAAGGTCTTTATTGGGGGATGAATGAATCAAACTTAAAATATTGGGGGGGTGCATGTCCCCCATCTATGTCCATGTCCACAGAGACAATATTAAAAGTAACTGACACGTCGGTGCTGCTTTGCGTCTGATGGCAACTCAAGGCAAAACCACCAACTTATTTAACCGACTCTCGTGGTAGATAAACTATAGCCAAACAGAACTTATTTCTGGTAAATTTTCAACTCCTTTTTTGCTTTATAGATATTGTAATATTCAGCATATTTAAAAATTTTCTGCACTGGACTGAAAGATGAACCCAAAACTGAGGCTGTACTAAACCACTAATTTTGTGTACCATTACACCCCTAATACATACATGTGGCACAATAATACTTAAAGTTTTAACTAGAGACAAAATTTCACACAAAATTAATATATGAAAAACAATTTGGACATAGAGCTTCCACTACACAGAGTACAACTAATTTCTGATATTGCATAAACTTATTTTATACATTTGTTTAGCAGATACTTTTGTCCAAAGCAACATACAAGTGATGATCACGGAGAAGGCCTGGACAGTTAGGATTAAGAGCCCTGCTGAAGGGCCCAAAAGTGACATCACCCTGCCACCCGAGGGTTTTGACCCAGCAACCTTCTGATCACACGCACAAAGCCCTAACCCCCAAAATGGCACACCGCCAAACATAGCACGATATAACAATTATTGCATAAAAACGACTATTCGTTTTTGCAAGTATTGAACCTTGACATATTTTTTCAAGCTAAGAAAAAAATCGTTGCTATTTAGATGCTGTTTAAGTATTTTACCTCATTCAGCATAAAATTTACTTGCATAATGTTCAAAAATGTGAAAAGAAGTCCAGATTCACAAACATTATTCATGTCACGACATGAATAAAACATTTTTTGCCAAGAATTGTGCCGAGTACAGTATCACAAGTATTTCTACAACTAACCAAACAAACTTTCTATTATAACAATAGTTCTCTTAAACATTAATTTATGATAATATCACCAGGTGTAGTTCATTACTTTAATCTTATTTTTCATTTCAGCAAAAAAAAGTCCTCCAGCCGGTCAACCAAATATTCTAATATAATTTAATAAATATTAAAGGACATAATAATTATTAATCTAAACTCGTGAAAACATTTTAGACCACTGACCAGCAGTGATAAAGCTACATTTTAAAACAGCTTAAATAAAAGCAATATGTGTAGGCGGAAACTGTGTATGCAAGAATTAATTAATTTGTTAGTTAATCCTTCAAGTCCAATCACATATTAATGTTCCCTGCGAGTCTGAACATTTGCTCATACGCTTGTCCCAACCCTATGAGCCACACACCTAGACAACGCCATTAAGGCAGAGATTCAATGCAAGAGGCACTACTCTACTAAAACAATACCTTGCTTCCCTACTGTCTCTGAAGCACTATGCAATTACATCTACTCCAGGCTTTTTTCCAATTCTGAAATCAATAGGTGAAGTTCTGTACTTGAGTTCAAAAAGCCATTGTGATGTGGAAGAGATTGTAAATGAAATATTTACCTTCTGTCGGACGTTTGGCTGAAGTGAGAGATAGAGACAGTACTAAAGGTTTGCTGACCTTGAGGTCAATGTTTTCATGTTTTGGTAGGGTTACGTCATGTGTCCACTGGAAGCACGCGACAAGCCTACGATGCATAAACAGGGTTGCGCAAATCTCAGGAGAGATGGACTGCCAGATCAGGCCTGGATAAGGCGTGTATAGTAAAGCTGCCATCCAGCTAAACAAGATATAGAACTATTGTATCCATGGCATACAGTGACATTGTACTGAACTGATTTATCATAATCCCTTCCTTTGACAGGCTTGCTTGCCGAACTCTTACGGTATCAACTGTTAAAATAAGCCTGCATATGGCAGCTACACATGACAGAACAAGATTACTGACATGTAATCTTTGCCCTTGACAAAGTAAGGTGGCCCGGAGACCTGGTTAACACAGTGCTATGTTGCAGTTGCACTTCAGCACTGCTAGCAGTGAACGGTAAGCCTGTTGAGGCCTGTGTATACTGAATACAGAAGTGAGGAGGTTGAGTCTGCCCTTGGTGTCTCTGCCAAATCATGCATTTTCTGCCTGCCAGATCGGTGATTCCATTGGGCGTGACCCACTAGAGGTGAGGGAGTCAACCCCCACAGCAGGCCAAAAGCATTTAAACCACAGTAGCTCACACAAGCCTTTCACTCACAAGCTAAGCTGATGTATGTAGCATGCATGTCTGGTGACATCAGGGTTGCCAACTCTCACGCATCTGGTTGCATTCATGCTTTTTAACGCTCATACTCATGCAAAAAAATCTTACTGCAAATCTATATTTTTGCATTATAAACCAAAAATTAGCTACAACAAAAGTATTGGGGTAGTTTGCAAACCCTACAGACTATTTACAATGACTGAAATGGTTATGTACATCTAAATGAGGTTACCCCAACGCATGTGTTGTTGGAAAACGCTGCGTGGAATGGTGAGGCATCTGTGTTTTAGAGTATAATCACAAAATGAAGAAAAAAAAACTTTTACTGTGTAAGAAGAAATGCAAGCAGGAAAATAACATGGATCAGAAAACACCTCCTCGAACTAGAAGGTTTGCAGCTCTGGAGATACCTCCATTAAACGAAAGATGCACGTTATTGGCTTTCTCCAGCACTTTATATTTCTGTGACAGAGCCAGTGTACCTGACCAAGCTAATGTCACCCTGCTATTTGTGGCTGCACTAGATTAGCCATGATGAACCACAGGCTCAGAATACCAAGCTGCAGCTTTAAATACTCTGAAGAAAACCGTAGAAAAAAAAAACCAAAACAGCTACAAAGAAGAACTTTCACCAACAGAAATTCTCCACACAAGTGTGGCCACAGGCAGTAAGACGACGATTGTTGGGCAAGGTAAGTAACATAGCAATTAGCAACGTGGAGTTAGCGACCAGAAGGCTACTGGTTCAAGTGCCAAAAAGGCTACTGAGAAAGGTACTTAAGCTGAATTTCTTAGACAAAATGGGAGTTTTTAAATTTGCTATTAAAAAAAGTAGCATTTAGGTGTGATAACAAGGCTTTAAAGAATCCGAAACTTGTTTATCACAGAAATAGATTGTTTACTGTATCATTTGTGCCTTAGTGCTCTTTTATATTTTATTATACACACATAACTCATAGAGTAAACTGCGAGTGACTAGGTGTCAGCAGCAAAACAGCTGTTTACCATCACAAATGAAAGATAATTTCTGAACCGGTACAAAATACAGTCAGTGAGAGACTGTTGCTTCCCAGCACACATACATACCTTTTTATTACTACTAATTTTCTACTTAACAAAAAGCTTTATAACTTATAATACATGTTCAGTTGAAACAGTGAGGGTGATTGCAGATGTAAATATTGTCAATGTGATAAATGATAAGACAAACATCCTTTGTCTGATAACAAAACTTTACTGCTTATTTAGCCTGATTAGGACTTGACTGCTTGCTTAAGAATAAGAACCTAGATGACCTTGACTGTCAGTGTCCTGGCTTAACCACTGTTGAACCCCCCAACCCCAGCGCAGGCAAAGCAGTAAACGGCTACCATGTCAAACATTTTATGTGCTGCACACCTAGGGCTAAAGAAGCAGGTTTACACAAGAAAAGTGGACTTACCTCCTGCATACATCACTGCAAGCATTATGGAAGATATCCAGGCTACCTGGCTGTATGAGGCGTCAAAGATTTTCTGGATATCTTTGAAGAAAACGGTGGTGGCCTTGGGGAAGGCATAGGAAAAGCCGATGGAGATGAAGGCTCCAAAGACCACGGCCCAGCCCCAACCTCCATCAGGTGGGGTGACGGCAGGAGGACCTCCAACAGCAGGCGGCATTTTTAACGGGGTCAAACGGATCCCTTACTGCTGGCAACCAAAGAAGAGGCAAATAATTAATGCACACAGTGTAACCTGGATTTTTACCTATAGCCAACCAATAGCAAGAGGCAAGGGTTCAATGACTAATAGCAAACAGCTTTTTCCAGTGGTGTGACAGAGCTCCTTCTACCGGTACAACTGGAAGGGTGGGTGTGATATGAAAAGCTAAGCAAAAGGAGGGATTTTGAGGCCATTGTGAATAACAGTTTCTGAGTCTGAACAATAAAGAAAAGTAAGGTTGTAGCTCAATTAAGTTAATTTAAATTTTGCTGAAGAATCATGGAAAAGTGACCAAAGCCTGGAAAAGAAAGATGGTTGCATTTATTTAAATCATTTGTAGCATCACTCCCATGTTTATGTTATTATTCATGATCCCTGGAACACCTTACATTTTATTGAAGGTGAGCTTTTTTGAGAATGACATCATCTGTACTTATATTACTTACAATAAAACAAACACATTTACACATGCATTGAGCAAGCATTACTGCAATAATAATTACAGGATTACAATTAGAACTTTATGACCCCATTGACAGTCAGGTAAAAAGTTTTGACCATATTTTCACAAGTCATTCAATTTTTAAACCAGTTATAAACCATATATGTTGATACAAGACCAAACACTTAACACTTTAGTTGGTATTTAGCTCACAAACAGAAGCCCTGTTTTGCAACCTGTGAAACAGTTAATCTCATCCGACACAGAACCTACTTATCTTAGTGCACCGACACTGTGACTTGCTGATTGCAGACTGTCGTACCCTTGAGAAATGCATTATGGTTTAGTAACTTCTTGCTGCAGTATGCAAATATATAAAGGGGTGTATGGTAAAGGCTTTGCCTTTTTGACTTTGATAATGCCCACTAAACAAATACCATGCAAAGGCTTTTGGGGAGTCTCATTGAGTATTTTGCTCAAGGACGCCTTGCCGCTTTATCCCATCAATTATTTAAACTCTTGACTCCTCTGTAACACGACAGAATGCCGGATATATGGCTTAGAGGGGCAATAAATCACCCAAGTTGCAGTTTCCTAAAATATAACGGATTTTCGCTGTTTTCCGGAAACTATCCAGCTCACCTTGCCACACAGAAATGAGAAGCTGAATGAAAGCAGGTGACGATCTAATGAGTGGAAAGAACACAGGTGAAAACAAGAGTCGTATTTATGAACCGAACAAGCCTTAAATTTAAATCGCATGTAAAATAAACATTGCACTATTAAGTCCTTTGTAATGTAAATAAATCAATCAGGGTAAAACAATGGTTAAAGAAGCAGAACAAAATATCAGTACACTTTTCTACAAGTTCTATACCGAAGAGCTTTCCATGTGTATGTCACAGCAACGATGCACTAACATTATGCTACATAATCATTTATGGTTTCTAAATTTAATTGAATATTTAGTGAAGTATATTCATTATATATCTACATACACACAAACTTAGTGAAGTATATATACACAATGAAAAATGTCATGTTCGAAAGACAAACCAATTAATAAGAATGGTACAGCATACATTGCAGTACAGTAAAGTAACATATCGCAGTCAAAATGTGTTTTCATACTGGATGTTTAGTATACTTGGAAGGGAACAAAGAATGTCTTTCTGACAATTAACTCCCACAATGAATCGAACAATGTATTTAAAATTAAGCAATATAAGCAATTACAAAATTTGAGGTTTAATTTTATTCTCTTGGATTTATAACTACTTTCCATATTACATTCTATGAAAGGCAGAGAGCTTTTTGACTAAATGGTATTTAAACAGCTTTTTTGACTTAAAGTATTTCAGAGGGGAGAAAGTGAGAATTCACAGTCTCCAAAACTGAACATTACATCAGCTGTCCATATTCCATCATTTGCTTGTATTAATACTCGATCTATAGATTCCTATCAGGCCTACACAGAAAATGCATTTTCAAGTCAGTAAACAGAATTTCGGTAGTGTAGATGCAATGTTTTGAAGTGGACTTTTCAAATCAAATTCTGATATTAGGTCTTTAATAATGTAGTTGTGCGGTTTCAGGCTACAACAGGTAGTTCTAGACTGAAGATGACTGGATCAGACACACATAGCATGATCAAATGGGTGTCGTTTCAGAAAGGTGATCGAGAATAAATCACATTACACGCCTTGTAGTTTTGAAATGGTTCCCCCCCCACTTCTAATGTTAATCGGCTTTTACTTTACATGACATTTGCAATGTTTTGGCAGTTTTATAAGCTATTTACTGTATGTATAATCAACAAAAATCACAGAACAACCTTTTTTTTGCACAACAAGCAAAAATAAAAACAATATACAAGGAAAACCTTTCATTAAAAAAGTACACACTGACACGGTTCTTGGATAAGCTTTCTCATG
Source organism: Mormyrops boulengeri (assembly GCA_026781065.1). Classification (NCBI taxonomy): domain Eukaryota; kingdom Metazoa; phylum Chordata; class Actinopteri; order Osteoglossiformes; family Mormyridae; genus Mormyrops; species Mormyrops boulengeri. Next base: position 29,334,949 of record JAODLD010000001.1, read on the forward strand.
ATCCCACTGGGTCAGAATTGGATTTCATGCTGCTTCACTCAACGTAAAACAAGGCAGCATCAGTAGTAAAGGCAAAAAATAAAAATTCTTTTGCTTGAAAATATTTATAATTTGATGCAATGTTGTCTTCCTGGAATGTGATATTCCCTGCAGGGTCAAAAGATATCCTGGCTGGGATACCATTCCATTAATGGCTGGCCACACACAATCACACATTAAAGGTAATTTAGAGACACTAGTTCCCTTAAGTGCATGTTTTTAACCATGGAAGGAAACTGGAGTGCCCAGATGAAACCAACATGAACACAGTGAGAACGTTCAAATTCCACACCCAGATCCGGGAATGAAACCTATAAACCTGGAGGTGTGAGAATGAGCACAAACTACCAAGCAACCACAGCACCCAGCTTTAAATAATGATTAAATATTTAGACATCAGTATACGACCTTTGAGTGCTGCATGATTTATTCTGTGTGTTTCCTGTTCTCTTGCCAGGGCAGGCTTCACCTCCATCTTGCAAACAGTTCAAGAATATGACATGGTTTTAATTTAAAGAACTTAACCTTCGGTACAGACATATACGGTAAACTTCCATAGAAAGACAGGGGCTGACGCAATCTGTATGACAGGAATGTTGAGCCGGATACTCCAGATCATCTCATTACATCAAGGGGTGTGTATCTTCTTGCCCAATCAGATGCCAACACAGATATCACCTGCTATTTGTGTTGTTTTCTTTCTCTCAAATAGATATCTTGTTCTGCTGAATGAGTCTGAAGATCTTTTCTTACATCGATAAGGGCAAAACAGTGAATCTGGAATCTATAAAATCAAGGCATGACCAATGCTAAGGGGCAGCGTGTGGCTCAGTGGGCTAAGCCTATGTGCCTGTAATCAGAAGGTCACTGGTTCAAACCCAACTTCAGCATATCTGTGGGTCCTTGAGCAATGCCCTTAACCCCCAGCTCCCTGGGCACCGCTACAGGTGGCAGTCCTTTGCGGACAACTTACTCCACAAAGAGCAAGTTAAGGGAGGTGTAAAAAGAGAATTTCCCCATGGGGATCAATAAAGTATCAATTATCATTATGTTTGTGGGACAAATGGCAAGCAGAGCTGAATGAAAATAGGGAGGGTCCCCTCTCTCTCTCGGGGGATTATGTTTATTATTACACTGTGGGGACCAAATGCCCCCCACAATGTGATAAAAACCTGTTATTTTTGATGCTGTGGGGGCATTTTCCAGGTTCCCACAAAGGTCTGTGAATACAATCAAAACGCTAAAAATGCTAAAAGTCTCATATTTTGGTTGAGTTTTCCCCCATAAAAATTAATGTCTTTGTAGCAGAAGGTTTTTTTTCTGTGTGACAAATGGTAGCACACCCTACAACGGACTTCCATGTCTAGTTTCAAACTCCACTATGCAGACGCAGTATGTTCACATCTGCTGGTTCAGACGCTGATTCATTGCTGCTTGTGGCCTCTGGGAAGTCACCTTCTCGGTTTGTTTTAAAGGAAAATGCAAAGGGATGTTTAATGCACAGGACCAAATCAAGATACAGTACCAGTCAAAAGTTTGGACACACCTACCCATAGAAAGGCATATTTATGCTACTCTCTACATCAGGGGTGTCAAACTGCAGTCCTGGAGGGCCGGAGCCCTGTGTAGCTTAGTTCTTTCCCTGTTCCACCA
>JAODLD010000001.1:29336825-29349913 GCA_026781065.1 Mormyrops boulengeri
AAGAAGGTCTCACATACGCTCAGCACACATTGGCTGCTTTTCCTTCACTCTCTGGTCAAACTCCTCCAAAACCATTTCTATTGTGTTATCAGGTTGGTGGGTCACGTGATACAACACTATCACTCTCGTAGACAGTTTGCCATGTCCAAACATGTAGCTGGTTCTTTTTCTTATAAAGGAAAAAACATTTATAATCCTGTGACCCTGACTAGGATAAGATGGACTGATCATTTACTTGTAATGCTACTTTTATTTTGCTTATGGGGCGTTTAAAGGTACTTTACAAAAAGAATAGGCTAAATATGCATTTAAGAACCTCTATTCACCCCCACTGAACAGGTTGAAAATATAGTTCATATATATGAGATTATATTGATATTACTTTCTGCAGACTTTTGAGTGAGTTTTAGAAATGTAATTAAACTTCTTCACTGGATTACTGAGTAAGGAAATGAGTAAGTTTGGTTCCCAGTACTGTAACATACACTATATGGAGAAAAGTATTGGGACACCTGGCCATTACCCCTACAGGAACTTTTATGACATCCCATTCTAAATCCTTAGGTATCAATATGGAGCCAGTCCCCCAGTTCCTGTGGATGTAATGGCCAGGTGTCCCAATACTTTTGTCCACATAGCGCATGATGAGGAACCCTTCTCATGACAGCCAAAAAACAAAAAACGGACAATGTTTTTTTCCTCAGAATATAGAAGAAGCAACTTCCCCATGTGCTCATGACAATATCCATCCATCAGGGTCGCAGGGGGTCTGAAGCCTATGGGCACAAGGCACAAAACAACCCAGGATGGGACACCAACCCATCACAGGGCACACTCACACACTTACCTATGGCCAATTCAGTAAGTCCAATTCACCTTTGCATATCTTTGAACTGCGTGGGTTAACTGGAGTCCCCTGAGGAAACCTCACAACAACATGGGGAGAACATGCAAACTCCACACACATGGAGCCTTTGCGGAGAACCCTGTTCCTAGAGGTGTGAGCCAACAATGCTAACCATCGCACCACCGTGCCGCCCCTCTTGACAGTATACTTTAAGCAATCTTTCTACAGAACTTATTTCTCAGTATCAGTGTCGCATGTGGCCAGGTTACCACGTAATGTTTGGGCAAGAGGTACATTTCACAAATATTACACGTTCTTTTTGCTTAGAAGAAACGCCATCTGTCTGTGACGTTTATGAAAGTAATTATTTTGTATATACACACATTCTACTTTCAAAACTCTTTCTACCAAAAATGAACCTGTTAGCTTGTTCAATGAATGACTTGTTTACAATACACACCAGCAGCGATTACAGTTTTTTCTAATTTATAATTTGTTCCAATAATCTTAGAAACTATTTGCTCATGTATTTTTATAACACAGTTGGAGGTTAAAGGTCTAAACGGCCAAATTCCATGCAGAAAACCAATAACATTTTGGGCTTTCTGCATTATGTGCACACATACTGCACACTGATTAAAACAGAATTTTTTTAAGTATCCCAAGGTCTAGTAAGCATCCAGGCTGTACTTAATACTAATTCCACGAGCATTATCGTATCATGTCCATCATGTTTAGTCCAAGGAGCAGCAGAGGAGTGCCTCTTACCAAATAAAAATGTATTTAAATTGCACATGTTGAGATATGTTGCACAGCAAGCTGTGAATACTCACAAACAAACAAATAAAAATAATGACAAAAAAAAAAGATAATAACCAATGTCTCAACTTCCCAAATCCAAAAGTATGCCAAGAACTCTTATTCCATTCGTTTTGAATACGATAAAAATGATATATCTGCTTCGATAACCCATCAGTTCAAGCCATCTTACAATTTGTCCTGTTCATACAGCTCTGCATATCAGAGGTTCTGGCTCAGCGTTATGGCCAGTGGGGCAACATGAAACTTTGGTACTTAATTTGGTAACACTTTACTTGAGGGGACACACGTAACTTAGTATCTCAGTTACTACTCAAGTACAAATAATAAACAAATATAGTAACTGCATGAAATACATGACCCATCACGATTAATTAATGATGACCAAACATGGGGTCTGCATGTAATTAACACTTAGTTACAGGTTAATTAATACAATTAATAACAGTATACTACATTATTTGTGCCCCCTCAAGTAAAGTGTTACCCTTAATGCCATAATATATTCTAATGGTTTTATTACTATAATATAATGTTATTAATATTACTAAAAATTTCAGGGGATAATTCAGTAGTCAATTCTTACACTACTCAAGTTCTAAAAATGGCCAAACTTAATTAGAAAAAACTGTATTTGCACCTCCCAGAGCAAGGCAAAACAGGCAATAATTCATGTTCACAGAGCGGCTGCAACGTTTCCTGGCCCCCACCCAGTTCAGTGGCGTAACACCGAAAACATTTAGTCGCTAAGGGTCAGACTGTGTAGGGTTAAGCAGGTATGGTTTAAAGAACCTACTGAGAGAGGATTACCAGACGACATACCTCAGAACAAGAGAGGCCCCCCAAGGACTATTCGTCCCACAAACAGTTAAAGGGGCAGTGATGGTTTACTAGCAGCAAGCTCAGTAAACTCCCTAATTCTGAATAATCATGCATCACCCAGAGTAATTGAAGCAATGTGTGGTTTGCTATCAAAACACTTTGACTGTCAGCCAGAATTTTTGCAATGCCTGTTATAGTAGTATCAGCCTATCTGAGCTGAAAGAAAACAGACAAACTAATCTGAATAACTTAAATCTGAATTAGATATCCTATTTCAAACCTAATAAAGCAGAAAATAAATAAACACAACACTTTATTGGATTTCCTATAGAACCATGTTCTTTTCTCTCCAATAAAAATTAAACTCTCCTTCTGGTCCCACTGCATCGCCTGCCAAATGGCACGTTATTCTGTCTCAGCCCGGGCATCTCGGCCTCTCCCCAGAGCTTGCTTGACGATTCTTACCAGATTTAGATGACCGATTACGTTTCTGCATCTACTTTTCATTACACATATTTTTTTGCTAGGAGTGTAAGCTACTGGTATTCCTTTATCAAAAAAAATAAGGCAAACAAAATTTTCCAAATTCATATTAGAATCTGAATTTGTACCGTCTTTGTACCTTGTTCCGTTCGACACTATATGTATGTTCACCTGTGATGTTCTTGCTGCTCTCTGCACCAGAATTTCCCCCAGGGATCAATAATATTACTAGTAATCTCACAATGTGGTTTACCTGTGTTAAGTGCCACACTTAAGATACCTTAAGACACCATTCACATTTTTCACAGCAGATTAGAAGCCAGACCCTTAAGGGTAACCCTGTAATTGTCACAATGCAGAAATATTGTTTGAGAAAGCTTAATATACAGATCAGTATAGATCACATTGTTTAATAAACAGCCAAACTGTAGTGCATGTAGTAATGTTAATTGATCATTTAACCAGCAATTCTACCCTAACAAGAAACACTGCTTGCGGCATTATAATGATACACTTGAGGTACGTAAAATATTATACATACATATTGTACATATAAAAGAAACTGACTCATTAAAGCAAATGTCTTTTAATTAAAAAAATTAATTTGAGTGCAAATTAACGTATATTACTTTGGTCAGTAACTATGCACTTGTGAACATTGTATCTGTTGTAAACGAAGATAACAGATAAATAAAATTGACTGTGTTGCCAACAGAACGATATTCTTGTGAAGTTTGCAAAATAACAATATATTGGCCCACGTGGAATTTTGCAAAGCCAAGCCATTCCCACAAAATCAAAGTACAACCTTTCTTGGAACCAATTCTTCCTCATCAGCCAGGCCACAGCGTAGTCGCCTGTCTATGGACCATGTGTTATTTACCGTATGACATGAGTACAATATTATAAATATGTTTTGTTGTAGTACTATTGCAGCCAGGAGCATATGAACACATGGCTTCATTCACCCCCCCAATAAATAGACCTTTTTTAATCATTCAATTTCAAACTCTCTCCTACACTGTTGGTTGCAGTCTCTGAATATTCAGCCATCGTGTGATAACTGATAAGCACTCATCAGTTTGTTCTGTCGGTATAATGATAGCATTAAGTAGTGCACTTGTAACTGGGCAGTAATTTGAAGCTCCGCCTAGCTGTATTAATGCGTAGTCTACTAGTCAACGTCATATGTTTGTGATGTGTTTGTCTCACTTGTACGTCACTTTGGATAAAAGCAACTGGCAAATAAACGCAAATGGAAATGTAGTGCTGTATCGTAGTTTTCATGATAACTCTGAAAAGCTTGGCATGGATTCAGTGGCAACTAGTCACGATTGTCATATTGGCCAAAACTAAATACTATATCAGAGTGGTTTGTCAAACTTAAATCCACAGCATTCAGGTCAAGATCTCAATTCCTTTACCATAAGTGAATTTTATTTGAACATGAAAGTAGGCATATCTAATGAAAACAGTGCTGGGAAACCCCTAACCTGCAACAGATTTAACATTCATCTCTCAGACAAAGACACTGGCACAAATGTGACAATATAGCACCTTCACATTAAGATATTTCCTTACTCTAACTCTATACATGTTAAACTTACTCTTGACTTTTACAGGGTGATGGAACATTTGTTACATCACATTTCAAGAAGGGATAAATGAGTTTTCAAAGTAGTCATTCAGTATTTCATTTGTTCTGTTTCAACTGTCCATTTAAAAACTAGTTTTTCCTGTTATATTGTGTAATAAATATGTGTAAGAGAGATTCTTATATTACATTCTAATTCTTAATCAGTATAAGACAAACAGATCAAAAACACTATAGTTGGAGGTGAAAGTCATGGCATCTAGATGAAAAGCAATGCAGACCCAGAATTGTCACCCAATCCAGAATTAGTGATTATAAAAAGGATGGATTGATGGATGAACAATGACATGCGCAAACCCATCTAACACCCCATGATGAGAGCCTCCATGTTCATGGGCGTAAATTACCGGGGGGGGGGATTGTAGCCCCCCCAATAAATCTAAACAACCAGCTAATACAACCCCCCCCCACCCCAATAATCATGTTTCCCATGTAATGGGTGGAGACCTCACGCCCCCCCAGTGTTCCAGCCAAAGTTACGCCCTTGTCCATGTTTATACCAAAACTTACATTACTGTCTTGTTTTTGTAAGAGAGAAACAAGTACTTTCTGTGATGTTTTGCACTGACTTTGTTGACTTTATGCGTGTCAAACACGTGGTCTTCGGTGGCCCCAGTTATCTCGGGGTCGGAGAGTTTCTTTGAACCTTTCTATGACATTTGATAATACGACCCCTGAGGGTCTGCAATTACGCATGTAATTTGAAAACAACATCTGACATAGAAATGTACTATCATGACACATATAACCGTAAATCAAAGGAGTTTCATAGAAATGTATTCTTAAATAGTTGAATAATGAACCCTTGACGATAGTAGTTATTACATAAACGAGTCAGGAAATTGCACTTTCAAGTACATTTTCATAAATAACGATTTCCTGGATCCTAAAAACACAGCCGTGGCATTGCACAGCAATTATTACGTAAAACGCCATATGCTGTGTTGACAGAAGGAAATTGCATTTATCCAACGTTTCGATGCATCATTATGGTCGGGAAACTTTAAAAGCAACATAAACTCATGCAATGTATGGATGGAACATTTTAAAACCAAAAGCGTCTGTTTACGGATAACATCCCGTCGAAATCCTTTGATGATGATGGAAGAACAGCTAATAGAAAGTGCTGCTTTTCTGCCTATTATATACCCTGCGCTGTCATCCATTCAGTTGTGTTGATCGCGCCATCGCTCACAGCAATTCATATTAAAAATACCTCATTTGAGTAACAAATGACCAGCAGCTATAGAGAGCAATGATGCAACACCACGTCGCAGCGAATTCGCCTCAAAGTATACCACAGGACATATCAACCGGATGAAACCAGTTAATAAACGATTGAAAAACGGAAATCAATGCGTTTGTAGAAGGCACATGTATTGTGCAAATTCATTAATTACATTGTGATTGCTTTTGACGTCTGTATTATTGATGCCCGGCACGACACCAGGAAGGAAGTTTCAGCAAGAAGCATCATCATGAGTCATAACTACACCATGCATAAGTAAGTATATTTAAAGGTGACCTGACAATTTCACAGCCATGAAAGAAATTAGCGACTGTACAAAGACGCCAGCTTTTAAACACTTAAAAACGTATGCATGTACAGGAAGGCAGGATTATAAATGCCACATTAACGTTTTCCACGCGAGGAGATGCACCGTTGTCGTCAATGAAAATGAAATTAAGGAAGAAGGAGAAAGGATAGCTGTTAGTTGAATTAACATCAAACGATAGGTTGCAGTAGGTTGTTAGTTTACCTATGATGACGATGAGCGTAAGGCTATCCTGTCGTAGTCCTTGCTCGCTGACCTTGTTGTATTGGGAGCAGACCGCTTGGATCCTTTTTGAATTAGCAGGTTGCAGTGGGGTGTGACGTCACGGGGGCCGGGCCTCTGACCTGCCGTTACGAGCCAATGGCGGCTCGGAGCACAAGTCGCATAGACAAAGGCCGGGGAGGAGAATGGCGTGCTGATGGGGCGGTGTCAAAAACCTCGTCGTGATATATATTTAATTTTAATTTTATTTTATATAATGTGACACCAAGCTACTTAAATTATTCCAAGCAAATCAGCTGTTGTAAAAGTCTGTCAACGAGAATGCAAAAATGGTCACGCTATGTTTGCTAAACTAACAATTTCAAATTTAAAAATAAACTTTAACGAGATCATAAAAGCTTAAATTTGCATTATACACACAAAGAGACAACTCCCGCTTTCAGGACAAATTGTCGCATTAATTTCAATACTAGTATAAGTTTCAGTCGTCTTCAAGAAGCATGTTTCACGTTCGTGATGCAAACACGTTTTTTACAATGAGACTGCCTAGGCCAGCGATTCTCAACCCATGGGTCGCGACCCAAATTTTGCTTGAGCCAAGTTCTGAAAGGGTCGCGAGTCAGAGTTGGAAATGAAAGGATTTTAAAACCAGCAAGTTCCTATGCTGATCCACGATCAGATTTCCCAGCCCCGGTCATGGAATTAACCTATATAAATGGGTCTCCGAACTTATTAGCGCAGAACTAGTGAACACTCAACCAATCCAAGAAGCCACAGATGCTTAATTTATAATTCAATGACACATCCAATCGCATTTGTGTAATAGGCATTGATTGGCGTAAATTGCAGAGTTTCACTGCGTTTGATCACACCCTTAATTTAGATCTATACTTGATATAGGGTTGCGACTGAGCTGGCATTATAAAAATTGGGTCGCGGTGCAAAAAAAAAAAAAAAACGTTGAGAACCACTTAAACTGTTGTGTCTGTCGTCTTCTAATTACCGTCTCAGCTTGGTCGGGCTTCTACAATCAACCATGCCAAGGCGACTACAATGATGTACAGTCTTGTCAGCTTGGTGATTGATCCTTGATATCCTATAAAGGGAATGACAGAGCTGCCCACTATGCATCCAAATGCTGAGTAAAAAAAGAAGCGTTATTACATATATTTAAATTTAAAAAATGAACTCAAACAAATACTGGAGTAGAATTTAGGGAAGTGGGCTTGGTCTGTACAGTACAACAAAAGAAACCAAGTCAGCATGTGGTCCCTATGAAGTGCGCCTGATCAAAAGGAGGGTGTGTGACGTCCAAGGTGAAGATAAAGAAAAACAAACTATATTCTTGTGCTCTATTAACTATACATAGCTGCTTTAACAAAAGGGTTCAAAATGGTCATATATCCTTCAAAACATTTTTGAAGATGAACACCAAGGTCAGGCTTCCTCGAGCTATTTTGCATGAAACCAGATACAAAAAACAAAAAATTTCAATTTATCTGACTTGTGCCACAGCAGAGTCTGTTTTACTTCTTCCACTGAGTGCCTACAATTAAATCACTCCAAAGGAACATCATAATGTTGCTTAAATTTTGTTTACAGTGGAACACTGTCATCAAGCTGGAAGTAACATTTTACGCGGCACAAATAATGTAGTAGTATACTCTTACTTAATGTATTAATTAACCAGATACAAAGTGTTAGTTACATACTTACCCCATGTTCATTCATCATTAATTAATCACAATGGTTCATGTATCACGTACTGTTACTACTCTGCAAAAAATGTCCTGTGAAAAATAAGGTAAATTGTTTCTGTTTTGAGGCAAGATGGCCTAAAACTGGCAAAATTATCTGCCAGTGCAGTAAGAAAATTGTATTTGGTAAGATTTCCTAAAATAAGACAATATGCCTAAATATAAGCAAATTAATCTTATCCATAAGATATGTTTTAGTCAGTTTATTAATGAAATTAAATAAAAAGAAAAAAGAAAATTATACTTGCTTAGATTTTCATTTTTTTGCAGTGTATATTTGTTTATGATTTGTACTAAGTTACTTGTGCACCCTGAAGTGAAGTCTTACCCTGTTCTTGATTAAAACCATAAGTTATTTCCAACATTCTTTGGAATTAGTATTCGGAAAAAGTTATATTGTATTCTTACATTAAAACAGTATTTTTTTGTGTGAGCACACATTCATTAAAATGTCCCCTGTTATGTTTGTATTATAGAAAAACAAACAACCAGGACAAAGGTGGGAGCAAAATCTAAGACAGTACGTTGAGTCTGAAAAGCACAACAAAAGTAACCGAGTCAGCATGGGGTCCCTATGAAGTACACGCCATCAAAAAGAGGGTGTGTGACGTCCAATGTGAAGGCGAACAAAAATAAACTATATCCTTGCAGTTCCATTGACTTTGCAGAGCTGCGTTTACAAAGGGTAGTTCTAATTCCATAATCGTCTCAGATTGGAGTAATAAAACTGAATAAATGAAAACATTTAATAATTAGCATTTATAAAGATAAACAAGAAGTACAAATTGCTACACTGGCTTTCCAAGACTACAAATATTTTTTTCTCTAATTTTTAGGTTGAGTGAGAAAAACTTAATGGACATCTTTGAGGTTCCTTTGTAAAAGTAGCTTCAGGGATTCAGCTGTGTCAGTGGGCTATAAGTAACTCACATGTTGCGTTTTGATAGGGCCTGGCTATTTAATGCCATGTATATTCTTGTTAACACACAATGTGAACCTTGTGAACATACATTTATCAACCTTTACAATGTAGTAAAGATACAAATATTATAACCGTCTCCACATGACATGAATACTGTTGACTATCCAGTAAAAATGACGTGGGTCAAGGTCTGGGATATATTAAATGGTAATCCAACTTTTGGTACTTGTAGTTCACATGTTGAATGCAGAAGAAATTGGCAGGGATAAGGATTTTGGTGACAAAATCATTATAGTCAGAAATGGCAAGGCAAGTGGAGTGCTCACAGTCAGCTATGCTGAGTACCTACTCAGAATGATGCGAAGCGGGACCCCATGAACCACAGATAGGGTTTCAATGAGTCCTCTTATTTGTTGCATCCTGTGGATGGTTGGATACATCTTAAGCATCTGCGGAATGCGTTTGACTAACAAGTCTGCTCCACGGCTTTGTATGTATACATCAGCAATTACTGAGGACACAGAGACTTATCAGGTTTTATGTAACGGAGTCTTTACTGACCTGTCCATCTGTCAACAACAGCCCTCTCATTTCCCCTGGCCTCTACACGGGATTATGTGTACTGTATATCCTACCAGTGCACCTTCCCTTTTAGCCTAGCAATATATTAAAAGAATCAATATCATTAATTTTTCTCCTTTGCACACTTTTCTGTGTATTTTGAGTGTCTTCAACAGAATTTTCCAATTTTTCAAACAGAGCAATAATCTTTGGCATACAAACTCAAAATATTAATTTGTTTAAACGTTGTCCACTGAAATAAGGCAGAAAATAACCTTTCTGGAAAACATATACTTTATGTAGGCATACAAACATACTTCCTCTACAGAGTTGACATCCTAACATACCCTCATATGGAAACCAGTTGAATGAATGTTGCATTTTATATAATTTCATGACACCCAAAGCACTTTACAGAACCAATGGGGAGCCACTTCAACCACCACCACCGTGTGGCCCCCACCTGGATGATGCAACAGCAGCCATTCTGAGCCAGTACACTCACCCAGGTGGCACTTTTATGCTTTGGCTTTTGGCCCCGGTAGGACTTAGTTTTATTTTAGTTATCATACCTTGGTTTTGTTTTTTTCTTTTTTCTTTCTCCAATGTACAGCACTTTGTGGCAGCTCTGGTTGTTTTAAAGTGCTTTTAGAAATAAAGAGGCAGACGAAAGTTCACCAATTAGATACAGGGGATGCTTAAGAGGCCAGATTTGACAGGGCCACAGTGGCCAATTTCAGTCAGGACATCAGGGTACCACCACTACTCTTTCAAAGGATGCCCAGGGATCTTTTATAACCTCAGAGAGTCAGGACCACGGTTTTATATCTCATCTGAAGGACTGCAACATTTTTACAGCAGTTTCCCCATCACTGCTTTGAGGTATTGGGATCCACACAGACCACAGGATGGGCTAACCTGTCAGCCACACCAACACCTCTTCCAACCACTACCCACTTTCCTAGTTGATCTCCCGTCCAAGTGCTTGCCAGGCCCAAACCCGCATAGCTTCAGGTGGATTACCTAATCTGAACTGCAGGTGGTATGACTACTGTCGGTTTTTAAAAATCACTTTTACGATAGCTGCAAAGGATGCGAGGATGTGTCACTTCAATCTAAATTGAGAAATAGTCAACAATGAGCAGATAGCTGTTCTTTTCCAACTCAAACAAGTGCATTCCAACTTTTTGCCATAGGCGAGCAGGAACTGCAGTTGGAAAGAGTGGCTCACAATGGTGGACTCACTGTCGGCTGCAGGTATCACAGCCGTTGATCGTCTGGCGGATTTGTGATGAGAGGCCAGGCCACCACACTGAATGATAAGCCATGATGTCCTTTGTGAATCTTCACCAGGATTTTGAAGATGCTTTTTCCTCATGATTTGATGCTGATACATCTGTTTGTATGCCTTTTTTACTCTAATGGCATCTACGTTGATGTTATGGCTTTCACTGGTTTGTGTCCCATGCAGCACAACCTGTTCTTCTTTCGCATTCTTGTTTTGACATACTTTCTGCGCCACTTTAGCTAACAGTAACTCAGGATCTAAGTGAAGGACTTCAGACAGTTTCCTGTCCCTGATTCCAACTACTATTTGATCCCTGATTAGTTCCTTTTTTAATGCATTGAAATTATAATGCTCTGCTAACTTGTGCACTGCAGTATTGAACGACTCTGCACTTTCCATCCAGTACAACGTAGCCCCAAATACAACAGGACTCCATGGCACATGGCACTCTGTGTCGTGACACTTTACTTCCATATCTATTATCAAAATTATCTGCCATTTGTGTCACATTATCCCTTCTGTTGGTTTGTACCACACAGGGTAGCCTTTGTTCACATCCCACATCGACGAATCCTGGCTGCCCAGCACCCTGTCTGCGGTTCATGGTTGTTCCCCCCTAACCACTCTCAGTAGGTACTCACCATAGCTGAACATGCTCTCCCCACAAGCCTGGCCGCTTCGGAGATTCTCTGACCCAGTCATCTGGCCATAATGTTTTGGCTCTTGTTACCCAGGGCCTGTATTCACAAAGCATCTTAAGGCTAAAAGAAGCTCCTAGGTTGCCGATTTAGGAGAAACTTCTAAAAATTATGAGTGTGTCAGTCCTAAATGTAGGACTCATAATTTTTTTGAATAAGAGCAATTCACAAAGGCCCTTAGCGCTAAAAGTAGCACCTAAGTCCGGGAGAACTAAAAAGTAGTCAAGAGGACTCCTAAATCACTAAGACCAATTCACAAACTTGCAAAAAGGCTGCTGTCAATCCACATCACAATGCCTTGGAAACATTAAACGAACGCTGAATTACTTAAAGGACACCGACCTCAGTCAGGAGGGAATAATGATCATTGTGGAGTTTGTGAGGGATGCAATAAAATCTCAGACAAACCAAAACAACCCAATCATATGCAGTGGAAACTACTTATAGTGATCATTATAACCGATTGTTTAACATTTTTTGTTTTTCTTTATGTCTCAGACAGATTACCATCCAGTTGACATTTGTATATTTATTACATGAATATAAGGTAGTAAAACAGATATCATTGCTATGTAAGCTACTGAATTTTAATGATTAGTTCAAAATACAGTATAGCTGTTTCAAACGCTTTTCAAATGACTGAATTATGTAAAATTCAAATATGCTATAATACAGTACTGTACATAAAACATACCTTATTGTAGTTTCACTGCTGCATCTCGTTGGTTCAGTTTTGGCAGTTTATCATAAGCTTTGATGAGTTTATATTTGTCATTGAGAGAAAACGACTTTCTTTTTCCCATTATGTTTTCTGTGTACGCAGCATTAGCCTCAGGTAACTAGCCAGAAGCAGATGGGTTACTGCAAGGCAAAGTAAGGCAATCAAAGCAAATAAAAAAACAAAATACTGTAGTTTAAATTTTTTTCCGTATGTTGTCTTGTTTTAAAAAATCAAAAATGAACACTGTAAGCAGATTACTTGATTACAATAACCCAATTATTTGAACAGTATTTGTACAGGAATGATTCTGTCCCAAGCTTTTTGATCCAGATAAGCAGTTGATCACTATAACCATGATCACTATAAGAGGTTTCCACTGTATTTGTGTTTATGGGATGTTGCACATACATTTTCACCAGCACATACTGGCCTCTCATCAACCAATCCCCATGGTAATTGCAGGCAAGCTTGTGCATGAGAACTGACGTCAGCCTTAGCGACGGAGTCTTACTCTTAATTTAGGAGCTGGTTCTTTTCCGAACTAAAAGTTGTTTTCAGCCACTTTGTGAATCAGTTTAAGAAAAAAGCTCTTAGATACAAACTTTTAATGTGATTTTCCGGTAAAATAAAATGCTTTGTGAATATGGGCCTAGATTTTTATCCCTACATAAGAACATAAGAAATTTACAAACGAGAGGAGGCCATTCGGCCCATCAAGCTCGTTTGGGGAGAACCTAA
>JAODLD010000001.1:29355445-29370445 GCA_026781065.1 Mormyrops boulengeri
CATTATTTGTAACTTTAGGTGGTTTGCAAAAGAAATCTGTCAGTGTTCTTTTCATTTTCCCTCTTCTTCACCTCTTTACATTTACATTTCCCCGCTGTAGTTAGCGCCGTCACCTGACTGAGTGATTGACAGCTATTATTAACCAATCTAAAATCTCAACGGCAGAACGGTCACCGTATCAGCATTCAGCACACAGAACACACATATACTGTTAACATTTTTTAGAGAAATTAAAACAGGTCGCACGACAACAATTACATGCACTCGCACCAATGCTCCCAAATATATTTTGAGGTCGCATAGATGAAATTTCGGGAGCATAAGCAACCAAAATGGTCGCAATTTCGAGCCCTGCTGTTTAGTTACCCCATTTAGTCCTCATAGCAATGCCATAAAACTAGACTTTCTCACGGTGTAAGGTTTATTTTCAGAGGAATTTAAAGTCAGTGGGATAAGGGGTCCCAATTTATACTGTATAACGTAACTCAAACACACTGCAAAGTAAACCCAGACGCTACTTTTCAAAAATACTTAACATTCTGCTTTATTACATAAATAAATTTGTATTTCACCATAAGAATATAAAACTATTTCGGCTGGAGTCTCCTGTTACAAATATGCATACAGTACATTTAAAACATAGCATCTCTTCAGCAGGACTCTAATATTACATGTTGCAGATCAACACATTCACTTTCCATCATTAATGAAGAAGGAAAAAAAAATAACTTTTTTCGGTTTAATTTTGCAAAGGGACACTAGACAAACCTGAACACAACACACAGGGAAATTACTCAGGAAAATGGACTGATTCATGTAAGGGCACCAAAATAAGTCGTCACTTCAATTTGAAGTATGATGCCATGAATTCCAACTATTCATTTTAAACAAATCTGCTCAGACAAGCATAAATACATCAGAAAGGACTCCATATTCAAAGCTAGAAAATCAAAGCCTGGACGCCTACAACGTCTTAAAATATAGGCTTTCGTAATTTAAAAATAATTACAATAATAATCCGCTTTCACATACTTCACGAATGCTTTTTAAAAGACTTGTTTGCAGGATTGGCATACATTTAAAAATTAAATTAGAGACCGATCGTTCTTGCTCCCCCCCCCAGAGGAAACTATGGGGGAGGGGAAATTCATAGGCACAATTCGTGTATTTAAGGAATAAGATTTCTAACTAAACAAAACGAGGTAGCCAAAATATTCAAAACGCGACAACAACATCCGTCAACTCCGTATTGCAACTTTTAAAGGCATTTAAACTACCTCATTATTTTGTCTATTGTTATATGGAGCATAAGTTAAATGAGACCATTTTCCCGTTTATATAAAAAAACCTCACAGTTTTAATTTCATTAGGAAAATAGTAATTTGACAATAGCCATTTCTACTCAGGAAAAGGTGTTGTTTAAATACTTAAAACGCCTCCCCTCCGCGCTCCTTCGTCTGCAAAGCCTTTAAAATGGCAGGTTTCATCGCACTTTTTCACCCTCGGTCATCTGCCAGAGTCCCAAGTTCAAAACTTTAAGGCAGGGCAGCTGCGTTATGCGCTCCAGACCCCGTTTGGTGATCTTTGTGCAGCCGTAGAGGTCGATCCCCGTCAGCTGACTCAGGTGGTCCGCGATCAGCTCCAGGCCCTTGTCGGAGATCCGCACACACTGGCCGATATTCAATGTCCGCAGCTCATGCATCTGGCGTACCATTCTGTTGATGCCGTCGTCGCTTATGTGACAGGAACACAGCGACAGCGACTTCAGCTGGTACAGGCCCTGGGCAACATAAGCCAAGCTCTGATCGCCGATCTTATCGCAGAATGACACGTCCAGACCCGACAAGCGCAGAGTGCCCATGGCCAGATGCATGGTGCCCGTGTCGCTTATGTTGTCGCAGGAGCGCAGATTAAGGCTCCACAGGCTGGTCATGTGGGAGAGGTGGATCATGCCGGCGTCCGAGATACCGCCGCAAAAACTTAGGTTAAGGACTCGCAGCTTGGTCAGGCCTTTGGAGATGTGCTTGAGGGATAAGTCCGTCAGCTTCTGGCAGTCCTGCAGGGTCAGGTACTCCAGGTTGAGGCAGCCCTCAGCCGCGCTCCGAGTCATGCCGGACAGATGACCGATACCCACATCCGACACATGCCGGCAGCTGCGGAGGTTCAGGGTGTTCAGGCGGTGCAAGCCCCAAGCGATGAGTAACAGGCCAGTATTGGTGATATTGCTGCAGCCACCTAGCTCCAGTACCTCCAGATTTTTCAAGTACTGAGCGATTCTGCCCAGACTAGAGTCTGTGATCTGCTTACACAGGCTTAAGTTCAGCACTCGCAAGGAAGATATATCCTGGACAAAGGCATGCCCGAGGCCATTATCCGTTAAGTTATAACAGCCACTCAGATTCAGACTTTCGATATTTGGCATCCCTTGGATCACATAGCTCAGGCTGCGTCGCAAGCTGAGGATCTGCACCCTCCTGATCCCCCGGGTCTGCAGGCTGGGGAAAAGGGACGGGTTAGCCCTCCGGAGATGCAGCTTCGCTTCGACCCCTCTCCAGACCGACTTGTGGTAAGACGCGTCCCTCCAAGCCGTGCAAACTTGGGCCACCCGTCCTTTGTCCCTTACATCCAAATAACTGAAAATCATGGCCAAGATCTCCGGGAAGAGGCACAAAACGTGCGTCTCCATCTTCAACGCGCAGTCCTTGCCGTCACTTTCGTCGAAGGTCTCGCCTTTCAGCCAAAAAAACGTATTTTCATAGCTCCCCTCCTTTCTCTTTTCATTTATTCCCGTTCAAACGTATTAGCTCCATGCCCCACGTGACCGCTCGGACTGCGCAGACGGATTCAAATACTAGAAAAATCCGCTCCGATACAAACCATAACATAAAGCAGACATCAGGCATCGCAGCCCCTTCCGTTTCGAGATAACCTCTCTCTTTTGCCCCGGGGATCCTGGCCACGGTACATTTTCAAGGGTTTCTAAAATACACGTAATCCCGAGAGAAGATGTCAGGACGGCGTGGGCTCCCGTTACCATCCCAGTGGCGAGAGGCGGAAAGCAGGGCTCTGTTAGCACTGCCTGGCCGACGGGCCTACGGCTGCTGCCGCCACTGCCTTTGTCTGCTTCTTTCAAACTGCCGTGGGAGGGCCGTGAGCACGGCGGCTAGTAGCGGGGGGATCCGCAACAACTAAGGAATATTTCAAAGGAAAAGAAATCTGTTACTTAAAATAATCATAATTTTCATTTACAAATATTAAAAATGAAGTACTACTCGAATTCTAAAATCATACCGTAATCATACCGGGTTTTTTTTATTTTTTTATTACCGTCTTCCCCTATTCATATGACGGTGTTGGTTTTTCCCCAAGTCAGCTGGCACAGTGAAATGGTACCCCTGGAAACTTCTCACATTTCTGTTCCTGATATTCGTTGCATACCCTGGGTGTTGAACGCGCCGCAATTGCATATTTAGAGTCGATGCGAATATCATATCTAACATTTTTTTGTCAATTTATTTAACACACACACACACACATATTCAACACACACACATATATATATATATTTAAAGAGCTTGATCTACCGTTCACTGGAAGGACTCAGAGGATTTCTTGAGTGTATATCTGTGTGTAGCTTCACCATATTGGTTATGGTGTTTTGGCTGCTCTTTCCAGTGAGGTGTAGATGATAATTTTAAGAAAAGATATACAACCATTTTCAGCCGCTAATTCGGGGGGGGGGGGTGTCATTGAGCCTATCCCAGGCTACACGGCACAAAGCAGAGGCACACCCTGGATCGGATGCCAGTCCATTGCAGAACACCCACCAGCACACATTCACACACTGTGAGCAAATACCAAATGGTCTTTATATAAGAGTATAACCAGTTACAATATGGATGGATAGTTATATACTGCCTTTTGTCAGTGAAAATGCATACATGGGCACTTGATCATGCTATCACTCCCCAAATCTGTAAAATAAGCGATTAAAATATATGTTTGGGGATCAGAGAGAATACTTTTCTTAATGTATTTTGGTCTGTGTTTTTTGACCTTTTTGAAACTGGAAGTTCTTTATCAAGCATTAGTGCTGTAGCATAGCAGTTGTCTGTGGAGCATGTTCACCCAGTGTCAGCCTGGGTTACCTCCGGCAATCCAGAAACATGCAGTAAATTGAATTGGTGCCTGTAAAATTGCCCAAAGTGAATAAATGCCCTGCAATGGACTGATGTCCTGTCGTGACTTGCCACAACCGAGTACTGGAAGAGTGGTTACAGAAAAAGGTAGAATAAATGTAATGTTTCAGTTACATTTAGTATGATATAAAAGTTCCCAGTACAGCACTACAATAAATAAATTACCAAACCGAATAAAATAATTATGTTCGGGAAATGTCAGATGGCCAGTCCAGGCCTGTTCTGTACCAAGTGCTCAAGGCTTTTGCTTAAGCACTCAGTTCAAACGGGAAACAGTGCAAGCATGAGTTATTCCCAGCAGATGGCAACAGTCACATTTCCAGTACATGAAAACTGCACACAACACCTCAGATCTATCCATCTTGTTACTTTTAGGGCTGTTTGCCTTTCTTAAGCTTCCTGAAGTCCCAATGATGTACCGCTTGGAAGGACTCCATAGTGGTAGCATAACTATGTAAAAAAAAAAATGTACTTGATCAAAACACACTACATTTAAATTGATCTTATTAATTATCATAATTAATTATATTCATAATAAGCATCAAGTATTACAATTAATTATATTCATTAATAATTATCACAATTATAATTGGTTATTATTAATTAGATTAATTATTAGTTCTTATATTTTAATTAACATTTTTTCTTAGATTTTTTTACATTTTAATTTGCCACAATTACATATCAAGCTCTTTATCTATATATACAAAAAAATTCAGAAATTTTTAAGAAATCTTATTCCATCCACTTTAAATAAGCAATAACTGTCCACATGGAAAATCGAGCGGTTTCAGCTTTGGATTACACTCATTGTGACTCATTATTGTGACTCATTAACTCCTCCTGCTGATGGAAAAGATATTTTTTTATTTCGTGTAACAACATTGATTTGTTTTAGTTCGTGTACGGCTGTAGGCCTGACTATTCAGTATTTCTATGCGAGGGGCGTATTGAAACCCCGCCCTCTTTTCTGGACTATACCAACATTTCCCCCCTCTTTGGACTGTACCATTGTTGAGGGACTGTTTTTTGCTATTCTTGGCGTATTACTGAAAAATGCATCAGACTCTACCAATCAAAACTATCGTCCAGTCACCGTAACTACTGAAGTGGTATTTTAGGGATCTGATCTCGCTGGCTTTTGCTGACAGCGTTTCTGAGAGTTGTTGGATCGATTCAGATTTGTCTTTAGACTGATCTTACAATGGCTAAAGTCGTAAAGTTGATCACCGGTGCAAACATGCCCATTGTGGGTCTAGGAACCTGGAAGGTTGGTGCAACTTTAAATGTTTTATTTAGCTAATACCTTTACAGGCTTTTATTTATTTATTTATTTAAGTTAAAGTCTCTATCCGAATATCTTAATGCCGACAAAAATGACGACTGACCGAAGCAGTTGTGTAGTGTTTGTTAGATGTAGTAGTTTATTAGCTAGGATATGCACGTTGTGGGATCGTCCTTTTATGCTCAGAGAACAATTATTTTAAAACAAAATGTACAATAACTACATATATGAAAAAGCACTTGCATAGCTAAATATCGGCAAAAGTCCATTTGGAAAACGTTAAATGTTGTGACACTCTTGTTTGCAGGTCGGGATACCTTTTATGTATTTTTAAATAAAACATTTATAACATGACGCTGCGTTTAAAAAGTGTTTTTAAATAACCAGAACAATTTATGCGGACAGACAACATTTCGTCGTTTTTCCAGTTTTTCCACATTCTTTCTGATGGAGTCTTTTTTTTCTCACATGCATGAGTTAGTCGGGAAAAGGAAAAGTGACCGAGGCGGTGAAGGCTGCCATCAAGGTTGGGTACCGTCATATCGACGGGGCGTACGTCTACCAGAATGAAAAGGAAGTGGGAGAAGGAATTCATGCCATGATCAAGGAGGGTGTCGTGAAAAGAGAGGACCTCTTCGTGGTCAGTAAGGTGAGAATGCATGATATTTTCCCGACCTACCTGCTCACTCTGGATGGCTTTCTGTGGAAGTACGTATCCGTGGCTAGAGAACTAGTAGAAGAAACCAAGGGTAGGCAATTGAAATGAAAATAACCAATTGTATAGGATTCAACAGCTACAAATCAAAAAAGCAAGGTTTTGCACATGTCACTGTATTGTATTCCCTCCAGAATTCTCCCTGCTATTCTAACCCTTCCCCTGAGCCAGTCCGTTGCTAAATTACCCTATTAATAATGATAATAACTAGGTGACAATGTAGTCCTAGCTAGTAAAAATGATTCTTAAAAGGCATGGGATCCACAAGATTAAAGGAAAATTTTAATATTTGCATATTGTCCTATTTTAATGTGAATTACCCACAATTCTGAATTCACCTTGTCTACTTAAACTATCATCATAACACTTGACACTGCCCTCAAACCATTTGTGGTCCTGCTACTCATCTCCTTCAGGAATTAAACAAGGCAACCTTTTCCATTCAGTCATAAATTAACATATTCAGTTTTCTTCGCAACAAAGGGTACCAGTCTTCCAATTACAAAGGAGCTGTACACAGGCAATTGGGAATAGCTCTGTTGCGAAACGAGCGTCTGATTTTGATTGTTGCAATCGAAATTCCCTCACCCCAATGGATCTGCCTTACAGCTGTGGTGCACGTTTCATGAGAAGTCCATGGTGAAGGAAGTTTGCCAGAAGACACTGAGTGACCTTCAGCTGGATTACTTGGATCTTTATCTGGTGCATTGGCCCATGGGTTTTCAGGTATGGAAAATGTGACGCCAGAGAATTTACCGTATTTCATTAATAAAATTAATATTAATCAGCATGGGAATTTTCTCGAGAGTTTTCAGGAAATAATATACAATACGCTTACTGGGTGATAATATGGGAGAATTCTGATGTTCTGCCTGGACTCTCTTGTTGGTTTACATTTGGTCACACGGTATTTAGTTTTTTGTCTGCGTCATAAAACTAAAGCAGGAGTATGAGGTTTTTGTTGTAAGTGGTGGGTGGTGTGGTGGCTCAGCTTGTAACATTGTTGTCTCGCGCCTCTGGTGGTTGTGGGTTTGATTACTTCCCTATTTTTGCATATTTTATACATAACCTTCCGGTGCTGTAATCTTCTCTCACAGTCCATGACATGTCTGTCTAGCTATCTGTCTAGATGCAGTGTAGGTGATTTAATATCCATCCATTTATCACCGCTTAATCCCAACTGGGGTCACTGGGGGGACCAGAGGCTATCCTGGGAACAGGCACAGGCAGGAACCAACCCTGGGCAGTCACACTCACGGGGCAAACTTAGAGTTGCCAATTAACCTACCGCACATACTTTTGGACTGTGGGAGGAAGTCCACGCGAACACGGGGAGAGCATGCAAACTCCACACAGAAAAGGGACTGAACCAGGACCTTTTTGCTGCAAGGCAGCAGCGCTAACCACTGTGCCATCGTGCCACCCAATTTAGTATCTATGATGATAACTACTAG
This sequence comes from Mormyrops boulengeri, assembly GCA_026781065.1. Classification (NCBI taxonomy): domain Eukaryota; kingdom Metazoa; phylum Chordata; class Actinopteri; order Osteoglossiformes; family Mormyridae; genus Mormyrops; species Mormyrops boulengeri. Next base: position 29,363,099 of record JAODLD010000001.1, read on the forward strand.
GTGACAATATAGTTCTAGCTAGTAAAAATGATTCTTAAAATGTGTGTGTGTGGCCTGCTCTGGACTGGAGTCCTGTCCAGGTTCTCCTTAATTTGTTTCCTCTCATTTTTGGGATAAGGTCCAGGCTCTCTGATCCTGTGCTGGATAGGTTATTATGGAAATGGGTGGATGTGCATGTGGCTGTTTCCTGAAGATATCACCTCTTATATTTCAATAAATTTTTTGCTTTCCAGGCTGGGGAAGAACTTTTTCCTCTGGACAGCGAAGGGTTAACTATTTCTGACCAAACAAGCTATTTGGAAACCTGGGAGGTCAGTGAGAATGGAGAAGCAATGCCGTTGTGCAACTGATGGATTATTGTTGGAGAAGTTTCATTTGCCATGGTGGTGCTCTTTCTAAGGGAATGGAGGAGCTGGTTGATGCAGGTTTGGTGAAAGCCATTGGAATCTCCAACTTCAATCGAGGGCAGATTGAGGCTTTGTTGAGCAAACCAGGTCTTAAGTACAAGCCAGCTAACAACCAGGTACTGTGGTGCTTCCTCACAATGCTTACTCACTGTGCTCATCCTAACATTTGTCCTTTAGATATGCTATGAACAGAATCCTGAGGCACTTTCACACTGAAGTTCTGGAACATGGTCCCTGGTTACAAGTCCTTGGGCTATCTCAGCCAGGGACTTTTGTAGCTCTTGGCCAGTTTCATGTGTCACTTTTACATCACACAACAGGAACTGGGACCTTGATGCTAAATAAACATGGGAGACACAAAAAGCTCATAGGTTAAACTTCACACATAACACAAAACTAGTCACAATCAAAACAGGATGCAGCTTTTTATAAAAATGTTATTTATACAATGTGTGACATGTTTATATTTCATTATTAAATCTGATCGGTAGATAAGTCCTTTCCACAAAAATGATGTAACGTTATTCCACTAATAAGCGCTGACAAGTTTCACTGCCAGCACCAATGATATTACATGAAAGTATGTTAGCTATTGATTGAATTTTCCGATGCAGAAATATCAAGATGCAAGAAAAAAAACATATTCCTTGATGCATTAAATGTAATTGAGGTACAAAACTAATTTCATCTGCTTTTGCTCTGCTAATTCTTTTCCCTGGACTTCCGCATAACTTTCAATTTAGCGCTGGTGCTTGTGGTCAACCAGTCAGCAAGTTAGTGCTGTAAGCACCTTCCCAGTAGTTAAAGCAAAAAGTACCTAGAGTGCACAAAGATTGTACTTGTGGTCTTGGCAAAACCAGTCATGTTTTCTGTTTTTGAGTATTGGAACTCGTCTTCGGCAATGGAAGATGACGTAGAATGAGTACATGAGAACACAAGTAAGGTGAAGTATGCATGGTGAATAACAGCCCTTGATTAACTTGCCTTCTAAGAATGAACTTGGTCTTATTTGGTGAGGATGCAACCAATGTATCCTTGACATTTGTGATGAGGCAAGAATGACATCCATACATTTTTACCGTCCTCTGTACTTCTGTTCTTAAGTATTGGCAATGGAAGATGATATAAAACAGGTGCACAAGTACGGTCAAGTATGTTGACAAACATATTGACACACACCTGTAGCTGGAGTAGGGACTAAAACAGAATTCCAGGACTGCCTACGAGGAACTGCAACCGTGCCAAATGCCTGGTTCTGGAAAAAGGTTCTGGTTCCTGAAAATAGTTTCTGCAGTGTGAAAGTGCCTCTGGTGTAGCTAAGACTAGGAGAAAAATGCACGCATTCATAAATAAAATGGTAAATTGCTCTGTCTTCCATGGGGATATAAGCAACTAATTATTACTAATTAATACTGAGGTTCTATTTTATTCATTCACATTATTGTTGTTTAAGACAGTACTCATAAACTACTATAACCTTTCAGATGGTACTTAAGAACACATGGTAAAACTGAGGAATCTGGCAAGCTGGGTGGTGATAGAACAGCTGAAACCCAATTTGCTGTCTATCAAGTATTGAGTATTTAGAAGGTATAATGCTTCCGCCTTGAGATTACTTAGTCAAGTTGACGCTGTATTTTGAAATTCTGAGAATGAACTGAATTGGTAAAATTTGTCATGCAGCATAATCAGTGTTTAGTGGAAATGAAATATTTCTTTTACTCATTGTGCAGTATCATGTTAAACCTAGGACATTATAGTAGGGCTGTCACAGTGCAGGAATTTCCCTGCGGTGATTTAGGATAGTTCACCAACGATGACATAGCAAAAAACAAGCTGAATTGTTCAAACATAGAAAAAAATGACCCCTGGTGTTTACCTTTTTTTTTTTTTTTTTTTTTTTTATTATTATTATTATTATTATTTAATTTTTTTTGTTGCACAAATTTACAAATTGAGCCAAATTAATTCATTAAAGTGCAATCCACTTCTGTTCAGTGCATTATCTGCCATATTGCATATTTATATACTCCATAGGTAAACATTTATTAAAAAGTTTAAAATGCAAAATGTGAAAACCTAAATGGTACATAATGAGCAGTTCAAAATGCTGTCAGTAGAAATCTGCAACGTGGTTGATCCATCCCCGTAAAGTTGTCCATAATTGGTTTACTGAAAAAAGCAAAAATTTTATTAAAATTTATGTAGTCTCTTTTGAATAGAGATTTTGGCTGTGGTCACTGTAAAATCAGGTCAGCTACAGCCTGTAACTTTTTAAAAAGTAATATTAAAACATGCCCGTAAAGTATTACTCTGATCAAAATCTGCAGTTTATTGCAACAGTTAGGTCTCCCAGTTTACAGAGATACTGTATTCAGCAATATTTCAAGATATTCATATTTTTAACCATGCCAATCCATATGGACAGAATTAGAATTCTGCTTAATGAGCAGTTTGGAAGCTTTCAGTGAACGCTCTGACCAAACTTAAACACCATTGATCTCCGTTTACAGCAGTTTACAGTGGTGCTGTAGCAACACAAAATTAAGTTTTCTGTGATAGATATAATTAGCACTGCCAGCTTCTCTCAGTTTCCTTTCTAATCAAGGTTAATAACTTGATAAAACACTTCAATGGAGCTAAAGGAAGACTGGAGTGGTAGAAAACAGTGTGTGTACAGGAAGGCATTCCTTTTAAGTGTCTCTCCCTCCAGATCGAGTGCCACCCATATCTGACCCAGGAGAAGCTGATTGCCTACTGCCACTCCCAGGGAATCTCTGTGACTGCATATAGTCCCCTGGGCTCCCCAGACAGACCATGGTGAGGAAATTCAGTTAATGTGCTGGTGGGGAGCAGGAATAGAGCTGCCTGACTGTGTGGTCTTAGTCATCTGTGACTTAACAGGTCCATAGATGTTTATGTAATCCAAGGGAGGCCAGCCTTATCCGCAAACAGCCAGTGTGTACACAAGTTTTTGGGATGACCTTCAGGTCAGCTGTTCAAACACAGGTGTGATGACTCTTTAGCCAATCAGTTGTCTAATTAGTAATCTAATTAGGGAGTTGCAGCAAAACCCACATACCCAATGGCCCTTTCTTGATAAGGCTGGCCACCCCTGATGTAATCTGATGTGATGCGAGCTGTAGTGCAGCTGTGAGCCTTTCAACCTGCTGCTGGTTTTATCTGCCCTCAGGGCCAAACCAGAAGACCCTTCTCTGCTGGATGACCCTAATATCAAAGCCATAGCGGAGAAGCACAAAAAGACCTCTGCTCAGGTCCGTAAAAAGTGTACTAGACTCTCTTGTGGGGTGCCATTGACTGTTGCACAGTTTTCTTCTTGCCGCTTGCATAGGTGCTGATCCGGTTCCAGATCCAGCGGAACGTAATAGTTATTCCCAAGTCGGTCACACCACAGCGCATAGAGGAAAACTTCCAGGTAACAATATCGTACAGAGACGTTTCAGTGCATTTACAGATTTTTTATTTTTTTTTATCTATTTATTTTTAATTGCAACTAGCAATTCGCACTGTCGCCAGTTCAAAATAGATGGCTTTCTTCGGATAGAGGAACAAATGCATTGATTAGGCTAATTGCTTCTTAAATGTTAGTGGTCCTGTGGGTCCAAACGAGTCTGTTCAGTCATAATCAGTGAAATAAAACCAAATAGTGCAGCCACATAACTGTAAGACCATTGAAAGATATAGAACCTTATTTATTTTGTAATGAAAATTTCATATCATTGACAAAGTATATTCTTCTTCAGTGAGTGTAATTTCTGTTTTTTTTTTCTTCTAGTTATTTTCTGTGGCATGTTACAAAAGGTGGCATTTATTTTTCTAATCCTCGATGTTTAAAAGCGAAATCTTACTAACACAGGTGGCTTCAGGTTTCCATTCAAGATATACACATATATGTATATATAATATATTCTTATGCTATTGCTACAGGTCTTTGATTTTGAACTCAATGATGACGAGATGAAGACCATCCAAGGATTTGACAGAAACTGGAGAGTCTGCCCCATGCAGTGGTCAGCTTGTCCAATCCTCTTTACACTGGTTCTGGTGAAGCACTGTCTTTGCATGTTTAGACATCATGTTCTTCATGAATCATTTCCTTAACAGATCCTACCAGTAATGTTAACTGAGAACCACACTCGCCATCATAACCCTTTATTGTATAATATCTCACAGTGCCATCTTATCCAGATGTTTACACAGGTCTGTTATCTACAACAATGTGTACCATTTGGATTGTTTGAACTATTAGGCCTTTCAGTTTGTTCTTCATTTCCTTTCCTCAGGGGAGTGAAGCACAAGGACTACCCCTTCAATGCTGAATATTGAGCCAACAAGCCACATCTGCCATCACCACATTTTATTACTTTGGTAATTGTATTTTCCCTGTAACTGCTTGTTTTATCCCACCTCCTCCCCCCCCCCCAGTAAATTTTGAGGAAACGTAGTTTGTCAAGTTTATGTGTTAAGTTATATTTTGGATTGTGGACTAAACAAGTACACATATAAAAATAGTAAGAATTTCAATTTTGATATACTTGTAAAATATAGGCTACAACCAGATCTATCATCTTTTCATTATTTTCCTAAACTGGAAAATGACATATTTCCATTATAAAAATTCATTTTGAAAGCTGAATCTCTTAAAAGCACTTGTGACTGTACCAGGTTGGCCAGTCTGTCTTCTTGGAACATGAATATTTCCCCCCATTTTCTGTCCTGTGTATTTCATAATTTTTTTTTTTTTTTAATTTTTTTTTTGAATAAAGTTTATTGGCTCCACTGCATCTGCAATCTGCTTGCGGGAATGTATACCATTTCTATTACGGCTGTCAAAGTTAACATGACGGTGTTAATTTTAAAGCCATAATGCATTATTTCTTTAATATTAACACATGCTGTATTTTGATACTGAAATGGGAAAACAGTATGAGCATTGATGGGTTTTTTTTAAATAAAGACCTTCTTGATTGTTTACAATGTGGGAGATTTGATCGTGATGTTGCATAGAATCCCAGAAAATCATAGCTAAAATCAAAACATTCATTTGCATCTCACAGGGTAGCTGATGGAGTGGAAAGACGAGGAAACATTGTTACTTGGATCATTTCATAAAAAATAAAGTTTTGTGATTAATGGCAATTAAAAAATCGTTGTTTGACAACCCTATTTATAATATCATGCCCTCCATTTTCTAATTGTCATCTGTTTATCCAGCCTTTTCGCTTGCATGTGGTATTTTTGTTGGAAATAATTAACACCATCACCTGCCTGCCCTCCTCATTTAGACTTGAATCTTAAAATCTGGGCTGTATCAATTAGCATCTTGTTCATTTGACTATGCCTACCAGCCCCAGGAGGTTAGGCTCCCCCTTTGAGTCTGGTCCCTGGGGGCTTTGGACAGGGATAATTTAAAGCACTTTGAGATAATTTAATGTTGTGAAAATGCACTATACAAATAAAATTGAATCAATAATCTATGTATCAAGTTGAAGTTAAAATGTTTTATCAAAAGATACTTCCTTTATACATTATTTTGGGCATTCACTGTGTAAATATGATTATAAGTTTTAATGTTAGGTGCAATTAATCGCAGGAACCTGTGAGACTAGTAAGTTAAAAAATGACCGATTCACAGCCCTAATTTCTATACAAGACTCCATGACATAAATAATATTTCATGTCCATCTTGTAAGGGTGCACTTGGGTTTCCTCTTGGACTTTTGAACAGACATAATGCAAGACCATCTGATTTTCTTAGTAGAATACTCACGCTAAACCACACATACATCCTCTAGCCTTCTGCCACTGAGTTGTTACACGATATCGCTATAATCATTAAATTGTGTATAGCAGTGGTTGCTAATACGTTAATCATGACCTGCTGAGGTTGGGCAAACACTGCTGCTACCTGAAGGCCAGCATCGAAAGTCTGAGGAATAGCAATTCAGGTCTGCTTGACCCACTTATTTATACTTAGTATACTTATTTATTCTACACTATTGCATTACCTTCACTTACTGCCAATTTTGCACACGATAGAAATCTATGTTTATTATGGATTGCCTAATGTTTGTAATTTGTTGTGTCTTGTCCCTGTCTTGTCTATTAAAATGATGTCCCTTTTTACACTCTGTGGCTAGGCAACCTTATACATATGTAATCTTGAAATTTGAAACTTGAAGTCAGTTTTTTTTTTTACTTCACATATGTACATATATATGTAAAAAATAAGGAAAATTAGTTTAACTGTTGCCCCCACCCCCATGCACATGGCAGTTACTCTCTACATAGACACAAATCCAAAAATTTCACATTCAGTCACATACACAAATTAAGAAGAAGACTTTGTTTATTCTACCCATCCATCTTCTTGAACCTTTTTATATGGAGTACAGGGTCATGGACTTTTTATATTAAGTGGAAGATTAGCAAACGATGCTGAAGATTCAGCATAATTGTAATGCAGTTTAGTGATAGTCACTTCACCTTTAAAGCAATAAAGTGATCTCACCTTGTAGTGTATGTTTAATTTGAATCAGGGCATATTAAAAAGACTGTGGTTGGTTGTCTGCTTACACACAATGACATTAATGTGTCAGGTATTGATGGCTCAGTGGAGAAATTCTGTTCACCAATCAGATTATGAGAAATTATACTTTAATGTCCAATGCCCAAGGCCAGCCTTGCCCCTTCCAGATTTGTCTTTGCTTTGTTTGTTTGCTCATTCCTACCTCGGTTAGGTCTCAACCGAAGATTTCAATGGTTTGTATTCACTAGCTCTCTCCTGCACTGTCGAGAAATGAGAACTTTGATAGCACTGGTGATAACTGTGTGACAATGACACGCTACACCAGACAGAATGGAGTCTTTGAACAATATCCGTATTTCCCATTTTCATCCATCATGTTTATTATAAGTA
>JAODLD010000001.1:29383645-29402518 GCA_026781065.1 Mormyrops boulengeri
AAAATGTAATGGACAGTTACAGGAATGGGGTTCGTCAGATCCAAGTGATATGATGGAGAAATAAATGCTTATTTTTACCATGAATGATATGAAATGTGATTTACTCTTTTCTGCAAGGTACCGCGCCCCACGACTTTGGAAAGTAATGGCTGGTAAGCATGACTTGACCGACAGCTATGAGGAATGTCAGCAGGTGAGCAGTGTGTTGCTGTTATGGCTACTGTGCCCTCCCTATTAAGCTTGTTGCTATCCTGCTTTCTGTTTTCATGTCTTTTACTTGCCTGAAGTAAATGAATTGATCAGTACATTCCATCTTTTAGGTGTCCCGCGTCTCCAAAATTGTCACCCATAAGTATTACAGTGAGATCACAAAGGCCAATGATGTGGCCCTCATCAAACTAAAGGTTCCCCTGAATTTCACAAACTGTGTTGTCCCCATTGATGTAACACAGCAGCCCCCGGAGCCCTCGATGACCTGTACTGTGACTGGCTGGGGATCAACAACAGAATGTAAATGCTTGAAAAATGTCCTGCCAAGCATGCCTCTTCCTAATTTTTTTTTTTTTTTTTTTTTTTTTTTTGAAAATTTGTAAAAAAAAGTGGGGAAGGGGTCCATCTTTATACAGTAGCCCCTCCAGATCTGCATATTTAACATTTTTGGTTTTGCTTATTTGCAACTTGGCCATGTACAATTAAATAGAAATATTTTTGGATGAAACACAAGTCAAAAATATATAAACAATGCTGAAAATTATTTGGATCACATCATATAGAAAAATGTTTTTGAATACTTGATAGCGTAAGTGCATACTATACCTTGAACATTAGTGTGATCTGTGCACTGGTTTAGGTACGCCATGCGTTATTGTCTCCGCGACCAGTCTCACATATGTTAGCTGTCTCTGTAACCATGGAATCTCGTGTTACTCCCAGCATCTTTAAAACATTTCAGTACTGTTAATTTTGTATTTTTAATAATAGACCCAAGTATTATTGGCACATTTCCACATTTGTGGGGATCTTCTCACCCTTACCAGTGTGAAGGGGTGACTATATGTAATTGTGCCATCAGCATTATTGTAACTTCTATTACACATTTTCACTTTTTGATTGTACATTAATTCAGCAAGTCTGCCTCCTTGATCTGAGCCTTAGATGTGAGCTCTATGGCTACTTGCTGTGACTGAAGGTTCATATCTCTGATGTTCTTTTCTCAGCTGGGCCTCATGCAGAGAGGCTTCAGGAGGTTAATGTGACTGTGATGAGCCAAAGTGAATGTGCCCAGTATTACCCAGGCGAAGTGGATTCCAGCATGATGTGTGCTGGGAAACCAAAGGGTGGAGCGGATGCCTGCCAGGTAGGCCTGACCGTGGGGGGCACAGCATGGACTGGGGGCCCTGGAAAATCAGTCCTCAAGATATATATAACAAGTTTACTACCATTTTGATGAATTTATTTACTGTGGCACTCCTCAGTACTGAAGTTACTTATTTGCACCCTCATGGGGGGGTATTCAGCATGTTTTAGTGCCAGTGTTTCGTTTCTTATCACCATAATTGAGTGTTTTTTGTTTGTTTAATGGCTCAACTGAAGGATGAGTTGATTTGCTGTTTTGTTTAGATGATTTTTTCAGTCCTACGGGAGAAGTGCTTCTATATAAATAGTGGGTAATAATCAGATTGCATCACTTAAAGTTTGGGAAATCAGATGTACAGGCATTAAAATCAAAATATCCCCTCAATTATGCTTATTTGAGAGTGTGGTGTTCTTGCAGTAAGGTGGCACTGGTATGTTCCATAGAGTTTCATCCAACTGACCTGGAATTTTGTAAATTGGATATTTCAGGGGTGTAACATCAGGCAAATGTATTGGTTACACCATAGATTTCTTTTTCCTGTAGCCAGGCCCATCTCTGAGGAGGGGGGGCCCAAGGCCAATCAACCTATTTGGGGCCCCAGCTAAGGCCAGCATGCTGCTGCTTGGTCATTGCAATACAGATGCAGCTGTACAGTCTACAGTGTGATCTTTCTGAACTAGCTAGTGCCAAACAGTAGCATGGTCATGTGGTCTACGTTAGCCTAGGCCATAAGATTTACATTTGGCGTATTTCCAGTGTATATTTAGTAGAGGTGTAACTACACAGAACTCCTGGTTCAGTACAAAACTTGGTTTTGGGTTCATGGTTCGGTGCAGTTTCAGTGAAGTGGGGATAACAGAATTCGTTTTGAAATCCATTTATTATTGAATCTGCAAACGTACAATTCGGAACTCTTGCATTCCAAAGGCAATGTGTCTGTCGACATGTCTGGATAAACAAACCTAAGAGACACTTATTTGCACATTGAAAACAATTGTGTAAAATTTGAAAACAAACAAAACCTATAATCTAACCATCATGATGAACTAACTGCGTGTTCTCTACTACTGAGTGTGGCAAATATCAGTAGCAATGATTACCCCTATAGCCAATAGTCCTTTTTCAGCCTGGTCTGAATTTCCTGATAGTGCCTCATATGCCCAGGCAGTTTCTTCCTTTCTTTGGTCGTACACGCATTCAGATGATGTTGTCTCCGATGAGTTAGCATGTATGCATTCGTTTTCAGCAACATATCCAAGCTCAATATAACCGAGGCAACAGACAGTCTTGGTGTAATCAACTGCTCTCCCTCCATTTCTGGTGCAATTTTTTGGGAAACCAGAATGTTCCCAAACCACTGATTATGGCTGACTGTAACCTCATTAGATATAACCAGCTCACAGGCACAATTAGCATAATGATTTCTGTGTTTTAAATCTACTTATGAATTCTGCCAGTGTCAATAAACGTATTCATGTTTCATTGTGCATACCAAACTGAAAATGATGTACTGAACTGTACACTACGAACACGTGTACTGCTACACCCTTAATATTTTGCCCAAGTAGCGTATTCAGATGAAATATCACTATCTATTGTTTTACGGCCTGCCTAATCTTTTGTGCGTGTTTGTCCCCCCCCCCAAGTCCAAAACTGAGTATGAGAAATGTGCATTGCAATTTATTTTCATTATTCATGCAATGAATGGGGAAAAATAAAATGATTTTAATAATAATAATAATAATAATAATAATAATAATAATAGGCTAAATATAATTATTACTCTCTCTGCAATTTTCCCTTTTGAGCGGACCCCCACCGGTTGCACCACCATAACTGCTCTGTCTGTAGCTTATTGTCCAGGAAAGGAGTGGGCTATAAAGTACACACCTTTTGTATGGTATTGACACTCTCTTTGGTCTTTGCCTTCAGGGGGACTCTGGGGGCCCGCTGTCCTGTTTCTGTGGTGATAGGTATGCGCTTGCAGGTGTGGTCAGCTGGGGCGTGGGGTGTGGCCGACCCAAGAAGCCCGGCGTGTACACAAACCTCACCAGATACGCAAACTGGATAAACTCTGTTATGGAAGGAAAGTATCTGTGTTGCACTGGAGATTATTTTTGGAATTGTCATTCCTTCTGCTAATGGTTCTTGCTGAAAATACCCAGTGAAATCATTGCTTTCCTCCTTTGTTTCCACTCCACTATTAAATCTATAGATTGAGTAATTGCTTGCTTTAAAAAAAAAAAAAAAATATATAGGATGTTTGTCATATTCAGACATGATGTAGGTGACATGTGGATGTCACCATTTATAGCCATCTTTGAAAGCTTTACCTGGTTTGAGTGACACTTGATAACGTTCTTCTTTTATTTTCCTTGAGCTGTGTCCTGTTAATTTCAGATGACGCATTGCAGATCCGAAGTAACACAATGAGAACACAGACAGGTGGGAATTTTAGTTTTAACATTGAAATCCTTTGCATATAAGCACATTTAGTCCAGTTGCTGGCATGTAATCCTTTTTCAGTTTTGAGGTTTTCAGTTAGAGCCAGAATAGCTAATACTGGATCAGCCTGGGGCAGTATTGAGGGCCAATTATCAGAAAATTCCTGGCCAAGATGTCGCCTTTCCAAATTCCCTGTCTTCACTGGTCCAATTACTTTCCTATTTGTTGTGAAATATGGTAGTGTAATTCTTTGACCTCAATTTATTGAATCATTTTATGCCTAATATAAAATAATGGAACATTTTGTTTTATCTTGCAGGCATCTGTCACTGGCTGGCAGTGTGCACTGACTACTGTATGCATTATACTATAGGCCTTTGCTCTGCTAGGTGTTGATGCATGAACATCAATGAGCTGCTCTTTCACAGGACCCTTGACTCTATGTGGACAGCCGAAAATCCAGCCCTGTTGGCAGAGCTCTGCCTATGCTCAGGTGGTGCGGGTGAAGCATAAGCTAACGGTGGAGAACATACAGTCAGCTTGTCCCCACTCCTGGCCTTGGCAGGTCAGTCTGCAAGCTCATGGGAGACACTACTGCACTGGGACCCTGATTCACCGTGACTGGGTGTTGGCAGCCTACCACTGCAACACCAGGTAGGCCTGAAGATACTTGTGGAGACAGAAGATCTCAAGCTTTGTTGTATTGAATGACCCTCAGCTAATCCAATTGGTAACTTCATTCATGCAGTGAAGCATGGCTTCCCCAACATTTCAGCCCACGACCCCTGAAATAAGTGCCAGAGACTCGTGACCCATATTTTGCCACCCGGGGGGTCTCTCAGTAGACTTATTGCAATAACTGGTTTTGTTTAGTGGTTTTGATTTTACCTTCTCAGGTTTTAAAATGGAAATCTGATACCCACTGTGGAAACCTGTGTTAAAGTACCCTTGTCCCTTGCAGAGCCAAAACCGATACTGTGGTGCTTGGGGTAGATAATCTGGAGATCACGGAAGTCCAGGAGATCCCTGTAAAATCACTTTACACCCTCTCCCAGGATGACTTCTCCCCTCCCATCAACGATGTGGCATTGATCCGGCTCCTCAGACCAGCACACATTGGTATGGCACTGCCCTTCTTTTGCTGATTACCTGTCAATACCTCGTTATAAAGGGAGTTATTAGACGTGCATCAGCAAAGCTTCAATGCATATTCTGTTTACTTCAGATTAAATTTTTCTTGGTGCTGTATAGCCTTTTGAAGATCTTTGGTGTTCCTCGTCCAGGAGCGACGGTGGCCCCGGTTTGTTTGCCAGATGCTAATATCAAGCTGAATGACAGCTGGGATTGTGCCACTGCAGGTTGGGGGACCACAAAAGTGGCCAGTAAGTCTAGCGGTCATGTCCAAACTAAGAGCTTATGTCCTTAATCTGCAACAAACCATCTTTGAGTTGTCTATAAATCTGCGATTTTTATTTTTTTTGTTGTCTATGTGCCTTTGATTAGTGTACAAGGACCCTGAACTTTTGCACCAGGCCAGGCTGAAGCTGGTCGATGAGAAGGCCTGCCGCAGGAGCTGGGGCGATGATCTTGATGTTGAGCGCCACCTGTGTGCAAGTGCTGCTGGATCTCAGTCCTGCATGGTACCTGATTGCTCTCCCCTATACCTTCTCTCATCCCTTGGCTATTTTCCACTCCTCTGTATATCAGGGTATACTCCAGTAGCATAAAAATTGCCCAGCACCCGGCCGCAACCATTTGGCAAATTTTGGCCACCAGCACCCCTCCCCCCTTGCCAGCATTATCCTTGAGCAATATTTAATTTTTGATACCATCACACAGTCCGGACATTATACTGCAGTATATGGTATTTTAAAAAGCAACGCTATCTCGCTATTTTCCGAGAGGTATACAGTATTGCTGTAATATGGACCTAGCCTAGCCAGCACCCCCACATTCAGTCTGGCCCCACGAAACTCTAAATGGCAGAGAACTGGCCCTTTGGTGTAAAAGTTTGAGGACCCCTGCTGTATGCAGTATGTTCAGAATGTCCTCAAGGGTTACTTGGTGGGTACCACTGTTTCCTTGCCTTTAGGAGTGGGATTTGAATCTCAGTTCTGCTCTGTATTTAGAGTGTTGCTTTTTCTCCATTAGTCATATCCAGTTTCTTCACACTGTCCAAATACAGTGTCAGGCTAATTGGCATCTCTGTAGTTTGTGTATGTGGATAAACCTGTACAGGTTTCTCTGGCATTGCAAATGATGCTTGACTAAGACTGTTAACCTCTAGTGCATGTTTTCATTTTCGCTACTGGATAAGTAAGACTGGACCAAAAATTATATTAATATTTTATGTCTGTGCAACAGTAGTAAAAGATGCAACAGAGCTCTACATAACCTCTTTTTTAAGTTTTATTTATGGTTTGTTTTACAGAATTCACGATGCGATGTTGTGGATGTTGGCTAAATTGGCAATTTAAGAAGATGACTGGAACGTAGGTTTAATTTTGACTTCAGTGACTGTTAGCCATACTGATCACTCGCCATATACCTGTCCTTAGGGGATCACCGGCGGCCCCCTGCTTTGCCAGAAAAATGGTACGTACTATTTATTTGGTCTGCTGACATGGGGCAGCAGACACTGCGATGACAGCAGGCCGGCGGTTTACACGAAGCTGGCGGACTACCACTCGTGGATTGGGGAGTTCGTAAAGGACCTCTGAGAGAGAGCGTGTCGGACATTGGGAACTGTGTTCAGCTTCAATAAACGTTTTGGTATTGTGCTGTCAAGCATGCGCTGTGATCTCTAAGGTAGCATGATGTTTTGAATTTTTTTTTTTTTTTGTTTAAAGTTGGAAATAGAAGAATAATATTGAGTCAGAAGTTATTCATTCAGTGTGTTTACTTAACAGACCTGTCAGACACCACTGTCAGCTTGAGGCAAAACTCTTGAATTACTGATTACATTTCCTGGTGCCTGGAAAGTACTGAGTCACTTTTGATCACAGCACACTTATTAGTAGGAGTGAAAGTTTGGCAGCTGTGTATCAGTGAGTATAGCGTGGGTGTACATAGCTGAGCACAGATATAACCGGGGGGGTCACATGGAGTAGTCATGGCCAAAGAACACTGGGGGACCTTGTACTTTTCCTTTTTATTTTTGATGGGTTAGTATTTTTAGATTTTTGTTTTGTTGTTGGATAATTAGGCTCCTGTACAGATTCTTTCAGCACAATCCTTTACGATAAATGGTTAAGGGCTGTAAAATTGTTTTGCATGATTTATAACAGTGATGAAAACCACTCCTCAAATAACTTCACAAAAAAATATTTTCTTTGGCCAGACTTCAGGCCCAACCACTTAAACTTGTTTTTATTAGCCTGTGCAGAATGTCTAGTTTTAAAGTAGTTTTTCTTGTTGGGTTTGCATATATTCCTCTTGGGGGGGAAAAAAAAAAAAGAAGCAGTGGTAATGTTTACAATGAAACCCTCACTCTAAGAGCACTGCATTGATTGCACGTAGATTAGATGAATCTGTACTCTTACAGGGTTCCTCGAGCACTGGTGCATGAGCGGGCTGTAATGGGCCACAGAACTGCTGGAAAAGCCTTTCGGTTCATAATGGGCCGCAGTACGGATGCGAACCTGATCACCACCCAGGAAAATAACCCTAATCAGAGAAAATTTCCAAGCTCCTCCTGTTGCATTTCCCAAAAGCTCTCGTTAACAACTTACATGGTTACATGGACCCCTTTCACCCCACTCCTCCCGCCCCCCTCCTCAGCCACCAATGTGATGAATTAAGAGATGGGCCTTGTAGCTGGAAAAGTGGAGAAACCTTGTTCAGATCTATTGCATTTATACAATCAGTAGCCAATTTATTACACTTTGTGCAGAATCATTAGGCAAGTACTATTCCAGGATATAATAGCGAAAGTGGCGCAGACTTATAAATTTGAATTCAGAATTCTTGTTTTGCTCAATGTGTATTTATTTAGAGAGACTAAATAAAGTAAAACACTTCATTAGCAGTGTGCACAATTATTAGACAATCGGAAACCGTGGATTTTTTTTCTCCAATATCAATAGAATTTTTTTTTTTTAAATATTTTATTGAGTCTATATAAGGAATGACAAATTATTGGCCATTCTCTACAGTCTATCAAGTTTAATGTCCTGTATGGCTACCTTCCGTCTCAATGACTATCGAGTCCATTGAACCAGTCACGTTTTTGGTTTGATCCAGTCCTATATTAGCTGAGGCAGCTAGGACCGTCTCCTAGACCCTGCTCTGAGAAGGGTACTGCTTGCTATTTTTGGTAACACTCAAATTTAGTAAGGCCCAGTAGTTCTCAATCGGGGTTAAGTCAGGCTACGAAGTGGGGCAGGTCAGAATTCAAGCCTTTCTTGGCTAATCGATGGAATACTTTGATTGATGGTAAGGGGCATTATCTTGAATGAATATCATCTTTTTGAAAGCTGCTGACTACTTCTTGTACCAGTTTGATGAAGGCATCTTCTATGAATTTCACATAGATCTTGTTAATCGTTACACCATCAGCAAGTCGCAAAGGTCCTACTAGTTCATCATTGATAACAGCAGCCCACATCATCACTCTACTACCTTGTTGGCATTTGTAGGTATCCATCCACTGGCCCACCCATCTGCTGAGTCATTCTAATACCATCTGTCCACAAAGCTTTTGTAAAATTAGTCTTGACACATGTGCGTGCCTATTCTTGACGTTGTAGCTTTTGTGCCTTATTGGGTGGAGGTCATTTTTCAGCCTTAGTGACTTTAGTAATGTCAAATTACACACTGCACCTAGGAATTCTGGAGATTCCATTCAGTTTGAAGTTTTGAAAAGTTTTGGGCATTTGTTAAAGTGTTTCATGTCTCAAGTTCATATTTTCCAAGACTCTCCTTTAATTTGGCAGTTACTTTGCGTTTTTTTCCATCCCCTTTGGCAGTTGGCCACAAAACGCTTGAATGTATCGCAATCATGTTTCAAAACCTTTTGATTTCAATTTCCGAATTTCAATTGTTTTGCATTTCTCTGACTGGCACTGTTCATAATTTTTTTTTGCATACCTAAATTGTGTGTAGTGTGAGTGTTTGTAGCAGACATAGTGGTTCCAGCATCAGGAACGGTCACCATTATGAGACTGTCAGACCACTCTACTGATTGAGGGTATGCAGAATGGACTCATAATGGTTCGATGAACAGTACCTTTATGTCATAAGGTGCTGCAGGGCCTGGGGGCCCTGGAAAATCAGTCCAAAATCACTCAAAATGTTTAACAAGTTCGATATGTTTGATTTTGGTATTTATTGTGACATTGCTCAGCACTGAAATTACAACTACACTGACAGGAAACAAAAGTACCAGTTTGTACCTTTGAGGGTACACTCACTTGTCACTAGGGCTGTGCCCTCAAGGGTCTGCCAGTTTAGGTACAGAAATTGACTGAGGTACATTGTTGTTTGTACCATTTGGGGTACATTGTTGTTTACCAGGACTGGGCCTTTATTGTGACAGTGTAGTTCATGTGGATTTTCTGAGGGACATTTAGCCGAGCTCATAATATGATAGCATACTGAAAGCATATCCCAGCCTTCGGGTCTACTTTGCCTGACCTGGACAAGATGGACCGATGGATTAGTTATTGGCTCTTAAACATTAAATGATGAACAGTAATTTAATTCCTATGCCAATTTTTGGTTTAGCTTGCATAGAGTCTGATGTTATGTAAACAAAGCATACTGACTGCAATCAGATATTAAGGTTCAACAGGCTTGCACTGCAGTTAATTAAACCAACATTCCCCTACTGGTTGTTTTGAATTTAGCACAAATGGATGTTTTATTTCCTCAGTCATCATGATATAAAAAACCCCACCAAATTAAATAAGACTCACAATATTATTTTATACAAAATGTCCATGTAAACAGACAATTACAAAATGACATGTAAGGTTACATAGAATGTTCATCGTAGAAGCACCTTCAGTGGAACATGCTACTCAGCCACAAACGTAGCGTCATTCACTCAGCTCAAGTGAAGTGTTACAATAGCTCCATTTTCAGGTAAGATATGGAGATTTGTCTATGCAATATTTCACTGCATAATGTAGGCAAGTAGCCAACTGTATATCCATTTTTCAGATTACAGGCATCATTCTTCAGGATCACGTTTCCAGACAAACACCCTGAGCTTATTTTTGCATCGCAGAACTTCATTTTGGAAAAGTTGAATTACTCTGTTGCACTAGGCAAAGGAACTTGATACCTAGAAGTAATCATGACAAGGATTCAATTAATACTTAAAAGGCAGACAAAACATTAAATACATTCCTGTTAGCATGCTTTGCTGTACAAAAATGTTTTTTAAAAAGAAAAAAGCAACCAAGTCCGCTAATATTCAGCTATAACTCATTAACATTTCACATGGGTCAAACCTATCATTCTCCATTTTGTTTTCATTTCTGAGACTTGCAGCAGCACAACTCTGGCCCTTCAGAACCATAAATCACTCATTCAGGACCTACACATGATCCTTCATATGAGGCAGCTACAGACTGAGGCAGGTCACGGCTAACCCCTGCTGTCAGACGGCTGATTGGCTGGGAGGCACGGTACACCCACATCCCATGTGCGAGGTGTGCAGCTCACCCCCACATTCACTTTCCAAGCACTGGTAAGTAGAATCCAATTCCAGTGTGGTTAAGCAGAAAATCTGAGTTGGGTCTCTATATGGAGGACTCATTTCTTAGCATGCCCCACTTTCTGTGACCTTAAACTGACGGCAACCTTGTTTTAGTGGAGGAATCTCCTAAATATCACTCTTGCGTGTAGACTCTGGGTGCCAGTGAGGCAACTGGCCTTCCTTATTAATGAACTGTGTGTGTCAACATGCGAGAGTGGCAGTAGAGTACTCCATAAGAGGCAGCAGCACCTATAAGTCAGTCCCTGAATATACTGGGATAATAAAACAAAGGAACTTTGCACATTTGAACAGAGCTGCAGTGGATGAGTCGCGAAGAAGCCCTACAGTCCAGCAAGGCCTAGAAAAGCTGCTCACTAAGCAGACGGAGACGTCAGGTCAACACAGGACATGTACCATTCTTTCATGAAGGGTGAATGTGTTTGTGGAACACATACTTGCACTTTGACCTTGGATTAATTTTCCATTCTTTTATTCAGTTATTCTGCTCCCAGTTTAATAGCACAGTCGAGGTTTTTCCAACTCACACCAGGCATAATGACCTGAAAGCAGTAGAAATGCTCCTCTTATACAGCTTTGGTGAAGTCAGTTTTCCTATCACACTGGAGGTGTGGCACAGCTGGTGACTGGAAAACCACTGATGTCTGTCAGACTTGAAGGTGGTGGCTAATATGGGCCACTGGAGATTCACCAGTCAAGCATGAGGGAAAGGGAGAAGAAAGAGCCTTTCTTCTCTTCCCACAGCCCACCTAACTCAGTCTGTATCCTCTCTCTACACTGCAAGCATCTTCTGACATAAAACCTTCATCCATTGTCATCTTGAACAGAGCCGACTGGGTGATAAATCTTGGAATTTATGAAAGGTGGGCTGTCAAACTTTAGAATGACAGGGGGCATGCTGTGGACTCTTAGTGGGTCAGAACACCAGCAGACTCCTGGAAGTAGGACAAGGGCTTGAGGAGTGTGCTCACCATATAGGACCACAAGTCATTTGCCACCTGGGACTGAGCAATGAAGATACGCCAGATGAAAACCAGCAGGAGAGTGTTACAGGTGTAGCAGATGTTCCTCAGCCTGGCCAGGACATGGCAATAGAGTTAGGAGGCTTTATATTCATCAATAAACCATGCACAGCATATATTTTGCAATTGGTGTTTTCTACACATAACCAAAAGCTTTAGTTATTCAAAGAATATCAGCAGCTGGTAACCAGGTTAAGATCCTAATAGGGACTAAAATGTTACCAGCTTTTATCCACGAATGATATGCTTACTTTTAGCAAGCCATTAAAATCTCACATTATAAACAATATAAAGGAGAGAATAGTAGTAGTGAGGCTATTACAGCTGTGGGATTCTGGAACACAGTGTTCACGGAGAGAGTACTTACTTCTTCAGGTGCTGTTTAGCTGCTGGAACATCTGCCATGTCCTCATTCAGGATGTTCTTCTTGGCACCTATGCAGTATTTCTCCATGTACTCTATCCAGTTCAAATGGCCAACATCAAAATTAAAGTTCTGTGGGGCACATCAGATTAGCGTATTGAAGATTATGGTCCAATCCTGTGTCATCAATCACAAATTGGGTTGTATGGAAGAATCACATGCACTGCCCTCACACATGATCATTTAACTTCATAACCTTCTGTCCATAACACTTCTAGCTCAGTCTTCCACTCCTTTGTTTCCTCCATTCTCTTCTCAAAAGGTTTACTTTGAGACAAGCAAAACGGGTGTGTCTGAGGCCTTTTACAAGCACTCAAGTTTATCCTAAGGCTATAGTCATCAATTCGTCTTTCAAAACCACTTATACAGTACAGGACTGATGAAAACCCAACTTCTATAAATGAATTAAAAAAAACTCAAGAGTTTCAAACCAAAAAAAAACCTAACCCTTTGAAACCAAGAACTTGTTGGGCAAAACATTAGTACTGGCAAATTGCAAAATTCAGTGTTTCTACTGTTAAAAGCTATGATGATTGATGAGAGGAACATTCCCTACCTGCTGGTCCTCAGCACTGAGCTGGTCCTTCAGCATGTCCAAGTTCTTGGAGCTCCAACTCCACTGCCTGACAGAGAAGTACTCCAGCAGCCCAGCTGCCTTATGCAGCTTCTTGTAGAGTTTCATCATCCTGGCGAATGGGGTCACAAGACATTTTAACATCTTACTGAATTGCTTATGCTTTGAGACATGCATGCTACAAAGAACATTAACAAGATTTCCATTGAGTAAATCAATACTCCCTTAGCAGTGCATGAGCATCAGTCTACAGGAACCTAGCAGTACGATTGGTAGCAGATACCTCTATACTGTCAGGGTGAGACGAGGGTTATATTTGGCTTACATTGGCTTCTGTCCGGATAGACGCAGGTAGGTGTCATAGGCCAGTGCAGGGACCTTGTGGGTGAATAGATTCCAAAACTGATTGGTCAGGTAACTAGAGGTGAAGTTTGCATTTGGCCTCCGAAAAGCTTTGTCCAGTGGTATCTGCTTAAATGTCGACATTACACTGCGTTCTAAGGAGAATAAGACAAAGCTTCATGAATCTGCTGATTATTTAAAGAACAGAGGAGTGTGATACTACCTACCACCAATACTGGAGAATAAGTTTCATTTTATCCATACCACACGAAAGGAAGAGTTTCAAATACATATACTTTTCTGCCAGCAGGGGGCAGTCATATCATTATTAATAGCCACTGATAATCCTAACTAACTGAAGTCCACAATAAACCTTTAGGAATGTTGTTCTCAGAATGAATATTGAACTAAACAAATACCACGGATACTATGTACAGTAACAGCCCACCTCTGCACCAGGCACAGTAATTTATAGCAACCTATCCAGTTTGTACACCTCAAAATTATGACACGGTCTCACTACTTTAGCCTTTCAGCAACAATAAAGAATAGATGCCGAATACTTTACAAAAACTGTAAAACATGCAGTTCATCTCATTCAAAAACAAAGTCCTCCATTTGAACGCACCATGGCCTTCAGCCAGAACCAGACACGGATGCCCCAGTTCAATAAATAAACTAAGGGCGCTTTTCCATCACACAAAATACTTTTGATACGGTACTTTCAGTACTTTCCCTTTTACACTGACTTCCAGTGGAGTACCAGTAACAACAGTTCCAGTACCAAAAGTGCCCAACCAGCTGGGGTGGTACTTTGGTACTTCAGTTATTTGGAGCATGACTTGAAACCCTTTCTTTGTAGATTAGAGGCAGGCCGTTTGCATAACCAAACAGAATACAAACACCACCTTGAAAGCAGCAGCGAACTGAGGAAAAAAAATGATGAACGAAGTAAAAAAAAAAAAAAAAAAAATGCAATTGGGTCATAAGAACATATAAATACTCCAATATTGTGTAAAACAAGAGGAGTTCATAGATTTCTCACAAACCCGTCTTAGAGTGACTTAAATGGCAAGGATGAAAATGATTACGATTGTCTCAGAGAAGGTATGCAGTGCTCATGCAAAAGCAGCAGAGGTAAACTTTAAACTGATTAAAACAACATACAAAAATCTATAAAAGGAATAATAAAAGTTGCAAAGCTTGCCAAGTTTTTTTTCCCTATAACAGAGAATAAAATATTTTAGCGAAACTTCAACCCCCATGCTATAGACCTGTACAGAATTGAAAGTAAGAAAAAAGCTGTGTTTTAATATAGCTGACTAGAGATGAAAGAATTGGCTGTGCATAACATGCGATGTTGGTATTAATATTGCACATTATCCAGCCCTATAATATACTACAGCCATTTTTCAACTTCAGTACAAAATACCCCGCCTCGTATTGTGATGTCATTCAGCACCGGTACTAGTTTTTACGGTAGCGGAAAACTAACACTTTGAAGTACCGTACTTTTGGTATTATCACTGAAGTAGCCAACGTTCGGTACCTGGTGTGGTGGAAAAAAATGCCCTGAATGGAAGACACTTCATTAAAGGAAAAAAAAAGTCTGAATCATTTGGAAGTTTCGATTTACATTCTAAAGGAATAAAAAGTTCAATGGGTGCAATTCTTTTTACAGATCGATAAGTCCGAACAAGATAACAACCAAATAAAATTCGCTTAAAATGACGTTTGACAGCAGATAACACAGCATTCAAACTCACCTATGTCCCCCCAGAGGATGGGGTTGACACCACCTGTTGTGCAGTTATAGACTAGTGTTGACTTTGGTCTGAAAGAGAAGGGTCAATGAAGATAAATACTGGAGGACCATGAAGGAAAAACTACAAAATTAGGTTCTGGGATATGGGAAAGAATCACTTTTTTTGAAAGTGACATTTGAGTTAATCAAGTTATTGATTTTTTTTTTTTGTGATTAATTGTCATTGTTGACACACCACAGCACACGACGACAAAATGTGTCCTCTGCATTTAACCCATATGTGACATAGCAGGGAGCAGCTAATTCAACACCCGGGGAGCAGTGCTTGGGGGCGGTACCTTGCTCAGGGTACCTCAGTGGTGCCTTGCTGGTCGGGGATTCGAACCTGTAATCTTTCAATTACATGTGCGCTTCCCTAACCATTAAGCCACCACTGCCCACAAACGTAGTGTCAGATGCCTTAAGGGAAAGCCCACTCAGTGCCAGCAGAAGATGCTGAGGTTACTTTTGGTTTGGGTCAAATTTCAAAATGAGATCACAGAACATTACTCTACCTCTGCACAGCAGTATACCATCCGGCAGCCAGCATAAGGTTGATGACCACATCAACGGGGATGATATCAGCCACAGCTTTGTTGTCGGCCATCATAGTGCGCATGACACCCTTTCCCGCCTAAACACCCACAGACAGAACACCATCAGTCTGAAGAAAAGCATAACAGCACAGTGCTCCACAATACTGCCTGCTATTCCGCACATACTTACTGCCACTAGGATTCCACTTGGGCCATTTAAGTTGTCAATCCAGCCCTAGAGAACATTAGAAGGAAAAGTTCTGCAAATGCTCTTCACATAAGCCACTTGACAAAACTCCTGAACCCTAGAACTTTGACATCATGTGGATATGGGACATGGTCTTAGGAAGCGTAAGGTTACATAAAGAATGGTACTCACGGGGAACGGCTCCCGCCAGCTGGCCACTATGATGGATGGCCGGACTATGGCAGTATTGAACTTTTCACCATGCTGGTTGACTACGGACTCAGCTAGAGCTTTGGTAAAAGTGTAGGTGTTCGGCCAGTCCCCAAGAAGACGCAGTGTGATATTATCTACAATGCTGTCATCCATCCACCTGCATGGCCATAACATACAAACCTTATATCTTGTTCCTTTACCCGCTGGGTAATATTGGATATCAGTCGCAATGAAGACTAGTCTAACTACTAATAAAATCACACACACCTATAATCATATCTATCTAGGAACCACCCATTCATTTCTATGGGAAAAATGCAACATTGTCATGGTTAGAACCATACCCAGCCCTAACCGTAACCATAAGTAACCAAGAGAAATACAGGTTTTTTTTGGCATTTTTAGTTTTTTGATTGCAGTCACAGATTTTTGCAAAATTAAGTTTTCCTGAGAACCTGGCCCCCATAAGGTCAAAAACAGGGTGTTCATCATGTTGTGGGGACATTTGGTCCCCACAAGATAAGGTATATCTGGACCACACACACACACACACACTGCTATGCCCAAATTATGCTACAATGATGTTAAAAATCCTTGCCAATCTTGAGTATCCAGACAAAGTACATAATTTACAATTGGAGATATCGTAAGTATGGCTATACAGCTATGTGGGACCTGGGGTGAATTGTGTCATATCTGAGAGGAACTCACTCTAGAGAGGAGAGGAGTTTGTTGGGTTCCACAGGTGAGGGATAGATGACATCTTCAATGTGCTTATGGTTACAGTTGGCATAGGCAGTGGAGATGTGGATAAAGGCCTCCAGCTTGGGCATGTGCTCGGCCAGGCCTAGGAGCTCCTGTGTGGCTTTCACGTTTAGCTGCAGGGCACGTCTGTTGACAGCAACAGAGCATGTTATACTCAACACACCCCATGAATGTGCTGCGACATTTAAGCAGGTCCCCACACAAAACATTTCCGGCAATTTAAATGCGTCACCTCGCATCCAAACAAGATATTTGCATGCGTATATGTCAGCAAGCGAGTAAAGCCTTGCGGCACACTATATTTACAATCTTTCAGGCTGTTTTTCCATTTATTGAGGAAAAGACAGAGGATATGTACGTTTTAAGAAGATATCAGATGGACAGAGATGCAAGTGTGTTTGCGATGACGGCCAGGCGGAGCGACTCACTTAAGGGGTTCATCGAAACGGATGGTAGCAGCGCAATGGAAGATGACGTGGATGCGAGCTTTGAGCATGTCCTCATCTTCAGTACTGAGCCCAAGTCCGGGCTGCATAAGATCACTGCTGATTGGTACGAACTTCTGCTGGAAGTCAGTACTGACCTCCTTCAGCCTGGAAAAGAGCTACAAGACAGGACATACACTTTACTCGCATTACACAACAGGCTCACCAAAAGGCACAATTATCATCATCATCATCATCTCACCTACTAAAAACACACCCGAAAAATACATTATGGACACAGAGAGCAAATCTCAAAACCAGAGAACTTATCTTCCCTCTGCTTAAAACTGAATTATAAGCCAAATGCTCAAAAAAGGATCACGGAGGACTGTGACTGAGGACTTTGTGCACAGAGTAGTGGTACTCAGTTGATATAAACCCCCAAATAAACCACACCAGTCACAATCCAAACAAGAATATCTAAGCTCACGCTTGCACTATAGGTTATTCTGAAAGAATTAAAAGGACAATGGCCAAACAAAAATGCATCCACTCTGAATGACGAGACCACGGGAACAGCTCAACAATTACAGAAAACATTTTAAAATCAATTTCTATAAAACCAAAGTTGCAACAAAGTATGGCAAGCACTAATTATTAGCAGAAGGATGGTTCTTTTTTGTGTCAGTTGTCTCAGCATTTGGGAGCATAGACGTTTGTCAAAGAAAATGCTTCACACAGCTGTTTCATTCACACTCTCAGGACCCTGCTCTTCAGAAACAGACAGAACAAACAACTGAAATGCATTCAGTTTAAGGCTGGGGTGCATTTAAAATGTAGCTACCCCTTCCCCCAGCCCCATCATCAACTGAGACCAGTGAGAAACCCCACAAGCTTAGAAACAATTTACAAGCCATCTTCTGCTTTAGTATTTGAATTCTTAAGGTTGTTATACTTTACATTTCTCTTCATTAGAGGAATCCCAACAGTCCGATTCCATAGATAAATCTCCAAAGAGATGTGGTGCATGTAACGTACGTTAATTCCATTTAGAAAGCAACACTACAAAAGCAACACTACTGCACTCACTAATCATGTACTTATGCTAATGACTTCTGAATGTTGTTTGATGCGTTTGGAACTCTAAACATTGTGCGGAAAACCGCTTTGCATAAAACAGACAGCCATACAGCAGTTTGTGTAAGTGAAAGCAGTCTGTGTGAACCATCATTCAGGGGACTCAAAAAAAAAAAAAAGAAAAAAAAAATCAAGCAGGATATACAAGGTCCACATTCCAGGCATCACAGTTTGTAAGATAGTTTAAAAAAAAAAAAAAAAAAAAAAAACAGGGGTTGGGGAAAACTGGCTGCTAACCTTGGATTTCAGCATGTTATCAATACGATCTTGAGGTGATTGGTTGGCCTTGGGCCTAACCAGGATGTAAAGGGCATTGATGTCAGGGCAGGAGCGCAGCAGCTTCTCTACCAGGACCTTTCCCATGAAACCTGTGGCCCCAGTGATCAGGATGTTCTTCCCAGCATAGAAGTCTGCGATGGAAGCCATGTTGCAGGTCCGTCTGTCTTGGTCTCGATTTACACACCTGCAGGGTTAAGCATTTTTTTTCCAATTTGTTAGAGCAAAAATGCAAGTAAACAAACCATTTCTCAAATGTACTATTCAACCAACAGTCCATATAAAGAACTGACACCATTAAGTTTTTTTTAGTTATTTTTTTTAAATGAGCAGTGTGTATGGCATGGAAAAATTGACCACTGTGGTAAAAGGGGAGCTCTCATCTTCCCAATTTAGCATGGACAGTACAGGCTGAAAAACTAGCATGGCTCAGACTTTCTCTGAATCATGTAATTTGCCCATTACCATCACTGCAGGATATCTGTCTGCTGTGTGAAAGCTTACAATAGGAACCCACTGCGCATCTGAACTACGCAAGTGTTTCATACCACTGCCTCTCTATGACAGTGCTACCTGCCAGGTAGCAGTACATACGAAAGGAGGAAAGACAGGTAAAACTGGGTCACAAATGTGTGTGTATGTGTGT
>JAODLD010000001.1:29402593-29440611 GCA_026781065.1 Mormyrops boulengeri
CGGCCCCCCCCCCCCCCCAGGACAGTTGCACAACGTGCTATTCAGATGCTGATTAATGTCACAAGCACGTCTTCCAAGTTTCAGGGTGGATTTTCACAGAAATATGTCCTGGTTCAGCTGGTTTGGGGAAAACCGCGCATGACAAAAGGCTGCCGAACATACGCTGAACCTATCCGCGCGCGATCACAGGGATGCCATTAGAACTGCAACCTGGATTGCCAGGCTGATGCATACAGCACCAAACCAAAGACCGACCACTTGCTACAGGTCAGTTTAGTCATTCCCCTCAGCAACTGTATGAAAAACTTGGCAGTATAACAGTCAATATGGAGGCTAAAATCATCTTTTAAAATGAGACTTAACCATCCCAAACTGGTCTACATGCAGTTATGTTCCCATGCAATTACTCTGCACTACAATGGCACCAAGCCATATGAGTTGGTAGTTCAGATGCAAGTCAAGCTGGTTGCCCATATTACCATTAAATTGAGCAAGTCATGTTAGTAACTTCTGTTCTTACGTAACGTGACACTGAGCAGGATTCCTATAACATTACATGAACACTCAGCCCATAAAAATGCCTCTGAAGGCATTTAGGCTTGAACAGGGAAATGGAAATTCCTTAGTATTACACCTCCCACCCACACGCAGCATTAAAATTACCTTATAGAACCGTAAATGTTTTTAAAGATATTATTTTACCACTGCTTATACAGGCCGCCTTCAGTTCAGGATAACCACATTAATTTCAAAACATCCATTAAAACCCAGAGTTATAGCCCCTACTTCAGGACCAACCTAAATACACTCCAATGAATCAGACTTCCTAGATGAAGCCACTGACCATCATTGGCTTTTCATCACTTCTAGTTCACACTGCTACCTGGGCAGAACGTTGATAGCGGCGTACAGAAGCAGCTTGACCAGAACATGAACTGACCAGCGACGCTTAAAAACAACCTTTTGGTGATCGCCAGCATGCACACGCATACGGTAGCTTCAAAGAATAAAAACTATTAAAATGGTCGTTGTGGGTCGGTGTCTTTCCCAGACACACGAGTCTGCTTAAATCAAAGCTTCTCAGACTTGTTCCTCGGGGCAAACAAGGTTTTCCGTTGTTGCAGGTGTTTTTTTTTTTTTTTTTTTGTTGATACCTTAATCCATCTAGTTAAAAAGTACAAATCTAAAATGCGCAGCTTTTAATTCAAAATAATGTGTTTACGAAACGGAACAAGACTATGAAGATACATTGTTACCATATATACTATAATACTTTTATATAAGTCAACGTTTGTCACTGAGCGTACCAAAAACGTGAATACGCGCAACAGTATTTTGTACAAAATAAACAATGATAAAGAAAAGTCAAGTCGTTGTTTAAATAAAAGAAATTGCAACCAGGTGACTGCTACTATCGACGCACTCGTCACCTCATTCAAACACAATCAAGTTAATTTCATTCGGGTTTAGATCGCTACCTAAACCAAATTATGGATTTTAACATTTGAATCACGACCATTCCTACCCATTCTAAACACGAAGTTTCACCGGCAATCTCAGTTAATATAGCACATCGGACCTTGCCTTCCTATGAGAGTAAAAACACCCACCTTAACTAGCAGGCGTTCTCGTAACCCGTGCGCTCCAACGTCCTTACCCGCAATCCCGGTTAGGCTTTGTCTCTGGGATCGTCTACTGAATGCAGAGCCGAGTACGGGGAAGCCGAATTTTGTTGGGAGAGGGCGTGTATTTCCCCCCTAATTTAAAGAACACACCCTTTCCCCCCACGCCTGCCCGTACGGCAGAAGCACGGTGATCTTCGAAAGTTTCCAGACGGAATCAAGTGCTTTGCTTTCTTTCAAAGTACGTGTTTCATTGGAATCTGGCATTTTAGAAACACTGTTATTGAAGAACTATTTGTTCTATATAAATTAAAGGACGAGCATAAAATGATTATTATTTCAGTCCGCTTCTAACACGGCAAAATGAATATTTACACTTTTCCCTCAATCCGTCTTTATATAGTACTGGGTCGCGGGGGGTTATATTTTTTATTTTTGGAATTCCTCTTAGTTTGAACAATAAGTAGTTTATCCTCTTTCTTTGGATCAAAGTTGCTCGTTGTATACCATGTTCATTTAATAAACTGAGGCGCCACAACTGAAACTGCCATAAGCTCCCCATTATGATGCAAAGGCTGCTCGTTTGCGTAGTTAAACCTGATATTCGGAAAGTGCACATTTGTCACACAGAAACCTAATAGAATAGTTTCACTCTTTTCACACGTGGCGACGAGGACTTCACAACACCCCCAGATAATCCTGACCCTTTGATAAGAACATTTTTATCTGTTTTATCTATCAATATGCCTCTAATCACGCGCACGAAAAACGCAAAGAAAACATAGAGCAAACAATATTTATCTACGACACCTCGTCTACATTAGGTATATTATCAATTTTGCCTTGCAACAAGCTGCGGATAATGGACGTTCCTGGTGTTTCAAGCAATGAAATAGTTGTTAAGATATTAGTTTTTTTGATATTTTAAATTTCAGGGTGTGGATCATGGCTAAATACTGAACAAATTGTATTTGTAGCATGATATAGCGCTATTTCTGATGAGCTTGATTTCAGATAATCATTAATGTTTTTAGATCATGGATCATTATTGAGAACTCACTGATAACCATTGATTTTTCATGTTGTTCATTGTATTGATGATAACATCAGTCTATGCTAGGTACTGTAGCAGTTCTGTTGTTTTGATAAAGTTATAAAATGTATGTGCATATTTGTATGGGGGTTCCTTGTGAGTTTTCTTCCATCGTATGAGATTAAGATTACAATTGACCTTATTGAGCGCGGGGGATTTCTGGTCCAGGTATACTCAATGCTCCATCTTGCTGGGTACTTTATACTTCAGGCAGTTATTTCCCTCTAAATGTTAAACAAATTTAGGCCAACGTTCACTTTCAGTTCTTTGTGGAGGACACAGCAGTGACTCAGGGCAACCTTTTGAGCAGTGTTGCTGGGCAATGTTGCTTGGGCACTTTCTCATTGATATTAGGCAACAAATTTCTATTAAAAAAACTCTGATAGGCTTAGGGCAAATCTTCGCGATCAACCTGTACCAGATGAGTTGCCCTTTGTCTCACCTGGCTGGTAATTGCCCGGCAAAATCGCTCAAAACGCTGCCCTGTGTAGCACAACCTTTAAGGTTTGAAAAGGACATAAACAAGAACATTTTTTGAGACAAAAACACTATGACCCAGAATTCAATATCCAGTATCTAGACTATTCTTCACCTTTATATGGCACCAGAGATCAATGGGTAATTGAAGAATATAAACTAGAAGGAGACAGGTTTTTTAATGTATTTTGTTTAAAAATTTGATTTACAGTGTAATATTTTAAAATACCGAATACATGCATTCATTGATGGCGATCTGAAACACATGCATGGGGATGATGACAAAAAAGCTGAATTTAATTTGTGGGCACTTTATGATAACAGGGAAAGGGGGCCACCCAAAGCAGAGCAAAGTCAGGTGGCCAGTAGACTCACCTATGCCAGTTTGTTATATAAATCGAGCTTCTTGCTAAAGTACCTAGACCCCAATGTCCAACCCCACGCCACGTACAGCTTTTTCACAACCCATGACTCATTTCTCATGCTTCCCACCTATCACCCTTTCACCCCCCCTGTTAATTTTGTGAAGCCTGTCTCTACTTTAATTCCCCAAATGCCGTCCTTGTGCTTTCCTCCAAATGGGATTCCTTCTCCATCTATTAAAGTCCTGCAAGCACCTTACCTGTCATCTGTGATATCAGTCCACAGATCCTGCTCTAGTTGTCTAGGAACCTTTTTCACTGTATTATAAAACAGGGTTTCCAGCAATGCACATATGACCAGGTCTATCGCCAGCTGTGACATCACCGAGGACAGGACCTCAGTAATTTTTTTTAAGAGCTGAAAAAAATCTAAGCTAAATACAACCAAATATAAAATCAGTGGCTGAGAACTTCTCCTCTATGACAAGTGCATGCTTAATTCAGTTTGGACTTGTTCTTTAGTGTCTGCTGAGAATCGTGAGAGAGGACCAGCATCAAAGAATTTAAATGGTGTAACTTACAATCAAAACACCAATAAAACTAGTTTCTTGTATAGAGCAACACCCCCCCCAGCATCTAGTCATTTCCTCACCCCCTCCTCACCCTTTGTCAAACCCTGGCTATGGTCTCGCTTATGAAATCACTGGATCATGGCTAATTAATAGATGCACAGATTTTGATGTAGGCAGAAACAAAAACACACAAACTCAACCTGGCCTTCCCGTGGGGTTCTTGTTATGTGACTTTTCAGATTCACGCATTTCAATTCTCACATAGACGATGTGGGCAGGCGCACAACAAATGTCAGATGAGAGCTTGGCGTGCTGTGCTTCCCGCACACACAAAACCATGGGAGTTCATGCCTGAAGCTCCACCGGCAACGGCAGACCTGTCACACGGCTTCGTCCAGGAGATGCAGAACGTGTAGAACTGTCCTCACACAAATCTTCAGGTCTTTGACGCCTGGGAAATGCCCCGCAGAGAAGGAGCTGCCATACCATTAATAACCCTATGCTTGCAGGGCAGAGGTGGCCGGTTTTTAGCAATAACTGTATATTTGTACAGGTATTCATTGCATACCTTGCTTTGAGAGCATTCTAGAGATGCTGACCCCGAGTATGTTTCCATCATCTTTAGGAAACACGCTTCAGGAAATTCCTGGCCAAAATGACAAGGAAGGTAGGTTTACATCCATCTGAGAAGGGAGAGGCAGGTATTAGAGGGTTCTACTGCTGATTATATGCAAATAACCTTAACATGTTAACTTAAACGGTTCTGCTTCATTTTGTTTCATCTTTAATACCTTTAAATTTCAACCTTAGTGCATTCTGTTATTTAGTGATCACTGTGAATGTATGTACGCCAGCCAGCTTTTAGTCGACGAGCTTCTGAGCTGTTCTTCTGTTAGATATTGCAGTTATAGGATCATTACCCTGCGTTACAACACGCAGGGTAATGCAGGGTAATAGTCTATGGAATATTAGAAAACAAAGAAAGATGTATATCGAGGCACGGCAGCAAATCTGAAGTGGGCAAAATCTATTTGCCACGATGAATAGCTGCAAGGTTTACTTTCTATGTCCTTCTACCCCTGACTGTTCTTTCTTTCAGGTAGAATCTAAAGTGCATCACTAGGTGCAGTTATGTGGATGGGTTCAGGTAACTTGACAGGTAAGTTCTATAGATAATTTGGCAATAACATGTACAATAATATTTCAAGTATTAATAGAAAACAAAAACATTTAATATGGCTTCTATAGTATCATCCACTATCATCTCATTTGAAGCATTTTGACACAATGAATGTATTTCTAGAGTAAAATCATAAATGACTAACAGCTGGGGACATTGAATTGCGATTGTATCCACCTAGAGAAATGAATTCCTTTCAGGAAGCGTTTGGGCAGGACAGGGGGCACCGTGGACATGCCAAACCACGTGTATTGTGAGCCTATATGCAGCGCATGTGAACATGGTACTTCACATAACAACAAAACAGAGTCATGGTATCGACTAGAATATGTATTCATTCTTACAGGACCTACCAGGCTGTCCTCCTGATCTTGCAGATTCCCCCTCTATAACATCAGAGAGACCAGGCATTTTCTGTCTGAATGTGCAGCTCGGCTTGAAGCCCAAGCACTTGTTACCTTGCAACTAGACTATTGAAGCTCTCTACTAGCAGGTTAACCAGCTTGTGTTGTCAGACTGCTGCAGATGCTAAAATGCTTTACCAGCTTGAATCAGCACGTATGATATTCAATCAGGCTGAATACACTCATATTACACCCCTCCCTGTCTCTCTTCACTGGCTCCCAAAAGTCACACACATCAGGTTCAAGTCCTTGGTGTTGGCCTTCAGATCCATTAATGGACAAAGATCCATCTCCATTAAGAGGCTCCTTAAGACCAACATCCCATCTTTTTCCTTTTTGGTCAGCAAACCAACACCATTTGGAGTTTCCTCTATTACGTGAAAGTGT
Organism: Mormyrops boulengeri; assembly: GCA_026781065.1. NCBI lineage: Eukaryota > Metazoa > Chordata > Actinopteri > Osteoglossiformes > Mormyridae > Mormyrops > Mormyrops boulengeri. The sequence goes on from JAODLD010000001.1 coordinate 29,408,691, forward strand.
CACTCCAGACATTTCATATGTGTGGTTCTCAGATGGTGGAATAAGAGACTGAACCACATTTGGTCATCAGACTCCCTCTCCACCTTCAAGAAACGCCTCAAGACCTATCTGTTCCACAAATTCCTCTATTAGCTTGATGTCTCTTGAAATTCCCTCAGTGTTCTTATGTTGCACTTCTAGTCATCGAATAGTCATATTATATGTTCTTGCTTTGTGACTGGGCATTCATTCTTAGCTCAGCCTAGCCACACTTATGTCTAGTCGACCCCTCGACAGCACCTTGTTTTTAATATGCTACCTGAGTCACCCGCGTGTCACTTTGGACAACAGCACCTGCTAAATAAGAAGTATATGTAAATATAAATTGTTATTCTTGTTAGTTTTTTCACTTTTTTGTTAGGATGACAGTTGACTTTCTGACTTTTGTTGCTAGCCTGCTGTTCTTTGCCCTGCAGGGCAGGTGGGGAATTCATGTGCACAGCTTGTCTTCTCAGGTATTCCGTTCCTCACGGATGGTCTGTGTTCTACTTATGCTCTGCTGGTCCTGATGCTGGTAAAATTTCCTCTTTGTTGTGGGTGCCCAGGCTGGTAGTGCTTTGTGGTTTGGTGTGGCTCTCCTGGTGTGCATTGGTGGGTGTGGCCTGTTATTCTCTCAAGTGCTGTATTAGCTGTCTACACAAAGATTATACTGATTGTACTGGGTGATTTGCAGGGATGAGAGACCAGCTGACCAAATGAGAAGGAAGGCTGTTTTGCATAAACAAGATTATCCAAAAAGCTACTTATTTACTTTCCCTGTTAAGCAGGTAAAAATTACATCTTGCTGTACAGTATATGTTTATTAGAATTGCCACAAGCACTCTGTAGTTGTTGCTTATAATGAAGCTCCATGTGAATTTCACACATTTTCACTTGTGCCTGCAGAAGTCAACATGTTAGTATTGTTCACAGCAGGCTGGACAAAATAATGGAAACACCACATGAATAACTAATTTTGTAGTAACTCATAATTATAAGCTTAGCTACAAAGATGAGTCATACTAGTTTGAATGCTAATTAGCATTTAGCATGTGTCAGCTACAACAGAGGTCTAGGAATGAGTGCTTTGATATGCAAGTTTTCAACAAGAGCCAACTAACAAATGTCCAAAGGGACCAAATAGTCAGTACCAGAACTGCAGGTGCATTGGTTAAAAAAGTCTCCAAAATATGACAGCATTTGCCAACCAAGAAGAACCTGCTTCAGCAAAGATGTTGCAGCTCACAGGCAGGGATGGAACACCACAAAAGTATGGCCTCAGATTTACCACAGAAGTGAATCAGCACCCCTGTGATATCATGTGAATTTTGAAACGGCAGAATTCATTGCAATGCCATTGTTTGGACACTGCTTGATTCCAAGTTCAACGCACAAAGATGCATAACCTTAAAGAGTTCAAGCTTCTGTCATGGTTTGGATGGCCATCTAAAGTGAGTTATTATGTGTGATGATTGCTCTGCTTGATCTTCTAATGGCTAAGGAATATTAGGCCATTTCACAACACCAGGTGCATCCTATGGTGTTCCCTCATGATGTTCCCATATTACAGAATGATAAGATACCAGGATATTCTCTAGACATCCAAATAAATTCAAGAAGGTTTTCATTAACACCAGGATGAAATCAAAAAACTTCCATGGCTTTCTAAATTTTATGGAAAGTTCATGGAAAGTTATAGAGCACATTTTCACCCCATCCCCCCTCGAAAAAGGAGGCTTTTCTTCCTGAATATTTGTCCGATTTCAAACGGCACACAGTTTAAGACTTGAATGGCAGAATTCCATTAAGGACTTGAGTTGTTCTGAAGGCAGAAGGTGGCCGTGCTCCTTTTTAGATCCTTGATATTAATATCGGAGGTATTTCCATCATTTGGTCCACTCCTCATGGTTACATAATACCTACCTACCTATATTTTTACTCTGTTCTGATTTTAATATTAGTGTATATCGTGCAGTTTTAAAAATCATGTACTTAAAAAATTAAGTCTCTGTTGATTTTGACAGCATGTCTCAAATAATTTAAAATATATGGCAGTTGTACAAAGAAATATGGGTAGGACCAATTTTCTAACTCAGATGAACAATTTTGGTCTTTCTTTAAGTAAAAGGTTTATGTGCTTGATTGTTCTTTTTTATTTCCTCATTACAGCACCACTTGACTTTCAACATTGTTCCCACAATTCCCGATTTGAACATGTCATGAGTCAATAAAGGAATTCGCCAAGGTATACGCCAAGTTAGAACTGTGTGTGTCAATCCACCATGACTGCACACTTAATAGCATATACTAGTTCAGTGGGGCAAAACTCAGGACATTTCACAAGAAAAAGATAAACAATGAATGATGTTTCTGAAATACTCCACACTGTGTTGAGGATTTATTTCACAGTATTTTAGAATAGCATACAGTAAACAAGATTTCTGCAAAAGTTAACATATTTTGAAGGGTTGCATTTCATAAAAATAGTTGCGACTTCCAGATTTTTCTTTTGTTTTTTTAAAAAAAACACAGAATCTCATTCATAGAGATACGGCTTTACCGGGTGAACACACAGGGACCACAGCACAGTAACACTGATATGCATGAAGTCCATGTACATGCCACCGTTGTCCACTGTTCGCTTGCTAGCGATCTAGAAAATGATGGTGGGCGGGAATCTGCACGCGGTCATCTCCACCTCACGTGAACGCACGTATCACGAGTGTCACGAGTAGCTGGGAACACGCATTAGGAGTATGACACGGTGCTCATGAGTATGTCAGGGAGCGCTTGGGGATGGCGACCCAGTTCGCGCCTGTTGTCGTCCGCTGCCGTAAAGATCCACGGCCACCTCAGCCCTCTTTGCTGGTGCTCATGCTCCTGGAGGCTCTGGGACAATATGCCTGGATGGACTTCCACGTGGAACCAGTCTCACATTCGCACGAAGAGCAAGTTTTGTCTTCTTCATGAGGAAAGCTTTTCATGGGTGCCAAAATCTTAATCACACAGTTTGAGGAAAATGACCTGCCTCCCCGAGCCAATTACCACCCACACTGAAGCTGGACTGTAGTTAAACCCACTGCCTGGGTCGCTGATCACAGAAATAATCACCAGCTATTTGGCACATAATGTAACAGAGTATGCAAAGTCCATTTCCACTCGACTGGTGTGTTGTAAGCACATGTTGAGGATGCCGGTGTGAGAGAAGCAGCCGGTGCCTTTGGGGTGTGCAGACCTGTTACCGGGCTGAGATTCTGTTCCAAAGCCAGACCAATCACACTAAAGAAAGCAGGATTCCAATCTCCTGAAGACCTTGGTGAAGATCACACATCTAAGAACATAGGAAAATTACAAACGAGAGGAGGCCATTCGGCCCATCGAGCTCGCTTGGAGGGAATTAAACTAATAATTTAAAGGTACTGCTTGTAAATGTACACATAAAATTGCAATGCAATGGTCATATTATAACACATACATTTATAGCAGAAGGTTTGAGCTTTGAATTCCTTAATTAAATCCACATCATAATTGGTCCACCTGCCTTTTCATTGTTTCTTTTTGAACACCTCACAATCCACTTAAGTCAGCATAAATGGTTCAGAAAACCATGAGTGTTTTTAAACAAGCCTCAGTCCGGTATGAGGGAGCTGTCGTCCACACAGTCCAAAGGCACCAGAACCAAGCCAGCTAACTCACAGCACACACTGCTCTATAACTGCAATATAAGAACAGTATTTCTACAACATCATGAATAAATAAATAAACTACAACAATCTCATGGCAACAGTCTTATTTTAACTTGAATTTGGTAACATACAGGATAACTTTTCTGCTACAAACCTGTTCATTAGCTTAGACATATATATATAATTCTTTTTTAAACGCAAAGTGAACAGGCAAACATCAATATCAGTTCTGTAGAGCTTCTTGCTAAACCAGTCTTGACCAGGAGAGGGAACTAGAGAGTTCCCAGCATACTGCACATTTGCCATCTACAGCCTATCTTAAGAACTCCCAGCACAGGACTCAAACTCGCACCTCCGTGCTGCCGCTCCACGCAGCTGAAGAACTACTGACATCTACGCTGAGGCGTGATTGTACAAATCAGCAGCATTCATGCTAGACACACTGCTAGTGGCATTAAAGACAGGAAGGTAAACCCTGGATTAAACAAACTATCTGGTGGAACAAAGACATTCAAACAGTTAATGCATTTGAGGAACAAGTAACAAACAAACATAAATTCCAACATCCAGATTTGAGTGCCCCGAGTGGCCCGTGCAAGTTCACTCGAGTGTTTTCCGTGTCAGAACTCTTCCCCCACCCCTGAAGCGCGACCTAGCCCCTCCCTCTGTAACCCTAAGCCCCTCCCACTGCAACCCTAAGTCCCTCCCACATGCCACCTCCGCCTAGCTTCGCAAAGCCACAGATTCATGCCTATACTACAGTCTCCGACTCCTGACCAGTCCCTCAGTTTAAGGCACTCAGCCCCAGCTCCCATGCGATGACGCATCTCTTTCTAAGGCCCTAAGGGCACCCCCACCGTATCGTGGTCTGGGCTCTTTGGGACCACAAAGGATGCACTCATTTATTTGTTTAATCGGACACATTAAAGAGTGGGCTGAAGCTAAAGTCTGCCGTGAGCCCTGCAGTTCTCGGAAATATCTCAACAGAGCTTCAGTCAGCCAAGGACGAAACGGACAGATGGGTCCTCGGCACTGTGTCTTTAGCTTATTGGTTCAGAACTGTCATTAGCACAGCCAGGAATATTAAAATGACTTTATGTACATGTATGTATATTAATAGAATATATCTATACAGCTATATAATCCTTTAAATCTGTTAGCACTGACATGGTAGATCTCTATCTTTGTACAGTTTTATTTAAGGCAGAGTTCCAATAATAATCATTGATAATCGCTGTCCGTTATTACAGCTTTCAGTCTACACAGATGCTGATAAAAAAACCACTCTTCAATGTTCTCCCTCTTCATTAAGCAGACTCCTTAGCAGTTAACGCAACGGCCGCTGCAAGTTTTAAGTCTGTGGTGAATTCCGTCAGTGGTGTACGTGGCTCCTAATTGGTTGCTGAAGCAGCTGGTGGTAGAGGTTGGGGCCACTCGCCAAACAGCTCCTGATTGGTTGTTGAAGCAGCTGGTGGTAGAGGTTGGGGCCACTCGCCAAACAGCTCCTGATTGGTTGTTGAAGTAGCTGGTGGTAGAGGTTGGGGCCACTCGCCAAACAGCTCCTGATTAGCTGCTGCACATGGTAACATTGGTATGTTGGCATTTTTTTTTTTTTTTACAGGACTGGATGCTTCCAGTTTTTAAGGTGACTGGTGTAATATCGTAATTCAAAATACAATATAAATAAAAATGACATTTAAAAACAAATGGGTTAATACTTTTTTGCATCTGATGGTGGTCAATGGTACAATGGAAAAGCACTCTGTCAGGATTGGCCTGGCTTGGCTTGGCCCAGTGACAGTTGGCAGTATTTTTTTCCAGCATCCCACACTTGGAGCAGAAGACCCGGACCGCTGTGTCACTGGACACTCCAGAACTCTCTTCTCCCTGTCCAAATTCGGCTACTGGAGCTCCTTGTGCTGCCACAGGTGGGAGGGATGAGAGATGGGTGGAAGCAGGAGTTCTCCTAAACAGTCTGCCCCAACTGAAGCAGTGCTGCTTGGATAATTGCTCTGTGCACCTCCTTTCACAACCAAGTTTGTGTTCAAGAACTTGGTGCCATTGCTAGGCTATGCTCAATTACCATTCTCCCAGTGGGTGGCACTGTTTCCTCTCCCATGGCCTCCCCTAGACGTTTCTCATGCTCTCTTATGTAGCTGGGGCTCCAGGATCATTGCGTTTTTCCATTCAGATTGTGGGTGTTCCTCTGCCATCTCGCATCAATGCCATAGGAGAGTGGTCCTGCCACTCATGGCCTTTCATCCCCTCCCATTCACACAGCCACTCCCACTGGGCTCAGCCGATCTGCCCCCCAACCCAGGCCGACTGTGTCGGAATGAGCCTGCTTTTCCGGGGCTGTGGGGGTACCCCGGCCTGTTCATGTACATTGCCTCCCGTGTCGCCTCCAGAGGGAGCAGCTGGTGGGAAATGGGGGGCGGAGCTAGATAAGATGAAGGCAATGGTATGGTCACAGTTTCAAGGAGAGGAGCTACTTCCGGCAGGCTTGGGGAGGCTGTAGGCTGAGCGTCCCCGGGGGTGGGGCTATCTATTGAGAGACAAGGCAAACTGTTAGTGACGCCCTCACATACAGGCACTGCTGGCCCAATCATATGCAGCTACAGTTTGTAGGACAGTTCTGGAAGGGTTGCGCTTCAGAGATCTGCTAAAGGAGGTCAGCGTAGATCCTCACTGCTACCCTCCACTGTCGAAACCCACATTTTTTAGTCCAGAATTACTCACCACAAACAGACCCCTGGAAAAAGCCATCCACAGCTGATAGCTACTCTCTCCCAGATTTATAGATGATGGATACAATTCAGGTATAAATAGGGCAAAAATAAGAGCAAGGTATGTGATGAACTGTGTCAAATATTGACCAATACTTCTATAATTATGAACATCTGACGCCCATTTACAGATCTGCTATAGCCCAGTTTGACTTTCCCTCTTTGCACCTTAAGATTATGGAGCTGAATAGTAGGTGCAGGACTTGTTATGTATTAGCTAAATGTATCACTTCATACAGTTTTGTTCTTCCCGGTCGTGCACATATTTTACATGTTCAGTTCATACCCTTAGAACGACATAAGCATGGATCGCGGAGTGCATCCGAATGGGAGGGGTATGGAGGGGCATAAACTCATGTTCACTTATCCTTATTGTCAAAGCCCACTCACATACAATCTTTTGCCTCGAAATGCATGTTGAGATTTGGCTGCTGCAGCCAATAACGTGACATTAAGCGGTCAAAAATACAGATGATTGGTAGATATCAAATCACAACACTAAGTGAGTAATCAATATCATTCACCTCACCTAAAAAGCACCTAAAGAGGTGGATACATTTTGGGCTATCATTAATGAAGATTTATCAGTTCGCATTCAAATATTTGAAGGTAACTTTTTTCAAAAGTTGCCCCCTGGTTCCGCAGTCCAGGCGTATAACATCCTACACAAACCCAAAACATTAATCCAAAACAATTATACATTTTAAAAAAAGGAAAACAAAATTCCCAGAATGCCACAGCGTATATGCAGGTACATGTAATCAAACAAAATGTGAACAAATATCCTGAAAAGGGAAAGACAGAGAAACAGAAAAACGAGGAGAGCGAAGGATTAGAGGGATGGCCCAGCAGATCTAAGGTCAGAAACCGCACTGTGCACGACAGCCACAGTATCCTATTTATTCCCATAGACCGAGGACCTAGCAGGACCACCCCCCCCCCCCCCATACCCCAATACCTTACACACATCACCTACCCCCACAAGCATTCAATAGAGAGAGATGTCAGTACATTGAGACAAATTAGAACAGAGAGGTAAGAACACATGCAGAAGTTTACAAACCGTGTCTTTAGAGTGGCCCATTAAGAAGAAATAGGGGGAGCCATGCTTGTCACCTTTCATGCAGATGGAGTGGTTGGAAGGTACCATTCCTAAAGGGAGGGGAGGAACAGCCTACACCAATCATTGCAGCTAGGCCATAGAGACTAAGACAGACAGTTACACCACTGTTAGTCCGGTAAAGGAAAGTTAATGTTAACAACGTAGCTTGCTGACAGGAAGAAACACTAAGTTTAAGGTTAATTAAACGGACATGCTAGATAAAAGATCACATTAGCTTAGCGTTATTAAAAGTTTTTAAAGCCACTAGACCAGTGTTCCAACTTCAGTATGTGTGGGTTACCACAGAAAAGAACCTGATCCCATCCTGTTTTGTATCAGTCATGTACCCCTGTGGGGCACCCACCATGATCAGGGACCTGCCCCGTGCCCCTCTTCAACAGAAGCCGCACCCTGCGACCCCCGGCCCGAATCAACTCGATGGCTCGGGCGTGGGTCATGTCACGTGTGCTCTCCCCGTTAATCTCGATGATCTGGTCCCCGACCTGCGTAGGGTACAGCAGCCATGTGAGCCGAGTGCTGAGACAGCACCCAGCAGAGACTGTTAACCTATACCTCGCTAAGGCTAGCGATGAGTACAGCCACTCATTACACAAAACTACCCGTGTTGAAAGCCTGTCAAAAGGTTCTTAACAGGATGTATGTTTACTCAAGAGACTGAAAAGTATGAAACAACATGACAGCTGATATAACAGTGCAAAATCTGTAGCAACAAAAATTATGAATTATTTTTTTCTAGCTGGGCCAGACAGACACAGAATTACATAAAAATTAATATAGAGATCTCAAATAAAAAAAGGTATATGAAAATCTAAACAACAGTTCAGAGAGCTACAAAAATAGAATAAAAAGTACAAAGAAAATATGTCAGTGCATTCTTTACTAAAAAGATGCCATATTTACTGACAGGGGGTGATTTTCCTGAAGCCTTCTTAACGCTACATCGTTTGTTCTTTTAACAAAGAACTTACAAATGACGTAGCATTAAGAAGGCTTCAAGAAACGCCCAGGAATTCGAACACAAAGCTATGACCCCCCGCATTCCAGGGCAACTATACTGTATTAACAGCCATTTAAGGATCTGAGAGAGCAACGTTAACGGCAAGCAGTGATATTCAGCGTGGAAGTCTGGGGTCCTGCCTTCAGCACAGGTAGCCAAGCCAGCTCACCCTCATCCTCCCGTTCCGAGTTGCGGCGCCGTCCTCCGCTAGCCGCAGGACGAACAGGTCCATCTGGTACTCCCTCCCCCCGCGAATACTGAACCCGAAGCCCTTGGCACTCTTCTCCAGCTCCACTGTGAAGTAATCAAAGGCCTGGCGAGACAGACACGCGGCAAACGCACGGGGCATCAGACGGATGCCAGCGCCAACTTAAACGTGACAAACTGCCATGTGACGCTTCATCCTTACAACTCATTCAGGGACAACACTCGCAGTGAGGACTGTAAACAAGAGAAACAACCGTATTGAAGAGCCTAGGTGCCTCATGTGATAATGAAGCCTGTAACTGCAGAGAACATGTGCAAGCAATGGAAAGCATACCTGAATTAAAGATTTGCTCAGAATGACAGGAACAAGAAATGAGCTTCTAAAACTCATTTTCTTTTTAAATTCACAGGAGGGTTACCCCGATAGGGATAAACTGCTAACGTTGTTTGGGTACAGTTTGCGAATAACAATGTACTAATTTGTAGCTATCTGTAGCTTGAAATTGTGTGATTACCTGTGGCTGTCTGTAGTCCGGAATAGGGAATTCCCGGGAATCTGGGGAGAGCTGTCTGTAATCTATTAGGGGTGGCTGACGGTAATCTACTACAGGAGGGTGTCTGTAGTCCACAGGAGGCTGTCGGTAGTCCGTGAACAGGGGCTGCTGAATGTCAGGCTTGACATCTTGCCTCGCCTTCACCTCCGATCTGTAGCTAACAGAAAGTCAAATTAAAGAAGACCTTGACGACGTACATGTGTGCATAATCAAATACACACACACACATACACACACACTACCCTGATAAATTCTCCAAGTAATTTCTGCAAATTAATTTATCCCAATAGCTTCCTCATCACCATGAGTTCACACATCCTGTTGAGCTATCTTTGTGTTATTACAGCAGTCCTGTGGTTTCCTGTATTTTGTGAGCACCTGCAATGGTACCATTACCCGAGTGCCATTTGATCATTTCAGAGCTGTGTGATGTCATATTACGCTACTCTTTGCTAGCTCTGCCATCGTCATACCTGCTATCATGGCCGTACATCTGGGACACGGGAGACACCGGCTGATTGGCTATCTGGCTGATGGGCTGGTTGACTATCTGGTTGATCGGCTGGTTGGGTAGCTGGCTGACAGGTTGGACGACCAGTTGGCTGACGGGTTGGACCACCGGCTGGGTGACGGGTTGGACCACTGGCTGACTGACCGGATGGACCCCAATCTGGCTGATGGGGCTCTGCTGGAGAGCTGGGCTAGGCTGGGAAGCCATGGGGCTCTGCTTCTCGGAGCCTGGCGCAGAGGGAGGACTGCTCAGCTCTGTGACAGACACAGCAACACACAGCCATCAGAGATACATGCTAACTGGCAGATCTCAGGTGCAGCGGGCGTGTCGGAACCTGCTTGCCTTCCTGAGGGACCAGGCGCAGCGTGACGCTCAGGCCCGCGTCCTTGATGAGCTTCACGATGTCGGCATGTGGCATGTCGATGATGGACTGCCCGTTCACAGCCAGGATTCGGTCCCCCACCTTCAGCTTTCCACAGCGGTCAGCCGGGCTGCCCTCGATGATGCGGCCGATCTTATGGGGCACGGCTGAGGGGGTAACACACCCATGTCAAGTTTAGAGCTGTTCCTTAAGCACTGTGTTATAATTAGGGGTCCAAGCGGCATTAGATTCTGGATCCTTATTGTTTTTAATATTGTTTTAAGTGGACAGCAAATTGATATATATTATTGGCAGAAGTCAGAAGAAAGGCAGAAGAAAATGTTTAAATGTTTTTCTGGGTAGTAAGTGTATATTTGCTCATAGAAACACAATTTAACATTTGAATATATGCAAATGAATAGTGACACCATAAAAATAACAAGAATTTCTTCCGCTCTCCAAAAGCCTTAGGATGGACAAAATCAAGCACCCAGACACCTTGCCCAGAACAGGGATCTATTCACAGATTTGATTTAACTCATAACACCCTGGTTTGGTGCTTGTATGTTGGAGCTCACTCCAATGAACAGGAGGATCACCTCCCATTGACTTAGAGTTGGGGGACGGGCTCTGACTGTTATCTTTGATTAGAGTATCTGGGTTAGAAGACCTGCAGGTTGTTGGGGTCGCGGCAGCTACCCCTGAACTGAACCCAGTGGTGGACACCAGCGGTAAACAAAGCCCATCGCCCTGAAGAAGGAGGACTTCTGAGCTTGGGTAGCTTGTGGGACTCCAGAGGCAGCTAGCAGGTACAGGCAGACTAAGCGGAGTGTAAAGCAAAAATGAAGCAAACTCTTGGGTGCAGGAGGAGTTTGGTGAGGCCATGGGAATGACTTTTAGTCTGCCTGAAAATACAAAATATTCTTTAAACGTCAGGCAACTCAGGGCTCATGGGACTTTTGCTTGCACAAAAATGTTCTGAGGGCAGAAGAAATATGGCTCAGAGAGATTACCAATCAGATTGTAGAGGAGGTGGGTCCAAGCAACTAGCAGAGGCGGGACAAACCAATTCGAATTCTTGGTCCCACCTCCTCTAGTTGCTTTGACCCACCTCCTCCACAATCTGACTGGTTAGCTCTCTGAACTAATCATTTTTGCTTCTGTCTTCAGAACATTTTTGTGTAAGTGAAACTCTCACAAGCTGACTCAAGAGGGGGAAGCAGGGCTTAACTGGGAATATAGCTGGGCAGTGGAAGGAGCACCTACTGACACACCTTTCTTGGAGGAAATGGAGTTGGTAGACTTGCCCTTCACTAGGGCTGCGGTCACTTAGGTAGTCAAAAACTCTTCAGTGTCAGGGACTGAACTACCCTCCATTCACCAGCGGTACCTTAACGACTGGTGTAAGAAGGTTCTGTGTATAATTCAGGATGCTAGCCATCCCAGCCACAGACTCGTCACCCCCGTTGCAGTCTGGTCGTAGGTTTTGCAGCATCAGAGCATTGCCTGCTCTGTTTTTAGATTTCATAACCTAGCAAGGCTACATGACTAAGCATTCCTGTTGCACATGGCCAATAAAGATCCTGAACACTGCTTCGGTTCCTGGACTTCTCCCTGGGGGCACCCTAGCCATTCCATGTATTTGCTAAATTTCACCAACACCTCACTTAACTAATTAACTTAATTAGTTAAATAACTCAATGAGGTACTGATTAGCTAAACATGGTACGCTAGTGGTCGAATTAACAAATACAGGGTATACATTGATCAGCCATAGCATTAAAACCACCAGCCTGATATTGTGTACTGTAGGTCCTCCTCATGGCACTAATGAAGCTCTAAGCCATCAAGGACTCCACAAGACCTCTGAAGGTATTGCGTGGTACCTGGCACCAAGACATTAGCTGCAGCTCCTTTAAGTTCGGGTTCCCCAATTCTGGTCTTGGAGAGCCAGTCTGCAACACAGTGTGCATATTTACCTGTTCAAACACAGCTATTAAACCTGGTAATTAGCTGATTAAGGTGTGTTTGAGCAGGGAAGTCTGCAAACTGTGTTGGATTCTGTCCCTCCAGGACTGGAATTGTGGGGACCATGTACAGTACGTTGCGAAGTGGGATCTCAATGGATTAGATTTGTTTGTTCATCACATCCCCCAGATGCTTGAATGGATTGCGATCTGGGGAATTTGGAGGCCAAATCTACACCTTGAATTTTTATTCATGTTCCTTAAACCATTCCTAAGCAATTTTTGCTGTGCAGCAGGCCACATTATGCGACTGAACAAGGCCAGTGCCATCAGGGAGTACCGTTGCCCTGAATAGGTGTACTTGGTCTGCAACAATGACTAGGTTGGTGGTATGTGTCAAAGTAACATCCACATGAATGAGAGGACCCAAAGATTCCCAGCAGAAAGTTGTCCAGAGCATCAAACTGCCTCTACTGACTTGCCTTCTTGCTATAGTGCATCCTGGTACCATCTCTTCCCCAGGTAAATGACACACATGCACCTGGCTGCCAACACGATGTAACTAAATCGTGACTCATCAGACCAGGCCACCTTCTTCCATTGGTCCATGGTCCAGTTCTGACGCTCACATGCCCATTATAAATGCTTTCGACAGTATATGGGGGTCAGGGGTCACCATGGGCAATGAGACCAGTCTGTAGCTACACAATCCCAACAGCAGCAAGCTGCAATATATTTCATGTTTTGACACCTTTCTATCATAGCCACCATTAACCTTTTCAACAATTTGTGCTACTGTAGTTCTCCTGTGGGATCGGACCAAACGGGCTAGCCTTCGCTTCCCACGTGCATCAGTGAGTCTTGGGTGCTCATGACCCCATCTCCGGTTCCCCAGTTGGCCTTCCTTGGACCACTTTTGGTAGGTACTGACCACTGCATATTGGGAACATCCCACAAGAAGTGCTGTTGACCCAGAGATGACACAAATGACTAGCCGTCACAATTTGGCCCTTGCCAAAGTCACTCAGATTCTTACGCTTGCCCATTTTTCCTGCTTCCAACTTCCTGCTTGCACATAATGGCACCCTGGCATCCGTAATGGTCTTAATGTCGTGGCTTTTGTATTTTATGATTACTGCAAATACTGGTGTGACTTTAGGAGAGATTTGGAAATGGCTAAGCTAACACACTTTAACAGACAAAATCTGTTAAATCATAGTTTTACACCAACATAAAGATCATTTAAATATAATTTCCTCTGACTGCATTTTGCACAGTACTGTAGAGTATACAATGTACATAGTATAAAACTGACAGCATCAAAGACAAAGAGACTGATGCAGAGTAGACAGGAAACACATATGTGCAGCTAGGTGCTACATTATCACTGGTGCTGAGCTTCTGCAACTGGCCATTTTAGCTGCAAATGTTTTTTTCCCTGTCCAGTTGCTGTTGTTGAAAATATGGCTAATCATGGAGCATGAACACTTACTGATGGTGGCACTAGACTCCGGTCGGGTCAGCGAGCTGATGATGACGAAGCCAAAGCCTTCATTTTCCTTGCGCTGGATGACGACCTCGCTGCTCTGTGGGCTGTGGGGTACCGAGCCCTCAGGCGGGGAGGAGCCAGGCCCGGGGGGTGGGGCATTGCTGCGGTTGCCTGGCAACACGCCCGACTCACTTTTGGGTGAGCTGTGGTGCGTGGACGTGGCCCTGGGACTCCCGCCATTCTCCGGACAACGCTCACCTGAAGTCAACAAAGTGACAGAACATTAAATGGAGGCTTAAACTCCTCCCCTGGAAATATGTGTCCACAGTGCTCTCCAATGAGCCACTGTGCATCAGTTAACTGATCAATAATTTTAATTGTATTATATTCAACTGCATTATTGTACATTGTACAATGTAGTATTGCATTACTATATATTTCCTTTTTTGAATTACAACCTGAATAACCAGAGATGATATACAAGTCTTATTTATAAATCTTAAAGTTTACTTAAAGTTTAGATTATTTTAAATTATACTATATTGAATTATATTATATAAATGAAATGTTTTGGTACCACATTACTTGATGGGGCACAAATAATTAGTAATAACTCAGTTACTACTGAAGTATAAAACATGAACAAATCATGAACAAATAAAGTCGTCTTGAGAGAAAAGATGCATCACGTTACAAACATGAGATCAGTATTTCACTTGTGTAATTCATTACTTGTTCTTTCAGTAGTTCATAAGGGCTTAAAGAATTAACAGATATAATAACAAATGCAATAATTGCTTGGGATGAAAGATGCATCATGATTCATTAATAATGAACTAACATGAGATTAGTATTTAACTAAGACTTGGTTTGTGGTTAATTAATACATAAGTAATAGCATAATACTATATTATTTGTGCCCAGTCAAGTATTACTTAAATAATTACATAAGTGTTTTATGATTAGTCTTGGAATACAAATTCAAAACTCCAAAATACAAATAAATATACATTCTGGCTAAAGCAAATTTAAAAAATCCTACTCTGGCAAAAACTCCACAGAACATATTACAACTACCTAATATAGAATATTTACATTTACTATATTAAATTTCATGATTTGGCTTATGTTTGTTAGTGAAATCCACATCCCAAGTCATTTTATTCTGCTGCTGGTGCACATCATGACTTCCCCTCCATGACAAGATGAGATTTGTACCAGAAAAGGAATGAAAACTCAGCAAAAATGCACACAGTTTCATTGTGTCTTGGACCACCTGCTGGGTACCAACTGAAACCGGTGGCTCCTCGGAACCAGGCACTTCTTGGATGAAGGAAACCTTGAACATAAAGGGAATGGGGTAACCCTGGGACATCTGAGTTAGAAAAAGTAGGGAACAAATAGTTTGAAAGAGTGGATGAGATAAGGAGAGGATGGAATTCAATAGATTTATGCAGGATTAGACTGCAAAGGACAAAAAAGGCAAATAAACAGAGGAATGAAAATGGGTCTTTGCCCAAGAGTCACAAAAGGAAGGGTTACCCTTTGGCTTGGGGTGTGTGCAGGTCGAAGATGCATGAAGCACGGGACATGCGGTCAGTGTGTAGCTCACCCACTGCTCTCCCTCTCACAGTCAGGACCCGACACAAACCCCGGCAAATGCGTGCTCACACGATAGTGCCACCTCACCAACCTGTGCCAGGCACTCTCCTCCTCACAGTGAGACGGACTTCTCCATTGCGGGCAGCTGCGTGCATCAGGTCAATGACATGTCTGTGCGCTCTGCCAGCCACCGTCACGCCATCCACAGCCACCAACTCGTCCCCTGGCCGTAACCGCCCATCCCGCTCTGCTGGGCTCTGTTCAATGACTGCTCCTATCAGAATCTGGGGGTGCAAAAGTCAAGGGTCAAGATATACCGTTAGTGCCATATACGGGATGAAAGCTATATGGGACATGAGTATGCAACTAATCAATGCTTTAAAATTTATGAGAATTAGGATTCAGTTTCTATGACTACATTGTTTCTATGACTACAATGTCTCCTGTATTTGTATACATTGTGTGTTAATGCGACCAGTGTGTGACTGTGAATGCCATCTTTTCGTTCACAGCGAGTGACTGAATGGTGAGTCTGTCACCGGCTTCAGTTCTCAGTATGACGAATTAATGAGTGTTCTCTGTCACACCCAGGAGCCATATCAGACTCACAGGCTGCACCGCCTCGTCTCCTCCCAGGATCCGAAACCCAAAGCCGTTCGCCTCCCTGTGCAGGTGAATTTCCAGCTCTTGGTAATCAGGCCCTAGGGTGGGTTGAGACCGCGAGAGCAGAAAGCATGAGTCCATCTGAAGATGAGATTCCGTTCATCACTGTATGAGGCCGTCTGGGGAGATGAAATGAGCTACTGTGCTCCTAAAGGGAAGGGAGTGTCTCAGGAGAGGTGGGTGGGAATCTGCAGGCAAGCAGAAGTGTGAATATGACCGCAGGCGACTTAGGAGTGACCAGGGCTCCAGTAACTATGGAGCTGACTTATGACCAGGCTATAGAAAGCTTGATAATTAAAGGCAACTCCATGACCTTACAGACCTAGAGGAGAACAATTACCAATCTAGGGATTTGGAGGATTCACAAACACAAAGCAGCACAGGAAATGTTATGTAATATCTCTCTTAGTCTGGACTCCTCAAGATAGAACTGCTGAAAACACCTTTCATATTCTGCTCTGAGGAAGCTGACTGTTCACTTTTCACTTTATATTAAAAGTGCATACTTCCTTCAAATGTACGTATTTATTTCACAATAATGTTAACATTAGCCGTCCTTTAATAAATAGCTTGTGACCAAAAAGGAATGTTAGCTGAAGGGGACATATTTAATTAACAAGAAGAATGCGAACACAGCATTTTAGTCCACTAATGCTGATCAAAGCTAAACCACACAATAGAGATCACCCACACCATCGCTCATAGGTAGATTGATGGTCTTCAGTCTTACAAACCCCTCTATCAATGCAGCATTACGGCTGCTAATTACACCCACGTGCAGACATAATGGATATCAGATACATCTACTCTCACAGAGCGTGTGATGGATGTAACTTGTGGTTAGTTTAACAGAAAGCATTATTGATAATAGGCTCACGCTCATATTATGATATGGTATTCACATCTAGTGGCTCTAGTTAATAGCGTGATGAATGGTCGATAGACTTTTATAGATGGTATGATGTATATTTGATGAAGTAATACCCGAAGCCACCATACGATGCAACTAAATTTGGTACTGTCAAAAATGAGAGCATTGAACTTCCTGGACAGCACTATCATTTGGTCCAGCCATCTAAGCTGCACTCATCCCACACTCACCAACTTGTACAATTTCTGTTATAACTGAATGGATGACCTGGAAATGTAAAAGCTAATAAATGTGTTCTCTGAAAGTATACTTATTCATTTATTGCACATTACACTTAAATGACAATTTATTATTTTTTTCCCCATCAAGTAGGTGATTACTTGTATTCCTTTATGTATGTGTTAAGTACCTTGTTTGAAAATACCATTTACTGTATACTATTTCTACGTTTAAATATTTACATTCAATTTCTCTTTTACACTATAACTGAAATGTCCTCACACATACAGGGCACTCGCAGGATGGATGCAAAAAAATTAAATAAATAAACATTCTTATTTGTAGTATATTCATGAGATTAGCTACAATTAACAACATTATTTACACATCAAAGTATTTTTTATCTCTTGGCTCTTTCACTTACAGTATACCAATTCCTTGCCCACAAAACAACAATGAATATTGTCAACAAATGACTTCATGTTGCTTGATGGCTGAACTCCTGTTTTGAAACTGCAGACACAAAGTGTGGGTGAAAAACTGGAAATAATGAAACTGAACCAAGACATGGTTTAACCGTGGTTAATCTCTCTCTCTCTCTCTCTCTCTCTCTCACACACACACACACATTTTTGAGTTATCATGCTGGCAAGATCAAATGTCTGAAATGGCCATTTCATTGATATCACTATGCAGCCCTGCTTCAGATTAATCATTTGTCTCAAAATTTGATCAGGTTCAGATATTCAACCTTACAACATATCTACAGAGGTTAAAAATACCTGTGAAATACTTTTTGAGTTATCCTGCTAACGAGATCAAATGTCTGAAACTACTTTTTTGGCCATCACTATGTGGGGCTGCTTCAGTTTTGGGGCGATCTGTTTCAAAATGTAGTAACTTCCATTCCTTCCTCCCAACAACGCCTCTGCAAAGGTTGTGAAAGATCCATAAAATAGTTTTTGAGTTATTGGCCCACATAGTAAAGTGTCTGTGGTGCCTGGTGCTTGAACCATGTAATCTGCCAAAGGCCAGGAAATACAATAAGATAATATAACAGTATGATGAACTCATACAAATAACTGACAGATATTGGACAGCCCTGCTCTTGCAGATAACTGGAGTAGCCTTGCTTACGTCCACTCTCGTAGATAGCCCGCGATTTCTCATATAGGTCGTAGGGGTCAGGCATGCCCAAATCCATACTGTCTGCCGAGTCTGGTACAGACCCCCCCTGGGGGTGGTGTGCAGGGCGGCCGGTGCTGTGCAGGAGGCCCGGAGTTGATAGGCTGGTCTGGGGGCTCCCCTGCAGTTCCCACTGTGACATTACCTGCAAACAGAAGAACGGCTCACCTGCTTATTCTACCGGTATAGTGCTAGTTTTACATATAATATAACCTTCATCCAGCACAAATCAGAGCTGTCTTATGTTCCACTAGTTGCATGTGTACAGTACATATGCCCACGCACACATATGCAAGTGTAATCTCATACCAGGATTGAGAGAGAGAGAGAGAGAGAGAGAGAGAGAGAGAGAGAGGTAACATAATTATTTTGGCTCCTTAAAGCTAGAATCAAAACACCAAGATGGAGACATTTTTGAGGCTCTGCCAATTATGCCTGAAACTGCTTCTTGCATCTTGTCCAGAACTGTTCTGTGTGCATCTACTGCTCTCCTGTGTTTGTCAAGGCGTTTGGAAGTTCTCTGGCATTGTCTATCTATGTCTTGTTATTCTGGCAGAAGACCAGGCTTTGAGTGACACTCCCGCACAGTCAGAGAAACTGCATTCCAGTTATAAGTCTTTTATTGCTGATCGAGGATCAAATGTACAAGAGCAGGGCTAGGGGAAGAACCTAAGAAAGCCAGTGTCACAGCATCACTACTATGCTGTGAGAAAATGAAAGGAGGTTAGACCGGTTGCACTGAATGTGAGTGTGGGACAATCTCCTAGTGCATGTGCACGTTTGCAAGAAGAAATTAATAGAAACATAAAATAAGATAACCTACTCATTCCAGCTCAGTATAAACATTCACACAGATGAATCCCGTTCACAGAAAACGCACAGTGTAATCCTAATGCTGTTTGAGGCTATGTCATGGGTTCTCAAATGCATGCGCATTGGAGCAGACTTTACCTGTTTGGATGTTTTCCAGGGTGAACAGTGACCTGCAAATGTAAAAAAAAAACAACATTTATGAAAAATAATATGTCAATTAAGACAAAGACAGATGTAAACTTAAAGAAAATAACTAATGCAAGAACATACACTGATAATTCCATAAAATCCTAAAAAACATTATTTGGTAATACAACCTGTTTCCAAAAAAGTTGGGACGCTGTGTAAAATGTAAATAAAAACAGAATGCAATGATTTGCAAATCATAGAAACCCCTGTTTAACTGAAAATAGAACAAAGGCAATATATCAAATATTGCAACTGAGAAATGTTATTGTTCTGTGACAAATATGTACTCCATTTGAATTTGATGCCAGCAACATATTTCAAAACTGTTGTGAGAGGGGCAATAAAAGACTGGAAAAGCTGTGTAATGTTAAAACAAAACACCTGGTTGAACATCTCACAACTAATTAGGTTAACTGGCAACAGGTCAGTAAGATGATTGGGTATAAAAAAGAGCCTCCCAGAGAGGCAGAGTCTCTGTGCAGAGAAGATGGGGAGAGGTTCACTGCTCTGTGAATGGCTGTATGGGCAAATAATACAATAATTTAAGAATAACGTTTCTCAACCTAATATTGCAAAGTATTTGGGAATTTCATCATCCATGGTAGATAATGTCATCAAAAGATACAGAGAATCTGGATAAATCTCCATATGGAAAGGACAAGGCCGAAAACCAGTATTGGATAGCAGTGATCTTCAGGACCTCACGCGGTACTGCATTAAAAACAGACATAATTCTATAGTGAAATCACGGCATGGGATCAGGTACACTTCAGAAAATCATTGTTGTGAACATGGTTCGGTGCTGTATCCACAAAAGCAGGATGAAACTCTACCTTGCAAAGAAGAAACCATATCTAAACATGATCCAGCAACTTCTCTGGGCCCGAGCTTATTTAAAATGGACTGGGATATGGAAAACTGTCCTGTGGTCGGACGAATCAAAATTAACTCCGGATTAAAGAGGAGAGGGACCGCCCAGCTCATCATCAGCAGACCGTTCAAAAGCCAGAATCCGTGATGATATGGGGGTGCATTCGTGCCCATGGCTTGGTTAGCTTGCATATCTGGGAAGGCACTATTAATGCTGAACGATACATACAGGTTTTCGAGCAACATATGCTGCCATCCAGACAATGCATTTTCCAGAGAAGGCCTTGTATATTTCAGCAAGACAGTGCCAAACTGCATTCTGTGCGTATTACAACAGTATGGCTCTGCAGTAGAAGAGTCCGGGTGTTAGACTGGCCTGCCTGCATTCCAGACCAGTCACCCACTGAAAACATTTGGCACATCATGAAATGAAAAAAACAACAAAGGAGACCCCAAATTGCTAAGCAGTTGCAATTCTATATTGAGCAAGAATGGGTCATTTCACTTTCAAAACTCCAAAAACTGGTCTCCTCAGTGCTCAAACGTTTACAGAGTGTTGCTAAAAGAAGACGTGATGCAACACAGTGGTAAACATGCTCCTGTCCCAACTTTTTTGAAATGTGTTACTGGCATCAAATTCAACTTGATGATACATTTGTCATAAACAATAAAAATTTCTCAGTTTCAACATTTGATACGTTGTCTTTGTTCTATTTTCTATTAAACAAGGATTTATGTGGTTTGTGAATCATTGCATTTTGCTTTTATTTACATTTTACACAACATCTCAACTTTTTTGGGAACGGTTATAAACAAAGGATGGGACTAAAGTGGAAAACTAGAGACACCACAGGGTGCAAGGAAACAAAGCAGAGCACAGATTGTGGAGGAACTGAACTAGATCAAGCAGAATATATTCTCCATTGGACTTATGAAGCAAGAATTCATTGTCGCGCCTTTAACCTTCCGTTGAATCTTGTCATACAGAAATGACCTTAGACATGGTGAATACACAGAATTTATGAGGAACACCATTGTCAAGCTAACACAGCTTGGTATCGCCGCTCATAAATCATCAAACTGTATTTATTTCCATCATATTTTCATCAAACAGCTATTCTATTTCACAGTATCTCTTAAGCAAATCCTAACTTAAACAGATATAAGCCAATGAACGCAAAAAAAAATGCCACAGGGATGGAAACAAGCAATTTCCCATCACCGTCATAATCAATCTCCAGCCTGATGCAGTTCTTCCCTCTACTAATGATGCCCGGCTGGCCTTGATCTGGCCAAAGAACAATTTGGGGATATACAGGGTGGCCCAGCTGTGCCGAGTTGGGGGGGGGAAGAGAAGACAGAGAAAGCAAGAAACAGAAGACAGAGAGAAAGAGAGAGGGAGAGAGAGAAACAAGAAATAGAGAGAGGGAGAGAGAGAGCTCTGTGACAGAATGAGGTAAGGACCTTGTTTATACAAAGGGGTCATGTTTGCAGGTTTATGCTGGATCCTTTTCAGTTCGTGGTGTTTTAGTTACAAACCATTTTCCAGTTTTATATTTTGGCTGTCAGTTCAGTTAATTTTGACTCCCCATCCCCCTGGCCACACAGAATAAATATTAAATCTAATTTTGTGACAATGCTAATTTATTACATTTACATCTATTTATTTAGCAGATGCTTTTATCCAAAGTGACGTACATTTGAGAGAGCAGGGTCAGACAGTCCCTTGAGCAATTATGGTAAGGGCCTCGCACAGGGGCCCAATGGTGTCATCACTCAGGCAGCCATGGGATTTTAAACAGCAACCTTCCAATCACGGCTAAAGCGTCCTTACCCACAGGCCACATAACACCCCGTGCTAAACAGACTGGTGTACTTTTTCACTCCTGTATAAAACTGGTCTGATGTTTCATTTACAAAGTAAACACTGAGTAAAAGAACCTGTACTCATGAAGGAATCCCAATGTCTGACCTGTCATTGAAGAATGACACTCAATTGCTCATAGTTACAATTAAACATTTGTGGCTTATCTTCCCTATCTAGGTAGTAATGGAGTCAGTAAAACCGGAACATGCTGTTTGTTTTTCCTAGAGAAATACAGTTCCCCAAGACCATGAAAGGGTAAAGCAATTAGAAAATAAAGGGGAACCTCTGTTTTTCAATACTATCAGTGCTCATATATACATTCATATTGTTTGCACTTTTGCAGTTAGTGCTTTAAACAGTGCAAATTTGCTAATATAAAAAAATACTCAATAGAATGGCAGTACAAAACACTGGCAAAACATGTTTGGCAATGTATGCACACACTAGCATTCGAATGTTTGGAATCACTCCAAAATGTTCATATCTTTGATAGCATACTTTTATTTTTAATCACAAATGTAGCATTAAATTGATCAGCAGTAATTGCTACAAACTGAGCATTCCTTGGTGAAGGTAAACTTTGATACTTTTTGAAAGGTATATAAAATAAAAATGTTATGACATTGTCAATGTATTACAATGCCTGACAAATGTAAGAGTACCGCGGTGAATAAAAGCATCAATTTATATATATATGCTTTATTGTTATATATATATATATGCTCTAATGATAACTTGCACTTGTCACTGGTCATTCACTGGTCAGCCTAGCTAGACTTATGCTGGGTCTTCTCCTTGTGAGCTGTATGTTTGTAGTGTACTATCCGTCTTGCTTGTACGTCACACTGGACAAAAGTGTCTGCTAAACAAATGTTAATAAAAATATATTTGCAGTCTAGCTATCGCACACTAACCAATCACAGCCCAACATGCTACTTTCCATTCATTCTCTCACATTCCCGCACTCTCATCCGCATTCGTGGTGGAAGTGCACCGGCTCACTTTTCCCTGTTCCTGCCAGAGCCCAACACAGCTGTCTTTTCATGTCTACACAGCCAGGAGAATAGGGATCCCACTGCCAGCTTTTCTGGGGCTGTCACCGGGCAGCTCAGATCAACCAAGCTGACGGCATCTGACAACATCCCTGCAGATAGGGCGGGCACAGGGACCCAGAAGCCGGTGAGAGGCAGCAATATAGCTGCTGGAGACTGAAAAGAGCTCAAAGTTCATTAGCATGACAGTCACCATTTGGCAGAGGTTTAAAGTTCAGGTTCATAAGTACAAATCAAGACCAAGATTACATTTCAACCGACCAGTTGAGTATAATAAGTCACATTCTTGCTTTATACCAATATTGCTTTTACAATATTGGTATAAATATTTTTTAGTGGTGCCAATAATGTTGGCACGTTCTTCAGAGAACATGTACTATTCAATAAAATGTTTTATGTTTGAAAAATGGTAGTGTTAAAAAAATACTGCTACCTGAAATGCCTGAGCAGAGCATTGGAACCACTGTCTGTGTGGTTTATTTTACACAATCACATTTGCTTATTTTGATGAAGGGTGCCAAAAATACGCCATCATCAGACTGTAATCATTCACAAAGCCACATGCTAACGTTATAACCATGTAGCTCAGCTCTTTCTAGTAAATCAGAGTGAATGGAAAATTCCACCAGAATAAACCAAATGAGCAGAATTATCTGTAGCCTAACTAAAGAATGTTTCTGTGTAATCTATCTGGGCTAATTATACACTCCGTGTTTTGTGTCGTGCGGTGCTGGGTGCAGCGGTGACTCTGGGCATTAGTTCTATGTCCTCCTTTGATGTAAATGAGTTTGTTCTGGTCAGCAGAAGCCCCCCCTGGGTTGCACCATGGCTTGGTGACTAGCACTGTTAGCTCACTCCTCAGGGACTGGATCTCGCCCTGCTCTCTGCATCCATTCCGCATGTTCTCCCCGTACTGGATGTGTTTCCACCGACCCCCCAGAAGCATGCAGGTTTTGTAGTACATATTGTTTATTTGAAGTACATATTGTTTATTTGAAGTACATATCGCTTATTTGTTATTTATTTATTAGTTATATTCAAGCTGTTATATTTTTAGTTATCTGTTTTTTATTTAATCCAACACACAGTCTCGGGAGTGATTCAGGGTTAGATTTCACTGCATGTTGTACGTGAATAACTATGCATGTGAGTGTTTAAGTCATTTCTGCCATAAATATGTGTTGATGATGATATAATTATTAAAAATAATAGAAAATAATAATGCTTCAAGACAAAATTATATAGCCAAAATTATTCAGGATTTGAAGATTTAAACTTGGAAATTAAAACATAACTGACTCATATCAATGATACAGGAAGTGTTGTCATGGAGACTAGGTAACCTTTCTTTTAAAGAACCTGCTGTTGGTGAGCTGAACCAGGAGATGGCGCTGCATGTGCTTCACAGAGACTGGCTAATTGAGTTGCCAGAAGGCTGGTGACAGGTAACCAAGGCAGCACCTGTGAAAGCAGCCTACACAGGCGTGTGTGCGGAGGCCATCACTGAACGACAAATGCAGATTCAGCAGCTACTACCCTCACCTCCAGGTAAGCCTGCCAAGGTTCGTATTTGATGCTTTTATCCATTTATCCAGCTGTACTCCAGCTTTCCCTTGAAGTCCAAAGACATTAAATTCACTACTCCAAATTTGGTTGCATGTGCCAGTTCGTCCCATGATGGATTGGAATCCCATACAGTAAGTCCCCTGCGTCATACTCCCCAAACCCTGGAACGGGATGAAGGCTCACTTTGACTCCTCACGTGGCATGGTTATGGGCAAGGAAGATAGATATATATTTACTGGAATATACTACCATCATGTAGCAAAGATTAAGGGCTGTTTAAAGAAGGTTACTATTAAAACACATTGTATTTACAACTATAGCTAAAAGTAGACTAGTCAGGCAAAATTCAAGAAATATACACATAAAATAAAAAGCATTTGCCTGCGCTGTATGGAGAGCACAAAATGCAAATTGGCTCTCAGATTTTGCTTGCATTTGCTAGAAGCTGATGCCACTGTGAGTGTTAACGGGATTGACCCCACCGGGAACCGAGCCCATTTCAACTACCAGAACCCGCAGAACCTCTCCCAGAAGAGTCATAAGATTAATTTCTTGGGCGGAAAACTAATGGAACCAACAGAGGTTGGAGGCAATCAAAGTCTTGCTTAAAATGCAAAGGATGATGTCACTGACATAGTAGGCTCTCACATGCTTGGTAAACTTTGCTACACAGAGATTATGTATAGATACAAAGACCAGAAGCCGTGACTCCACCAGACACTGTAACCTGGAGTTTGGCCGGTTTCTCACACTTCCAGGCACAACCCGTTTCCATGGTATGTCACTGCATGTCATTGGTCTCATAAAAAGTAAACTACATAACACAGCCTTTCAGTTTTCAAACTGGCTGTTTACACACACACACACACACACACACACAGAAGGATTAAGTATCTATATCTTTGTGGGGACGCTACATTCATTTATAAGTGCATAACCCTAATCCCAACATGACGACCGTAACCCCTACCCAGCCCTAACATTAACCAAAAGCAACCAAACAAAATACAAGACTTTCGGCATTTTTAGTTTTTTGATTGCGATCACAGATTTATATAAAACTGAGTTTCCCCTTGTGAGGACCGAAAAAATTGGTTCCCAGAACATCAAAATAACAGATTTTTATCACATTGTGGGGACATTTGGTCCCCACAATGTAATATATACATGACCCACACACACAGACACCCAAGTATACAAACAAAAACCACAAACACTTGCATTTGCATTGCGAGGATGCCGACTGTCACATTAATACCATTAATATCTGAACACTGTTCTATAAACTGATAAATAATAGACATAAAAGTTTTTTAAGAATATCGAGCTTAAAAAGGTGCTTATGTTAGATGGAACATTTTCAAAAGTATCTTTTCTCAAAATGTCTAAGACTGAAAGGTTGGCAAACACATACACAGATAAGTTGCCATATGGCCCATGTCATGGATTGTAGAGAGGTAGCTAGCTAGAGTCTCATTGGGCGTTAACAAGCTTGCCACAGAGGCGGGACGGTAGAATGAGCGGCACCCGTATGCCCCCTAACCTGTTCCGCCCCTCTGGATGATGATGGCGGCCTCCGCTCCCACGGCGCACTCCTTCAGCAGGTCCACCACCTGGGTGTGATTGAGGCCCTGCACGCTCTGCTGGTTGATCTCTAGGAGGAGATCCCCCTCCACCAGCCCCGGGCAGCCCTGAGGCTCCAGGACTCGCTCCACACGCTGGCCCGCACTACTGTCCACCAGGGTGAACCCAAAGCCTCCATCTCCCTTCACCATGGAGACCGTCAACAGCTCTGCCGGGGCCACGCCTGAAGACGCCATGGAGACGTTGTCGCCGTGAGGGCCCGACTGTTCACCAAGCTGGGGCAGGGGGTGCTCACCATGCCCATGCATGATCCGGGCAGTCCGGGACAAATACTCCATGTAGCTGTCGTAGTTACTCCTGCCATTGACCATGAGCCCCATGGGAGGCATCACGCTCCCAGCAGGGTCTTCAGGGTCATAGGGCAGGGGGTATCCGCGGCACAGCACCAGGCTCACGCTCTGCCCGATCGGCACTGACTGGAAGAGCTTCACCACATCGGCGTGGGTGGTCCCCAAGACACAGACGTCATTGATGTAGACAATTACGTCACCTAGAGAAGAAACAGAAGCGTTCACCTTATCTTTCCTTACAGGTGACTTCTGAATGTGCTCGACTTAAGTAGATGTCGGTAAATGTAAATACATAGTTACAGGCTGATACTTATGCTTCTGGTCTGAGCTCTTCACATCTTCAAAAAGCACTTACAGTTATGCTGAGAGCTGTACGTGCGGTTATTACAGTCACCTAAAAATATTTTTTTGCCTTAGGGCCAGTGGAGTGGATGGTGAAAGGATTTCATGGCATTCAGCATATTATCGATATCGAGCCGAAGTGAAGGCAGCCAAAATGTCACCTCTGACCCTATCACCCAGCTGCTATGAGTAGACACCATTCAGATCGAAGGGTCAGGTTATTCCCTCACGTCTCTCGACATCTGAGGAGCTGTAGGGCTTGACAGCAGTTCTGTTCGTCACAACTGAGAATCGAGGAGCCATAACTCATCTCGAGAAGCACTGCAGACATTTGTCTTGTTCCTGTGTCAAAATACATCTCTGCGCGCAGCTTGAGCAGTGACCTGGCATTTCCCAGGATCATCTGCTAAAACCACAAACACTACACAGCTTTTTAACCAACCTCCTAAAAAACACATTCATAGGCACTCACTATCTCTGAAAGACACCATAATTGTTCAACATTTAAACAATTATTCTCTTTTTAAAGTTGCCTTGCAAATTTCACTAATATTCTTCACAGTCTTAGTGACGAGGTAAGTTGGATCAACTAGTATCTGGTAAAAGATGGATTATCCACCAACAATAACGAATGCTGGCCTGCAGTCAACTTTAGACCAGGGGTAAGCAACCCTGATCCTGGAGAAAACCTGCCAGCACTCCAGGATCGGGGGTTGCCTACCCCTGCTTTAGACCACAAAAAACTATTAATATGAAACAGTGACTATCTGCCTCAGTCCTATAAAAAAAGGCTTAACTTTAACTATACAATGAGGATAAGGAATACATGCTGAGGAGTCAACCAGGAACTGATAATGTAAGAAAGGGTTCAGAAATGCAGCAGAGAAAACATGGTGATTCCTGCTGTCATGATAAAGCTACAAAGCCTTGAGTGGCTCTCTGAAGGAAGGTTTGAGGTGACCAGGTTGATTCACCCCGACTCAGAAGCTGTAGAGATATCGCAAATCTTCTGCTTTGAGAGCTGCGCACAGCTGTCTCTCCAAGTCTGTCATGCCGCGATTTCTTCTGCAGAACCCACACCGAAGCAGGAATTACAAATAACAGTTTGACGTAAAACCGCTACAGGCAACGGCCGCTGCAGATCAGTGGCGTGTTCCTGGCCATGTTCAATGCGCAATTTGAATAATCAGCTTTGAATTGCCTGTTTCACGCTCTTTCTGGCTGGCAGGCCTGCTCAAGCGGGAGATCCAATCTCGTGGGGGGA
This sequence comes from Mormyrops boulengeri, assembly GCA_026781065.1. Classification (NCBI taxonomy): domain Eukaryota; kingdom Metazoa; phylum Chordata; class Actinopteri; order Osteoglossiformes; family Mormyridae; genus Mormyrops; species Mormyrops boulengeri. The sequence continues at coordinate 29,436,827 of JAODLD010000001.1, forward strand.
GCAAAGCTCGGTGGGAGGTCAGGGCAGGAGACCCAGAGACTTTTCACCAATGAGACGTGGGGAGAGAAGGCCGGGCATGGGCGGCGGACTGCATGGACATGATCAGCAAGAGCCATGGCGCAAATGCACTGAGCGCAAGGAAGCGAAACCATGACAACAAAACAGACCCCACAATGCACTTCATCTTACAGTGTTAAACCGCTATATACCGCAGGTAGCAGACAGCAGCTTTAAGGGTAAAAATGGACTGAAATCTTTTAACCACTCCTGATCAGGTCACTGGGTCGGGTGAGGGTTGGCAGGAGGCAAGGGGGCCTGAAGTCTATCCCAGACAGCTTATGGCACATGGCTGGGGTGCCTCCCCTGGATGAGATGTGCTCAGTTTGTAACACTAACACATGAACATTGATATTTCTTCGATTTCGTGGCATCTGGATCACAGCACAGTGACTCAGCGTGGCCTCACGCCCCCACGGACACTGGTACCTGCTCTGTGTGTGTGTGGGGGGGGGGGGAGCTTGTATTATTCTCCTTACATTGTGAAGGCTTCCCTCCGCAGTCCAAAGACCTGCATTTATGCAAACATGGGTCTTTAAACTGCCTTTGGGGCCCTTCAAGACACTGGCACCCTGTCCAGGGTAAGTATCATATTTCACCTGCAGTTCTTTAATGCATATATTCTGTAGACTCTTTGCGCTTACATACCTGCCAAAAACAAGTTTGTATATACAGATTACATACATAGTGTATTTGTATATATATATATACACTCTGATAGCATGTCACAGATATTCTCTAGATATACTCTTTAGATAGTGATCCACAGATACAGGGTGTTTCAGATGTATGTGACTGACAGACATTACTGAGTTTTCAATTATTGAGTCTAAATGAAAACACCTTTCCATCTGGGGGTTGAGGTCTCCACCCATTTAAGGGGGTCAAGCAGGCTGCATTGGCTGGTTTTGATTTATAGTGGGGGTTACAAACCCCCATCCCTCCATAATTTACACCCATGTATCTGGGCATTGCTTGTGTCTGTCTTACACGGGGCTGAATCAGCATTACAGCATACCTGTGTCCATCTTCCCGTCCTGAGCGGCAGGTCCTTCCGGGATGACACTCTTCACCTGCAGGAATTCATCAGGTTCGTCCCCCCCGATGATGGTGAAGCCGAAGCCCATGTTACTCTTGGACAGGGTGGTGGACAGAAAGGTGCCCTTCAGCTGGGTGGGGTCTCGGGTGAAGGGGGGCTTCTCTGGGGCAACGAGAGAGGTACTGTTAATCCTGAGGAGGGAACCGGCCCCATCACCTGGGGAATGAAATAACAGCGTGGCAACTGGGCAAGAACGTCTCCCAGCCATGCTTCACTGATTGTAGCTGAAAAGCTGCTGAATCAGCCAATAGCCTGGAGGAGGGGATACTGTTGGGAAAGTGGAAAGGGTGCCTGTAATAATCCCTCCACTACACTAGGGGGCTTGTCTAGAGTGGAGATTTCTCCTTTCAGATAAGGTGCTTAACGTACATCACAGGCTCCCTAATACAGACTAGTGGCAAGATGGATCCATTGTATGATGGCTGAAAACCTGAACGAAACAGCACACAGAGTACTATCTCAGTAGTAGAATCTGCTACATCAACTCTGTCAGCGGTGAAACACATGCTCTGTTGCCATGGAGACCAAAAACCAACATCTACTGTATGAATGAGTGGCGGGAGGCTCACCTCTTAAAGGAGCGGGAAGGGGCAGTGAAGTCAGACCTTGACTATGCATTTGTTGCTGCTGGAGTCGCTGCTTGGCCTCCATCACAGGGTTTTCAAACTGCGTCCTACGGTTTATATGGCTGTAGAAGGAGCAGAGAGCAGGAATAACATCCAACTGTGGGTGGCCTGTGCACCTGGCTTCCATATTGGATTTCTGCGCAATTAAGCATAGATCAGGGACCAGCACCACCTTATGGCAGACTTTTGACAGTGGCAGTATGTCAACCACGCACGAAGGAAAAACAGGACGTGCCGGCTGTGCGCTGACTGACAGGGACATGCAGGAAGGTGCGTAAGGAGGCATATTCAGAAGTAGGCAGAGATGCATTAAAGCAATATGAAGGAACACGATACTTACTCAACATAGTAACTGCCATAAATGGGGTCATCAATTTTCTCCCAGCCATAAGGGAGCTCTGGAAAAACAAAAACGTATTACCCTTCCTGAGAGAAAGAAAAATCAATTTTTTAAAATAATCCATTTTTATAAGTGAATGCAATCATTACCACTTTTACTGCATCATCGTTAAAGGCAGATCCTATTACAGTTGAGAGTCCTTGATTAAGGACAATGCAGACAGCATTTGCATGCAATCCTCGGTGCGTCTTCAGCACAGTCAAGTAATTAATAGCAGAGTTATAGTGGTGTGACAGTACAAAGGCTATGCCAACAGGCCCTGACAGCTTTCCTAATCGTTCGGAACTGGTGTCAACCTCCACATGCAGGGTTTTGGCCATTTCTGAGCAGGAGTGCTAAGGGAGAAGCAGAGCTGGTTCCGCTGCTCGTCCATGGTATCTCACATGATGCCGCCTCTCACATGTCTTAACCTTGACTACAGAAGGTGAAGGCAGGATGTACATAAATGAGGATTAAATTGTGAACTGCTCTGCCAAAGCTGTGTTTGAGAAGAGCTGAGAGATACTTTAACAGTATTGGTATTGGTCATACAGTAAACAGCTGGTATACAGTATTGGTCTAGTTTAATTAGTACTCAATGGACTACCTAGCTGAAAACTCAGGCCATCACTGGCTGTCAACGATTGTGTGCAATCACGAAGTAGTCCGTGCGTTCGTTATTACGAACCATTGCATTTAACCCAAATTTTTTATATAATAGGCTCTATGGCAGTCTGTTCATAAGTATGAGTCGTCTGTAACTCAGACATTCTTGGCCCGGGGACTGCCTGTATTCCATATTTCCAAATCACTTGAGAAAATATCCGTAAGCAGGATATGTCTGCGTGGGTAATAGATTTAGCACATTGCTAAATTACACAGGATCACTGGAGCATCAAAATCCACAGAAGCACAATGTAAGTGCCACTGAACTCATGATGAAATTCTCATCGGACTCTTCAATCAGTTTTGGGTGCACTTTAAATAAACGTTTCCATTTGTTTATAATGGAAGGGTGCTCAGCGTGCATGTGAATGGAAAGATGTGTTTGCCAGCTTCATAAATGTGAAATACATTATTCCATTAATGTTATTCAGTGCCTTAATATCAGCAGACCTAATAAAAATACATCAGAAAGCTTTTTAAATGATAAATTATGACTGTGCCTGTTTCTACTCTCATGCAAGAATGAAAAAGAAAACCGTCATTTTAATAATACATAAAACTCGAGTGGCACTATATATTAATCTTGAACAAGCATAGTTTATCCCAAACAACAGTAAATCCTGAAACAAAGATATGGTATCTCATAGTATAAATGCCAACAGCTGGCTTCTTCATGTGCCAGGAAAAATTTGTTTGAAAGAGACAGTAAATTTACTTCCATATCCACAAAACTCAGATTCATTTCATTTGTTTCCCCCCTACTGCCATGCGATAGAAATTACAAACCAATCCTTCCCTGCTTGGAAACCTTCACCAGAGGCGAGGACTCTGCTTGGACTTTAGCCATTCAGACTTAGATTTCACACTAAAAAGGTTAAGTGGTACATTGGGCGGGGCTTAACAGCCCCCCCGTGACGTCATCACCAATGATTGACAGGGCCAGCTGCAGCCCCCCTTC
>JAODLD010000001.1:29440711-29450910 GCA_026781065.1 Mormyrops boulengeri
CCCCCCCCCCCCCCCCCCCCCCCCCCCGCACGGGGGGCCGCAGCTGGCCCTGTCAATCATTGGCGATGATGTCTAACAGCCCCCCCCAATGTACCACTTAACCTTTTTTTCACACTTTCTTTTTTGTTCCCTGTGATCATACAGTAACGTCTGATCTTCCTGTTCCACGAGATTTCACCCTGACATACCCAGTGACATTCTCCACCCTTCCTGACACATCGACTGAGTTCACTGCTGCCTGTCGGTGAAAAGCCGGCCCAGCGTTGCCGGATCTCGGGTGCTGGGATGGATTTATAAACAGCTGAATGCAGAGCCTTTCTCAGTCTCTGAGACCTTCTGAGACTCCGGAACACCAGGTGAAGCATCCTGATGTTTCCTCACTCTTACTGAAACCCAAACAAAGCGGAACATACCACAGGACCGTGCTGCCCAGCCTGCACACACTCTTCTCTCAGATACCTATTCATAATGCACATAAACAAAATACACCCCCCCCTCCACACACACACATACACACACTTTCCCTCAGTGATCTGCACATAACGCCACACATTCCCACTACACGGACCAAGAACTGGACGTATTTGTGGCCATCAAGCCTGCATCTCGTGGATATAATCAATCCATTATGGAGCTTTCTGCATGGAGAGCAGCTGCAAAGCTGGCCCTGTGAACTCCTGCCTGGGTTGCACACCTCGGAGTAGATGTTGTTCTTTGCTCCCAGCTTTTCACTGACAGGACACACATTTAAGTGCTACCAGGAACACACCTCATCACTGATGCGGTGACTCAGACGTCGTAGCTCTCTCATGACTAAATAAAGGACAGGGCTTTTTTAAGCCGTCTTAAATCCATGCCATTTATGTGGAGCCACCTTAAATCACTAGATGCAAAGGAAGACAGTTTCCATGGTAACTTCAGGAGGAAGCTTTACTGCATGAACTGAAGGCTCTTTTATAGCCCCGTGTTTTAGCCACTAATTGCAGGAAAGAGAATTGCTCTCTCTTTGGTAACTGTTATGACCCTGAATCACAACTTTGCATATGAATACAATAATCAAGTAATAGAAGCAGCAATTTCTGCATTACTGTTACTACTATCAATGTCAATATTTCAACAAGCAACCTGTGGTTTCAACACCAATTGAAAAGGTCTAATTAAGTATGCTTTGTACAATATGAAGTTACACCTGTGACTTTTAACACTATATTGACCATCCTATATTAACCGAGTTTCTATTTTACTGAGTCAAACACCTCTGAGAATCCCTCAATCCATTTATACTCATTTGTTACATAACTGAACTTTGAGCACTGCGGTTGCAATGAGTCCTAAGTGGCTTTTTTTTTTCATTCAAATATGCAAATCACCCCAATTATATGCAATTAAACTTGTTTTAACGTGAGACTCTAAAATAGCCAAAGATAATGTGAATCAAGCCTAATTCGATTAATCAAAACTGACGAATACTACTTAGTGTATTATTACCTGATATTCAGATGTTCGGCACGCATTTCTCATTTGTAATCAACATAAAAAATCAAACGATGCTTCCTGTTCATATGATGCATTCTCAGCAAGGGGAGCTGATGTTTTAATTCACTATGGTAAATCAACACTCAGCATCCTGCAAACGACGGTGCCTCCCGCTGCAGCATCCCGCTCTCTGTTCCCATTCCTCCATCCCCTCCACCGTCCCTTCTCCTGCCACATGCCATCTGTGTGACAACACCCAGCGGCCACAGGGTCCTCACTGCAACCCGCAGAAATGGAAAATCACCCTGGAAATCTGCGAGATGAAAAACAAACTCCGCCCACCCCAGAACAGATGCTCTCAGTAATGCCGCATCACACATTTACAGTATTTAGCAGATGCTCTTATCCAAAGTGACTTACATTTTTCTCAATTCAGAGACAGTCCCCCTGGAGCAAGTTGGAGTTAAGGGTCTTAATCAGGGACCCAATGATGGTAGTGCCAGAGGTGGGACTCAAACCCACGATCTCTTGGTCTAGAGGCAAGCATCCTAACCACTAGACCACCAACACCCTACCATTTCGAGATTTAACTAACTAAACAAACTTTGACTAGAAAATCAGTCTGCAAAACTAAATCTGATTCTAGTAATATCTAAGCAACGTATAAGGGTAACAAATGCAAGGATCACTGCATCCTTAGCATACCTGTTAGCACCAGCATCAGGACTTGTTCATCAGCATTATCAAAGGCCTGAAGCAGTATATACTAGCACTTGCATCAATTAGCCTATTTGCTTATAGGAGCTGCGCTAATGCACTGGGTAGGAGATGCATCAACACTAACATATGCGCAGCACATGCAGACACCTGTCAACTGCAACAAAATTAGCATACCAGGTGACAGCCAGTTAACAAATACCACACCTACCATGATAAATCATACTCTTATATATAGTGGTTAGCATCTTGAGTCATGATACTGATTTTGGAGTTTAGTTGTTAAGAGTAACAGTCTTCCACTGATGGAAGCAACCACCGTTATTCTCCTGGCTCAGATATTTAACCCAAATTTCTTCAGTAAGACTGCAAGCTGCATAAAGAAGTAAAATTGACTGGAATAAAAGAAAACAGGAAAAAACTGAGTGCTTCGCTTCATGAAGTCTTGAATGACAACTGGCTAAATTTTAGAAGCACTGTAATGGTTGCACTATCATGAATGTTGCACCCCGAGCACGGCCGTAGCGTTATTTCATTTCACTGTGTCCTGTGCAGAGATGACAATAAAGCTTTACCTGACTTGAGAAGTGCTTTATAACACTCACAGAAACGAGTCAATAGTATCAGTTTAAGTTCATAACACACTGTAAGCATTACACATCATAAATGTTACATGTGACTCAGATACAATTTTAATTTTAAAACAAAAACCTGATTTATTTACAGAGAATCAGCAGTTCAGCCGAAATATATTTTTTCAAGTATAATATTATTAGTTAACAAATGAGAAAAAAACGACGGCCTATGATGCTGACTCAGCTAATGGGGAAAACGAGTCTCAACCAAACCAGACTAATTTCAAAGAATATTCTTGTGAAAAAATGAGCTGGTGGTTCGTGGTAGGATGCCTTTCTCTGCTGGGGAAAGTGGGTGAGGAGAATGACATAAGTAGATAAGGTGATGTTCCACGTCACGGGACAGTATACACCTATCTCCAGTGAGCCAATGAGGAATGGTCAAGCTGACGAAGAGTAATAAGAATGACATAGAGTGTATCTAAACACCTACGGACATGGCCGGCCCAGCTCTACAGTGTGAGCCGGCTCTAACAGTGTGAATTCTGGTCATTTTGCTGAATGAAGCGTGTGAATGAAGCTGCTTCACATGCACTTTATTACATGCATGGTAATGCATGTATCAACTGTTTATCCCACCCCATGATCCCACTGAATATAAATCTTTCCTATTTTCCGATATTGCAGTGAGTTCACATATACACTGTTGAATTGCACATCCTTTCATCTGCAGTCTCTTGTTTATAGTCTATTTTGTTTATATGGGTTATCTTTTTCTATACTTTTTCATTGGATTAACATTATGTTGACAGCTGCACCAAGAGAAACACCTCTTAGCTGGCAAATACCGACTGTGATACGATGAAGAGCCACAGAACCACCCGTCGAGAGGACACTCACCATTTTCTTTACATTCTTCCGGTGGCTTCGCTTTCTTGGCGAGACGTGGATCAAGCCAAGAAGTCGTTTTGGTGTTGTGACTAAACAGAAGAAGGACATTGTTGCAGGGGAATGGATGCAAGAATAAATTCAGAAAAGTATATACAAAATCACACAAAACTACAAAGTCACATAAAAGCTTCAGTTTGTAAAAGGGCTGCAACATTTAATTTGTTTATTTCTGATGGCTCTCCTGAGTGAGAGCTGTTCAAACAACGAAGAGGAACATCTGCGCATTTGGAAACGTCATGCCAGTAGGACTCGGGTTCAAAGTGAACTGAAATCACACACGAGAGGATACAAAGAGTTCAAGAGTTTACCAAATGACACACCAAGCACACAAACTAAATTCATCAGAACCAGGCTACCACAATTACAGATTTTTATGTTTGAACGTCAGTGTGGGAAGTGATTATTCACAAGGATTAAAGCAGCGTCAAATAATTACAATAAAGAAGTCAAAGGAAAAATTCATGATACTATTCTGATTTCTACAGATTCAATTACCTGGGGAGCTTAGCCTAACAAATGAGAAAACTTAAAAACAGAAACACTCAAGATGGCAAGGCTTAGGGTTTGGGTATGCATGCATCACTTACTGGTATATCAAGATTTTTAAAATGACTGTTCTATAGTGTTGTTTCTTCTCATGTCACAAAACCTGTCTGTTAACCAGATGGCTTCTCTGTAACTCTGAGCCTACACAGTTGGGCGATCATTGCTGCCACTTGGGAGCAGCCAATCAGACAAACGCAACAGCTGTCAGTCTCAAAAGGAAAGCGCTATATATGCTGATACCTGAAGGTTTGCATCTGTAAGCCGCTATTTCATTTGCTCCACACTGTGTCTTAAACTGATGGGCGCAGATTAGTCACCAATCATCATCACACATTCATTAACCCATGTCTTCCCTTTGACTTTTTCAATGCCAAAATTAAACCACAAATTATCTAAGGTGAAGACACACACTGTATCCAGTGACATGTAGAGGAGCTGAGCTGTTTTAACAATGTGCTCTGAGGGGTGTCTAATTATTCATTCACACAGCACCAGCAAGAAAACTCTCCATCTAGCAACCACCTCTGAACTCTTCTATATTACACTATATGTAGCATCCTGGATGTACACTTGTGTCAGTTAGTCAAGATTCCATTATGATAATAATATTAAGGGCCAAACTAATGATAAAAGAACCAACTTGTGACAAGAGAACCACCTTTAAGTCATGCATAATACAACATGCCAACCATATCTGTCCATTAATAAAGCTGATTCCTGCAGGCTTCATTTATGGGTTTATGATACCTTCATAATGTCATCTGGTAGAAAACAACTAAAATTAACTAGAGCAGAACATTACCCACACCTCTCCCTTTCAATCTGAATAATCTTCAGAAACTTGGCTGAAAAAAGCAGCTAACGACCGGCTTATGCTGGTAGCAGGTTACAGCTGGTCTAAGATGGTTTTATTCGTAACATCCCAGCTCTTGCTGTTCTTCGATGGTTTAGCTGTGTGGGTGCGGCCACCCTATTAAGCCGGACATGCTGGCACCACCAGCCAAACCAGCTAGAATGGCCATCATAAGCTGGTATTACCAGCTCAACCATCATATGAAAAAACATACTTGAAGCTGTACTTAAACTATAAGAATTGGTCAACCAGCTTAACCAGCTAGTTTGTTCAGCCAGGATGCAATAGCATAAGTATGAGAAGTACAGGAATAACACAGCTGTGTTAACCTTCTGGTTAAAAAGCTCGAAGCTCAAGAAAACTGCTTATTGCCCCAATCGCTACATCCTTTTGAAAACGATGATATTCTGCAAGGTTGTTTAGCATTGCAAGAACGGCCTTCCACTCCATGAAACAGCCTTTCAGGGCATTTTCTGATTTCTCAGGCAGGTTAATTGCATAGACATCAGCTAATTCAGGCAAGCTTGTCCACTGAAGTAGGTCTTTTCTACTTGAGTACATTCATGCTTACTCAATGAAGTAGACCTCCCCCTTCTCTGTGTAAGCCATCTCCCAGTTGTCGGGTAGTGCCCCCAGGTCATCGCTGTCGTCCTGTTTCGGTGGCGATGTCGAAGGCTGCTCCTCATCCTTGGGGGCCTCTGTAGGGGTGATGGTGGGGGTTTCGGTGGGACAGGGTTCTGGTGGAGTGTCCCCCGAAGCATCTGTGATTTTGTCTTCCTGTTCACTTGATTCTGCAGACGGAACACCTCCAGTCAGACACGTTGGCTCCACTGGCACCCTCATACCACAATGAAATGAAACCTATTCAAAAATGGACATCCCTAAATACTCCACAGTGTCTGACTTTGTGTCCAGTCATGGAGTGGCATCCCATGTAGGGAGTACCCTGCCATTAGCCCTGGGCTTCTTGGGATAGATCCCAAGCTGGCTGTTTACTGAAGGCAGATGGACTGTACCATTCTGCTTTGCTCTTCATCAAGCCTTGCAAATTGTTTAAAGGGCTCATTTCATTTGATTAACTGTAGCTGACAATTTAACAGTTTCCTCTAGTTTTTTTCTGTTCTATCAATTCTATCTATTAGTTTTATTACACAGAATCAAATACAGTTTAAACAGCAGCACATAATGTGGAGAAAGCTGATGCATTTTAACTGAATTTCCTACAGTTGCCCCCATAACAGTATTTTTAATGAGGAAGGGAAAAAAGTGGACCATTAAATTAAAGTTAATTACCAACATTCAGCAGAAATCTAAATTCATTTAACCCAAGGGTGACCGCTCTGCCCTGGGCAATGCATTCAAATCAATACCTGACTGACAACGGAGCTGAAGCTGACAGACTATCTGCAGGATCATGGACACCTACCAATCAATGTCTGGTTTCACTATGGTACCTATACCTCACAGCTTTCCAACTTTTGCAACAGTTTCAAATTTTCTCAGATAAAAAGCACAAAAACTCTGACCACTGAGATGCTTTACGTAATGGGTCTATAGAGTAGGGATGGGTCGATCCAGATTGTTTTAGTTCCAATCAGATTCCGATACACAGCTGCTGATACCAATACAGATTGCGATATAAGAGGTCTTTTTACTTTAATATTTTAATATAACAAATATGTAATATATGATACATCATAAATATTTTTTAACTATTTAAACTTTTTCATACAGATGAAAAAATCTTCCTGGAGAGTATACGGAAGTGATGAATGTTTAAAGTGCCGAACAACTTTTCTCCCACTGGAAACAGCATCACTTACACCTCGTTATGATAGCATGCAGCCCCTCATGTATCACAAGCTGTAGCGAGTGCGCCAAACAGCCCGAGGTAGCCACTTCGAAATCATACATTGTTTTGTTATTACACGTTGTCTCGCACAACTACGCGTGCGCTGTTTTTAGTGGGATTTTCCACTAAACGCTATTGTCACCTCTCAAAACTTCAAAACTTCAGACTACAAATCGCTGTGCTAACAATTGCTATTAGAAGCGTCAAATACTTCCACATCGTCACCCTCTTATCTGTTATTCCTACGCTCCTCGTACTGTAAAGGGTGTGCACGTGACGTCACTTCAGGCGGAAGTCACTCCGCTCCACCCACTTAGTGGCAAATAGATTGAGTGGCAGCGTCAGTGTTCAGCCTGAATGCCACAAAAACACATTTAAACTGGGAAAGAGTTGTCGTGCGATTGATTGTAGGAATTAATTTTACACAAAATAGGAGATATCTTTTTAGAGACTGCCAAAAACTAAATCAGTAAGTGTATTCTAAGTGTATCGGTCACGGATACCCGATCTGTCAAATAGTTCTGGATCGGCGCCGATACCGATCCAAATATCGGATCGGTGCATCTCTAGTATAATAAGGCTTTCACAATACTGATTTACTCTCTAAATGACAGAACTGGCATATTGGTAAATTGCTATTTTTTTGTAGCCGTGATAGAACGTAATAGCTGCAGAAACCGCCAAGGGCAACAATAAAAATATCAACAATAATATCAAGGAAGGCAATAATATCAAGGAATATCAAAACAACAATAATACCAAGGAAGGCAAGTAAATTCTTAAAATATAATTAATAATATGGTGAAAAAAATAATAAACCGAAAAAGTATTGGATGCTACTTCCTGCCTGTAATAGTTACAGTGTAAAATGTTCTATATTGGATACTCTTTCTGTGGCTCGGACATGACAATGCTGTAGAATCACCGTTTTTTTTTTAATGTCCTGCTGTTGCCTGACCTGGAGTGATGGCGACGCTGTTGCCATTGACAACAGGTCTCTCCTCCTCTTCCTCTTCCTCCTCCTCCTCAAGGGGCTCGATGCTGACCTTTTCCATGTTGCTCACTGACTTGTTACGTTTCCTCTTCCCCTCAGAACTGGGTCGGGCTCCGGGCAGAATCTGGTCCGTTACATTAAGCAGCAATGGTGTGGGTTCTGCTGGGGGCTTGGGGGTGCCGTAGTAGTTATCTACAAAGTGACCGCACAAATCGGGTGTTTGTGTGCTCAGAAGCATTAGCCTGAATATACATGGGCTGTACCAATTATCTACACAGAAACACTTGTTCTTGAAAACGGCGCACCAGCGGCTTACTTACGCACAGGCAGCACGGCTCTGTCCTTTTTCATTATACATTATTTTAGAGCTTTCTATTAATGTTTGCCAAGTTATTTGTACTTCCTATGAAAATCTATATTAGAGATGCACACTCATCAGGAGTGAACATAGCGAATGTTATTTAAAGATGGAATTAGGTAATCTCTTCATCACTGCGTGCGGAAATATACTCGTGCAATGGGATCACTGTGAAATGTCTGCCAAGTTATTTTTTTACTGTCATAAACGTCAGAAAAAATATTACTAAGAGAAAAAAACACCACTGTAGAATACTGAATAGATAAAATTAGAGCAGAATTTCTCTAATGTACAAACGTTTCTGCTATAACGCAGCAAATGTGCTCCTCTAAAACCTCGCTTACGGATAATATAGGGTGGGGGCAGACCACTTAAAACATAACTAAAGCATTAACCATTACATTCATCGTATTCTAAATGATTTATAAGATAAAGCTTTTCCTTGAAAGCTAAAGCTTTTCATTTGAGTTAAACAGCTGAAATTTCACCATCAGGCTTTTCTTGTAACCTCGTGCACTCGTATTTATGGCAATGGAGTGAAAATTGGCACTTGCAGATCAAAGCAGGTGGTCTAACTGAGCTAATGAGCATCACATTTGCTGAAATAGTGCATAAGCCAGAGAGAGATGGACATTATACAGACACCGGTTCCCTATTTACCACCCCTGTTTGAGCCAATTCGCATTTAGGAAACTACCGCTCATTCGCTTTCAGTGAGAATCTTCCTGAAACGTAACTGCATTGCAAAAATGGCATATGAACGCACATTATTTTTCAATTTGGTGATATTATTCTCATATATAACTATAGTTTATTTCCCCAGAATTATCAATCTCATTCCTTAATAATTCAAAGGGATTTTTTTTGTGTTTTATTTCCTCTTTTAATTTCCTCAGGGAAATCAACAAAATGGGTTTTGACAACTTGATTAGGAAAATGCATTATACTAAAGAGTGAACTAATGAACAGATGTCGCTTACCTTATACACTCTACATATCCATGGGGGTAACATTTATTATCTGTCAAACGTCTATCAGTGTGCTCATCTGCTTCAGTGTGTTTGGACCTGTAAGCCAATCAGGGCTCCCGCTGAAGCCTACACAGATTGTTTACCATGGGTCTAGTAATTTGACTGTGAAAATCCTGCTAGTCTAGATTTACTATTCCAGAAGAAACTAACTAGACAGAACCATCATAATAACAGTATTAGACCACACCAAGAAAACATCTCGATGAAACTCAAATTTATATATTTTGAGCAGAAACAGTTCAGTGGTATACTGGGTAACACTGTAGCATCACACTTCCATGGTTGTGGGTTCAAATCCCTTTACACATATCTGAGTGTGTCTGTGTTCTGGTTAACTCCTGCAGTACAAAAACATGCAGACACCCATGAAGTGTGATTGTTGTCCTGTGATGGACTCCAGAAACTTTGACCCTGTACCAGATAATTGGCATGAACCATGATTGGATGAAAATAATACCAACAAATTACCACTTGGAAAATCAAATAAAGATACACATTGTAATGGAGATTGCAAAAATGTTAGTTAATTAATTATTATGTTTCATGTAAAGATGATAGCGACACCTGACAAAAATTGGTCTAAAATACCTTTGGGGAAAATGCAAGTTTTGTTTCCACTATAAATCCAAATATTTTTTAAAAAGGGGTATTGTTACATTACCTTCATATGTTCCACTCTCTAACAAGGCTCCACTACTCTCCAATTCCATAAACCGATCAACAGTCACAAAGTTGTAGTCTACCCCTGGAACCTCCCCTTCCTTGGGCTGTCTCGTGGTGCCTGGGGGGGGGGGGGGGGGGGGGGGAAGAATTAAACCTAAAAGGGAGGCGGGTTAACGGGAGGGG
>JAODLD010000001.1:29451010-29467594 GCA_026781065.1 Mormyrops boulengeri
CCCCCCCCCCCCCCCGAAGCAGCATCACTTAACTGTCTGCAGGTTTACAGGTCAGAGGACAGGTGAGAGCAGGTCACCAAGATATCAATCCCTAAACAGATCATGAATGTAGATGAAACAGAATACATTCCTATGCTGGTTTATATCTGCTTTTCTACACAATAGTTATAATGCGTGACCTTAAATATTAACATAGAATAACACAAAAACACATCAAAAGAGGCTATGGTTAGTTGGTAAGTGTATCTCATTAAAAGAATTAAAGAAATGATAAGACAAACGAGACGTGATCACCAAAATGTGCCTGTCATGGAAAGGCTGCAAGAAGGTGTTAAGTTTCACTGACACAAGGTGCCAAAAAACTGACCATTCATGCAAGCAGGACATTACTTAAGGTTCCAAAATGCCACAGCAAGTACAGTTCACCACAGCTGAAGTGGAAGAACGGCTAGGACTCATATCAGATCTCGCCTGCACTTTACCAGGGGGCATTTGGAAGGTTTAGAAAATAAGCAGATCTGTTGGCCAGGCAAGACAAAAATGGACTGTGTTTTTGCTCTCGGCAACTAAGCCTAAGTATGGCAATGGCAGCCTAGTTCAGCTGGGAGGCTTCAAGTCAGTGCCTTTTAGACTTGGCGAGATCAATCACAATGGAGGCAGAAAATTCCACATATATCCTGGAAGAGAACATACCGCAGTCTGCAAAGGATCTCAGAGTCGGCTCAACTTACAGCAGAACAGAGACAAAAACGCACAGTGGCTTTAAAGACAGGAAAGTCAACACTCCAGAGAGGCTCAGTCAAAGGCCAAACCTCGATGAAAATCGAGAAAAGCGATCAGGAGTGAAGGAATGGCTGCACAGCATCTGTGTGCAAGCAGGCCGAAGAGGCCCAATGAGGCCTGCAGAAAGTTTATCCTAAACCATGTCTGTTACTCTGTCAAACTCCAAGGGGGGAAATACTTACATACTTACCAATTATTTTATGCTTCATGAAAGCTGATATTTGGTGCTCATCATTGGTGTTAAAAAAAAATAAAATCCATATTTTACCACAAATACTGAAATAAAAGTACAAGGATTAGATGCAGGACTTTCTATACGCATTTACGTATTTAAAAAATTGCTAACTTTGTACTTGCATTTATTTTAATTTCTGATATTTGCATTACAGTCATTTTAATAATGAAGAATGATGAAGTGATAAACAATTGCTGAATATGTGGACATTTTCCCAGTATAGTTTTTTGTCTATTCCCAATTCTTAATGTTAATTTCTTCACTTAGCCAATTGCATTTGGCAGGTGAATATTAGCTGTGTCAGTGAAATTGGGCCGTGATCTTTAACAGCAATGACCTCAACCTTCACCTCTGGGTGAGAAGTACAATTAACTACTCTGTACACCTGAATCACCAGCCTTCAGAAGTGACACTGTCCCACCTCAGTGTACCCCAAGGTCAATGTACTCTGCTTCAAAAACAAGCTGACTCCACACAGAGGTACTAAGGAGCTTAGTAAGACAGCCTGATACATCCCTAACACTTAGACAAAGTGCCACAAATCTGATAAAGTGGCGTGTTGGAAATCGGGGGTGGGGGGGGGAGGTGGGACGCATTCCTAGATAGATAGATAGATAAACAGTAGCACATTCCTTATCTTTTATTATGAATATGCACATTACTAAGGCCAAAACATATATAAGACTGTAGTCATGTATCAGACAAAGTCATTTTGTCATATGGATCAGTCACTTTTTTGGACCTTCAACAGGGCGATGATACATGATACTGTATCTTTATGATTCAAAGATTATTTTAAAATCTTTCTAACATTGAATCCTTTCATGATGTGACAACTGCACGTGTGTCCATCGCATCCCCGCTCCCTTGCCTCCCAAATTAGCTCCCCCCCACCCACTGTAAAACTCCTTCCAACCCCAGTGGGTGTCAATGTTATGATAGTCACAGTAAAATATTAAACAACTGCTACTACAAACTCTAATAAAATCACGACAGCTATATTTTCCCCAGATGGTCCTGTCACCTTCCCCCAATCTCACCCTATTCCTCCCACACCCCCAACCTCCACTATCTCTAGTCCTCCATACACTCTCCTCACCACTCCAAAAATCTTTATTAAAAGCCCGAATTTGCGTGACTACTCTCAGTATAATAAGATTAACCAAATGTGCATGTGTGACTGTCCTTTCGTGTGTCACCAATAAATTACACTGCTTCAATTTTGGTGCTATTTGTCTCAATATGAAATAGGCCCCAGATCATCAACTATACAAAGGTCAATGGAAGTTTGAAAAAGACCCATCAAATACTTTAAGAGTGACTGTATCTACAAGATTAAGATAATGCCTTCTGCAGCCACTCTCTCCTTCCTTTGCTGCCACCTAGCACTGCTGCATCAATTTTTGGTATGATTTGTCTCAAAATTTGATGAATTTCAGATCACCCATGTAATGTGTCTGCAGATTTTGGAAAAGATCTGTTAAAAAGTTATCACACTAACGAGAATATTTCATTAGCTGAATTTTAAAAATGGACTGAAACTGAAAGGGGCAAAAGGACAGCAAACCGGCATAGATCCCTTCGTAGATGATACAAAAATGTCCACATGCACAAAAAAATGGTTTTTTTTTGTGATTTAAACTGAAAATAATACACAAAATAGTGAAATATTAATTTGTTAAAGAAGATATAGAGGAAAAACCATTAATTTTGTTGCCGAAAGCTGGTGGTGGTAACTTAAATGAAATTTGCATTGTGTTAGTAGCTTTCCTATCTTTCAAAAATGAGAATCTCCCAGAATGTCACACCATTTAATTCTGCTTCCAGTTATTATTAATGCTACATAATTTAATTTGGAAAGCTGAAGGTATAATTAAAATTCAAATTCAGCATGCCGGAAGGTATTTTCCACATATACATTTAGTCTCCATGTCACAAACTGATCTGAGGTCAAACCCAAAGCTTTGAGTTGCCTTCATCTTCAGTCACAAACATATGCAGCATCCCTATAATATTTATAAACCTCACATGGAAGCAACTCAAAAATGTCATACTTCATCTATTACCATAACAACACCATCTACAAAACTTCAAACACTAATGTACACAGGATAATCAACATGCTTTGTAAACCATCAAGCACCAACAAAACACTAGCAAAGAACTGTGCTTCATTTTTGAAGGTCTTGAACACTATTAAGCTAACATTTTAAGCACAAGGACAATACATCAATTACAAGTCTTGTACATTATTTAATTAACATCTTTTATACAATAAAACTCCACAGATCATCTAACAGATATGCCATATTCACACAAGCTTCATTCATGATGCCATTCACAACTTCTGGTTGGTTTGTTCATCTGCTGATTCATTTCAATGGCATTTCATCATGTATGGACTCCATTCCGGTGGGGGAGGCTGTTCCATTTGGGGATTCTGAGTAGTCATTGTCGAGCTTGTGGGAAGACAGTCAGGAAACTGGCACCAAAAAGAATCTGTAATATTCTTTCCAGAATCCTCCACTTTGGTCTATAAAGACACGTTCTGATAGAAAGGCATTGGTCGGTCTCTTGGTGAAATATTCCATCCGTGTAGCAGTAAGACGACTCAGAGTCAAGTAACCGCCATCATCTAAATATGTGAATATGTCTTTCAGACAAAGCATAGTTTGAAACAGACATAAACTCTTTATGTTGGCAGAAGAGGGGAGAGCCCTTTATTAATAAATTGGGATTGTCTACATGTATGAAAATTAGATGCTGAAAGTATGAAATTTCAATGAGGTTCTTGCATATTGTGTTTCCATCTATCATACAGGATTTGTTTAGCAAAGCGGTGCTAGATTATGATTTCCCTAATAAGGCACTTACTACTCTGATTCATCAGCTCATTCACAAGTAGATCTTCCTAGGTCTTTTACCCCAAAGCTTAAAACTTGATAACTTTAAGCCATCCTACTATTCGACAAAATAAAAATGCATTAGACGTCTGTGAGCATCATCTTTCTTGGCTTCCTTATGGAGAAACCTCCACAGGAAGATGATGAGGTTTTAGCCTGAGGACACTGCGGACATGTCTTGGCAGCACAAGCATGCGGCTCGCATTTTGCCAAAAAAACGTTCCCTTCTACTGCAATAAGCTTTGCCACAATGACTATGAGTGCAGCATTATCAATGTAGATAAAATATAAATTTGACTGTCCATCCAGAGTAATCAGCAAACCCATGGGATGTTAAAACAGGAAGATTCATAGCCCCCAGATTGGCCATTAATCGCAACATATGTTATATCAAGACGCTACCAGTCTAGAAATCATGTCTGCCAGGCATTCTCTGAAATAACTTTTTCCTTAAAAGAACAAGCTCTGATTTGCACTGTACTACAGATATGTCTCCATAATTCTTTTTGTTAAATGTAATTCCATAAACAAATGCTAATTAGACATATCACACTAATTTCACCTCTGCATTTCATAGTACTAAAATGAGTTAAATTGACATAAACATTTTAAAATATGCCACCTATGCATTTAACTAACTGCACATAGGGAATTTTCCCTGCATCCAAATACTAGGGAATTTCTGGAGTATTTAATCACAGTTAGGCTCTATGTTCCTTGGCTACAGTTCTCTGCAGATCTCATTATATGCTCCTTTCACGTAATAGACATTAACAGTAAAGTATCAAAATCTATGACATTCATAACAGTGGCACAACATAGACAAATAAGTTACTAGACCAGCAACTACTGCTATCATGGGTTTCTCACAGTGCCCCTGTGTTTTGCCTGAAAATCACAGAATAGATAAAAAAAACAATTTCTTTTTGCAGTGACTGCACTAGGTTGCCAAAACCGTAGCAATTAACCTCCAGCCTTTCCGGAACCTTGTCGATACCATCAGCTCCTCAGTGTTCACACATCAGCACCTTTGTAGCCTCACTTGCATGAGTAATTGCTGGTCTCCAGTTGCCCGCACCAGTACACCATGGAACAAGCACGTCTTTGTTAGCTATTTGTTTGACACATTTAGCTAAGTGTGGGACATATGAATTAAGGGAGAAAATAGATATAAACTTGCCATGTTCAAAAGATCAGGCAATCCATTGTAACGAAACACGCCACTGTGTATGACGGAAGTGATATTCTCTGGATCAATGACAATGTTGCCAGACTCCAAAAAACCGAATGTGTGATAACGCAAAGTCACGCAGACTTACCTCACGTCGGTAACACACTACCCGCAACACTGCTGACTTCTGATCTTTCCAACAGTGTACAGTACTGTGTATAAGTCTTAGGCTGCTAAAGAAAATTATGGTAAAATTTTTATGTTGGTGTAAAACTATGATTTATGTATGTATATGTGTGTTAGCTTCACTATTTCAAAACCACAGTAACCATCCAATATACCCGTGTATTTATACCTCACAAGTTATTTAACTAATGAAGTCAATTAATTAAGAGTGCCGGTGCTGAAATTTAATTGAATGGCTGCGGGGGCCCTGAGGAGAGGTTTGGGAACTGAAGCTGTGTTCTTCATACAAGATATCAGTAACTTTTTGGAGAACAAGAATAAATCACTTTTCTATTGTGTTAGTTAACTTTATATATATTCTAATGTTAAATTATATGTTTGCTGAGCAAATATACACTTACAACCCGGATAAATAGCTCTGAACAATTTCTCTGACTGCCTAACACTTACTGCTCCAGCATACACACCAAGTCATAAATCTCATCCCTGCATGAAGCATCCATGAAGCATCGATCTGCCCCCAGCTGTGTCCCTAGGAGGACTGAAGCTCCACTCGGTGTGTACTGTGTGTGCCCATCAAATCCTAGCATTTTTCTCGCTGACAGAAAAGTTTCCCTTAGGTTGGCCGTGCAAAACTGTGGACACGAGGAGATACAGCCTTATCTGCTATTGTTCAGGCTTTGTTTCAAATCTCTGTTAAAATGACCAGTACTGTTTAAATTGCGGCCTTATTTAGCACTTCCTGGTGCATCATTTTGAACCTTTTTCTGCATGTTACAACATAGTACTTCAGCTATTATGAAAAATTCGTATGTGGCTATTGCAATCAGTGCAAAACATAATATAATAAAACTCTCAGAACCAACAAAATGCTCAATAAAAATAAGCACTAAAATTAAGTTTTCGGATTAACCATTATGACTAGATCAAAGAGTCCACGTGTACAATACAGGTTAGGACAAACTGCAAAATAAATATTACGAAAATAATGCATTTTCAAATAAGACTCCTTTTCACTGCAATTCCTTGATATAGGTTCCTTGATATTGATATATGAAAAGACATACTTGGTTACAAGAGTGTATCTACATATAGAAATTTGCTCCATTCCAGTAAATATATTCTCTAACCAACGAATCATCTTCATGCAATCACTTTCATTTAAAAATGACAGCTCCATAATGCAAAACCACTATACACTCGTAAAATGCACAGTTTATATATAGCGTCAGTGATTTTGGTCCTGACAAAAGATGCTGCAAAATCCTCTGCATCTTCCCTTAAAACACACACCTCCCTCGTCTGATGTAAAAGTTCCTGGTGACGGCTGAACCCCTTGATGGATTTAAAATGATGGAGTGATTTCTGCCGTGATCGATCCTGGCACATCTGACCCTGCTTTGTAAAGTCAATCATAATAATAATATACATACAGATTCAATTTAAGCTGACAGCAAGAGAGGTGGCAGGACTGATGCTGAAGGGTTTATTAAGCAGCTTAATGATAATAATCAATCAAAACAGTTGTTCTCTGATGCAGGAAGTCTATGGAGTAATTAAAAAAAAATACAGCAATAATGTGCCAATAAGAAAAGAGGGCGGGCCTTAAACCCCTAGTGACAAGCAGCGCACACACCGATTGGTCACCTTCCCATGTGACCGTAGAGGTAGCTGCGGCCTCTGGAATCTAACGACCAGGGTAATTTCATGTTGGAGTCATACCAGATTCTTAACATGCTTTGTACGCCGTGTCACTTTAACTGTGCTGTCAGGATCTGAATGTAAATATATAATATAAACCATACAGTTTTTCTCTGGCCTCCCGTGTTATCTGGAAAATCAGCTATTCAACATGCTCAGATTTGATTTCTCACATGAGCTCATATGACCTTCATAAATGTCCTTGTAGTATTCAAAGCAAAACATAGAGAGCGGTGGTAACGTAGGGTCCTCATGCCATTCTGTGTCACAAGCACAACGCACAGCAGAGATACTGATCAGCTGCGGTATGGGTCCCAGCTGATAAAATGAGCGTGGAGGTTCCGTTGGGATCATCTGTAAGCGAGGGCCGTGGCAGGCTCACCCGTGCGAATCCGAGATAATGGGGGTGCAGCCTTCATGCTGTACGATGTCAGCAGCAGCCCCTCCCAGGCCCCAAAGATCTCCGTCACCCTGCACCATGCATAAGCGCTGCCTCACTCACCGCCGCCTGGCTGTAGGGGATTGGGATTGATGAGGCCAAAAACTGCAGGAGTCTGCACATTCCCTCAGTGCCTTTTTCACTGGGTCTCCCCCCGCAGCCCGACAACATGCAGTCAAGTGACCTGGCATCTTTAATTCACCCATAGCGCTGGAGACTGTGTGAGTGACTGTGTACGCATTCGTACCCTGTGGTGGACTGACATTCCATCTAACGCGCCACCCCCTGCCGTCAGCCTGGTTCTGGCTGCTATAGGAACCCGCTCCCCAACCACAATCCTAGGCTGGATAAGTGCTTAAACGATGGATGGATCGGCCATTTTCAGGACAGAAAAAAAACATTACGTTACATTACTGCTGAGCAACAGTATACTCAGAGCAGATAACTAGAAGTAAAGCCTTTATGTATGAGCCTGCCCACCGAGTTGTAAATAAGGGACAAGTTACTGTGAAATCATATCAACCTCATCAAGATTCCCCAGGATGGATCCCGAGACACGAGCCTCTAATCATCAGCTAACAAGTCCTCTCCAACCTTAACCAATTCCAGAATGATCAAAGCGCTCGCTGAGAATGATGACTGGTCATGAGTAATGGGCATCATTAACAAAATAAACATGCAGCAAGCAAATTATAAACTCAGTTGATGTATTTCAGGTTCATTCCCCCCTGCAAAGCGATTTTTGCAATAAAAAATGTGAAAAGGGTGGATAAATAATTACTTTCGGAGGGATGAATGCATGAACTGCATAAAAATAACCATGAACAGAAAAACCTTCTCTGAGGCAGGATGAAGTTATTACTTACGGCGGTAAGGCCGTCCCCTCATCCTCATGTGCTAATAACTCACGCCATGCTGGTAGGTCTCTTCATATCACTTACCTCCTACAGTCCCCTGTTTGTAACACTTACTCACCTCCTACAGTCCGCTATCTACAGTGCCGTTTCCCAGATTTGGTCCTAGCAGGCCACCGGCTATGTTCATCTTCAATCCAAGTTCTTTCTAACTTCTGCTTGATTGAGTTGTTTATTAAATTCATTTATTTGCAAATGCTTAAACTGTAACAATATTTAGGTTGCATTATGTGCAATGCATTTGTCTGAAAATAATTTTAAAACTGCACTATAAATTGTCGTGAAGGAATAATTGTATCAATGAAAAATGACTCACTGTTTCTCTTTAAGCTGGTTTGGTAACATTTATATTCACTATTCAGTTTCAGTTTTAACTCCTTTTAACTCCTGAAGAATTATAAGAATAATTAGGGAGCAATCTGATTTTTTAAAACTGAATGTTCATATATTATCAAATGAACAGAAAAGATTTTATGAACATAAACACATAATATTTCTGTTTTGATTAAGATTAAAAGCTCAAAACTATTCAAGCTGTGTACTGTGACATGGTCACAACTCTGCAAGACATTCAACAGTAAATATTAAATGGAGTTAGACTGCAGCTGAACCGCCAATTTACATGGTCTGCTACAAAGACCAGGTTTGGGAAATGCAGGTCTACCACACACACACACACACACACACACATGCACACACACACACACACACAGACCTGTACTCATATCTTTGTGGGGACTCTCCATTCATTTCTATGGGGAAAACCCAAATGCCAACAATGACGACCGTAACCCCTACCCAGCCCTAACCTTAGCTATAAGTACCCAAACAAAATAAAGACTTTTGGCATTTTTAGTTTTTTTATTGTAGTTTCATATTTCTAAAAAATTTAATTTCTTCTTATGAGGACTGAAAAAATGGTCCCCACAACGTTAAAATAACAGGTTTTTATTAAATTGGGGGGATATTCGGTCATTCATACCCCCCCCCCACCCCTCACACACAGAGCCTGAAATCTGTCTGCAGCTATTTCCTCCTAGTTTTCTGTATGTCACTTATTCTCCCCCAAAAGCCCTCCATTTTGAACACCACACATCACTGCTAGAATACCAATCTTTGATATCCTGTTAGTGACCAATCCTATTCTTAAGCAGCTGCAATGGGTCAAACTATTGGCACCCAGTATCAGTAAGTAACAGGGTAGACATGTCAGCTGGGCTAGTTAGGAACGAAATTCTTCAGAAGCTAAAACGGGGAATGTGTGAATAATGAATATACTCTATGGCTCTGCATGTTTTACTTGGGAGATTAAACCGGCAGCCACCATCCTTTATTTTGTGTTTATTTAAAGCACTTTGGAGAATAAATAAGCCACATTGTGTACTTTATGCATAGTGATCTCTGCTGGCAGCTGAATCCAGCCCATCTGGTTATGCTACATCTGCTGCTGGTGCAGGTGAACACAGAGCAGGTGAGCTTTTCCAAAGCCTTTAGCTGTGCCTCCACCATTTATCTGCATGAGTTTAATAAATCAGAACATTCTAGAAATACGGATGACTGCTGCATATGAGCAGCAGGTGGCCAAACAGTCAATCAGTTTGATCAGAGACTCAAACGTGCTGTATTATATCCTGAACATCTGAATATCATTTTGTGTAGCCAATCTGGCCAAGGGACACCTACTGCCTTTAAAGGGAGGCAGGACGAGAACTACACCGAACAGTGATGGGTTGGTTTGCAGTAAGGAGGACATCAGGGCAACGTGGTACCAAAAGCTTTGGATAGAGCCAACGCTGAGAGGCGTTCTTATGAAAGCTCTGCTATTCACTGCCTTTGGCTCCCCTTCAGGGCAGGTTTGCAATCGACTGGTTTGACAGTGAGGTTATACACTATGATATTAAGGACATCTTACATTTTACAGTTTGTAAAATATATCTACCATATGAGTAGATTCCATGCAAGGGCTTAACTTTGGGGGGGTTGTGGTCAATGCCCATTTAGGGGGAAACATGATTATTGGGGGGTTACAATCCCCATAATTTACACACATGGTTTCATGTCTAACATATCATAGTTGCGTCCATAACACATAACTGGAAGTACTATACATTGGATAATAAATTCTAATAATAAAAACTAAATCATTAAACATCAGTTATCCATCCATTTTCTATAACCACTTGTCCTATTCAGGGTTATGGAGGTCTGGGGCATATACCAGAAACTAGGAGTGCACCTATACCAGAAACTAGGAGTGTACGGCAGGGAATAACCCAGAACAGGGCACCAAGCCATCGCAGGGCACACGCATGCCATTCTAAACACCAATTAATAAAACAAAAATAAAAATACTGATGAACATAGCATTTATGTAATACATTATGACTGCGACATAGACATTATGTGCCATTTCCAATCATCTATTAACATTTCTGGCATCCTGAAAAAAAACAGATCCTGGAGATAGTCAGAATCCAACAGCCAATCAGATTCCACCACACATGATTAGCCTGCAGACAGCATTCTGCTGCAGAAGTGTAAAAATGCTAATGTAATCCTAGTCGTCACATCTAATGGCCGGTCCTCACAGGGGAGTGGTAATGAGACCAGCACGGTGGTTTCACGTCTAAATAACAAACATACTACTCCCTGCGGTGAACGGTATCTGCGAAAACAGACCTGCTTCCATCGATTCGGGTGAAATCGAAACACATATGCGACACACTCTAAACCGCTCGCTATCAACCCTTAGATAGTACCTCAAATAACTTTGCGGTGGCCTCTTTATGTCACTCCCTCACTGACAGTCTGCTGCTATCCCAGCATGCACTTCTCTGGTGAATGTTATGAGTGCTGCAGGGACAGCAGCTGGATGCTGGCTACCTGAAAGAGCAGTCATGTGGACGGAACACGGGTCATAACTGCCTGAGAACCAGACAGGCTGCAATAAATCAAGCGGCACAATGCATTGGGAGTCCAGAACTCTAAACACACGAACATCCTCGTCGATCAAACTTCAATACAGCCAGGATCCGGAGCATGGGGAAGGTTGGGTTTGGACACTGTCGCTACTCGCAGCCTTCCGAAAGCTCCTTCAGCCCCAACAGAGGTAACATGAGTCTCTGTGGCCCCCTGAAATCCTTCTTTGAACCAACGTTCCCATTCCGGAATCCACTTGCTACTAAAAAGCAGCAGATTGACAAGACGTCTTTAAGTGCTTCAGTAAAGTTGAAGTGAAACAGCATGAGCAGAGGGAACATCACATGGCAGCCTGCCGTCACCTGCTGCGGGCAGCCCCGCCCAAGCAATCCCTCCCATTAGAACCTCCTTACTGAGAAGAACATTCTAGCACAACGTCGCTTTTTCTGCTTTCACGGTAACAAGAATCTTGGGAGTTATTACACCACAAGCTGATTACGTAAATGCAGTATCATATTCTCCTGTAAATGAATTTCCTTTAGGAACACAATAAGAAGTTACTTTAAGCATCAATTTTCTGGTTAAATACAAAATATTTATAGTTCAAGACTGGGCAGCTCAGGAAATTACAAAAAAAGTCTTTAAATTATAAAAGATCTGAATTTAGCCGAGGGCGAGTTAGTGCAGTTGAAAATTCAGGGGAGAGTCCTGCGGGTAAAGCAAAGTATCGCGTTAACTTGAAATTCTGTGGTAAGGATGTGAAATGAGGTTGCATCTCTCCTCACATCAAGTTTCATGGACATGAAGGAAAGCTTTGGTTGACTGGCACCAAAGTAGCCCTCAGAAATAACTTAAGCCCAGCAGACTTCATAGGGTGGTCTGAAGACAGTATGAAGGCTGTCTTTGTACCCGACTAGTCCAATGATAGGCAGATATGATTGTTGAATGTTTGTTGTCTTTGAAATGATGTAATATGCAGTTTGAAATAGATCACAATAAACAGTGGCCTAAGTTTGGCTTGTCTTTATTGAAACATAGGTACTGAAAAAATCAGGAGATCACAGAAAGATGAGGGGGGCTCAGTGGCTCACTGGACAGCGCTGGTGGCTCCCACATGCAGGGCTGGGGATTTGAATGCCGCCTCCACTCTATGGGTGTGGAGTTTGCACGTTCTCCCTATATCACACAAGGTTCCTGCAGGTTCTCCTGTTTCCTCGCCTGTCTTGTAGCCTATGTTGCCTGAGACAGGGGTGAACTGGGTTTTAGCCCCCCTTGTGACCCTCGACAGGATAAGCTGTTAGTAGAAGGATGGATGGACAATGAGATGACAGCTTCATTCTTTAACTGTCATCTATATACCTGGAGATATGACCAAGCCACAGCTGTGCAGATATCAATGTCTGTCAACCCGTCAATACTCTGGGCAAGTTTGGGGCTCCATCACTGCTGCAGGAGTGGGATGGCCACATGGCCAGTTCTCATTGAGTTCGCCCCGCTATATGTGATAGCACAGCTAATAATCTATCTTAATGTCTCCTTGCAAATGGATTTTGAGTTGTGGTCATTGACAACTTGTCTTCTGGTAACTGGTGATAGAACTTTCATACCACCTCTACAGGGCCAAAATCTCTGAGAGATCCGCGGTCACAAAAAAGGAGTCTGGAGGACCATGATCCCAGGCACAGTGAACCTGTATGAAGGCCAAAAGATCTTTCTATAACTACTGCTCAATAATCAAGTTCAAAGAGAAACACATGAGCAGAGATGGACGCTGGCAGCAGGTCTGCTGGAGTCTGCCTGGTCCCAGAGCAGCTGCTGACTTCCTGCCATGCTGGGCTTGTCGGGGGGGGGGGTCTCGCTGAGGTGACATGGTTCCCGCATCACAAGAGCAGAAATACACTGAAGCTGAACGCTTCTGTACATCTGCTCAAAGACATGCTTTTGTCTGATTCCATTTGACCTGTGTGTGTGTGTGTGTGGTCCAGGTATACCTTACTTTGTGGGGACCAAATGTCCCCACAATGTGATGAATACCTGTTTTTTTACCTTATGGGGATCAGTTTCCTGGTCCCCAATTGGGAAAACTCTATTTTATAAAAATCCGTGACTGCAATGAAAAAACTAAAAATGCAAAAACTCTTGAATTTTGTTTGGTTACATATGGTTATGGCTAGGACTGGGCAGGGATTAAGGTTGTCATAGTTCACATTAACATTTTTCCCCTAGAAATGAATGAGCGGTCCCCAAAAAGATATGATTACACGACTCTGTGTGTGTGTGTGTGTGTGTGTGTGTGTGTATGTGCGTGACTCAGCGTGCCCGAGGTTTAAGCTGCATGGTAAGGCTCTGTTACTCCTGAGTGTGACAGTGTATGTGTGTGTGTGTGTGTGTGTGTGTGTGTGTGTGTGTGGATTATGTTTATATTACATTGTTGGCACCAACTATCCCCCACAATGTAATAGAAACCTGTTATTTTGACGTTGTGGGGACCTGAAAAATGGTCCCCACAAAGACCTGTGAATGCCATCAAAAAACTAAAAATGCCTTAAAAGACCTTTTGGTTAAGGTTAAGGCTGGGTAAGGTTGGGATTAGAATTTTCCCCAAAGGAGTGAATGGAGAATCCCCATAAAGAAAGAATTACAAACCTGTGTGTGTGTCTGTGTGTGTGTGTTTTGCATGTACGATGTGTCAGCAAAAGGGAACACTGAGTCATGTGGAACGCCAAAGTACAGCTTTAAACGGATACAAATCACATAAGGCAAGATATCTAAAAACATATCTGGCTAACGCGACTACAGTTGTTCCGGTTCTGTTTCGGTTTATGTTCTCACTCTGTGATTTTAGCTGTTGCTAGGTAACACATCGCCATTCAGCTGAGAACAGACCAACTGCATGTGTTTCACAGATCAGCGTTTTGGCTTTATAAGGCACATCAGGTAGAAATACTGGCCAATCAAGGAGTATAAAAACAAAGTGCAGCTAGTTTGGTTTGCCAGGGAACGAAGGAGTATGTGGATTTGGCTTCCAATGTCTAAAGAAATCTCTCCTTAAAGGTGTGCCTTAAAAGTGTTGAAGGTGATTGTCCACTATAAGTTCTTGCTGATTCGACAGGAACATATACAGGTGCACAAAAATTGCCTCTGAACATTTCTTATTTCTGTTCAAAGCTGTTGGTTGAGTTCCTCTGACAACATTGAATGGAGCATCTGAAACATACGATTAAGCAGAGCTATACAGAGATCTGGGGGGAGGGGGTCATACGCTGCCTCCTATGAGAGGTCCACACTATGGTGTCTGAGGATTTATCCATCTGAATTTGTCATAGGGATAGAGTGGGGTGGGGACAGGGGAGAGAGGGAGGCTACAGAGGAAAAAAAAAGTAAGAGAAAGAGGAATGAAAAAGGTGGGGGGAGGAAGGGAATGTAGCAAGAGGGAGAAAGAGAGAGACGGAGAGAGAGGGGGGGGCACAGGGGAAAAAGTGAGAGAGGAATGAAAAGGGTGGGGTGAAGGAAGGGAATATAGCAAGAGAGAAAGAGAGAGACGGAGAGAGAGGGTGGGCACAGGGGAAAAAGTGAGAGAGGAATGAAAAGGGTGGGGTGAAGGAAGGGAATATAGCAACAGAGAAAGAGAGAGACAAAGAGAGAGAAAGAAAGAGAGAGAGAGATTGAGTTTAATTTGTGTGTCTGTGTGTGTCTGGAAAGGTGAGGATTATTCTGTTTTGTTTGTGTTGGCAAAATATGAAGGTCAAGCAGGTCTGCTGCATCTGATGGTGCGTGAGCTCCTTGAGCTTCAGCTGTGCCTGTAATCTTCATGCAAGTCAGACAGTGTGTAATGGAAGCTCGTCACCAAAGTGCTACGTGTAACTCAGAGAGGGGAAGCTGTGCTCCAGCTCCGGCTGACAGCGAGGTCTCCTGCCCGGCACTGGATGTGCTCACTGCAGCATCCCAGTCAAGAGCAGCAGTGATTCGAAAGAAGCCAAGCTGACAATTGACACAGTTTGAAAAAATGAGTGATTAATCTGTTCGCCGCGTGAGGAAAACAATCATGCTGAGAGGCCAGTCTCCTCCAGTTTCTGGCCGAGAGGACTGAAGGTACAGCATTGAGTCTGGAAGTGGGACTCATCGGAAGCTAAGATAAAATCGAGGAGAGGCCAAACTGTGGACTGGAGAGCTCAGGGAGTCCGTATGAGTCACTCTAACAATGAAGAAGAGTCGTGTCAGGCTCTCCTAAGGAATGCAGTCCGTCCTAATTAAAGGAGGCCTGTCAGGGGAGGCCTGCTAGCAGGGAGCCCAGCAGTGTCACACTCTGGCCAGCAGGGGTCCCTCGACAGGCCACTTTAATTGGGAGTGTCTGTGTTTTTTTCCCCCAAGTCTCACAGTACCTCCATACCTCTGGTGAACACATCCTGACGTCCATGGATGGGGCTAAAATTTCCACAGAGGAGCAGAAAGGACATACAGTGACCCGGCCCCGGAAGAGTCACAGATATCACAAGGCACAGGGATGACCCTTCCGGGTATAGCAGCGCTGACCGTTTGCCTCTAACGAGAGCACTGCTCAGCACACACGCATAGTGACAGTACATGGGCACGACCAGCAAGAGTGTCTCTCCTCCCAGTTTTCTACTGGTGTACATCAGATTCTGCTGTTCACAGTTCTCCCCCAGAGTGGGTGTGTGTCAGAATGGATGCTCCTCTGCCATCTAGAGTCATCTTCACTCTCCTCCCTTTCTAATCAGAGAACAGGGCCTGGCAGTGAACACGGATAGACCTCCCCTTGCAACACTCCAGAAATGTACATATGTCAGGGGGGAGAAGCCATAAAAAATAGATTTATTGCACAGAAAATAGAACATTCTACCATCTCTAAAAATGATATCAACAAGCTCCTCCCACACGGTAGCGCATGGACAAATAAATGGAAAGGTAAGGCTCAGAT
Organism: Mormyrops boulengeri; assembly: GCA_026781065.1. Taxonomy (NCBI): domain Eukaryota; kingdom Metazoa; phylum Chordata; class Actinopteri; order Osteoglossiformes; family Mormyridae; genus Mormyrops; species Mormyrops boulengeri. Next base: position 29,467,201 of record JAODLD010000001.1, read on the forward strand.
GATCATCTTCAAGGGGAAGAAAACAACCTGTGGTGAATTTGTGGACTATTTCCCGGCCTGTTTCCTGGCAGGGAAATGTAGGGCTTGCTCTTAGACACAGATTTGTATACATATGGGACACGCAACGGAAGCTACGCATCTCCGAAAATATATTCTACAAAATAAAATGGCTGATATTGAATTCAGGGCAGAATAAAGCTTTCACTGCAATCCAAAAAAGTACAACATAACTCTAAATTAAGTTGAAAACTAGAAATCCCTCCCCTGGTATCATCATAAATCTATATAAAGCTTGAAGTACATGGCCACGACACAGTCCGGGGGGGGGGGGGGGGGGGGGGGGGGGGGGGGGGGGGGGGGGGGGGGGGGGGGGGGGGGGGGCGGGGGGGGGGGG
>JAODLD010000001.1:29467694-29482427 GCA_026781065.1 Mormyrops boulengeri
TCTTCTGTCTCATTCTCAGACACATAAGTCATTCATCTTCTGTCCCTCAGGCATACACACACACACACACACACACACACACACACACACACACGCACCAAACTGACATGGACCGAGAAGTAGACTCAGAATTTAGAACTCACCCTTAACCGCACTATAACCACTCAGAAACAATTACATAACTCGCAAGGGAACACAAACAATAGGACGGAAATGTGATTCCGACCTCTACGAAGAAATGACTTCATGGCAAACACGCTTTTGTTCTGCTGAATTGCTATACAAATGTAGCATCTTCGATGGGACACGGTACACCACCTTCTTCAAGCTGATGTCAGAAAAGACTCTAGTATCTCCTGTTTAAAAGAAATGTCCAGGTTGGGAATATCCAACTGTTGGCTTATAGGGAGTTTAATAGAGTTTGTGGGTCTACCCAATCAAGACAAGCCAAGCATTGAGACCCTCACTGTGAAGGCCTAGAGGCTGATTAAACACAGCACATATTTATTTTACAATCGCCTTTGGCCTTGTTGGATGATATCACAACTGGAGTCTCTGCCTTACTGGGACTGCCCTAGATAGCTTTAGGTTATACCCTGCTGACAGCAGCCATGTAATATCTACAGACAGCCTCTGTCCCAAAACCACAAGAAGTCCTTCAGGGTTCTTCACTGTTCATATGCTGCTCTAGAGTGGAATCATTGCATCTGCCCGCACTTTGCAAGGCACGCCCTTGGATTTGTGTAGATTGTTTGCAGCTACATTCATTCAAAGAATCTGTTTTCAGTTAAACACTTTAGCCATGGATACAGCTGCTTATTGTTTATGGATAGAAAAGCATGACATTTCAGTCACAAGTCCAAGAATCTGTGGGGGTTTTTTTGCTTGTCTTCACTGAACACATCAGACATAAAAATATCTATCTGCTGTACTATTGTTACTAGGATACCACTAAAGAGACTAAAGATCTTAACAGAACTAATCATAGTGTAATTTACAAAGCTGCTGAACAAATATCACAATCAAAACATGATAAACAGTTATTCGTAGACTTCCTGTGGCTTCACAAATCATGTTCGTACTCAAAAATCACATCTGTAACTGATTAAACTGTGTTCTTTTTCCACGCATTTGACCAATTTACTGATACTCCCATGAAACAGCTCTACAGGTACAAGTGTGAGGTGACAGCTTCTATGATTAATCTTCTACATGCCATTACGCTTCAGGTGAACAGAAGTGCGGCTCACACAAAGGTCACCAATCTGCACAAAGGCGTGTGGTTCTTCATCATAATACAGCAAATGTTGCTAGAGGACAACACCGATTCACTAGTCGCCACAGCCCACTTTCCATAGAAAACGCTATAACTGCTTTCTCTGGCTAGAGGATCACAAGGTTTCAAAATGTGCACGTGTCTTCAGCATTGGTTACCTTAGCAGCTCCGTAATGCACCATGCCTGCTAGGACACCCTGTCCTTCCTACACATTGAGGACAGATTCACAATCTGCTTGGGGAAAGTCCGTCTCACATCCAGACTCAACGTCGCATCCTGCTGGCTGCTAGGAAGGGATCACAGCATCTCTGTGATCCCTCTTCTCAGCCTCCAGCCATTGATTATCATATAGGCACACAAACCACCGTAAATTTCATTCTTTTCCTCCATTGGCCTCATACAAAGTGAAAACCATATCTGAACTGTGCGTTCCCACCCTCAGATTACATGGAACGATTTTCTATGCTGCCGAGAAGTTACAAATTCAAGATCTATCCTGTGACGGATTAAACATGCACTCTTTAAGAATTCCAAGAGTATGTCTCAAAATTTCTATCCTTATCCCGTTAACCATGGCTGTGGCTTGATCAAATGTACCCGATACACAATGAGCTCTTATCAAACGTGAACAGAAAGCCAAGATGCTTCTAGAGTAGCTGAGAACTGCCGAAACCCCCATTGGGTCCGTAGGGTGAAGGTTTCGATCAAGTTGGCAGGTCGTCTTGAAACAAATCCCTCAGCTTATCTGGGGATCGCGCACAGAGCCTTGAGCCAGCTGATCCGTGCCTCACGCCATCTACAGGAAGACGAGAACGCACAGCTCGTCTTGCCAACAGGCTCAAACTCTGAACACGGACATAGGGTAGGGCTTCCTGTTAAAAAGCCGCAATCAGAGCCTCTCAGTGTTTGAAGAGGGAAAAAACCGGTGCTGGCAGCCCCCCTTGTTATTCAGTACCGGCAGATAACGAAAGGTGCCGGTAGGCAAGAAATGTCCCTGCTACTCAAAGAGAAAAACAAAGCCATGCCGGGAATGTGTACCAGTGTGTACCAGCCCACTTAAGCACTGGAGTGTCTTAAACCAGCAGTGGCTAGACAGAGGACCACACTGGAGCTGTCCAAATGTCCATGTGCAAATGCAGCCTTGGATACAGGCGTTCAGAAACTCCACTTAAAGAGGCATTTCACGTCTCGGCCCAGAATATCCCCAACTGTCTAAACACAACTGCTGCTCCAGTGTAGAGTTTCCGTAGCTGTATACACCATAAGCTACAGCAGGTGGACAAAAAGACTACTTACAGGGTACGGTCCGTAGGTACAGGTTGTCCCGGATGGTCTGCTGGAGCTCGTGGTCCACGGAGCCCTTTGGGAAGCGAAGGTTGAGGTAGTGACGGAGGTCTTTGTCAATGACACCCCCTGAGGGAAGAAGACGGCAACAGCTTTTGTAAGCTTCAGTGCTGACATCCTGCAGTTCGGCTACAGGATGCCCTGGTTTTGCTGTGGACAGGGCAGCCGCCCCTTTCAAGTGACTGGCCACTGTTAGGCTTTCAGACGGAGACCCACGTTTCTAGAGTCAACACCTGGCGCTCAGAAAAGCGTTTAATCTTTTGGATGGCGACGGCATTCATTTTCCATCCAAGAGACACTGGTCGTTGACATTTAACACTGGATTTAACCGGCAGCAAAATGTTACAGGATTCGGAAGGAGGATAAAACATGATGCACTTTAATTACAAAAAAAAAATTAAGAATAGGCGAGTGGATAAAATGCTAAAAAAAAAAATGACAAAGGCTTTTACAGTCACACACATACACACACAGAAACATACATACACACACAGAAACACACATACACAAAAAGCCTGAGGATTATTTTCAAGAGAAGAAAATGGAGCCTGTGAGAAAAACAGCAGAAATATATTTTTCTCTTTTTCTTTGTGTATGTTCATATATGTATTTAATGCCAGTGCGCTTTCCTCACAATCCTATGGCATTTAGGATACAATTGAAATAAAAAAATAAATAGATATGCTCATTTACTGATAGAAAATAAAGCAAACAGAAAATGAGCATGAAGAATTTGACATTGTGAAGGAGCAGGAAAATACACAGGCGTACACACAGAACAAAGCAGGCAGACAGGCACATAACAGCACACACACACACATACACACACACAGACGGACAAAGGCAGTAAAAGCACCTCCGCTTGTAGCGCTGCTGCTATTCACACGCACACTGGGCTTCCCGTTAGTCCACCGGCCGCGTGTGACTGTGCTCCATCAGCACCCGCTCCTCCCAGAAGCCCTCATCCAGGCACGGAACGGAGACAATGAGCAAGGAGAAATGGAAGAGCGACGCGCGAGAGAGAGCCAGACCGAGGGAGAGACAGAAAGAGCCAGACAGCGGGAGAGCGATCAGCCACTGGAGGCCTGAGTCACTGGCAGCCGCCTTCTGATTGGCCTGTGCGATTCAGAGGTCCTGCAGCTTCTCCTGGTGGCCATGACAGGCAGTGCATGGTGTTTTGGTGTACAAGGAAGATACTATCTGGCACACAGTGAAAGTGCCACCCTTTGGCGCTGATGGGAACCTTATTAGCATGTGAAAATCTCATTAGCATGTGAAAGGCCTCATGTGTGCCAGCGCGCTAAAACATTAACCCACGTCGTTTGCTGACTGACAAGCGATCACTCAGTCCAGACAAAGTCAGTTATGCTGTGACCCACACACCACAGCTCGAGGTCTAACCACTGTGCAACGTGAAGCCAGCCAGTCAAATGCTGTTTAAATGAATAAAGAATAGGGAATAAAAATGGTGTGTAGGGATCTATGTCCACATCTGGAAGGTTGTGGGTTCAAATCCTAGTTGGCAGAGCAATCATATCACCACTGGGACCTAGAGCAAAGCTCCTGGACCTGAGATGCTCAGAAGACCCTTCTCATTGATCCTCAGTTGTATGGGGCTTTGCACAAAAACATCAACTGAATATGTAAAAAGCACAATAAAAAATAATAATAAATGTCCATTATGCTTTATCTGTATATTGTTTGCACATTTATTTCTCATTTTATATATATTTTTTTATTTAAATGTTTTCTGGCCTCAAATCACTCCATTACAACCATCAGTCAGTTTTTAAAAATATGTTATTAGGGGTTACCCCAGCCTTATAACAAATGTATACATTAAAAAAAATCCACAAAGAAACTCTGATATATCCTAGGCAGGGGTGGATCCGGAAAAGGGTGAGATGGGTGATTGCCATTGGTGGACATGTCAGATCCAGAGGGCAAAATCCAGACCATGATTTTGTTTCAACCAACCAGTTGAGCATAAAGAGTCACAGTCACAGAGTACTGAGCTGGTTGGTTGAAACAAAATCCTGGTCTGGATTTTTACTTACTGGACCTGAACTGTCGATTTCTGGGGATTGCTCAGGGAGGCTTCTTCTGAGGGGGTGTTGTCCTAGTGAACTGCCTGAGCCAACCACCACCTGTTAAACTTTTACCATCCACAGCCACCCCACCCCCCAACCTTCATGGAGGAGAGGGTAAAATTAGTGGAGGTGGGGGGGGGGGGCTCAAAGGTGAAGTTTGCCTCAGGTGCCAGATGGGCTACAACCTCCACTGGGTAGACAGGACTCATTTAACTTCCCAGTATCAAACAAAAAATGGATAATAGTTATACAAAATGAGAACACAAATGAAGTAGACGCAAGTACACATGAAAACACATTTGCTATGGAATTAAGGAATTAAGATTACTTTCGGAAAGTCATGTTCCTTGGTGCAAGTTGATTAGTATGATGTCATTCATTTACTATGTATGCCTTGCTTAATTACTCATTCATACATTTCACCTTGAAAACTACCACACCCCCACCCCGCTTCAACGCCCCACTGCTGCAAATGTAGGGGAATTTAAATCACAAACAGGAAGCGAGAGGCACCAGTACTAAGCACTGAACCGTCACACCACCCAGGCCAAAAACACTTTTGAATCGCCCTTCCTGTGTTTGCGTGTGCGTTGCAATCACTTGGTGTTCGGTACCACATGCCCCTAGCACCAGATTAAGTGGTTAAGGAAAATGGACGCACAAATAGATTATCATTTATATATATATATATATATATAGATTAGCAATGGAATCATATTCACGCCGCAAATGCCATGATCACGGGCTGAAAAGTGCAACAGTCGTCATACTGGGTTATCACCGTGCAATCATGTTGTCATAATATTGTGAACACACAGGCATTTTGTTGTTATTTGTCATCGTTTTTGTCATGTTTGTACAACTCCTTTCTTTATTTAGTTTCTAATATTTAGCAGGCTTCTGCTCTCTATAACAGTTATTCCCTTCTTTTGCAAACAGAAGCTTCCCCAGTACACCAGTGACACACCTCCTGAAAGGAACGACGCATCTAATACACTAATGATGAGGTGCTTTGTCGGTCGGAGACATGACAGCCCTTAATGGCCCACGTTCATCCAGCTAGAGATCATTCCACTCACCCTCTCCTTCAGCCAAAAGGTTTCGTTTTGTGAGAGTTTACCTGAGTGGTCAGTTCCCCGATAAAAAAGTCACCAGCCACTGGTCAGATAATCCCTGTACCAGATAACAGATGTAATCTATATACTTGCTGCATTTCCTGTTTATGGTTCATTCCAACATTAGAAGTTCCATTAGACACGATAATGAGGTTATAGCCCCATTTGTGGCCAAATCCAGGTAAATGTGGCACTAAGTGTAGGAAAATGCTGAGATTCCTAAATTCTTGTATTTTTACAGTTAGTGTTTGTTTAACATTTTGTGACTTTTAAAAAATACCCATCATCCTATAGAGTACCACAGATGACTTTACCCAGCATGTAACACTGAGACCAACGTTAAATAAATACATTTGACACAGCCAGTACATTGACACATTTGTAATTTATAGTCAGCGACCACTTTCTTACGGACACCTGCTTGTTAAAGCCAAAGTCCAACCTGCTTCTATCAAGAGAGAATCATGTGGCTGCAACTTTGTACATAAAGCGTGTAAGCGTGGTGTGCTTAAGGGAGTCAGACAAGGTGGTTCCGGTGTCTCAGAGACAACCATCTATCCTGGATTTTCACACAGGATGGCGTCCAGAGTTTACAGAGGATAATCCAGTCAGTTGTAGTTCTGCGGCAAAAACACCTTGTTAATGTTTACCCAATGAAGCAGTGGCTGAGTGCAAACTGTAGCTGGTTGCCTTTCAGAAGTGAAAACACAACCTTTAAAGATCACATAATTTACTGGGCCAAAGGCTCCCACAGCAACTCGGGCCCCAATTCCATAGGGTGACGTTACTGCGGTAAATGACACACGCGCCCGATGAACTCTGCAACCCCCCCAAAAACAAATACAAACCTGAGCGACCGGCAGACACAAGTCTGCAGCATCAGAGGCGCCACAGTAAGAGACAATCAACCCCCAGATCTGTGCAGCCAGCTGAGCTCACTGGCAGCCGCAGCTCGTGCAGCCAGACAAACCCAGACTGTCAATGAGCTCCACTCCGTTCCCACAAAAGAGAAAAACTTTGTTTTGCTACTGCAGGGCATTTCAGGCACATATGCAATTTCATTCAGAGGCATCTCTTTGTGGAAGATAGTGAATGACAAGGTGCCACCACCAATCCTGAGCTTCAGGATGCCATCAGTAAGCAATTACAACACAAGCAGAGGGCGGCTGTCGGAGCGAGCCATCACTCTGCTGTCTGCTAGTGCGAACAGAGCACAATACTGATCACTAAAATAACTGCAGAGAGGAGCCTTCAACCTTTCTATTTTTATATGGTTTTCATTTATGAGATGCCGTAGATCTTTAAGGCTATGTGTCTAGAGGTTCCACAGATAGATTCCCAACAGGTTAATCTGCAAGGGTATTATGATCTCCTCTATATTAGGGTACAGATTGGTCCAGAAAGGTCCAAGGACGAGGAGGGCTCGGGAGGGAAAACACACACACATGCCGGTGCATTTCTATTAGTGTGCGGACTGCCCTTTAAAACCCATTTTATTCCAATTAATCATCCTTGACATTGCTCCAGCACAATTCAACAACATGAGAGCTGACAATTCGCCGCAGAAACTTTTGGCATTTTCGTGAAGCAAAATAGTTTCTCTTTCTCAAAAGTTAGTGCCCCTGTTGGGATGTTTTATAATGTTACAAATGACAAATTAATGACAAAGCTCATAAACAAACAAACCACAAAGACATCCACAACATTATGATTATTAAAGAGACGACTGGCAGCTGTTTGTTTCTAAATGACACTGAAATTGCACTGCACTTTAAAATTGTTTGCGAATTTACAACTCTCAGCTGACAGTCCTCTCCTATCCATATCCAGCGTAAGTACATTTATTGGTTACTTCAAACAGGCCTGTTGTGTTGTAATACATTCTAATTTATTTTATACTGTCTGTTGACAGGTAACTCATACGTAAGGTAACACACGTGCATCGAGCAGTCTACCTCATCTCCCACATTTAGCCATCCATCCATCCATCCTGGTCAGGGCATGGGTAGGGGTGGCTGGAGCCATTCCGAGGCAGCGCAGGGCAGAAGTCTTTAGCCATCATTCTCTATCCAAACTTATATGGCTGCCAGCTGAATCTTTCCTCCCAGGCTCACAATTATGGCATTTGGCTGGTTGAAATGGTTTCTTCTACATGGCTGTGTTTACATGCCAGAGTCGCCTTCTGGGCATCTCCCGCGCACACGAAAAGTCACGATCAGCACCATGAAACCCAGATCCTCACTCACAACACTGTTTCACAGATCAGCCCTCTAGGGTAAGAGGCAGCTTGTGGCCTTGGGCACAGGGGCCAGTGGGTAGCTGGGGATGGTGTCAATCCCCCAGGGATTTAGCTCCACCCACCTTGACCCACAATCTTGGCCAAGATAAGTGATCAGAGGATTTAAAACATTTCTATTTTTGAATATGCAATGGAAAAAAAAACAATGTGAAAGGTGGACCTCAGAGATATATGCTTAAATGTTGGGGTTGAATCCAGCTTTTCCAGTGGATTCAGCAAGCAGCAGTCTTTGTTAGAGGAATAAAAAAGCACGCCGTTTATGTGCAACACGGAAGAAGTTAATTAAAAACTCTTCAGAGTTAACTCACCTCATGCGCTTGCTGGTAATTTAGCCAACACAAAGCATTTCAGAGAGTGAGCCGATACAGCCCACTCCTATCCAGCGGGGACGCAAACAGGTACACAGACCCTTGGGAAGAATTCCATTTCCCAGCTTTCAGTTTAATATGTTTCTGAGGTGGGCCTGCAGCGTTGTGACAGAAAACACACCTGACCCGTTATTCTCCAGAGGAATCCTATGGCCTGCAGTGGTCAAAAGTGCACACTTGACCTAAATTCTACCATTCATCTACACCCTTTAAGCGAAGAATTTACTTTGTTTCATGGAATGAACCATGTCTGGAGTTTCTTTTTTTAAGAAATCTACCTCTTTAGTTTTTCTTATACCTAAAGGTCTTCAGAAAAGGACAGGCCTTGATCACAAAGTTGTTTATGAGTAACACAGTCAGGGCCACCAGTACTGACAGCATCCAGCCTCCCACCATGGTTCAGTATACCCTCTGCCTTATACCAGGTTCTCATGTCATTATTTTGTCCTGACAGCATCCGGCCCCCCCACCAAGGTTCTGTATACCCTCTGCCTACACTAACAGTATCCATTGTTCCTTTATGAATCCATATATCCCCTGCCTTATATCTTCTCATTCCAAACATCTGACTCAGTCCATCACAATCGTTCAGCTCCAATTCCTGTCAGTCAGAAGCAAGCATTTCAAAACACTGTTTACTTCTGTATTCCTCCTTTTATATCAGGGGTCAGGGAATCATTTTCAGTTTTCCCCAATGGCAGCATTTAAGATATTTTATTTTTAGATTTTTGATGAACCTGTTGCATGATGTGTTTTTCTGAAGGATTATCTGCATGTGTCTCCAGGGGCTTAATAAAATCAGCTCCTGAAAATCATCTTTAGTCAAAATTAGCAATTCACAAGTGTCCATGACAGGCAAGTGTCACTTCTGTCTTTTATTTTAAGTGTAAGAGGCATTTAAAGTTTTTTAAAAGCAAATTGAAGTGCAACTGCAAGGCTAAAATGCTTAATTATGAGAATGAGCCCAGTAAAACCATTCCGTGTCATCATCCCAGCTGTGATCCTCAAGGTAAGTATGCAGTTAGTGTTGGTCCTGTATCACTGTCTAGCATTCTCTCTCTCTCTCTCTCTCTCTCTCTCTCTCTCTCTCCCTCCCTCCCTCCCTCCCTCCCTCCCTCCCTCCCTCCCTCTCTCTCTCACACACACACACACACACACACGGAAATGCTTTGTACTTGACCCACAGGGACATGCAGTGCAAACAGTAGAAGTAGAAAATATTTTAGTGTGAATATTTCCTGTCTTGGGGTTTATCTAGATTGGCTCAAAACTGTCTACATTTGAAATACAAATGATTTCAAGAAAATGCAGAAGAAATACAAATCTCAAAAGCTCCTTTGTGAATGAATAAACAAGGGACGCCATAGTACATATTTCTGAAAGGTGCTGGTAAAGACACATATCACTTTATTGTTACTATACTTAAGATGTTTTGGGTGCCCTTTGTGTTATTATCTTACAGGTTTGCTCAACAGCCATTAAAACCCCTCCTGTAGATATTTTTTTACTAAGAGCACAAGGCAAATAGGTCACAAATGTAACCTTGTTTTTAGAGCCAGTTTCTGCTTTAATCAACACGCCTCTTAACATTAATATCACTGCCAAAGTGCAGGTTGAATTTCTTACCATGAGCGACATCACATTACCTGGGGAGGGAGGAGTGTCTGGCAACCCACATATAAGAACTGAGAAAATATAGTTTGAGCTCCCTGTTAATTCCTCTGTCGCAGACAGGAACAGAAGATCACAGGTACATCAGCTCTCGATTTACAGATGAAGAAAAGGATAGTATCTGAGTGAGAACAGGAAGGATACAAGATATTCACGCTGTACCTCCTTGCTGTCTGCCTGAGGAATAAAATACTCATCCCTCACTGGACATTTACAACTGAGTAACAAAGTACAAATGAGTTTATAGGATAGAACAGGTCTCAAATGGGTTAAGGGACAGGAAAATAAAAGGCAGGCAGGCAATTTAGAACTATCTGATCAATAAGTATCGCAACTTGACTTAGCACTTCTGTAGGGTTTCTTGTAGCCTAAATGCTAAAATTTACCATACGGCCCACTGGATACCTCTGGTGCATGAGATATGAGAATCAGTAAAATGAGCATCTTGTCACAGTACGGCGCCTTGTCGGGACAAGGAGGCCCATGTGCGTCAGGGATGCTAAGTGCTCTGTAGCTGGTGGTGGATCATCACAGTGGCGACCGTATTTCAAACTGTGCAGAATAAAACGACGGTAAATCTGTACAGAACCCAGAAAACCCTATGGGTACATGCATCAGAATATCATTATAGTGCTGGAAGATCAGGAAAGATCGAAAAAGATTTCTTAGAAGGACTGAAACAAGAATTCCAAAAAGAAACTTGGGAAGGCCAATAATAATAACGACATCTGAAAAATCACTGACAGACGTCAATGGGCAAATAACAACAGTGACAACCAACAACAGCAAAGACTTTAGTAACCAGCACATTTAACAGGATGTCATAGAAGAACCTTCAGTAAAATAAAATATAACTTGATGACGCTCATAAGGATGTGCTACAGTACATGCTAATTTTGAAGAAAAGACCTTTTGAGGACTTTTAATAGTATTATAATACAGAAAAAACTAACAATTGCAGTACTTCACCTTCAAATAATGTACATTATTATTCAATGTAGAAATTTTCAGTGAATATATTACAACCTTTTCTATAAATCAACAAAGATAGACAAGCCAAGACATGCAAATACATTCATTGTATGACACTGAAAATAAGGTGGACAAAACACCTGGTGCCTCATAAAATGGTGTTTTTACTTAGAATCCTGTGCTGCCCCAGAGAATGTAACCAATTTTTCTTTGAAACAGAAATATAATATTGAATGTATACTGTAACTGTATTCTTTTGATTTATAATATAGAATTGTGGTTGTATAATAGTGCAGTGGGCATTCTCATGGGATGTGGTTTCACATCCCATTCTTGCTGTGTGTGTAGAGTCTGAATGTGTGGGCTGTGGGTTTAATGTTTATTCCTGCTAGGTGCATGCGTGGTCTAGATGTTCACTCTGTATTGCTGATTTGCTCTGGAGTCCGAAGGCTTATAGTGGGTAATGGGTATGTCAAAATTTCCTGTGTGTGTGTGTGTGTGTGTGTGTGTGTGCCCTGCAATGGACTGGAGTCCCACCAAGGGTGATCCACTGCCTTACATCATTCATTTCCTACTAGGACAGACTTTGTACTGGAAAAGCAGTTGATAGATGATTGGCTGTGTATACCTGTTATTACGCTTTTTCTTAAATTAAATATTATGACTTGATACCTCTTAAGCACATTTTTCATCTGATCACTGATTAGCCTTTCAGTCACTTCTCTGTGCAGCTACAAAAAATGCTAAATGCATCACCGGTCTTAATCAGAAAATTGATAGTAAAGTAAATTAATCAAAACACAAGGAGCAAGATGAAGATTGTGGTCTGGTCCAGTCCTCAACATCTGACAGAATACTACAGAGAACTACAGTATCGCTGCTATGCTTGAGGTAGGATCCAAAGTTTCTTGGCAGTTTCTTATGGCTACCTACAGGTCTACGCTGCTTCTACTCATGCTTACCATTGAACAAGTTGTTTTGAAGAACAAGTTAACTGGCTACTAGTTACAAGTTTATGACCATGCGCCACCTCATATTTCATGGCTATAAAACTAATGGAGCAGCGTGTGTCGGTAATTGGGGGAAATTGATGTTTGATATTCAGAGGATAATTATAATTACGTGTCCAAGTCTCTTAAGACGTTGTAATCAAGCACCTACTCAAGAAGTCTAATATGGCTCCACATGTAACACATCTTCGAATAATAAAGAGAGGCTTTCACATAGACTCCACTTTTGAAATTTAGAGAGATCCATTTCCTGGTAGTGCTTGGCCTTCTTACAACCCAGCCGTCCACGAACCTTTATCGAAACGCCACTGCAGCACTGAAGCAGCATTTGTTGACGTGACGCATAGCGTGCCTCTCTCCTCCGACTGGTTTCGTCTCTGTTCTTGTGCCTTTGACACCACATTTTCTTGCGCAGAGTGCTCTGAGAGAATTGATCCTTTCATACTTTAAGCAAAATCTGTCGGATTGTTACAGGTTTCTTCAAATAAAGTATGAATCGTTGAACTGTTCCACAGCAGAGTACGAGACGAGCTCCATTAAACTTCCATCTATACATTCTACCTCCTGAGGATATTACTCACAAGCTAATTATCATCGCTATGCTGAGGACACATAACCCCATGTATCTGTCAGAGTGAAGAACCTCTGTAAGCCTGAAACCAGCATAAAAGACATGAAGAACCAGACGACAAATGACTTTCTTCTAGTCGAATACAACAGAAGTTATGTTAGTGGTAATGTAAAGTACTACTTCACAGCCTTCAAACCTAAAATAAAATTTCCCTTTCTTCCCAAGATCAAGATTTTTTTGGTTTTTCATTCACTCAGGAAAAAATGTGGTGGGCCATTGTGAAAAGCAGTAATCTGGATCCAGAAATCCCAGACTGCACTGGGAAACAGTCTATGCGCCCTAGAAAGAGTCAACAACAATAGCTGTCTTCAAGATCATGGAAGCAACTCATCACGATGAAAACGGTTAACTCTTCTCGTCCCAGACACATAGTAAACAGAGAGTATAATATCACTATTCTAAAACTACTTTACCCTAACTGAGTATGTTTATTGACTCCTACAGTTCAGTGGGTGAGTAATGGATTGTGTATTTTTCCTCTGTGCCAGTTTCTTTATTTACATTCAGTGAACCTTTTAAATAAAGTACCTAGTAAAACACCAGACCCATACAAGTATCATTGCTTTACCTTGCTCAACAGAGGGCGATGTGATTCGGTTACAGCACAACACTGCCCTCTGTAGGATAAAAACACACATCCAAATTAATTACTGTTAACCACTATGCATGATGAATGAAAACATGATTTGTGCTCAGTCAGTGAGCCACATTGCTGCCATCGTGCACTCAAGCTGTCCATATGATTTGTTGCCAAGAGATGTTCAGCCAGAACAGGAACCTGGGGACACCGATGGTGCCCCCTGAATAGGTGGGGCTTTTAAGACAAGGTAAGATACCGCCCACAGCGAGTTCCAGTAGCAGAAATGGCAGTGAGATCCTGGACACTTCTAGACCAAATACAGGCACACACACTCTCTTTTTTTCCCCTCACATATCAGCTGATATCAGACCACACACCCAGACCGGCTCCCTGACTCAGAGATGACACAATGAGAGAGTGGGCCAATGTTCTTCAGACCTGACGAGCAGATGGGTAAGCGGTCTGGTGTTCAGCAAGCCCGGTGGACCAATCACAATGCATTGTAAAGTTCTAGAAACATGACAAGCCACCAGAAGATCAAAACTCCCTAAACAAGGGCCAGCAGTAATCATCGACGGGCCAATTTTATACAGCCCCAACAAACTGAAAGCAACAGAACGAGCGCAGTGCAGGTCAGGGCTCCGCAGATCACAGATACCAACAAAAGGAGCAGACAAGCAAACTGCAGCAGGACAAGCTGTGGGTTAGCAAGGCTTCAGCACTGGGTTCTGGATGGAACAAAAATACCAAGAGACAGTAGCACTCATAAATTAAAACCTCTGCAGTCTGCAGAGACAATATAATTAACTGATATAATACTCTTGGGGCATACAGATCATATTGTAGATCATATACCCTGTAAGGCACATAGTAATGTAATTATTTCACTGGACCAAAGGGGCTGTTTTAGGACATTTATCATGATAATGTTTGTTTTATCCATACGGTTAACTGCAGGGTTAGCAGTATACATTGAAAGAGGAGCCATAGGCAAGGCAAGAGTATGAGGGGATTCAGAGTGTTTGCACTACTGAGTCGTCTTTGTTCTGCTTATATTAAGTTTAAATTGGGAAACCCATGAATAAACTGGATATACTGCCAAATGAGGACACCTGTCTTGACTTGGAAGGCAGCATGTACAGTAGCACAGTCTACGTTGGTTTGTCGTAGTCTGAGTCAGGTAGTTAGTCCAACACTACATGGTTTTTCCCTTTGCTGAACTGTATAGCAGACAAGCAGGGGTCTCTCCTTGTGGGAGTCTCAGACACAGAGCTCCGTCTGAAACACCTTAGGTCAGTAGTCACCCGCGACGGGGGGGGGGGGGGGGGGGGGGGGGGGGGGGGGGGGGGGGGGGGGGGGGGGGGGGGGGGGGGGGG